>OZ038416.1:3931902-5131902 GCA_964036255.1 Caenorhabditis virilis
AAACTGAATAAACATTTTAAAAATTTGTTCCTGATGTTTTCAGGAATTAGAACAAGACTTGTTAAGTTTTATTTCATGTGGATCTGTGATCGAATTGTTATATTTTTATTATTATACACATTTTTCTAATCTTCTTACAGAATCTCTAAAAATTTCAGAATTGAAAAGGTACTAGTATTGACAATTCTGCTACAGTATCCACAAGTTCTTGGGCATTGTTGTCTCATGACTCTCACATCACGCCGATTGAGAACAATATAAATTCCTTATTTTCTTTATTTCATTTTTCAGTGATGCAAAAAAATGCGCTGCTAAGACTACAAACTACAAGAAAATGCGCTGCTAAGGAATATCGAAAAATGCGCTGCTAAGAATACAAACTACAAAAAAATGCGCTGCTAAGGAATATCGAAAAATGCGCTGCTAAGACTACAAACTACAAAAAATTCGCTGCTAAGAAAAATCAAGAAATTTATTTTTTATAGAAACAGTCGGGAAATAGCAATGAACGGTACAAAAAGAATAAATGATTTACATTTACTTGGTAAAATTCTGTTTTTTTTTTAAACAATCTCAAATAATAAGTAATTTAATTTCTTGAGACCAGGTATTTAAAATTTTGTATTATTTTCATAATGATGTAAACAATTTATTTGCAATCAACCGATAGTAATCCAAAAAATATGTTTTCACCAAACTACACACTTATGATCCGGGTTCGAGGGCGAATTTTTCGGACAGTTGAAGGCATCCGCGAATTCCTTCATATTTGAGACGGCGCCGTTTACACGGAATTCGCCGGGGGGATGCGGATCGTTTAAAATTTGGAATAATAATGACGCTCCCTCACGCTTTCCACAATGGTACTGGAAATTAAATATTATGGTCGACAAGTCAGTTTACTTACCTGTGCAAAACTGAGGAAGAGGATTTGTTCATTGGAATATTGCTTAAACCCGGGCAATCGAGGCTCTTCACCATGTTCTTTCACATATTTTTGATATGCTCGAAACGCAACTCTCAGTCCACCATTATCAGCTATAGTCTCACCTTGAGTCATTACTCCGTTGATCTGAAATGCCACCAAATTACAAGAGATAACATACAACCAGATTCGTACCTTGTAAGTTGTACCGGGGACCTCATAACTACCGTATTGATCCACAATGCAAACCGTTTTCTTATTGAAAGCTTCCAAGGAACTATTACTCCACCAATTGCGTATTTTTCCCTCTTTATCATATTTCGAGCCTTCATCGTCGAATCCATGAGTCATTTCATGCCCAATCACTGCACCAATCGCTCCGTAGTTGACCGCTTTTGGGAATATACCACTGAATAGTGGGGGTTGCAGGATACCGGCAGGGAAATCTGCAAATTTACTGCGGATTTCTCAATCCATTTTAGAAACCCGGTACCCATGAAGTTATCCTTCACTGTATAAAAAGCGTTCACAATTAAGGGAACACTAGCCGGGTCAGTTTTATTGGAAGGTTTGAGCAATTTGTTGAAAGTCATCATATCGCTCCAAGCAACTGTTTGTTTGATAACTTTGAAGATACTATCACCTTGATTGATCTCTAGCTGGAAAATAAATAAATAAAATATTCATAGAAAAGTATTATTAATAACCCCGCTGTAATTGTCGTCTAACTTCTTCAAATCTTTAATATCATCTTCATACCCAACAAATTGACCCATAGCATTAAGCTTCGCAATCGCTTCAGCTTTAGTCTCCTCGTCTATCCAATCATTTTGTTGAAGCATTTCGAGAAATGAACTCTTCAGATCAAGTACCATATCCAAAGCTTCTTGTTTATCATTCTCTCGAAAATGTGCTTCAACATACATCGCACTAGTAGCCATAGGCAGAAACATGTTAGTGATCTCGATGCAGTCACTCCACCTTGGAGAATTCGGTCTGCCGTTGACAACGTTTTGAAAATATTGTGTTAAAGTTCGGAATCTTTCGTCCACAAAAAAAGTATTATATTGCACAAGCCACCAGATAATATAATTGGTTATAATATTTGCATCAGTGGATTGCAATAGCTTCGAAAGATTTACCATATAATTACGATCTTTGACTAAAATCTCAGTTTCGTTATTGATCAGGTGGGCCAAATCTGAAGGGACGCTTTGTTTAATAAAGTCTACCCAATCGACTATTGGCATCAATGTGTACAAGTTTAGAGTTTTAAGTTTGTATGAGGAGTCGCTATTTTCATCGGGAATCAAAATCTGCAAAATTTTCTGTACGTTTAATCTACAACTGCAAAATATGCTCCTTGAGACTAACCTTCGCCAAATGGGCCTCAAAAGCAATAACTTTATCAATATCGCCATTAATCTCATCATCACTTTTGAAAATGTTCCCATCTGTTTTCAGCAACTGGACAATCTGAAAAAAGGGAAATATAATCATCCAAATTTCCAAATTTTCCCACTTTTTGAAAATATTCGCGGTAAATGGACATCTCTTTAGCATACTTGACGGGATCTAAATAATAGATTCCGGAATTAATACTGACCGTCCCTCTTTCGGTCTTTAAAATTGTTTTCGCTTGTAAATTGGAAGAAATCTTACTTGAAAGATATTTTTTGATGAGTTTTCTGAAGAAAAATCATGGATCACTGTTAGTTTATAGAAGGGATTGGCACGAAGGCGAGCGGACAGTACGAGAAAATCTGAGAAAATGAATAGACATCTGGGAGGATGTTTTCAATGTACCTGTTAACGTGATTGAGCTCTTATCCCAATTTGTTTCTAAAAGTGGCCATTTACCGAGAGAACTTATGGCTTCGAAAATAGGTCTGAAAAATGTGAATTTAGTCACTTTATATTATTTAAGATACCTTGATTTCAATTCTTCAATCTGAGCAGTATTCATACAAGATTGATATAAGATCCTGGCCATATTTATAGCCTTAGATTCTGATGTGACATTCTTCTTCAGAAGGGCTGTAAAATGTTTATTGATCCAGTTACTTCACAAATAATACCCCTTATATGTGTTAGTTGTTGTGTTTTAATAACTGCCGTTGTATCTTTGCCAATGTTTTTTTTAACAAATTCTCCACAGGAAAATTCGAAAAAGTCGGTACATGGGTCGACAGAGGTGTTCATCGCATGCAGCTAAAAAAAATAAACGCTTTGCAGATACTAAAGTAATTCCCTTACAAAATAATGCGATGCTTGAACGCATCCCGTCGTGCTGCAAACTTGGGGCTCATTCTTGGAAGAGGCAGTCGTGGTCGCCAACATGATGATCACTACCAGAAGTATGACTGATAGGGCCAAGAGAAGAAGAGAGACAGGGATCAGTAATTTTTCTGTTGTAGTTCGGCTTCGCCACTCTTCTGGTTTTACCTAAAATATCACGGCTATCAAACAACAAAATACAATACAGCTATTTGGATTTCAGGACTGAAATTTAAACACTTACACTATTCGACTTCGAGTTTACACTTGACAACTTTGAATATGCACTTGTCGACCGCGACGTTGGTCGACTCTTTGACTTCGATTGTGGATTACTTTTTGACGTTGTATGGTGTTTCCTTTTTGATTTTGTATGGTGTTTCTTTTTGTGTTTCATAATTTCAATGATCCTTGTTCTGTATTAGATATTTCGAGAAAACACACCACTTAGTATGGATATAACAATATAATGATGACTGAAAGATCAGCACTAGACTAGAAATCTCACGTCACGCGTATCGAGAACAATATAAATTCCATATTTTATTTATTTTTCAGTGCTGCAAAAAAATGCGCTGCTAAGACTACAAACTACAAAAATGCGCTGCTAAGACTACAAACTACAAAAATGCGCTGCTAAGAATTCTATAGATTTTCTACGATCAATTAAGACCGAAAAAAACATGTTCTTGTGTTATTTCTTGTGATATTTCATCATTCTTGAGATACATAAGGTCAGTGTAATATAAGATTAATAGTTAAGAATGTTGAAGTTTGAAAATAGAACAAGACTTGTTAAGTTTCATTTCATGTGGCTCTGTGATCGAATTGTTTTATTATTATACACATTTTTCTAATCTTCTTACAGAATATCTAAAAATTAACGAATTGAAAAGGTACTAGTATTGACAATTATTTAACAGTATCCACACGTTCTTGGGCATTGTTGTCTCATGACTGTGAGATAGGCACTGTTGGTACAGTATGATGCTCTTGAAGGGCAGTCGCTGACACCAGTTGATGGATTGATCAAATCAGCACATGTTGAAGAATATGGGTATGATGCTGCACAGCCTGTGGCATAACCTGTTCCATATGCTGTTCCATAACCTGTGCCATAACCGGCGGGATAAGCTGTTCCATATGCTGTTCCATAACCGGTTCCATATGCCGTTCCATAACTTGTTCCTGTGCCGTATGTCCCAGTACAAAATCCACAGGTCCTTGGGCATTGTTGTCTCATCACGGTAATATAGGCGCTATTGGTACAATAAGACGCCATTCCGGGACAGTCACTAACTCCGGTTGATGGGTTGACCAAATCAATACAAGTTGTGGAATATGTTGCAGATGAGCCAGAATTTGTTCCTGTTCCATACACTGTTCCATAACCGGTTCCATAACCGGTTCCATAGCCGGTTCCATAACCGGTTCCATAACTAGTACCATAACCGGTTCCATAACTCGTCGAGCTACAATAACCACAAGTTCTTGGGCATTGCTGCCGCATTACGGTTAGGTATGCACTATTGGTACAGTATGATGTCATTCCAGGACAGTCACTAACTCCTGTTGATGGGTTCACTAGATCGACACAAGTGGAAGTGTATGTTGTTCCTGACGTTCCTGACGTCCCTGTTCCTGAATTTGTTGAGCAATATCCACACGTTCTTGGGCACTGTTGTCTCATCACTGTGAGGTATGCACTGTTGGTACAATAAGATGCCATTCCAGGACAATCACTGACTCCAGTGGACGGATTGACCAAATCAACGCAAGCAGTTGGGGCTGGGGTTGGGGTTGGGGTTGTTGCAGCTGTATCATTGTTTCCATTTCCATTACTTGTGCAATATCCACATGTCAATGGGCATTGATCCTTCATCAAACTAAGGTATATCGCGTTGGTACAATAAGATTTCATTCCAGGACAATCACTGGTTCCAGTGTTTGCGTTGATTTTATCACTACATGTTGCACTTCCATCGGTATTGTTGGTGTTGGGATCGGGTGTGGGATTTGGTTTCGGAGTTGGCTTAACGTTCACAATATCAGAGGTTCGGCAGCAATCACCACCGTCAATTGGAGCGTATGATGGTGCACAAGGTCCCGCTGAAATTTCATTATTACGACTTTTCATTTTTTTTAATCAATGGTATTTTGTATGATGCGCTGCTAAGACTACAAACTGCAAGAAAATGCGCTGCTAAGACTACAAACTACAAAAAATGCGCTGCTAAGGAATTTTGAAAAAATGCGCTGCTAAGACTATAAACTACAAGACAATGCGCTGTTAAGAAATATCAGCTTTTAAAAGGCATTGTCGAAACTAAAAACTTACGTATTGTTGCAGAAGTGCAATATTTCTGCTGAATCGAAGGCCCGAAGAGTCCAAAAAATATCAGATATTTCAACATATTTTGTAAACTACGTGAAGTCTGCAATTCACTTGACCTTTTATATAATTGGTATCCTGTTTAAACATGCGACTTTTTTTCTTCGTTGAAAATCTTGCTACAGCAGACATTTTTTTCTAGGTATTTGACCAGGTTTAGTAGTGATGTTTCTTGATCACAAGTTTTGTAACACAACTGAATAAATAAGGTTCATTTTTTTCGACAAATTTTCTCTAGTTATTTTGGCGAGTTTATTTGATATTTTATTATTTAATGTGGAAGCCGGAGATTGAGATGACTGAAGTTTTCTGGGAAAGTTTTCGCTTTGCAATGCAGGATGGTTTGATGTCGGTATTGAAAATGAGCATAAGAATACCATCTATCATTATTATGAGACTTGTTGATAGTAAGATTACGATTACTGTAGAAGAGGTAACATTAGACGATTGATTGAATAATGATGAACAAATCATAATTTGTATCAGATAAACGATTGATTGTATGGAGGTTTGAACAAGCATCCTAATTGACCTTTTTCGTCGTCTACTTGATTCCCGAACCCCACTGTTTGAAGACCTCTGAAACTTCTTATTAAAATTTTAGAATGCAAAGTCTCTCACCGATGTCCCGCAAATCAGCAACAAAAAAGAAAAACAATCGAAAACATTCGAAAAAATCAATAATACCACAGCGGTATACATCTTAAAATTGGAATAACTGACCAAACAAGCCCGCTCTTCAAAAATTAACAACGACGGGTTAAATCTGTTTGAACAATCCGGAAAACCCAACATTGTCCAAATTATCAAACAACACCAGGTTGAAAGAGAGCTGAGCTGTAAACTGGAAAATTGACAGAAAATCTAGAGTCTAAAGAACCGCGACAATTCCAACATTCTTTTTTTTTCGACTTCCATTGTTTGAAAGAATTGAGAGAAGTCGATTAATCGCCATGAGGAATTGACATGAAATTGCTAAAAAATTGGTTGTTTTCATGATTAAAAATGGATATATCTGGGTTACCTTGAATATAAAGTCCGAAGGCCAAAAGCTGGCTTAGAAAATAGTTAAAAATTGGAGGGAGAAGAACATTTCCTCTGAAATTTTCATCAGTTGAAAATGCGCTGCTAAGACTACAAACTACAAAAAAATGCGCTGCTAAGGAAATGGTTGCGCGCTGCTAAGACTACAAACTACAATAAATGCGCTGCTAAAGAAATGGTTGCGCGCTGCTAAGACTACAAACTACAAGAAAATGCGCTGCTAAGGAAAAGTTTACCGAAAAATAGATGGTACAACCCAAAAGCAACAAATTATGCAATAAATAATATTCCCAACAGTTTTTGATGTGCAATACACATAAAATCCTCCTCGATAACGAAGACCAAACATAAATCCCGAACAGATATATAAATTTGCAGCGAATCCAATTAAATTTATCTAGAATTCATAAATTTTTCGATTTCTTTTCTTTTCTTTTCGAATTAAAACTTACCATTATCAACAAGATAGCTGTGAAATTCCTCTCATTTTCAGATATTTCAAAAGTGGAATTGAAATAATAATAATACATTTGTAGGTAAATGAGGCTAAAACAAGAAGTAAATGCTTGGTAACAAAAACCAATACCATAAATAAAAAGAAAATAATGGGCTTTTCGTGATTTCTTGAATAAATTGCATTTTTTTTCTCGGATAACAAGTTACTCTGGCTAATTGTTTTGATATATGATTTTTCTATTTTGTTACGTAGTGGATAAGAATGTGAGTTTTTATTAGATTAGGTAAATTTCATTTTTAATGGTGGATTCTTATTTTTGTAGTTTTTGCAACGCATTTTTCGAATTTCCTTAGCAGCGCATTTTGCAAAATTCCTTAGCAGCGCATTTTGCGAAATTCCTTAGCAGCGCATTTTTTGTAGTTTGTAGTCTTAGCAGTGCATTTTTCGAAATTCCTTAGCAGCGCATTTTTTTGTAGTTTGTAGCCTTAGCAGCGCATTTTTATAGTTTCTATTCTTAGCATGTTCGAAACAACTTGTTCGTAGCCCAAGTTTGAACTCTGTAGTACCACATTTTTCGTTCAAACCTGTATAAACAAATATAATTTTTGTAAATGTGGTTTTATAAATTTTGAAGTTTGATGTCGACTAAGCATCAAAATCGTTATGTTCAGAAAATATTGTATTTTTTCTTGCCTTATCATTCGTTTCAGAAAGAAAAAACACACACTATCGATGTGATCAATGATGTCTGACCGAAACATTTTCTTCTTCGTTCTTGTGTGGCCCACCACGTTGCTTTCCTTCCCACTAGATTGTTTCTTTTTCTCTCCACTCTCTTATTATTCTTCGATGTTTAGTGATTCTTATATATTTTCTTCGACATCACAAAGTTTTTAACCTCGTGGTCGCTTTTTTTTCCAAGTGCAAACAAAACTCTTTTTTTTTTGGTCTTCAGGTTCATAATTATTATTTGATCCGAAATGTTTCTTCGCAGTGTGTTTTCTAAATGTCACCGAATTGCCGGACGTCGTGCCACCCATAGTTATTGCATGAAACGTGTGTTTCCCATTATTTTTTAAAATATAATTTTTTTTTCACATTTCAGCAAGCCTTGGTCTTGACGCCGACCTAGCTGAAATTCAGACTGTCGCCAATGAGTTCGCGAAAAAAGAGATGTACCCAAAAATGGCAGAGTGGGATGAAATTGTAAGTTTTTTCTCAATTTTCAAAAAAAAAACCCCCCGCAAATAAATAATTTTCAGCAAGCACTTCCATTAGACGTTCTCAAAAAAGCCGGTGAAATGGGTTTTGGTGCGATTTATTGCAGAGGAGATTATGGTGGATCGGATCTGAGTCGTCTACATGCTTCTGTAATCTTCGAGCAGCTTGCCATGGGCTGCACGTCGACAGCAGCTTATATCAGTATTCATAATATGTCAGTTATTATTTTTTAAAGAATTTTGAGTCATTTAGCAAATTTTCTTAGCAGCGCATTTTATTGTAGTTTGTAGTCTTAGCAGCGAATTTTTGAAAATTCCTTAGCAGCGCATTTTTTGTAGTTTGTAGTCTTAGAAGCGCATTTTTTTGTAGTTTGTAGTCTTAGCAGTGCATTTTTTGTAGACGGTAGAAGAAAAAGCGATAACAGAAACTCAAACAATACCTTTCTAATTTAAAATCAAAAAAAATTCTAGGTGCGCTTGGATGTTAGACACCTACGGTTCAGAAGAACTCAAAGAAAAGCATTTGCCGCGTATTGCAGCATTTGAAGATTTGTGCTCATATTGTCTAACTGAACCAGATGCAGGTATTGGTCCAATTTTAGAAGTTTTCACAAATTTCTAAAAATTCTAGGATCCGACGCGGCGAACCTTCGAACAACGGCCAGAAGAGAAGGTGATTATTATGTTGTAAACGGCTCAAAAGCATTTATCAGTGGAGCAGGAACGTCTAAAAAGTGGGGTTTGAGGAGAATTTTTAGAATTTTGAAACAATAAAGATTTTAGATATTTTGTGATGGTGAGAAAGGATGATGGTCAAGCTGGTGCTAAAGGAATCTTCTGTTTGATGATTGAAGATGGGATGGAAGGATTTAGTTATGGAAAAAAGGAAAATAAATTGGGATGGAATTCGCAACCGACTAGGATTTTAACGTTCGAGGATTGTAAGGTGAGAGATGGATTTTCTGAAGCAGCAGTCTATGAACAAAACAACATTCAGGTACCAATTAGAAATCAAATCGGAAAAGATGGACATGGATTCAACATCGCCATGGCTGGTCTAAATGGCGGGAGGGTGAATATTGCCAGTTGTTCGTTAGGTGCAGCTCATAAGAGTTTAGATTTGGCGATTGAGCATTTGAAGGTATTAAAAATGAAAATAGTGAAAAAAATAACTAGTGTTATATATTTTTTTTCAGGTTCGAAAACAATTCGGACAAACTTTGTCACAATTTCAATATAATCAATTCAAGTTAGCAGAATTGGCCACTAAATTGGTTACCAGCAGGTAAATACTAAAACATATTCGCTGCTAAGACCACAAAAAAATTCTTCCAGACTTATCACCCGCGAGGCAGCCAACCAACTTGACAACGACGCACCGGAAAAAGTGGCGATGTGCGCGATGGCAAAACTTCACGCAACTGAAAATTGCTTCGAAATTGTCGATGGAGCTCTTCAAATGTTCGGTGGTTACGGATTCTTGAAGGATTATCCAATCCAACAATATTTGCGTGATATTCGAGTCCATCGGATTTTAGAAGGAACCAACGAGATGATGCGATTATTAATTAGTCGGGATTTGTTGACGAAGGATATTTTCTGGCCATCCTCTTAAAGAGATAGACATTTAAAAAAAAAACATTATGCACCGAATATTAGTTACTTCATATTTATACCCACCTTGTTCTTTGTACTTTCTTTGTGCCATTCGTGTGAATTTTGTTGAACTATGACTTTGTTTCTATAAATATGAGAATTTTTTTAAAGCTGAGTTTTTAAGAATTTTTAGGGTGTAATAGATGAAATAGACTAATAATAACGTCACATTTGGGATTTATCGGTTTTTTAAAAGATTTTTTTCAGTTTTGCAATTGATTAAAGGCGGGGGAATCTTCGAGGACGGAATAAACGTAAATATGAAAACATAACACTACCGGCTTTTCTGTAGTTTGTAGTCTTAGCAGCGAATTTTTGTGTAGTTTGTAGTCTTAGCAGCGAATTTTTGTGTAGTTTGTAGTCTTAGCAGCGCATTTTACGAAAAAGGAAAATAACGAAAATAAATAATTGATATTGTGCTCGATAGGCGTAACGTGAGATATCTGCTCTAATGCTGATCTTTCAGTCATCATTATATTGTTATATCCACAGTAAGTGGCGAGAATTTGTCTCAAAATATCAAATACAGAACAAGGATCATTGAAATTATGAAACACCTTACAAAATCAAAAAGGAAACACCATTCGAAGTCAAAAAGTGAACCAGAATCGAGGTCGACGAGTACATATTCAGAATCGAACAGTGTAAACTCGAAATCAAATAGTGTAAGTTTTTAGATTTCAGCCCAAATTAAGAATCCAAGTAGATCTATTGTTTTTTGTTTTCTGATCAGTCCGTAATGAGCCGTGGTATTGTAGGTGAAACCAGGAGAGTGGCGAAGCCGAACTTCAACAGAAAAATTACTGATCCCTGTATCTTTTCTTCTCATGATCCTATCAGTCATACTTCTGGTAGTGATCATCGTGATGGCGACCACGAATGCCTCTTCCAAGAATGAGCCCCAAGTTTGCAGTACTCCTGGATGCGTTCAAGCATCACATTATTTTGTAAGGGAATTACTTTAGTATCTGAAAAGCGTTTATTTTTTAGCTGCATGCTATGAACACCTCCGTCGACCCATGTACCGACTTTTTCGAATTTTCCTGTGGACAATTTATTGAAAAAAACATTGGTAAAAATAGTATGATAGTTCTTCGAACACATCTACACACGCAATTAAAAGGTATTATATTTTATTTAACTCTATCAATAAACATTTTACAGCCCTTCTGGAGCAGAATGTCACCTCAAAATCTAAGGCTATAAATATGGCCAGGATCACATATCAATCTTGTATGAATACTGCTCTGATTGATGAATTGAAATCAAGGTATCGTACTATAAAGTGACTTAATTCACATTTTTCAGACCTATTTTCGAAGCCATAAGTTCTCTCGGTAAATGGCCACTTTTAGAAACAAATTGGGATAAGAACTCAATCACGTTAACAGGTACATTGAAAACATCCCCCAGATGTCTATTCATTTTCTCAGACCTTCTCGTAAAGTCCACTCGCGATCGTGCCAATCCCCTGTTTAAACTGACAGTGGATGCTGAATTTATTAAAGAAAACACGTCAATAAATGTCTTTTTCGTAAGATTTCTTCCAATTTATAAGCGAAAACAATTTTCCAGATCGAAAAAGGTACGGTCAGTATTGATTCCGAAATCTATTTTTTGGATCCCGTCAAGTATGCTAAAGAGATGTCCATTTACCGCGAATATTTTCAAAAAGTGGGAAAATTTGGAAATTTGGATGATTATATTTTCCATTTTTTCAGATTGTCCAGTTGCTGAAAACAGATGCTAACATTTCCAAAAGTGATGATGACATTAATGGCGATATTGATAAAGTTATTGCTTTTGAGGCTGATTTGGCGAATGTTAGTCTCAAGGAGCATATTTTGCAGTTATAGATTAAACGTACAGAAAATTTTGCAGATTTTGGTTCCCGGGGAAAAAATCGGCTCCTACTACAAAGGTAAAATTCTTGACTTGTACAAATCGATGCCAATAGTCGATTGGGTAGACTTTTTTAAACAAAGCGTCCCTTCTGATATGGCCTACCTGTTCAATAACAAAACTAAGATTGTAATCAAAGATAAGAGTTATTTGAAAAAGCTTTCGAAGCTATTGGAATCCACTGATGCAATTATTATAACCAATTATGTTATCTGGAGGGTTGTGCAATTTAATGCTAATTATGTGGACGAAAGATTCCGCACTTTAATACAATATCTTCAAATCGTTGTCAACGGTAGGCCGTATTCTCCAAGGTGGAGTGACTGCATCGAGATCCCTAACATGTTTTTGTCTATGGCTACTGGTGCGATGTATGTTGAAGCCCATTTTCGAGAGAATGATAAACAAGACGCTTTGGATATGGTTCTTGATCTGAAGAGTTCATTTCTCGAAATGCTTCAACAAAATGATTGGATCGACGAAGAGACTAAAGCTGAAGCGATTGCGAAGCTTAATGCCATGGTTTATTATGTTGGATACCAGGAAGATATTAAAGATTTTAAGAAGTTAGACGACAATTACAGCGGGGTTCTTAATAATAATACTTTTCTATTAATATTTTTATTTATTTATTTTCCAGCTAGAGATCAATCAAGGTGATAGTATCTTCAAAGTAATCAAACAAATATTTGCTTTTAATAATGTGATGATTTCCAACAAATTGGTCAAACCTTACAACAAAACTGTCGCTGTTAGTTCGCCCTCAGTTGTGAACGCTCTTTATTCAGCGAAAAATAACTTCATGCGTACCGGATTTCTGATAAGCACCGAGAATTCCTCAGTAAATTTGCAGATTTCCCTGCCGGTATCCTACAACCTCCATTCTTCAGTGGAATGTTCCCAAAAGCTGTTAACTACGGAGCGATTGGTGCAGTGATTGGGCATGAAATGACTCATGGATTCGACAATAAAGGTGCGCATCATGATAAAGAGGGAAAAATACGCAATTGGTGGAGTAATAGCTCTTTGGAAGCTTTCAATAAGAAGAAGATTTGTTTTGTGGATCAATACGGTAGTTATGAGGTCCCCGGTACAACTTACAAGGTACGAATCTGGTTATATGTTATCTCTCGTAATTTGGTGACATTTCAGATCAACGGAGTAATGACTCAAGGTGAGAATATAGCTGATAATGGTGGACTGAGAGTTGCATTTCGAGCATACCAAAAATATGTGAAAGAACATGGTGAGGAGTCTCGATTGCCCGGGTTTAAGCAATATACTAATGAACAAATCTTCTTCATCAGTTTTGCACAGGTAAATAAACTGACTTGTCGACCATAATATTTCAATTCCAGTTCCATTGTGGAAAGCTTCAGGGAGCGACCTTAATGTACCAAATTTTCAACGATCCGCATCCCCCCGGCAAATTTCGTGTTAACGGCGCCGTATCAAATACGAAGGAATTCGCGGATGTGTTCAACTGTCCCAAGAATTCGCCCTCGAACCCGGATCATAAGTGTGTAGTTTGGTGAAAACATATTTTTTTGATTACTATGGGTTGATTGCAAATATATTGTTTACATCATTATGAAAATAAATATTGTCGAGTTAAAAAATTTGGATCATCAATTTTCTACTAAAAGACCGATAGACAGATAAAAATAGCACGACTACGTGAGAGATTTAGAATTTCTGGGTAGATCAAAACTAACTTGCATGATACAAAAATTTTATATTGACAATACAAAATGTTAATAAAATTTCAATGCTTTATTCTTTTTGTACCGTTCATTAAGCATCTATTTCATGACTCCGTTAAAATTACAAATTTAGATTTTTCTTAGCGCATTTTTTGTAGTTTGTAGTCTTAGCAGCGCGCAAGGTTTTCCTTAGCAGCGCATTTTCTTGTAGTTTGTAGTCTTAGCAGCGCATTTTTTGCAGCACTGAAAAATAAAGAAATGAAGAAAATATGGATTTATATTGTTCTCGATATGCGTGGCGTGAGATTTTCTACACTCATGCTGATCTTTCAATCATCATTATATTGTTATATCCTCAGTAAGTGGTGATAATTTGTCTCAAAATATCAAATACAGAACAAGGATCATTGAAATTATGAAACACAAAAGGAAACACCATACAAAGTCAAAGAGTAAACCACATTCGACGTCAAAGAGTAAACCTCATTCGAGGTCGAAGAGTAGACCACATTCGAGATCGACAAGTACATATTCGAAATCGTCAAGTGTAAACTCGAAGTCGAATAGTGTAAGTGTTTAAATTTCAGTACTGAAATCCAAATAGCTATATTGTATTTTATTGTTTAATCAGACCGTAATTAGCCGTGATGTTGTAGGTAAAACCAGGAGGGTGGCGAAGTCTAACTACAACAGAAAAATTACTGATCCCTGTCTCTTTTCTTCTCATGATCAGCTCAGTCATACTTCTGGTAGTGCTCATAGTGATGTTAACCAAGCCTTCAAAGAATGAGCTCGAAATCTGTAGCACTCCAGGATGTGTTGAAGTATCGCATAATTTTGTAAGGAGTTTAAGATAGTATTTGAAAATCATATGTATTCTAAGCTCAATGCGATGAACACATCTGTTGACCCATGTACCGACTTTTTCGAATATTCCTGTGGACAATTTATTGAAAAAAATGAAGGAGTCGTTAATATTCAATTCATTATAACAGAAGTGAAACATCAATTAAGGGGTATTATATGTAAAGTAACTTTATAAATAAATATTTAACAGCCCTCCTGGAGCAGAATGTCACTTCAGAATCTAAAGCTATCAACATGGCCAGGATCACATATCAATCTTGTATGAATATGGCTCGGTTTGAGGAATTAAAATCAAGGTACCGTATTTATTAGCAACCTATTTTACATCTTTTTCAGACCTATTTTCGAATCGATTGATAAGCTTGGAAAATGGCCAATATTAGAATCAAATTGGAACAAGAATTCATTCAAATTTACTGGTAAATTAAACAAATTTTCGCATTTCATCTCAATTTTCCCAGATCTTCTTGTCACTTCCTATCACGAGAATGCTCACCCTTTTTTTCAAGTGGCAGTGGTTGCTGATTCTAAAATCAATTCAAGAAAAATCACCACCGTAAGCTCACTAATGTCACTAATTTCGCTCACTAATTTATAAGCGAAAAAAAATTTTCCAGATCGATCAAGGACAGGTCAGTACTGGTTTCGAAATCTATTTTCTAGATTCCGTCAAATATTCTGATGAGATGGTCATTTACCGCGAATATATTCGACTTGTGGGGAAAAATGAAGAATTTTGAATAAAAATATTACACATTTTTTCCAGATCGTTCAGTTACTGAAAACAGATGGGAAATTTGCTAAAAGTGATGATGAGATAAATCGGGATATCGATAAAATGATTGTTTTTGAGACTGAGATCGCGAAGGTAAGTGGAAAGCTCCGGTAGAACAACATTTAGTACGCAATGATCAAGAATATTTGAGATGACAATATTAGTATTAAGCTAAATAAACTTTCCAGATTTTGGTCTCGATAGAAAATCGTAGAGACAATAGCCGAATGTACAATAAACGGAAAATTCAAGATTTATACGAATTGATGCCACAAATCGATTGGATAGACTACTTTCGACGAATAGCCCCTTCCGGTTTGGCCTACCTGTTCAATAATGAAACTGAGATTATAGTCAGAGAGCTGGATTATATGAAAAAGCTTTCGAAACTATTGGAATCCACTGATGCAATTATTATAAATAATTATGTTGTGTGGAGGGCGGTGCATGAGAATGCTCAATGTGCGGACGAAAGATTCCAGGCTTTAAGAAAAGAATTTGATGCCGTTTTTCACGGTCAGGCGTATTCTGCAAGATACGATGAATGCATTGATACCGCTAATATGTTTCTGCCTATGGCTATTGGTGCGTTGTATGTTGAAGCACATTTTCAAGAGGATGATAAGCGGAAAGCTTTGGATATGGTTCTTGATCTCAAGAGTTCATTTCTCGAAATGCTTCAACAAAATGATTGGATGGATCGGGAGACAAAAGATGAAGCTATTGCGAAGGTTAATTCGATGATTAATCATGTTGGGTATCCAGATGAGATTAAAGATTTTAAGAAATTGGACGAAATGTATAAAGGGGTTATTAATTAATAATACTAGGAAACAACCGTTCATTTGTTTTTTTTTTCAGATAGAAGTAAATCATAGTGATAGTTTCCTCAAAGTTTTAAAAACACTGATTGTTTGGAAAGCAATGCAGAGTTTCAACGAATTGGTCAAACCATCCAACAAACGTGAAGCTGTGATTTCGCCTTCAATTGTGAACGCTCTTTATTCGCCTCCAAATAACAACTTAGGTAGCAGATTTGTAAAATGGATTGAGAGTCAAGTAAATTTATAGAATTCCCTGCCGCTTACCTACAACCCCCAGTGTTCAGTGGTATGTTCCCAAAAGCTGTCAACTACGGAAGCATGGGGTCTACGATTGGGCATGAAATGACTCATGGGTTCGATGATCAAGGATCCCAGTATGATAAAGACGGAAATGTACGTAATTGGTTCAGTGAAAGCTCTTTGAAAGCTTTCAATAAGAAGAAAAGTTGTTTTGTGGATCAATATGGTAGGTACGCGGTCCCCGGTACAGCGTATAAGGTACGAATCTGGTTTTATGTTATCTCTCTTAATTTGCTGACATTTCAGATCAACGGAGTAATCACTCAAGGTGAAAATATCGCTGACAATGGTGGATTGAGAGTTGCATTTCAAGCATACCAAAAATATGTGAAAGAACATGGTGAAGAGCCTAGATTGCCCGGGTTTAAGAGTTATACCAACGAACAAATATTTTTCATCAGTTTTTCTTATGTAAGTAAACTGACTTGTCGACCATAATATTTCATTTCTAGCCCTATTGTGGAAAGAGTCAAGGTGCAGCCTTAATAAACCAAATTCTCACCGATCCGCATCCCCCCGGCGAATTCCGTGTGAACGGCGCCGTCTCAAATATGAAGGAATTCGCGGATGCCTTCAACTGTCCCAAGAATTCGCCCTCGAACCCGGATCATAAGTGTGTAGTTTGGTGAAAATAAATTTTTTGGATTACTATGGGTTGATTGCAAATATATTGTTTACATCATTATTAAAATAATACAAAATTTTAAAAACCTAATTTCAAGGAATTACGAGAATCAGTTGGTATTTTAAATTATTATGTTTAAAAAAACAGAATTATTACAAACATTTTAAACATTGCTTTTTAAGAAAAAAAAAATGAAAAAAATGTGATAAGATTTATTATTTCTGGAAATATTTAGTTGGACATTCTTGGCCGCGTTGTTCTCATCTTCATAGCTCTGTTTCTATAAATTTGTGTTTTTTTCTTAGCAGCGCATTTTCTTGTAGTTTGTAGTCTTAGCAGCGCATTTTCTTGTAGTTTGTAGTCTTAGCAGCGCATTTTTCGATATTCCTTAGCAGCGCATTTTCTTGTAGTTTGTAGTCTTAGCAGCGCATTTTTCGATATTCCTTAGCAGCGCATTTTTTTGTAGTTTGTAGTCTTAGCAGCGCATTTTTGCAGCACTGAAAAATAAAGAAATGAAGAAAATATGGAAATTATATTGTTCTCGATAGGCGTGACGTGAGATTTTCTACACTCATGCTGATCTTTCAATAATGATTATATTGTTATATCCTCAGTAAGTGGTGAGCATTTGTATCAAAATATCAAATACAGAACAAGGATCATTGAAATTATGAAACATAAAAGGAAACACCATACAAAATCAAAGAGTAAACCACATTCAAAGTCAAAGAGTAGACCACATTCGACGTCAAAGAGTAAACCTCATTCGAGATCGACAAGTGCATATTCGAAGGCGTCAAGTGTAAACTCGAAGTCGATTAGTGTTAGTTTTTAGATTTCAGTACCGAAATCCAAACAGCAGCCCGTAATGAACCGTGATATTGTAGGCAAAAACAGGATGGTGGCGAAGCCGAACTTCAACAGAAAAATTACTGATCCCTGTATCTTTTCTTCTCATGATCCTATCAGTCATACTTCTGGTAGTGATCGTCGTGATGGCGACCACGAATACCTCTTCCAAGAATGAGCCCCAAGTTTGCAGTACTCCTGGATGCGTTCAAGCATCGCATTATTTTGTAGGGGAATTACTTTAGTATCTGAAAAGCGTTTATTTTTTTAGCTGCATGCGATGAACACCTCTGTTGACCCATGTACCGACTTTTTCGAATTTTCTTGCGGCCTGTGGAGTGGGGAAAACGGTGCTACCGCACATTCTAAAATACTGGTCACACGAATAAATACGGCTTTAAAAGGTATTGTAGCTGATGAAAGTATATTGATCAATTTAAATTTTTACAGTGCTTTTATCAAAGAATGTTGCCTCAGAATCGAAAGCTATAAATATGGCCAGGATGTTTTATCAATCTTGTATGAATATGGCCCGGATTGAGGAGTTAAAATCAGGGTACCGTAACCCTTACCGTAACCCTTATTTTACATTTTTCTTCAGACCTCTTGTCGAAGCTATTAATGCCCTTGGCAAATGGCCAATTTTGGAGGCAAAATGGGACAAGAACTCGTTTAAATTAACAGGTAAATTAAACAAAATCGCATTAATTGAACATGTTCGCAGATCTTCTTGTAACGGCTTTTCTAGATTATAATGCCAACCCCTTCTTTCTTGTCGGACAGGGTTTGGATTTTAAAGACAGCTCAAAAAAAATCCTTTTCGTAAGATTTCTTTCATTTCCTAATAAGGTAAAAAATGTTCCAGTTCGATCAAGGACAAGTTGGTATTTATGGTACCGCACTCCTTTTTCTCCATTCCTCGTATTCTCGAGAATTTGCCAAATATCGCGAGTATTTTCAAAAAGTGGTAAGAAATGTAAAAATTTGAATAATCTCATTTCTTTCAGATTGTTCAGTTGCTGAAAACAGATGGTAAATTGACTAAAAGTGATGATGAGATTAATGGCGATATTGATAAAGTTATTGCTTTTGAGACTGCGATCGCGAAGGTTAGCGGAAAGCCATTTCATTTATATAATAGCTTTTAGCATAAACTTTCCAGATTATGGTCCCTGCAGAAGTGCGTAGAGATGTGAGTCGATTCAACAACAAACGGAAAGTTCAAGATTTATACGAATTGATGCCACAAGTCAATTGGGTAGACTACATTCAACGAATGGTCTCGTCCGATGTGGCCTACATCTTCAATAATCAAACTGAGATTATAATCAAAGAGCTGGATTATATGAAAAAGTTGTCAAAGCTATTGGAATCTTCTGACGTGGTTGTTGTAACGAATTATATTATCTGGACAGTTGTGGTATGGAGCGCGGAATATTTGGACAAAAGATTCCCTGAATTCGGCAAAAAGGAAGAAAGATGGAAAACATGTATCTCGCACACTAGTCAAAAATTACCGCTGGCCGCTTCTGCGATTTATGTTGAAGAACATTTTGGAGAGAGTGATAAACAAGAAGCGTTGGATTTGGTCCTTGATCTTAAGAAGTCATTTCTCGAAATGATTCAAAAAACTGATTGGATGGATGAGGAGACTAAAGCTGAAGCTATTGCGAAGCTTAATTCCATGGGTCGACTCGTTGGGTATCCAGATGAGATTAAAGATTTGAAGAAATTGGACGAGATGTATAAAGGGGTATATAATATATTTTAAAGGAATCAGTAGTTTTTTCTTGTTTTCCAGCTTGAGATCAATCAAGATGATAGTTTCTTCAAGGTTAGCAAAAAAATCTTTACTTGGAATATAAGGAATGCATTTAATGAATTGGCCATTCCTTCCAACAAACGAAAACCCACGACTTCGCCTATAGTTGTGAATGCACATTACGTACCACCAGATAACAAAATAGGTACCAGACTTTAGAGAGGAGGAAATATCTCACAGTAAATTTTCAGAATTACAAGCCGGTATCCTGCAACCTCCATTCTTCAGTGGTATGTTCCCAAAAGCGGTCAACTTCGGAGCGATTGGTGCAGTGATTGGGCATGAAATCACTCATGGATTCGATGATCAAGGATCCCAGTATGATAAAGACGGAAATGTACGTAATTGGTTCAGTGAAAGCTCTTTGAAAGCTTTCAATAAGAAGAAAAGTTGTATTGTGGATCAATACGGTAGGTACGCTGTCCCCGGTACAACTCACAAGGTACGAATCTGGTTGTTATCTATCGTAATTTGCTGACATTTCAGATCAACGGAGTAATGACTCAAGGTGAGAATATAGCTGATAATGGTGGATTGAGAGTAGCATTTCGAGCATACCAAAAATATGTGAAAGAGCATGGTGAGGAGCCTAGATTGCCCGGGTTTAAGCAATATTCCAATGAACAAATCTTCTTCCTCAGTTTTGCTCATGTAAGGAAACTAAATTGTAGACTATAATATTTTTATTATCCAGTGCTATTGTGGAGGCATGAAAGGCGAAGAATTAATAAACCAAATTCTCACCGATCCGCATTCCCCCAATGAATTCCGTGCAAATGGCGGGGCTTCAAATATGAAGGAATTCGCGGATGCGTTCAAGTGTCCCAAGAATTCGCCCATCAATCCGGATCATAAGTGTGTAGTTTGGTGAAAATAAATTTTTTGGATTTCTGTGGGCTTATTACAACAATGTTTTTTAAGGAAAAATAGAAAATAACTGTGATAAGATTTATTGTTTCTGAAAATATTTTGCCAAGTTAGACATTCTTGTCCGCTCTTTTTCGGCTGCTCCATTTTAATTTAAAAATTAATGGTATTGCGATGAAGCGTTGTTTCTAGAAATGTGTGTTTTTTTCTTAGCAGCGCATTTTTTTTGTAGTTTGTAGTCTTAGTAGCGCATTTTTGAAATTTTGATAGATTTTTGTCAACGTCTAGAAATAACCAATTTAGTAGCTAAAATCAGTAATGGATTTTATTCTCGAGATCCGTGACGTGAAGTTTCTCTTCTAATAACTTTTTTTCAATCATTATCGTTGTTGTATTCCCAGTAAATGGTGAGACTTTGTCTCAAAATATCTCAAAAGGATAACTGAAGTTATGAGTCAAACAAGTAAACATGATTTGGAGACGAATGATGATGTAAGTATCTGAAGCGTGTCCGGGTTTTTACAATGATAGATGGATCATTTTAAAAAGAGTGTTACGCTGGTAAAAGAAATGCTTTCATAAACTGCAAAAAAAGCTATATTTATCTCATATTCTAGAAACCATCAGGCTGGTGGCAAAGCCGAACTTTATTTGAAAAAGTATCAATTCCCGCCAGTGTGATTTTTTTCCTTACATCGTGCACCCTTCTGACAGTAATCATTATGTCGTCAACTACAGCTTGCAAGAATGAGCCAGAAGTTTGCAGTACTACTGGATGCGTTCAAGCAGCGAGCAATTTGGTAAGCAGTTTAAGATAGGATCTAAAAATCCGTTGTTTTCAGCTCAATGTGATGAACACCTCTGTTGACCCATGTACCGACTTTTTCGAATTTTCTTGCGGCCTTTGGAGTGGGGAAAACGGTGATACCGAATATTTTAAAATAATGGAGACACGAATAAAAACAGCATTAAAAGGTATTGTAGCCGAGGAAAAGTATATTGATCAATTGAAAAATTTCTAGTGCTTTTCTCAAAAAATGTTACCTCAGAATCGAAAGTTATCAACATGGCCAGGGTCTTATATCAATCTTGTATGAATACGGCCCAGATTGAGGAATTAAAATCAAGGTACTGTAATTATTAGCGTCTTATTTTACATCGTTTTCAGACCTCTTGTCGAAGCTATAAATGCACTTGGTAAATGGCCAATTTTGGAGACAAATTGGGACACGAACTCATTTAAATTAACAGGTAAATTAAACAAATTTTCCCGTTAATTGAACATGTTCGCAGATCTTCTTGTAACGGCTTTTGGAGATAATAACGTCAAACCCTTCTTTCTAGTCGGACAGGGTTTTGATTATAAAGACAGCTCAAAACCAATCCTTACCGTGAGATTTCTTTCATTTTCTATTAGGTAAAACATGTTCCAGGTCAAACAAGGAGAAGTTGGTTTTTCTGGTTCCGAACTCCTTCTTTTAGATCCCTCGAAGTATTCTAAACAGATGAATGCTTATCGCAAATATTTTCAAAAAGTGGGAAAGTCTAAAAATTTGAATAATCTCATTTCTTTCAGATTGTTAAGTTGCTGAAAACAGATGGGAAATTGACTAAAAGTGATGATGAGATAAATAAGGATATTGATAAAGTTATTGCTTTTGAGACTGAGATTGCGAAGGTTAGCGGAAAGTCGTTTCACTTATATAACAGCTTTTAGCATAAACTTTCTAGATTCTGGTCCCTAAAGAAGTGCGTAGAGATGTGAGTCGATTCAACAACAAACGGAAAGTTCAAGATTTATACGAATTGATGCCACAAGTCAATTGGGTAGATTTCATTCAACGAATGGCCCCTTCCGATGTGGCCTACCTGTTCAATAATGAAACTGAGATTATAATCAAAGAGCTGGATTATATGAAAAAGTTGTCAAAGCTATTGGAATCTACTGACGTGGTTGTTATAACGAACTATATTATCTGGACAGTTGTGGTATGGAGCGCAGATTATTTGGACAAAAGATTCCCTGAATTCGACAAGAAGCAAAAAAGATGGAAAACGTGTATCTCGCACATTAGTCGAAAACTACCGCTAGCCACTGCTGCGATTTATGTTGAAGAACATTTTGGAGAGAGTGATAAACAAGAAGCGTTGGATTTGGTCCTTGATCTTAAGAAGTCATTTCTCGAAATGATTCAAAAAACTGATTGGATAGACGAAGAGACTAAAGCTGAAGCTATTGTGAAGCTTAATGCTATGGTTCATGTCGTTGGGTATCCAGATGAGATTAAAGATTTGAAGAAATTGGACGAGATGTATAAAGGGGTTTATTATATATTTTAAAGGAATCAGTAGTTTATTCGTGTTTTCCAGCTTGAGATCAATCAAGGTGATAGTTTCTTCAAGATTATCAAAAAAATCTATGCTTGGAATAAAAATAATGAATTAAATAAATTGGCCATTCCTTCCAACAAACGCAAAGAATATAGTTCGCCTATAGTTGTGAATGCATTTCAAATAGCATCACTTAACCAAATAGGTACCAGACTTTAGAAAGGACGAAACATCTCACAGTAAGTTTTCAGAAGTACAAGCCGGTATCCTACAACCGCCATTCTTCAGTGGTATGTTCCCAAAAGCGTTCAACTACGGAGGCATTGGTTCAGTTATTGGGCATGAAATAACTCATGGATTCGACGATGAGGGCTCGAAATATGATAAAGACGGAAATTTACGCAATTGGTGGAGTAATAGCTCTTTGGAAGCTTTCAATAAGAAGAAGAGTTGTATTGTGGATCAATACGATAGTTATGAGGTCCCCGGTACAACTTACAAGGTTCGAATCTGGTTTTTACATTGTTTCTCGATTTTTTCGGATCATTTGAGATAAACGGAGTAAACACTCAAGATGAAAACATTGCTGACAATGGTGGATTAAGAGTAGCATTTCACGCATACCAAAAATATGTGAAAGAACATGGAGAGGAGCCACGTTTGCCCGGGTTTAAGCAATATACTAATGAACAAATATTTTTCATCAGTTTCTCTCAGGTAAGAAAACTAAATTGTAGACTTTAATATTTTTACTATCTAGTACTATTGTGGAGGGAAGCAAGGCGAGGCCTTAATAAACCAAATTCTCACCGATCCACATTCCCCCGACAAATTTCGTGTAAATGGCCCCGTCTCAAATATGAAGGAATTCGCGGAAGCGTTCAAGTGTCCCAAGAATTCGCCCATCAATCCGGATAATAAGTGTGTAGTTTGGTGAAAATAAATTTTTTGGATTTCTATTACAACAACGGTTTTTAAGGAAAAAATAAAATAAATGTGATAAGATTTATTATTTCTGAAAATATTTAGTTAGATTCTTGTCCGCTCTTTTTCGGCTGCTCCAGTAAATTAAAGGTATTGCGATGAAGCGTTGTTTTTGTAAATTTGTGTTTTTTTCTTAGCAGCGCATTTTTGTGTAGTTTGTAGTCTTAGCAGCGCGCAGCGATTTCCTTAGCAGCGCATTTTTTGTAGTTTGTAGTCTTAGCAGCGCATTTTTCGAAATTCCTTAGCAGCGCATTTATTGTAGTTTGTAGTTTTTTTAATTTTGCCAGATTTTTGTCAACGTCTAGAAATAAACAAATTAGTAGCTTTTAGCTATCAGTAATGGATTTTGTTCTCGAGATCCGTGACGTGGAGTTTCTCTTCTAATAACCTTTTTCAATTATTATCGTTGTTATGTTCTCAGTAAATGGTGAGGCTTTGTATTAAAATATCTCAAAAGGATTACTGAAGTTATGAAACAAACAAGTAAACATGATTTGGAGTCGAATGATGATGTAAGTATCTGAAGCGTTTCCGGGTTTTTTCAATGATAGATGGATCATTTAAACAAGAGTGTTACGCTGGTAAAAGAAATGCTTTCAAAAACTGTAAAAGGAAGAAAAAAGTAAAATTTATCTCATATTCTAGAAACCATCAGGCTGGTGGCAAAGTCGAACTTTATTAGAAAAAGTATCAATTCCCGCCATTGTGATTCTTTCCCTTACATCGAGCATCCTTCTGACAGTAATCATTATGACGTCATCAACAGCTTCCAAGAATGAGCCCCAAGTTTGCAGTACGCCTGGATGTGTTCAAGCAGCCAATTATTTGGTAAAGAGGTTCAGATAGGATCGGAAAATCCGTTGTTTTCAGCTCAATGCGATAAATACGTCTGTTGACCCATGTACCGACTTCTTCGAATTTTCCTGTGGTCTTTGGATTGAGCAACATCCAATACCTGATGATAAGAGTAGTATCACTAATATGGGACTCGTTGAGGGGACATTGAGCCAACAGCTAAGAGGTACTGTACCTAAGACAAGGTGCATAGCTCATTTATCCCGTTTACAGCACTTCTGGAGCAGAATGTCACCTCAGAATCGAAAGCAATGAACATGGCAAGGATCACATATCAATCTTGCATGAACACGGTTCAGATTGAGGAATTAAAATCAAGGTTCCCCGATTATTATTTCCACTATTCTCACAAACTTTTTAGACCACTTTTCGAAACCATAAAGTCTCTTGGTAAATGGCCAATTTTAGAAACAAATTGGACCAAGAGCTCATTCAAATTAACAGGTAAATTATAGCATTTAAAAAAATTCTACAATATTTTCCCAGACCTTCTTGCCCATTCCACTCGAGATAATGGTGTCGACGTTTACTTCCAATTCTCAATCGGAGCTGATTTCAAGAATAATTCAAGACATATGCTTTTTGTAAACTCTCTTTATTTAAAAAAATGTTCGAACAAATGAAAAAAAACAATTTACAGATTGATCAAGGACAAGTTAGTATTGGTTCCGAAGTCTATTTTTTAGATCACGTCAAGTATTCTAAACAGATTACCGCTTATCGCAAATATTTTCAAAAAGTGGGGAAAAGTGTAAAAATTTGAATAATCGTAGGTTTTTTCAAGATAGTCCAATTATTGAAAACAGATGGGAAATTGGCTAAAAGTGATGATGAGATAAATCGGGATGTTGATAAAATTATTGCCTTTGAGACTGAGATTGCAAAGGTAAGTGGAAACCTGGAGGTGTGGTCACCTTAAAGATAGTGTATCAGTTAATTTTTTCGTTTCTATTTTGGATCACTTTATTTATTTAAATTCAATTGAAACATATAATCATAACAAAAAATGAACAAACAAAAAAATGTAACTGACACCCTGCCTTTAATTTATGTAAAGTTCAAAATTTCCAGCTTGTTGTTCCTGCCGAGAAACGTAAAGACATCAGCCGACTCTTAAACGAACGAAAAATGCAAGATTTGTACGAATTGATGCCACAACTCGATTGGATAGACTACTTCCGACGAATCGTCCCCTCAAATTTAACGTACCTTTTCAACAATGAAACAGCGATTATAATTTCCGAGTTGGAATATCTGAAAAAGCTTTCGAAGCTATTAGAATCAACTGATTCGGGTGTTGTAGCAAATTATGCTGTCTGGAGAGTGGTACAATCGAAAGTCAGCTATTTGGACGAAAGATTCGATGGTGTGGCGCAAGATTTTGTAAACATTATCTATGGACAAAAAAAGAGGGCTCCGAAATGGAGCCAATGCACAGCAGTCCCTATGGCGTATCTACCTCAGGCTGTTGGTGCGATGTATGTTCAAACACATTTTCAAGAGAATGATAAGTATGAAGCAATTGATATGGTTCTTGATCTGAAGAGTTCATTTCTTGAAATGCTTGAACAAAATGATTGGATGGATGAGGAGACAAAAGCTGAAGCGATTAAGAAGATTAATTTCATGAATAATTATGTTGGGTACCACGATGAGATTAAAGATTTGAAGAAATTGGACGACAAGTTTAAAGGGGTTGGCTATGAATAATATTTTTCTAGAAATCATCTTGATACCCTTTCAGCTTGATATCAAGGATGGTGATGGTCACTACAAAGTTATCGAAAAACTGGGATCTTATTACCGAACGAAGGGAGCTTACAAATTGACGAAACCTCCCAGCAAAGATGGATACAGTCTTCCACCGGCAGTTGTGAACGCTTTTTATTCGCCGATCGATAATTTTATAGGTATATTCAAGAGTCTTTGTTTTTTTTTAAATGAACCCCTGTTCCAGCTTTCCCTGCTGGTATCCTGCAACCTCCACTGTTCAGTGGTATGTTCCCAAAAGCTGTAAACTATGGAAGCATGGGGTCTGTGATTGGGCACGAAATTACACATGGGTTCGATGATCAAGGTTCCCAGTTTGATGAACATGGAAAAGTACGCAATTGGTGGAGTAATAGATCTTTGGATGCTTTTAAAAAGAAAACGGGTTGTATTGTGGATCAATATGGTAGTTACACTGTCCCTGGTACAACTTACAAGGTAGGACTTTATAAAATTTACTGATAATTTTTGAACTACTATATTTCCCGTATTTCCCGTAATTTGCTGACATTTCAGGTCAACGGGGTAAAAACTCAAAGTGAAAACATTGGTGATAACGGTGGACTAAAAATTGCGTTTCGTGCTTACCAAAAATATGTGAAAAAACATGGTGAGGAGCCACGTTTAGCCGGTCTTAGGAATTATACCAATGAACAGCTGTTTTTCATCAGTTATGCTTATGTAATCGCTCAATAATTTCTTATGGACTCCATAATTTTTGCATTTCCAGTTTCATTGTGGTAAGCAAAAAGACGAGGCCACAATGCGAAAAATTGTATCCGATGAGCACGCACCCCTTGTATTCCGTGTAAACGGCGCTGTCTCAAATATGAAGGAATTTGCGGATGTCTTCAAGTGTCCCCGGAATTCGCCCGTCAATCCGGATCATAAGTGCGTCGTTTGGTGACAATATTTGTTTTTTTTGGATTACTTGTTGCAAATAAAGTTTTTTTTCAATGCCTAAAAATATTTGAAAGCGTTGACTTATTTTTTAAAATTGATTATCCTTTATACTATTGGAAATTGCCGGGAAAGTATCTGTTCCCATCAATCCGGATCATGTGCGTATTGTTTGGTAACACATTGAGAGTTTTTAAGAGATTTAACATGTTTTTTGATTTCATGAAAATCATAAAAAATTTGGAATATATGGTCCTCAATCCTTAAAAAAAGTGAGTATTTGTGAGAGTTTCAAGAGCCGTGAGTGGCGTGATATTCCAATAATCCAATAATTCTTATCACATTCCTTAACAACTGGCATCAAAATATCTCAAAAGGATTACTGAAGTTATGAGTCAAACAAGTAAACATGATTTGGAGTCGAATGTTGTATGTTTTCACATTTAATAGTCGATGTCTGAGATTCTCGACATCAGACCTATTGGCTATGGCACACTTGCACCAACGTGAAGCTAGGATCTTGATATTTTGCATGGTGGGTACCTAGGTCCCTCTTAGAAAAAAAATACATGATTTATTTGGCCACGCCCCCTTTGACCTAGTGAAAAAAATCCGAGTGGTCCCAAAATCGTAATTTTTATTTTTAAAGATTGGTGCAACTGTGCCACAGTATGTTCGACTTTCTGAGACATCGACTCTTACATTCTTTTCTTTGACCGAAGAAATGCAATTTGGGTTTCTAGGCCATCTTTCGCTTGAAACCCATTTCTGAGCTCTCCGGAGCTCCGCTTAAAAGACAATTTTACATAAAGATCCAAATGAAGTTATTATATTTGGAAAAAAGCTCTTCTATTTGTAACAAAGAACATATTTTATTTTTAATTTGTAGATTAGTCTGGCGTACTTCTCTTATATTCCAGGAATCTCGCGGTGTGTGGCGAAGCCGGACCTTTATAGAAAAAATATCACTTCCTGTCATTGTACTTCTAGTTATTCTATCGATAACACTTCTGGTAATAATTATCATGACGCGAAATACCGCTTCCAAGAATGAGCCACAAGTTTGCAGTACTCCTGGATGCGTTCAAACAGCTAACAATTTGGTTAGAAGTTTAAGATAGGATCTAAGAATCCGTTGTTTTCAGCTCAATGCGATGAACACATCTGTTGACCCATGTACCGACTTCTTCGAATTTGCATGTGGTCTTTGGAAAGAGCAAAATCCAATACCTGATGATAAGGGTGGTATCAGTAATTTACAAAAACTGAATGAACAAGTACAAAAACAAATAAGAGGTACTGTACGTAATATATGGTACGGTGCTCACTGATCCCGTTTACAGCTCTTCTAGAGCAGACAGTCACCTCCGAATCTAAAGCTATCAACATGGCCAGGATGCTTTATCAATCTTGTATAGATACTGCTCAGATTGAGGAATTAAAATCAAGGTACCGTAATTATTAGCGGCTTATTTCACTTTCTTTTCAGACCTATTTTCGAATCGATTGATAAGCTTGGAAAATGGCCAATTTTAGAATCAAATTGGGACAAAACCTCCTTCAAGTTAGCAGGTAGATTCAATAAATGTTCCCCCCCCCCCCCCGATTTCTAGAACTGTTCACAGATGTTCTTATAACATCCTTCCGAGATAATGGTGTCCGTCCATTCTTTCATGTATCCGTGAGTGCTGATATCAAAAACAACTCAAGAAATTTACTTTTCGTGAGATTTCATCCAAAAATCAATCCATGCGTAGACAATTTTCCAGATTGAGCCGAACGGCCTCAGTATTTCTGTTTCCTATTTTTTAGATCCCAAGAAGTATTCTAAACAGATGAATGCTTATCGCAAATATTTTCAAAAAGTGGGAAGAAATGCAAAAATTTGAATAATCTTTTTTTTTAAAGATTGTTCAGTTGCTGAAAACAGATGGAAAATTGACTAAAAGTGATGATGAGATAAATAGTGATATTGATAAAGTTATTGCCTTTGAGACTGAGATTGCGAAGGTTAGTGGAAACCTGGAATGGTGGGCTACCGTATTACCTTAAAGATAGTGTGGCAGTTAATTTCTTCGTTTATATTTTGGATCTTTTTAACTGGCACGCTGTCTTTAATTTACGTAAAGCGTAAATGCTCCGTTCAATCTGAAAATTCACCCCCTACTCAATTAGTATCATCTCCATTTTTTAAACAAATTTTTAGCCTAACTCAAATAAATAAACATTTTCAGATTTTAATGTCTGTAGAAAGAAGTAGAGATGTGGACGAGCATTACAACAGACGGAAAGTTCAAGATTTGTACGAATTGGTGCCACAAATCGATTGGGTAGACTTTTTTCGACGAATCGCCCCTTCCGATTTGAAATACCCATTCAATAACGAAACTGAGATTATAATCATCGAGATGGATTTAATGAAAAAGCTTTCGAAGCTATTGAATTCCACTGATGCGGATATTATAGCGAATCACGTTATCTGGAGGGTTGTTCAATCGAATACAAAATACGTAGACGATAGATTCCATGCTGCAGATCAAGAGTTTTCGACGGCTGTCAACGGGAAAGGATATCCTTCTCAAAGATGGGTTTTTTGTGTCTCGCATATTATTTCGTTTCTACCGATGGCCAATGATGCGATGTATGTCCAAGCACATTTTCAAGAGAATGATAAAAAAGAAGCTTTGGATATGGTTATTGATCTGAAGAGTTCATTTCTCGAAGTGATTCAACAAAATGATTGGATGGATCAGGAGACGAAAGATGAAGCTATTGCAAAGGTTAATTCGATGACGAATCATGTTGGGTATCCAGAAGAGGTTAAAGATTTTAACAAACTGGACAAAAACTATCATGGGGTGGGTTATAAATAATACTTTTGAATTAATATTTTGTTTATGTTTGTTTTCAGCTAGAAATTAAGCAAGGTGATAGTTTCTTTAAAATTATCAAAGCAATAGGAAGTTGGAGTCAAAGGGACAATTTCAACGGATTGATTAAAGCTTCCAACAATAATGAAGCTGATGTTCCGTCTGCAACGGTGAACGCTGCTTACTCACCGATAAATAACCGCATAAGTCTCCTCCCGATTTCCTAAAGGATCAAGAATTTCCAAGTAATTCTTGCAGGTTTTTCTGCCGGTATCCTACAACCCCCAGTCTTCAGTGGTATGTTCCCAAAAGCGGTCAACTACGGAGCGATTGGTGCAGTGATTGGGCATGAAATGACTCATGGATTCGATGATCAAGGGTCCCAGTATGATAAAGAGGGTAATGTTCGCAATTGGTGGAGTAATAGTTCTTTGGATGCTTTTAAAAAGAAAACGAATTGTATTGTGGATCAATACGGTAGTTATACGGTCCCTGGTACAACTTACAAGGTTGGAATATTTATGGATTATTGTAATTAATATTGCATTCTCAGATAAACGGAGTAAGTACGCAGGGTGAGAATATTGCTGATATCGGTGGACTGAAAATAGCATTTCGAGCATACCAAAAATATGTGAAAGAGCATGGCGAGGAACCTCGTTTGCCCGGGGTTAAGCAATATTCCAATGAACAAATCTTCTTCCTCAGTTTTGCACAAGTAAGTCAACTTCGAAAAAAAAACAATTAATTTTGTAATTTTCTAGAACTTTTGCGGGAATCAAAGAGATGCGCTCACAAAACGTCAAATTCAAGAAGATGTGCATCCTCCCAGAATGATCCGTGTAAATGGTGTTCTCACGAATATGAAGGAGTTCGCGGATGTCTTTAATTGTCCCGGGAATTCGGCCATCAATCCGGATCATAAGTGTGTAGTTTGGTGACCATATTTGGAATCTATATTTTTGGACTTAAAAGATGTTTTTCAATTTCATGTCAATCATTTTCAATTTCATGTCAATCACTTGAGTATTATTTAAAAAATAAAGAAAATAAAAATCAATTATTATTTGACAAGATATCGTTTTAAAAAATTTTTAAAAAAAATGAATAAAATGTTGTTTTACAAGAAAAATTATTTTTTAAATTGTTATGAAATTCACTTATTAAAAACAGTTATTATTATTTGACAAAAATACATTATTTTATAAAATATTATTTTTAAAAATGAATTATTTTTAAAAATTATTAGAAAACAATTATTTAAAATAGAAAAATATTATTAGACAAGACTAATTATTTCAAAAAATCAATTATTATTTGAGAAGAATAAAAATATTTTTTAAATAAAAAAATATATATTGTTTTACAAGAATAAATTATTTAAAAATTAAATTATTATTTTATTTACAAGAATGAATTGTTTTAAAAATAAAAAATGATAAAAATCAATTATTATTTGACAAAAATAAAATTTTTTTAAATTTTTTAAAAATTAAATATTGTTGTACAAGAATGAATTATTTAAAAATCAATTATTATTTGACAAAAATTAATTATTTAAAAAAATATTATAAAAATTAATTATGACAAGCAATTATTATTATTTGACAAGAACACATAATATATTTTTTAAATTAAAAAGTTTTAAATTATTATTTGACAAAAATGGATTTTTTTTTGAAAATGTTAAGAAAATCAATTATTAATTACAATTATTATTTAACAGGAATACATTTTTCAATAAATATTTTTTTTTAAATTTAAAAATTTAAAAATCAATTATTATGTGACAATAAATTTTTTTAACAAGAATGCTTTATTTAAAAAAATATATATTAAAAAAATTAAAATTTGACAAGAATAAATCGTTCTAAAAAATAATTATTATACAAGAATAAATTATTTTATAAATAAAAAAATCAATTATTGTTTGACAAGAATTAATTATTTTCAAAAATATTATGAAAATCAATTATTAAAACAATTATTATTATTTACAATAGTTCATTATTTAAAAAAACATATTATTTTACAAGAATACTTTTTTTAGATTAAGAAAATCAATTATTTAAAAAATAAATTATTATTTGCCTAGAATAAACTGTTTAAAAAATATTATGACGTCATTATTAAAAACAATTATTGTTATTATTAAACAAGAATAAATTGTTTTTAAAAAATTAAAACAAAATTATTATTGGACAAGAATACATTATTTTTTAAAATAAAAAATAATTGTTATTTGACAAGAATGCATTATTATTTAAAAAAATATATATTATGAAAATCAATTATTACTTAACAAGAATAAATTTGTTTTTTAATTAAAAATTATGAAAATCTATTATTATAAAAAGCAATTATTAAAAGACAAGAAAAGTAAATTATTCATGTTCTCACTCATGTTTATATACAACTAAACAAGCTCCGCCTCTAACACCACATATGGTGTAAGGTTATATCTTGCCCATTTACAGCAAGTGCAACATTCCCCCGCCCCTTTTTCGGTTTTGTTTATCAGCGCATTTTCTTGTAGCTTGTAATCTTAGCAGCGCGCAACCATTTCCTTAGCAGCGCATTTTCTTGTAGTTTGTAGTCTTAGCAGCGCGCACCCATTTCCTTAGCAGCGCATTTTCTTGTAGTTTGTAGTCTTAGCAGCGCATTTTCTTGTAACTTACATTTTCAGATTCTGTATATTGTTACATAAATTATAAAAGTTTCAGACGCAATGCGTCAAAGAAGCCCAATTCGATGTCGAAAAATGTTAACTTTGCTCCTCCAATTTTCAAAACGTGGCATTCAAATAGAGAGTTAGTATTTGTGAGTTGGATATAGAGGGACGTGAGATTCTAATGAAAATTGCCAATAATTATCTCATTACACATCCTTTACATGGTGATACAAACAATTTGCATCAAAATATCTCAAAAGGATTTCTGAAGTTATGAGTCAAACAAGTAAACATGATTTGGAGTCGAATGATGTATGTTTTCACATTTCTTCTTAAAGATGCTGGTCTATGTGAATTAGTCCAAATGGCAGGCTGTTCCAAACTACAGACAAAGAAGCCTTTTTATTTCTAATTCGTAAATTAGCCAGACCTAATTCTTTGATATTCTAGGTACCTTCAGGTCTGTGGGGGAGCCGAACTTTAATGGAAAAGATATCACTTCCTATCATTGTGATTCTCGTCATTATATCGATAGCACTTCTGGTAGTAATGTTCGTGACACCATCTACAGCTTCCAAGAATGAGCAAGAAGTCTGCAGTACGCCTGGATGTGTTCAAGCAGCGAACAATTTGGTAAGCAGTTTAAGAGCGGATCTGAAAATCCGTTGTTTTCAGCTCAATGCGATGAACACATCTGTTGACCCATGTACCGACTTTTTCAAATTTTCCTGTGGCCTTTGGATTGAGCAACATCCAATTCCTGATGATAAGGATGTTGTCAGTAATTTAGAAAACATGGATGAACAATTAACAAAGCAGTTAAGAGGTACTGTACGTAATATATGGTATCTTGCTCATTTATCCCGTTTACAGTACTTATGGAGCAGAATGTCACCACAGAATCTAAAGTTATCAACATGGTAAGGATCACATACCAATCTTGTATGAATAAGGCTAAGATTGAGGAATTAAAATCAAGGTACCGTTATTATTAGCGGATTATTTCACATCCTTTTAAGACCAATTTTCGAATCCCTAAACACCCTTGGAAAATGGCCAATATTAGAATCAAATTGGGACAATACCTCCTTCAAGTTAGCAGGTAGATTCAATAAATTTTCCCAGGATTTTTAGAACTGTTCACAGATGTTCTTATAACGTCCTTCCGAGATAATGGTGTCGGCCCATTCTTCGGCATCTCCGTAAACACTGATATCAAAAACAATTCAAGAGAAATAATTTTCGTGAGATTTCTCTTCCAGAAATTACATGCCTGGACAATTTTTCAGATCGAGCATAAGCGCCTCAGTATTTCCATGCCCTATTTTTTAGATCACGTCAAGTATTCTAAACAGATTAATAATTATCGCAAACATTTTCAAAAAGTGGGGGAAAAGTGTAAAAATTTTAAATAATATTTTTTCCAGATAGTCCAGTTGCTGAAAACAGATGGGAAATTGAATAAAAGTGTTGATGAGATAAATCGGGATATCGATAAAGTTATTGCTTTTGAGACTGAGATTGCAAAGGTTAGTGGAAACCTGGAGTGGTGGACTACCTTAAAGAAAGTGTGTCTCAATTTCTAATAAGGATCAACTTCGTTTTTTTCCTAGTTTTTAGACAAATGCAAACATATATAAACTAATTTTTCAGATTTTGGCGTCTGGAGAACAAAGTAGAGACATGAACCGTATGTTCAGCAAGCGTAAAATTCAAGATTTGAGCGAAATGATGCCACAAATCGATTGGGTGGACTTTTTTAAACGAATCGCCCCTTCCGATTTGGCGTACCTGTTCAATAAAGAAACTGAGCTTATGATCATGCAGCTGGATTTATTTAAAAAGTTTTCGAAACTATTGAATTCCACTGATGCGGATGTTATAGCGAATTATGTTATCTGGAGAGTGGTGCAATCGAATATAAAATACTTGGACGATAGATTCAATTCTGCAGCTCAAGCTGCTGATCCAAGATGGATGTTTTGTGTCTCACAGCTTACTTCACTTCTACTTTTTCCCACTGGTGCGATGTATGTCCAAACACATTTTCAAAATAATGATAAGTATGAAGCAGTGGATATGGTCCTTCATCTCAAGAGTTCACTTATCGGAGTGATTCAACAAAATGATTGGATGGATCAGGAGACGAAAGATGAAGCGATTGCGAAGGTTAATGCCATGGTTCATTTCGTTGGGTATAATGATAACATTAAGGATTTTAAGAAGTTGGACGACAAGTATAAGGGGGTTGGTTATAAATAATACTTTTCTAGGAATCTGTTTGTTTTCAGCTAGAGATCAAGCAAGGTGATAGTTTCTTTCAAATTATCAAAACAATAGGAAGTTGGAGTCAAATGAACAGTTTCTACGCATTGATTAAACCATCCAACAGAAATGAAGCTGATATTCCGTCTGCAATGACGAACGCTGCTTACTCACCGATAAATAACCGCATAAGTCTCCTCCCGATTTTCTAAAGGATCAAGAATTTCCAAGTAATTCTTGCAGGTTTCCCTGCCGGTATCCTACAACCGCCACTATTCAATGGTATGTTCCCAAAAGCTGTCAACTACGGAGCGATTGGTGCAGTGATTGGGCATGAAATCACTCATGGATTCGATGATCAAGGATCCAAATTTGATAAAGAGGGAAAAATGCGCAATTGGTGGAGTAATAGTTCTAGGGCAATTTTTGAAAAGAAGACAAAGTGTATTGTGGAACAATACAATGGTTATACTGTCCCCGGTACAACTCAAAAGGTAAGAATATTTGTTAATTTGTTTTTTTTTTAGTTATTCTTGTGTTTTCAGCTAAACGGTGAAAACAGTCAGGGTGAGAATATTGCTGATATCGGTGGACTGAAAATCGCATTTCGAGCATACCAAAAATATTTGAAAGAACATGGTGAGGAACCTCGTTTGCCCGGGATTAAGCAATATACTAATGAACAAATCTTCTTCCTCAGTTTTGCTCATGTAAGTGTAAACTACAAAAAAAAGACGAATTTTGTAATTTTCTAGAACTCTTGCGAGAATCCAAGAGATGCTTACACAAAATATCAAGTGCAAGAAGATGTGCATCCTCCCGGAATGTTCCGTGTAAATGGTGTTCTCTCGAATATGAAGGAATTCGCGGATGCTTATAATTGTCCCAAGAATTCACCAATCAATCCGGATCATAAGTGTGTAGTTTGGTGAAATTTTGATTTTTGGATTCGAAATAAAGATTTTTAAACTTTTATGTCGATTCATTTTGTAGTTTGTAGTCTTAGCAGCGCGCAACCATTTTCCTTTTCATGTCAATCATTTGGTGTACAATTTATTTGAGGAAAATAGTTTGATGCCGAAAACAGATACGATTACTATTATTTTTAACTAATAAAAATTAAAATCCTCACAATTTGGATCTGTCAAATTACGTATCTGTTGAACGTTATTATGTTATAGAAGGGGACCCGGTGAGCTATAGGACTTCAAATGAGCCCGAGTCGGGTCTCACGAAAAATCAACTTTGCACAATTTACCAAATTTCGCAAACTCAGCAAAGCAGCGTGAAAAAATCTTCACTCTACCTGATTTTTTTCGCAGCACTTGTACCAAATCTACTTTTTACATTTTCAGATTCTTTATATTACATAAATTTTAGAAGTTTCAAATACTGTCCAGCGAGTTTCCAGTAAGTTAAAGAGCGTTGTCGTCTTAACAGCGCGCAGCCATTTCCTTAGCAGCGCATTTTCTTGTAGTTTGTAGTCTTAGCAGCGCGCAACCATTTCCTAAGCAGCGCATTTTCTTGTAGTTTGTAGTCTTAGCAGCGCGCAACCATTTCCTAAGCAGCGCATTTTCTTGTAGTTTGTAGTCTTAGCAGCGCGCAACCATTTCCTAAGCAGCGCATTTTCTTGTAGTTTGTAATCTTAGCAGCGCGCAACCATTTCCTAAGCAGCGCATTTTCCTGTAGTTTGTAGTCTTAGCAGCGCGCAACCATTTCCTAAGCAGCGCATTTTCTTGTAGTTTGTAGTCTTAGCAGCGCGCAGCCATTTCCTTAGCAGCGCATTTTCTTGTAGTTTGTAGTCTTAGCAGCGCGCAACCATTTCCTAAGCAGCGCATTTTCTTGTAGTTTGTAGTCTTAGCAGCGCGCAACCATTTCCTAAGCAGCGCATTTTCTTGTAGTTTGTAGTCTTAGCAGCGCGCAACCATTTCCTAAGCAGCGCATTTTCTTGTAGTTTGTAGTCTTAGCAGCGCGCAACCATTTCCTAAGCAGCGCATTTTCTTGTAGTTTGTAATCTTAGCAGCGCGCAACCATTTCCTAAGCAGCGCATTTTCCTGTAGTTTGTAGTCTTAGCAGCGCGCAACCATTTCCTAAGCAGCGCATTTTCTTGTAGTTTGTAGTCTTAGCAGCGCGCAACCATTTCCTAAGCAGCGCATTTTCCTGTAGTTTGTAGTCTTGGCAGCGCGCAACCATTTTTTTTCCAAAAAGCCCGAGTCGGGTCTCACGAAAAATCAACATTTCACAAATGTATTACCAAATTTCGCAAGCTCAACAGAAAAATGAAAATTTTTTTGTGTTGGCTAATATTATTTTTTAAAAAACAGCTTGAAAAAAGCTTCACTCAACCTGATTTTTTTCGCAGCACTTGTACAAAAGCTACTTTTTACATTTTCAGATTCTTTATATTACATAAACTTTAGAAGTTTCAAATATTGTCCAGCGGGTTTCCAGTAAGTTAAAGAGCGTTGTAGTCTCAGCGCGCAACCATTTCCTTACCAGCTCATTTTATTGTAGTTTGTAGTCTTAGCAGCGCGCAACCATTTCCTAAGCAGCGCATTTTCTTGTAGTTTGTAGTCTAGCAGATTCTTTATATTGTTACATAAATTATAAAGACACAGAGCGTCAAAGAAGCCCATGTCGATCTCGAAAAATGTAAACATTGCTCTTACATTTTCAGATTCTTTATATTGTTACATAAACTATAAAAGTTTCAGATTGTCAAGTTGGTTTCCAGTGATTTACAGAGCGTCAAAGAAGCCCAATTCGATGTCGAAAAATGTAAACTTTGCTCCTCCAATTTTTAAAACGTGGCATACAAATAGAGAGTTAGTATTTGTGAGTTGGATGTAGAGGGACGTGAGATTCCAATGAATTCTTTCAATAATTATCTCATTACACATCCTTTACATGGTGATACAAACAATTTACATCAAAATATCTCGAAAGGATTGCAATGAGTCAAACAAGTAAACATGATTTGGAGTCGAATGGTGTATGTTTTCACATTTCTTCTTAAAGAGGCTGGTCTCCTGAATTAGTCCAAAGGCAGGCTGATCCAAACTACAGACAGACTTATTTCAAATTAGTCAAGACTGATTCTCTTATATTCTAGGTACCTTCCGGTCTGTGGAAGAGCCGAACTTTAATTGAAAAGATATCGCTTCCTGCCAATGTGATTCTTGTCATCCTATCGATAACCCTTCTGGTAGTAATCATGGTGACGCCATCTACAGCTTCCAAGAATGATCCAGAAGTTTGCAGTACTCCTGGATGCGTGCAAGCAGCAAACTATTTCGTAAGCAGTTTAAGAGTCGATGTCTCAGAAAGTCGAACATACTGTGGCACAGTTGCACCAACGTGAAGCTAGGATCTTGATGTTTTGCATGGAGGGTACCTAGGCCCCCCTTAGAAAAAAAAATAAATCATTGATTTGGCCACGCCCCCTTTGACCTAGTGAAAAAATCCGGGTGGTCCCTAAATCGAAATTTTTAGTTTTAAAGATAAAGTCAAAATCTCTTTGGGAATGGATTACCCACATATTTTTGAGTAATTTTCATGTTGACACCTAATTTCGAGCTTGTCGACATCATGCCGAAAATTTGATTTTTCTGAAAAAGTGGTCCAAATTTTCCAGTTTTTCCCATTTTTCGATATGATGAAGTACTTGGCCCCGAATGGAAATATGGAAATTTTAAATCCTTATTATGTTTGTCATCAAATTCCATGTTGATTTAGCGGAATCCCTGTAACCTTTTTGGGGTTTCAGGGCAAAATGGGCGAGATTTTCGCCAAATTCCAAAGGGTCCCCCCCATGGAATAAAAAATCGAAAATTTTTAAATCTCCCCATATTATCAGAGGGACTCTTACTAATAAATATCTACTGTTTCCCAAAATATTAGCTATCATGTGGACCAATGGGCCGCGTGGCAACAGCTCAAAGAACCTTCATTCAATATCGCGATTTCCAATACATGCAACAGTTTTCTGTGTACGGGGACTGAAGGTATTTGAGCTGTTGCTACTTGGCTCATAGGTCCACAAGATGGCTCATATTTTGGGAAACACTAGATATTTATTAGTAAGAGTACCTCTGATAATATGGGCAAATTTTAAAATTTTAAAATTTTTTTGCAAACTTTTTCCATGGGGGGGACCCTTTGGAATTTTGTTAAAATCTTGCCTATTTTGCCCTGAAACCCCAAAAAGGTTACAGGGATTCCGCTAAATCAACATGGAATTTGATGAGAAACATCATAAGGATTAAAAATTTTCATATTTCCATTCGGGGCCAAGTACTTCATCATATCGAAAAATGGGAAAAAATGGGAAATTTGGACCACTTTTTCAGAAAAATCAAATTTTCGACATGATGCCGACGAGCTGGAAATTAGGTGTCAACATGAAAAATACTCAAAAATGTGCGGGTAATCCATTCCCGATGAGATTTTGACTTTATCTTTAAAACTAAAAATTTCGATTTAGGGACCACCCGGATTTTTTTCACTAGGTCAAAGGAGGCGTGGCCAAATAAATGATGTATTTTTTTTCTAACGGGGGCCTATGTACCCTCCATGCAAAATAACAAGATCCTAGCTTCACGTTGGTGCAACTGTGCCATAGCCAATAGGCCTGATGTCGAAAATCTCAGACATCGACTATTAAGAAAGGATCTTAAGATCCGTTGTTTTCAGCTCAATGCGATAAACGCATCTGTTGACCCATGTACCGACTTTTTCGAATTTTCTTGCGGCCTTTGGAAAGAGCAAAACCCAATTCCTCAAGATCAGAGTAGTGTCACTTCTATGTTTCTCGTGGATGAAAGAATTTCAAAACAATTAGATGGTATTTTAGCTAACAAGGGAGGTGTTAACACTGGAATATGTACCAGAAATGGATCCAGTAGGAAGATAAAGCATTATCACTTTCTGAAAAGTAAGGTTCTTGTTATGAAAACTCAGTTATTAAAATGTTTCGACAGATTTTTTGATGATTATGAAACTTCGATTTCTGAGATTTCAGACTAAGCACGAATCAATTGTAGAAAATTTCCGGGGCCTATCCCTGTTAAACACCTCTCTTAAAACAAAATGTCCAGTAATGAGGGAACAGTGCATTGATCAATCGAACTTTTTTTTACAGTGCTTTTATCAAAGAATGTTACCTCAGAAGCTAAATCTATCAACATGGCCAGGATCTTATATCAATCTTGTATCAATACGGCTCGGATCGAGGAATTAAAATCAAGGTACTGTAATTATTAGCGACGTATTTCACATTTTTCTTCAGACCTCTTGTCGATGCTATAAATGCCCTTGGTAAATGGCCAATTTTGGAGAAAAATTGGGATAAGAACTCGTTTAAATTAACAGGTATTTATGTAAATTTAAAAGATGTTCCTATTAATAGAAAATGTACCCAGATCTTCTCATAATGTCTTTTCGGGACAATAATGTCATCCCCTTCTTTATTTTTTTAGTGAGCGCTTCAGAAGATATGCTTTACGTAAAATGAATTCCAAAAAAAGTTTGAGCTAAAAAATGGAATTTCCAGCTCAGTCAAGAATATACGGCACACGCAGCTTATTTATTAGATCCTGCGAAGTATTCTAAAGAAATGGGCATTTATCGAAATTGTTTTCGACAAGTGAGAAAAACACGTAGAACTCTGGGAATTATCGGCATCAAACGGCTCGCGTGTCACCACTTTGGCACTCCAGCCGATTTCACGCCGGAAAGGCTCCGAAACTGCACCGGTGCCGCTATATCGGCTCCCAAACGACTGGCGTGCCAAAACAGCGACATGCGAACCGTTTACAAGCCGTAATTCCTCTGAGACATTTGAAACATCCCACGTCACCTTTTTTTTGCAGCTCGTTCAGTTTGTGAAAGCAGATTTGAACTTGTCGAAAAGTGATGATGAAATAAATCAGGATATTGATAAAGTTATTGCTTTTGAGACTGAGATTGTGAAGGTTAAATAACTACATATTTTGTAGTTTGTTGTTAAAAATAAATATTTCCAGATTCAAGAAGTCGCAGAGATTGGTAGAGACGGGAGGAGAAAAAGCAAAAACTTCAAAAGATGTAAAATGCAAGATTTATACGAATTGATACCACAAATCGATTGGGTAGACTACTTCCGACGAATCGCACATTCCGAATTGAACAACATGTTTAGTAATGAAACTAAGATTACAGTCACTGAGCTGGATTATATGAAAAAGCTTTCGAAGCTATTGGAATCGACTGATGCGAGTGTCGTTGCGAATTATGTTATCTATAGGGTAGCGCGTTCGAGTGCCGAATACCTGGACAAAAGATTTGCTGACGCAGAAGTAGTTTTTTCGAAAGTTTTTGATCCCAAACCGTATTTTCCAAGAAATGAGTTTTGTTCCTATTTGGCTAATATGCATCTATCGGATCCGACCAGTGTGATTTATGTTGAAGAACATTTTCGAGAGAGTCATAAACAAGAAGCAGTGGATTTGGTCCTTCATCTTAAGAAGTCATTTCTCGAAATGCTTCAACAAAATGATTGGATAGACAAAGAGACTAAATCTGAAGCGATTAAGAAGCTTAATTCCATGAGACAATTAGTTGGGTATAAAGATGAGATTAAAGATTTTAAGAAGTTAGACGAAAAGTTTGAATTGGTTGTTACTGTTTCATAGAATCATCAATTTAATTAGTTTTTTTTTCAGGTCGAGATCAAGAAAGGTGATAGTTTCCTCAAAATTGTCAAAGCATTCGAGGTTGGTGCAACAATCAGATCTCTCAAAAAAATATTGGTCAAAAAAATATACGAAAACCAACGCGATTATCCTGCTGCAACTGTTGGTGCTTCTTATTCAGAGGATAAGAACCGCATAAGTATCAAATTTCTAAAAAGTTTCAATTCGAATTACTAATAAGTAATTTGAAGATTTCGCTGCCGGTATGCTACAACCGCCATTCTTCAGTGGTATGTTCCCGAAAGCTGTCAACTACGGAGCGATTGGTGTAACGATTGGGCATGAAATGACACATGGATTCGATAATCTAGGATCCCAGTATGATAAGGATGGAAAAATGCACAATTGGTGGAGTAATAGTTCGTGGGCAATTTTTAAAACGAAGACAAATTGTATTGTGGAACAATACAATGGTTATACTGTCCCTGGTACAACTCAAAAGGTAGGAATATTTGTGAATTCTTTTAGTTACCAGGCGTTTGCGGCCGCTTCGGCGCTTCGCGAGCTCTGCGTTCTAAAATTTTGGTTAATATAAAGGAAAATATTTTTTCTGAAAGCTTCTAGAATTTTCTAGAACATTCCGGAATTTTCTGGGACGTTCTAGAATTTTTTGGAACAATCTGGAATTTTTTTTTGAACCTTCTAGAATTTTCTGGAAAATTCTAGAATGCGAACACACGCACGGCCTTCGCGCTTTATTATATAGTATGATTCTTATGTTTTCAGCTAAACGGTGAAATTAGTCAGGGTGAGAATATTGGTGATATCGGCGGACTGAAAATAGCATTTCGAGCATACAAAAAATATTTGAAAGAACATGGTGATGAGCCACGATTGCCCGGTCTTCAGCATTATACTAATGAGCAAATCTTCTTCCTCAGTTATGGAAGCGTAAGTAACACTAACTAATCAATTCTCAATTAAAGAATGGGTCTACGGAGCCAATAATTCAAAATAAAGACGAGGCAAAATGTTTAATTTTTTCTAGGCCAATTGCGAGCAGTACACTGTGGAGACAAGCATCATGAAAGCTCAAAGACCTCATTCGCCCAGAATGTTCCGTACAAATGGTCCTCTCTCGAATATGAAGGAATTCGCGGATGCCTATAATTGTCCCAGGAATTCACCAATAAATCCGGATCATAAGTGCGTAGTTTGGTGAAAATTTTGATTTTTGGATTCGAAATAAAGATTTTTCAAATTTCATTTTACACTTGGCAAAACTAAATTTTACATTTCCAGTTCAAATTACATAGCTGGTGAACATTTCGTAGGTTATAGAAGCCGGTGAGCTATAGGAGTTCAAATGAGTCACAGGTCTCACGAAAAATCAACTTTGCACAAATATTACCAAATTTCGCAAACTTTGAAAAAAGCTTCACTCAGCCTGATTTTTTTTCGCAGCACTTGTACCATTTCCTTAGCAGCGCATTTTCTTGTATTTGTAGTCTTAGCAGCGCGTAACCATTTCCTTAGCAGCGCATTTTCTTGTAGTTTGTAGTCTTAGCAGCGCGCAACCATTTCCTTAGCAGCGCATTTTCTTGTAGTTTGTAGTCTTAGCAGCGCGTAACCATTTCCTTATCAGCGCATTTTCTTGTATTTGTAGTCTTAGCAGCGCGTAACCATTTCCTTAGCAGCGCATTTTCTTGTAGTTTGTAGTCTTAGCAGCGCGCAACCATTTCCTAAGCAGCGCATTTTCCTGTAGTTTGTAGTCTTAGCAGCGCGCAACCATTTCCTAAGCAGCGCATTTTCTTGTAGTTTGTAGTCTTAGCAGCGCGCAACCATTTCCTTAGCAGCGCATTTTCTTGTAGTTTGTAGTCTTAGCAGCGCGTAACCATTTCCTTAGAAGCGCATTTTCTTGTAGTTTGTAGTCTTAGCAGCGCGTAACCATTTCCTTAGCAGCGCATTTTCTTGTAGTTTGTAGTCTTAGCAGCGCGCAACCATTTCCTAAGCAGCGCATTTTCCTGTAGTTTGTAGTCTTAGCAGGGCGCAACCATTTCCTAAGCAGCGCATTTTCTTGTAGTTTGTAGTCTTAGCAGCGCGCAACCATTTCCTTAGCAGCGCATTTTCTTGTAGTTTGTGGTCGTAGCAGCGCATTTTCTTGTAACTTACATTTTCAGATTCTTTATATTGTTCTCAGGAAAAGCGATGCACCGGTGCAGTCCCAGTTTGTACGGGACTGCACCAAATTTTGTCCGGGACTGCACTGCACCTTCATTTTTCCGAGACAGTCCCGGACGAAGATGGTTCAAAATTCTCGAGAAAAGCGATGCACCGGCGCAGTCCCATTTTGTTTGGGGATGTATCAAACTTTGTTCGAATTATTCCGGACAAAGAAGAGTGCGAAGTGCAAGAACAATAAAATTCGAAAACAAAACTGAAAATTGGTTTAATTCGAGCTCGTTTGTTTACCAAAAATACATTCAACTTAAAAATTGGAAAAACACTTTTTTGCGAACGCAGATGTAATGTTTTAATCGAGAAATTTCCACGAACCAAATTTTCTGAAATTTTGGCACTTCAAGACGTAATGGTTTATTTGTGATTGCCTAAAAGTTTTACCTAGTTAGCTCTTCAGTTAAATTTTTTTTGTATTTCTTAAATTTTTTAAATAATTTTTTGAACTCGAAAACTAATTCTAGAGAATGATACTTTTTTCACGTGCTACTTTGCAGTTTTTGAAAGCAGTTCCTTTATCAGCGTAAAATTACATCTCAAATGAGCTATGACTCATTTAAAAAAGCCAGAAACGATTCAGGCACTACCCGCTCTGAGTTTCTCTTCAAAAATCTTAGTGAAAGCAACGGAAATTTTTATGTATATGTTATTTGTGAATATCAATTTCAGTTTTGAAGATTTACACAATTATCGAAGATAGAGACTTATTCACTGTCACCTTGCAAAAAATGAAAATTAGAGTTTTCTAAGAAAAAAAGCTACTATATTTTAACAATCATCTTTCAGTCTATAAGTTTTCAAAACTTGAGCCCTATCTGATTCCTAGAACAATAGTTATGCTTATCCAAGTTCTCCGATATGTAGTCCTATGGAACTCTGGCGCTAGCGCACATATAAGCGCGCCATCACCCCTTTCCCCCACAAGTTCAGGTATACTCGAGTGGTTCAAGATCTCGTGCGTCAAGCAAGCAGGAGGTCAAGTCGTCGCGGGTTCGATTCCAGGAGGCCTCTCGCAGCCATTGCCACCCACAAGACGCAGGCGGCGAGACATTTATTTGCACCGAACCGTCCAAATTTTGTCCGGGACTGCACCGTTTTATCCGGGTTTTGCCCCGGGACGCGTCCCGGGACAAATTTCGGTGCAGTCCCGAACAAAATGGGAATGTTCCGGTGCATTGTTTTCCCTGAGTTACATAAACTATAAAAGTTTCAGATTGTCAAGTTGGTTTCCAGTGATTTACAGAGCGTCAAAAAAGCCCAATTCGATGTCGAAAAATATAAACTTTGCTCCTCCAATTTTCAAAACCTGGCATTAAAATAGAGAGTTAGTATTTGTGAGTTGGATTTCGAGAGACGTGAGATTCCAATGAATATTGTCAATAATTATCTCATTACACATCCTTTACATGGTGATACAAACAATTTGCATCAAAACATCTCGAAAGGATTTCTGAAGTTATGAGTCAATCAAGCAACCATGATTTGGAGTCGAATGGTGTATGTTTTCACATTTCTTCTTAAAGAGGCTGGTCTCCTGTATTAGTCCAAAGGCAGGCTGATCCAAACTACAGACAGACTTATTTCAAATTAGTCAGGACTGATTCTCTTATATTCTAGGTACGTTCCGGTCTGTGGGGGAGAAGAACTTTAATGGAAAAGATATCGCTTCCTGCCAATGTGATTCTTGTCATCCTATTGGTAACCCTTCTGGTAGTAATCATCGTGACGCCATCTACAACTTCCAAGAATGAGCCAGAAGTTTGCAGTACTCCTGGATGCGTTCAAGCAGCGAACTATTTGGTGAGCAGTTAATGATAGGATTCGAAAATCCGTAGTTTTCAGCTTAATTCGATGAACGCATCAGTAGACCCATGTTCCGACTTTTTCGAATTTGCTTGCGGTCTTTGGAAAGAGCAAAATCCAATACCCCATGGTCAGAGTAGCATCAGTTCTATAAATATCGTGCTTGAAAGAATTTCAAAACAATTAGATGGTATTTTAGCTAACAAGGGAGGTGTTAACCCTGGAATATGCATAAATTTTGTATAATGGACCACAAATGGATCCAGTAGGAAGTTAATACAATTTCCCGCGACCTATCCCTGGTAAACACCTCCCTTAAAACAAACCCTCATTTCTTTTACAAGCTCCCATTTTGCTTTTTTGAAGTTTTGTTGGCAAAGTGCCAGTTTATGGAGCGCGTAATGAGGACCAAGTAATGAGGAATATTACATTGATCAATTGAAATTTTTACAGTGCTTTTATCAAAGAATGTTACCTCAGAATCGAAAGCTATAAATATGGCCAGGATGTTTTATCAATCTTGTATGAATACGGATCGGATTGAGGAATTAAAATCAAGGTATCGTAATTATTAGCGACTTATTTCACATTTTTCTTCAGACCTCTTGTCGATGCTATAAATGCCCTTGGTAAATGGCCAATTTTGGAGACAAAATGGGACAAGAACTCGTTTAAATTAACAGGTAAATTAAACAAATTTTCGCATTAATTGGACATGTTCGCAGATCTTCTTGTAACCGCTTTTCGAGATAGTAATGTCTACCCCTTATTTCGTTTCCAAGTGAGCGGTTCAAAAGATATGCTTTACGTAAAATCCCTCCCAAAAAATTTGAGCGAAAAAATGGAATTTCCAGCTCATTCAAGTATATACGGCACACGCAACATATTTATTAGATCCTGCGAAGTATCCTAAAGAAATGGGCATTTATCGAAATTATTTGCGACAAGTGAGAAAAACAAGTAGAACTCTGGGAATTATCGGCATCAAACGGCTCGCGTGTCACCACTTCGGCACTCCAGCCGATTTCACGCCGGAAAGGCTCCGAAACTGCACCGATGCCGCTATATCGGCTCCCAAACGACTGGCGTGTCAAAACAGCGACATGCGAACCGTTTACAAGCCGTAATTCCCCTGAGACATTTGAAACATCCCACGTCACCTTTTTTTTGCAGCTCGTTCAGTTTGTGAAAGCAGATATGAACTTGACGAAAAGTGATGATGAAATAAATCAGGATATTGATAAAGTTATTGCTTTTGAGACTGAGATTGTGAAGGTTAAATAACTACATATTTTGTAGTTTGTTGTTAAAAATAAATATTTCCAGATTCAAGAAGTCGCAGAGATTGGTAGAGACGGGAGGAGAAAAAGCAAAATCTTCAAAAGATGTAAAATGCAAGATTTATACGAATTCATACCACAAATCGATTGGGTAGACTACTTCCGACGAATCGCGCATTCCGAATTGAACTACACGTTTAGTAATGAAACTAAGATTACAGTCACTGAGCTGGATTATATGAAAAAGCTTTCGAAGCTATTGGAATCGACTGATGCGAGTGTCATTGCGAATTATGCTATCTATAAGGTAGCGGACTCGAGTGCCGAATATCTGGACAAAAGATTTGTTGCTGCAGAAGAAGTTTTTTCGAAACTTCATGACGATTATAATTTTCCAATCCGATATGATTATTGTGCCGAAATGGATAAGGTTCATCTAGCGGATCCCAATAGTGCGATTTATACTGACGAACATTTTCGAGAGAGTCATAAACAAGAAGCAGTGGATATGGTTCTTGATCTTAAGAAGTCATTTCTCGAAATTCTTCAACAAAATGACTGGATTGACGAAGAGACTAAAGCTGAAGCGATTAAGAAGCTTAATTCGATGGGTCAATTTGTTGGGTATAAAGATGAGATTAAAGATTTTAAGAAGTTAGACGAGATATACGAATGGGTTATTAATGTTTCATAGAATCATCAATTTAATTAGTTTTTTTCAGGTAGAGATCAAACAAGGTGATAATTTTCTCAAAATTGTCAAAGCATTAGAGGTTGAAAAAGAAATGAGATCTTTCAAACAATTGGTCAAAAAAATTGACGAGGATCAACTCGATTATCCTGTTGCAAGTGTTGTTGCTTCTTATTCAGAGGATGAGAACCGCATAAGTATCAGATTTCTAAAAAGTTTCAATTCGAATTACTAATAAGTAATTTGAAGATTTCGCTGCCGGTATGCTACAACCGCCATTCTTCAGTGGTACGTTCCCAAAAGCTGTGAACTACGGAGCGATCGGTGTAACGATTGGGCATGAAATGACACATGGATTCGATCATCTAGGATCCCAGTATGATAAGGATGGAAAAGTGCGCAATTGGTGGAGTAATAGTTCGTGGGCAATTTTTAAAAAGAAGACAAATTGTATTGTGGAACAATACAATGGTTATACTGTCCCCGGTACAACTCAAAAGGTAGGAATATTTGTGAATTCTTTTAGTTATTCTTATGTTTTCAGCTAAACGGTGAAATTAGTCAGGGTGAGAATATTGCTGATCATGGTGGACTGAAAATAGCATTTCGAGCATACAAAAAATATGTGAAAGAACATGGTGAGGAGCCACGATTGCCCGGTCTTCAGCATTATACTAATGAGCAAATCTTCTTCCTCAGTTATGGAAGCGTAAGTACTCAAACTAATCAATTCTCAATTAAAGAATGGGTCTACGGAGCCAATAAATTTACCTTAAATGAAACGCATTCCTAATATATTTTTGAAATCTTTTAAAACGACGTTGAAAGATGAGAAAACCACCTTTTTTAAAAATGGCCTAGAAAAAGTTTCCACTTGTCCGAGCTACTTTTTTGCGTGGTATAATTATGGATTTTTATGGAAAATCTTACATTTATTTTTCTGGCTTCTTCACGCAATTCGTACTAAATTTTCAAAACTGTTTCTAGGCAATTTGGAGCTCGTTTTCTCGGTTTCTAGGTGGTTTTCGAAAATTTTAAACACCGATTTGGAACAATTATGTGAGCTATTTTCATCACAGTTGCTTTTTCATTAGCTCCGTATTGCCGTCCTTCAAAATTTAGACAAAATGTTTCATTTTTGCTAGGCGTATTGCGAGCAGTTTACTGTAGAGGGAAGTATCCATCAAGCTCAAAGACCTCATCCTCCCACAATGTTCCGTACAAATGGTCCTCTCTCGAATATGAAGGAATTCGCGGATGCCTATAATTGTCCCAGGAATTCACCAATAAATCCGGACCATAAGTGCGTAGTTTGGTGAAAAGTTTGATTTTTGAATTCGAAATAAAGATCTTTTTAATTTCATGTTGATTAACAAGTCATAACAAGTTTTGAGATTTTTTTATTTGAAAACGATGGCTATATTCTTTTTAAAAAAAACCTCTTTTAAAAGTCGATGTCCCAGAAAGTCGAAAATACTGTGGCATAGTGTGCACCAACGTGAAGCTAGGATCTTGATATTTTAGATGGATGGTGCCTAGGTCCCCCTTAGAAAAAAAATAAATAATTTATTTGGCCACGCCCCCTTTGACCTAGTGAAAAAATCCGGGTGGTCCCTAAATCGAAATTTTTAGTTTTAAAGATAAAGTCAAAATCTCTTCGGGATTGGATTCCACACACATTTTTGAGTATTTTCCATGTTGAAACCTAATTTCCAGCTCGTCGGCATCATGCCGAAAATTTGATTTTTCTAAAAAAGTGGTCCAAATTTTCCAGTTTTTCCCATTTTTCGATATGATGAAGTACTTGGACTCGGCGGGCAATATAGAAATTATTAATCCTTATGATGTTTTTCATCAAATACCATGTTGATTTAGCGGATTCTCTGTAACCTTTTTGGGGTTTCAGGGCAAAATAGGCCAAAATAGGCGTCCCCCCCCCCCATGGAAATATTTTGAAAAAAAAGCATTTTTAATTTTAAAATCTCCTCATATAATCAGCGGGAGTCTTACTAATAAATATTTAGCGTTTCCCAAAATATGAGCCATCTTGTGGACCAATGGGCCGCGTGGCAACAGCTCAAATACCTTCAGTCCTATACACAGCAAACTGTTGCCTGTATTGGAAATCGCGATACGGACTGAAGGTTTTTTGAGAAACATGAAAAATACTCAAAAATGTATGTGGAATCCAATCCCGAAGAGATTTTGACTTTATCGTTAAAACTAAAAATTTAGATTTTGGGACCACCCGGATTTTTTTCATTAGGTCAAAAGGGGCGTGGCCAAATAAATTATGTATTTTTTTTCTAAGAGGGACCTAGGCACCCTCCAGCTACCCTCCAAAATATCAAGATCCTACCTTTACGTTGGTGCAACTGTGCCATAGCCAATAGGCCTGATGTCGAGAATCTCAGACATCGTAAAAAATCTTATTTTCATGTAGTTTTTAGTCTTAGCAGTTTCAGACTGTCCAATTCTTTTCCAGTGATTTACAGAGCGGTAAAGAAGCCCAAGTCGATGTCGAAAAATGCAAACTTTGCTCCTCCAATTTTCAAAACGTGGCATAAAAATAGAGAGTTAGTATTTGTGAGTTGGATTTCGAGAGACGTGAGATCCCAATGAATATTGTCAATAATTATCTCGTTACATATCCTTTACATGGTGATACAAACAATTTGCATCAAAACATCTTGAAAGGATTTCTGAAGTTATGAGTCAATCAAGCAACCATGATTTGGAGTCGAATGGTGTATGTTTTCACATTTCTTCTTAACGAGGCTGGTCTATGTGAATTAGTCCAAATGGCAGGCTAATCCAAACTTCATACAAAGAAGCCCTATTATTTCAAATTAGTCAGGACTTATTCTCTGATATTCTAGGCACCTTCCGGTCGGAAGAGCCGAACTTTAATGGAAAAGATATCACTTCCTATCATTGTGATTCTCGTTATTCTATCGATAACCCTTCTGGTAATAATCATCGTGACGCCATCTACAGCTTCCAAGAAAGAGCCAGAAGTTTGCAGTACTCCTGGATGCGTTCAAGCAGCGAACTATTTGGTGAGCAGTTAATGATAGGATTCGAAAATCCGTAGTTTTCAGCTTAATTCGATGAACGCATCAGTAGACCCATGTACCGACTTCTTCGAATTTGCTTGCGGTCTTTGGAAAGAGCAAAATCCAATACCCCATGGTCAGAATAGTATCTCTTCTATGGGTCGCATCGTAACATTAATTACAAAACAATTGGATGGTATTTTAGCTAACAAGGGAGGTGTTGACCCTGGAATATGCATACATTTTGTATAATTGACCACAAATGGATCCAGTAGGAAGTTAAAACATTAGGGCCACATTATGAACATTCCTGATTACACTTCGAAATTTGAAAAACCGGTTATGAACTAACTATTTCTGGCAAATTCGCCCAACGAGCACCATCTCTCTTACATTATTCCACACGAGACCACAGAGTCATTTGGAAAACACCTCCCTTTAAACGTGCCCTCATAGAAATTTCAACAACTTTTCCAGTGCTCTTATCAAAAAATGTTACCTCAAAATCGAAAGCTATCAACATGGCCAGAATTTTTCATAAAGCTTGTATGAATACGGCTCGGATTGATGAATTAAAATCAAGGTACTGTAATTATTAGCGTCTTATTTTTCATCGTTTTCAGACCTATTTTGGAAGCTATGAATGCCCTTGGTAAATGGCCAATTTTGGAGACAAATTGGGATAAGAACTCGTTTAAATTAACAGGTAAATTAAAGAAATTTTCGCATTAATTGAAAATCCCCAGACTTTCTTGTAACGTCTATTCAAGATACTGGTTACAGTCCCTTCTTTCGTATAATCGTAGATAATGATGATGACAACGATTCAAGAAAGATCCTTCACGTAAAATGACTCCCATAAATTTTGAGCAAAAAAGGAATTTCCAGATCAGTCAAAAACGCACTCGTCTGGATAGATATTTTTTAGATCCTGCGAAGTATTCTAAAGAAATGGGAATGTATCGAAATTATTTGAGACAAGTGAGAAAACATGTAAAAAATCGAAATATTTTATATTTAATTTATTTCAGCTCGTTCAGTTTGTGAAAGCAGATATGAACTTGACGAAAAGTGATGATGAAATAAATCAGGATATTGATAAAGTTATTGCTTTTGAGACTGAGATAGCGAAGGTTGAATAACTACATATTTTGTAGTTTGTTGTCAAAAAATAAATGTTTCCAGATTCAAGAAGTCGTAGATATTGGTAGAGACGGGAGGAGAAAAATCAAAAACTTCAAAAGATGTAAAATGCAAGATTTATACGAAGTGATACCACAAGTCGATTGGGTAGACTACTTAAGACGAATCGTCCCTTCCGATTTGAACTACCCGTTCAATAATGAAACTGAGATTATAATCATGGAGATGGATTATTTGAAAAAACTTTCGAAGCTATTGGAATCGACTAATGCGAGTGTCGTTGTGAATTATGCTATCTATAAAATAGTGGATTTTCGTGCCGAATATCTGGACAAAAGATTTACTTCTGCAGATAAAGTGTTTTATAATAGTCAGACTTATCCAAGAGATTTACGTTGTTACGCAACGGTTGGTGTGAAACTACCTTTTCCCACTGGTGTGATTTATGCGGAAGAACATTTTCGAGAGAGTGATAAACAAGAAGCGTTGGATATGGTTCTTGATCTTAAGAAGTCGTTTCTCGAAATGATTCAACAAAATGATTGGATTGATGAGGAGACTAGAACGGAAGCTATTGCGAAGCTTAATTCCATGGGCCAATTAATAGGATATGAAGATGAGATTAAAGATTTTAAGAAGTTAGACAAGATATACGAATTTGTTAATACTGTTTCATAGAATCATCAATTTAATTAGTTTTTTTTCAGGTAGAGATCAAGCAAGGTGATAGTTTCCTCAAATGTCTCATAGCATTCGAGGTTGGTGAAGCAAAGAGATCTTTCAAGCAATTGGTAGATAAAGACATAATCAAAGTTGTAGCCGTAGTTCCTGTTGCAGTTGTCGGTGGTTCTTATGACCCGGACAAGAACCACATATGTATCAAACAGACCTATTCGAATTCCTAATAAGTAATTTGCAGCGTTCCCTGCCGGTATGCTACAACCTCCATACTTCAGCGGTATCTCCCCGAAATGTATTAATTACGGAGGGATTGGTGCAGTGATTGGGCATGAAATGACACATGGATTCGATGATCTAGGATCCCAGTATGATAAGGATGGAAAAGTGCGCAATTGGTGGAGTAATAGTTCTAGGGCAATTTTTGAAAAAAAGACGAATTGTATTGTGGAACAATACAATGGTTATACTGTCCCCGGTACAACTCAAAAGGTATCGTTTTATGATTTTTGCAGTTTATTGTCAAAATAAACATTTTCAGCTAAACGGTGAAATTAGTCAGGGTGAGAATATTGCTGATAATGGTGGACTGAAAGTAGCATTTCGTGCATACCAAAGATATGTGAAAGAACATGGTGAGGAGCCACGATTGCCCGGTCTTCAGCAATATACTAATGAGCAACTCTTCTTCCTCGGTTACGGAAGTGTAAGTAAACTAATTTTTACGCATTTCTAATTAGCTTTTAAAATCTAAAACCACGTTGAAGATGAGAAAATTTTTCTAATTTCTTAAAATTTTTTGGAACGAGTATGTGAACAATTTTCATCCCAGTTGCTTTTTCATTAGTTCCGTAAATCGCTCCTTCAATATTTGGACGCGACAAAATGTTTCATTTTTTCTAGGCCTTTTGTGAGCAGCTCACTGTAGAGAGCAGTATCCAGCAAGCTGGATTAGTGCATCCTCCAGCAATGTTCCGTATAAATGTTCCTCTCTCGAATATGAAGGAATTCGCGGATGCCTATAACTGCCCCAAGAATTCACCAATCAATCCGGATCATAAGTGTGTAGTTTGGTGAAAAGTTTGATTTTTGGATTCGAAATAAAATATCTTCTTAATTTCATGTTGATTAACAAGTTATAACAAGTTTTGAGATTTTTTAATTTGAAATAGGCTGGCTTTGATCTAAAAAAAACTCCTTAGCAGCGCATTTTATTGTAGTTTGTAGCCTTAGCAGCGCATTTTATTGTAGTTTGTAGTCTTAGCAGCGCGCACCCTTTTCCTTAGCAGCGCATTTTCTTATCGAGTCTGATCCGGTACGAAGTTTCCTGAAATTCTTTCGAAAAATAAGTCCAAAACAGCAAAAAAGTGAAAATCAGACAGCGTCACAATAATAGCACACCCCCCAAAAATTGACTTTCGCACACAAATTTTTTGAGAATTTCAGATTGGTAAAGCTGTTTGTTTTACTGTTTTATTATTTCTTTTGTTTTTTGAAGATAATAATCGTATTTATTTCAATTTTCAAATTTTCATTTTACTGAAAAATTCGAAAATCTTCTAAAAAGTCTGCAAACAAAGCGCATTTTGTGTGGTATTGAGCGTATGAAGCATGCAAAACGCCATTGAAAATTCCCAACTGGGCGTTATGGGCCAGTTGGCGTGCTTTAAAGACAATTGTCACTAGAATGGCAACACGTACAGCTTGTCCAAGGATTGTAACTTGGAACTCCTTAAAAGTTATGATGCCAGGAAGGCAACAGACCGCTCGAAACATCTCACAAATCGGTTTCAATTTCTCAAGCGGTCCAATTCGACTCTTCGCTTCGTAAACAAACTCTAAGGAATTCCAAGTTACAATCCTTGGACAACCTGTTCGTATTGCCATTCTATTGGAAATTGTCTTTAAAGCACGTCAACTGGCTGATAACGACCAGTTGGGAATTTTCAATGGCGTTTTGCATGCTTCATACGGTCAATACCACACAAAATGCAAGCACGAAAGTTTCTAAATAGATCAAAAACATTCCAATGAGCAATAATAAACTGTTTCTACATATTTATATACCGTAATTAGAAATACTGCTCTTTATTTGCAGCTTTACCGATCTGAAATTCTCAAAAAATTGGTGTGAAATTCCATTTTTGGGGGGTGTGCTATTATTGTGACGCCGTCGGATTTTCACTTTTTTGCTGTTTTGGACTTATTTTTTGAAAGAATTTCAGGAAATTTTGTACCTGGGTGGTTTTTCCACCTTAAAAAACGATTGGCATTAGCAGTGTTTCACGAAAATGCGTATCTGGTCAAGGACAATCTGACCTGTATCTAGTCAAGGGCAGTCTGACCGAAAATATGCAATTTCAATTAATTCAGAGGATACGGTAGTCACTCTGTGCAAACACCGTCTGCGCAATCACTGGAGTTGACGCGCAAGTTAAAATATTCGAAGATTTGAACGTTTTACCCTAATAATACACGTTTCTTTCCGTTTTTAAGTGTTTTTACATTTAATAATTACTTATTTTCCCGTCCCATTGATTCTCCCCGTATTTTATGTACCTTTTAATCGTTTATTCCGTTATTTACTCTTGAAAATAGTCTGAAAAGAGTAAAAATACAATAAATCATAATCTACCACTGAATTTGCGTTTTTATTCGTTTTATTTATTTATAAAGGGGGTTTTCCCTTATTATCTCTTGATTTCCATTCCGACAAGGCCCACCGAATCGCGACATATCTTCTAAACAATAATGCCAGTCTCAGAAAGTGCACCCTAAATCGATCAAATTTCGTCGGATCCTTTAACGTCGAAGGCGAAGAAAAAGCCAGGAACACCACCTGGAGCGGTCATAGTGTTCCCGGTGCATTATTATTTGGGGGTCCATATTGGAGACACAGTATTACTAAAAAAATTGCATCTGTGAGTTGGGTTTTGAGAGCATTGAGTGGCGTGATATTCCAATAATTCTTCAATCATTATCTTATCACATTCCTAAAAGTTTCATATACTTTCCAGCTGGTTTCCAGTGATTTACACAGCGTCAAAGAAGCCCAAGTTGATGTCGAAAAATATAAACTTTGCTCCTCCAATTTTCAAAACGTGGCATAAAAATAGAGAGTTAGTATTTGTGAGTTTTATTTCGAGAGACGTGAGATTCCAATGAATATTGTCAATAATTATCTCATTACACATCCTTTACATGGTGATACAAACAATTTGCATCAAAATATCTCAAAAGGATTGCTGAAGTTATGAGTCAAACAAGAAACCATGATTTGGAGTCGAATGATGTATGTTTTCACATTTCTTCTTAAAGAGGCTGGTCTATGTGAATTAGTCCAAATGGCAGGCTGTTCCAAACTACAGACAAAGAAGCCTTTTTATTTCTAATTAGCCAGACCTAATTCTCTGATATTCTAGGCACCTTCCGGTTTGTGGGGAAGCCGAACTTTAACAGAAAAGATATCACTTCCTGTCATTGTGATTCTTGTCATCCTATCTATAACACTTCTGGTAATAATCATCGTGACGCCATCTACAGCTTCCAAGAAAGAGCCAGAAGTTTGCAGTACTCCTGGATGCGTTCAAGCAGCGAACTATTTGGTGAGCAGTTAAAGATAGGATTCGAAAATCCGTAGTTTTCAGCTTAATTCGATGAACGCATCAGTAGACCCATGTACCGACTTCTTCGAATTTGCTTGCGGTCTTTGGAAAGAGCAAAATCCAATACCCGATGGTCAGAATAGTATCTCTGCTATGGATCTCATCAGTACATTAATTGCAAAACAATTGGATGGTATTTTAGCTAACAAGGGAGGTGTTGACCCTGGAATATGCATACAACTTGTATAATTGACCACAAATGGATCCAGTAGGAAGTTAAAACATTATCGGTTTCTGAAAAGTAAGGGCCACGTTATGAGTATTCCTGATTACCCTTCGAAATTTGAAAAACCAGTTATGAACTATTTCTGGGGCACGTGACAGTTCGGGAGAAAATCAGTTCGGGAGAAAGACAGTTCGGGAGAAAGACAGTTTGGGAGAATAAGGACAGTTCGGGAGAATTTTAAAATTCTCTTGTTTTTTTTGCATTTTCATTTTTTAAACTTAAGTTTTCGGCATTTCGAAAGCTTTTGCACCGAAAAAAACTTATGAAATGACGAAACATTAAGTTTAAAAAATGAAAATGCAAAAAAAAGAGAATTTTAAAATTCTCCCGAACTGTCCTTATTCTCCCAAACTGTATTTCTCCCGAACTGATTTTCTCCCGAACTGTCACGTGCCCTATTTCTGGTCAATTTGCCCAACGACCAGCATCTCTCTTACGGTATTCCACACGAGACCACAGAGACATTTGGAAAACACCTCCCTTTAAACGTGCCCTCAGAGAAATTTCAACAACTTTTCCAGTGCTCTTATCAAAAAATGTTACCTCAAAATCGAAATCTATCAACATGGCCAGAATTTTTCATAAAACTTGTTTGAATTCGGCTCGAATTGAGGAATTAAAATCAAGGTACTGTAATTATTATCGTCTTATTTTTCATCGTTTTCAGAACTATTTTGGAAGCTATGAATGCCCTTGGTAAATGGCCAATTTTGGAGACAGAATGGTACAGCAACTCGTTTAAATTAACAGGTAAATTAAAGAAATTTTCGCATTAATTGAAAATCTTCGCCAGACTTTCTTGTAACGTCTATTCAAGATACTGGTTACAGTCCCTTCTTTCGTATAATCGTAGATAATGATGATGACAACGATTCAAGAAAGATCCTTCACGTAAAATGACTCCCAAAAATTTTGAGCAAAAAAGGAATTTCCAGATCAGTCAAAAACGCACTCGTCTGGATAGATATTTATTAGATCCTGCGAAGTATTCTAAAAAAGTGGGAATGTATCGAAATTATTTGAGACAGGTGAGAAAAACAAGTAAAAATTCGAAATATTTTATATTTAATTTATTTCAGCTCGTTCAGTTTGTGAAAGCAGATATGAACTTGACGAAAAGTGATGATAAAATAAATCAGGATATTGATAAAGTTATTGCTTTTGAGACTGAGATTGCGAAGGTTTAAAAAAACTACATAGTTTGTAGGTTGTTGTAAAAAATATAATTTCCAGATTCATGTAGTCACAGAGATTGATCGTAGAGACGGGACCCGAAAAAACAAAAACTTCAAAAGATGTAAAATGCAAGATTTATACAAAGTGATACCACAAGTCGATTGGGTAGACTACTTAAGACGAATCGTCCCTTCCGATTTGAATTACCCGTTCAATAATGAAACTGAGATTATAATTATGGAGATGGATTATTTGAAAAAACTTTCGAAGCTATTGGAATCGACTAATGCGAGTGTCGTTGTGAATTATGTTATCTATAAAATAGTGGATTTTCGTGCCGAAGATCTGGATAACAGATTTACTTCTGCAAGGAGAGTGTTTTATAATAGTCAGGCTGATCCAAGAGATTCATATTGTTACGAAAAGGTTGGTATGAAACTACCTCTTCCCACTGGTGTGATTTATGCCGAAGAACATTTTCGAGAGAGTGATAAACAAGAAGCGTTGGATATGGTTCTTGATCTTAAGAAGTCGTTTCTCGAAATGATTCAACAAAATGATTGGATTGATGAGGAGACTAGAACGGAAGCTATTGCGAAGCTTAATTCCATGACTCAATCAATAGGATATGACGATGAGATTAAAGATTTTAAGAAGTTAGACGAGAGATACGAATGGGTTAATGCTGTTTCATAGAGTCATCAATTCAATTTGTTTTTTTTTCAGGTCGAGATCAAGCAAGGTGATAGTTTCCTCAAATGTCTCATAGCATTCGAGGTTGCTGAAGCAAAGAGATCTTTCAAGCAATTGGTAGATAAAGACATAATCAAAGTTGAAGCCTTGGTTCCTGTTGCAGTTGTCGGTGGTTCTTATGACCCGGACATGAACCGCATATGTATCAAACTTCTAAAAAGACCAATTCGAAATCCTAATAAGTAATTTGCAGCGTTCCCTGCCGGTATGCTACAACCTCCATACTTCAGCGGTATCTCCCCGAAATGTATTAATTACGGAGGGATTGGTGCAGTGATTGGGCATGAAATGACACATGGATTCGATGATCGAGGATCCCAGTATGATAAAGATGGAAAAATGCGCAATTGGTGGAGTAATAGTTCTAGGGCAATTTTTGAAAAAAAGACGAATTGTATTGTCGAACAATACAATGGTTATACTGTCCCCGGTACAACTCAAAAGGTATCGTTTTATGATTTTTGCAGTTTATTGTCAAAATAAACATTTTCAGCTAAACGGTGAAATTAGTCAGGGTGAGAATATTGCTGATAATGGTGGACTGAAAGTAGCATTTCGTGCATACCAAAGATATGTGAAAGAACATGGTGAGGAGCCACGATTGCCCGGTCTTCAGCAATATACTAATGAGCAACTCTTCTTCCTCGGGTACGGAAGCGTAAGTAACTAACTAATCAACTTTGAATTAATGTAGAGCTCTACGGAGCCAAAAAATTTCCCTTAAATGAAAATTTTTACGCATTTCTAATTTGTTTTTAAAATCTTCTAAAACCACGTTGAAGATGAGAAAATTTTTTTTAATTTCTTAACATTTTTTGGAACGAGTATGTGAACTATTTTCACTTCAGTTGCTTTTTCATTAGTTCCGTAAATCGCTCCTTCAATATTTGGACGCGACAAAATGTTTCATTTTTCTAGGCCTTTTGCGAGCAGTACACTGTAGAGAGAATCATCAATCAAGCTCAATTACCGCACCCTCCCACAATTTTCCGTATAAATGCTCCTCTCTCAAATATGAAGGAATTCGCGGATGCCTATAACTGTCCCAAGAATTCACCAATCAATCCGGATAATAAGTGCATAGTTTGGTGAAAAGTTTGATTTTTGGATTCGAAATAAAGATCTTTTTATATTCATGTTGATTAACAAGTTTTGAGATTTTTTAATTTGAAATAGGCTGGCTATGATCTAAAAAAAACTTAGTAGCGCATTTTTCTAAATTTGTTAGCAGCGCATTTTATTGTAGTTTGTAGTCTTAGCAGCGCATTTTACTAAATTCATCAGCAGCGCATTTTTTATTCTACATTCCTATTAACATGAAAATGTGCAAATATAATAGCAGAAAAACGCGAATTACAGCACGTTTAAAAACTTTTAAAGCGTTTTTCGACAAGAACTAGAAATCTATAACAATAAACTCAACGCATCCTAAATTCAAATGCTCCATAGACTTTGGCATTTCGAAAAGAAGGGGCGATGGGTGGGGGACAACAGGTGTTCGTAACCTCCCCGACAGCGAAAAATGAGTTGAAGAAACGAAGTGCGGATCCCTTTAGCATATGTGTTTTTCGTCTATATCTATTTCACATATAACTTTTGATCCTATTTTTTCGTCGAAAACCCTTTTGTTTTCCTCACCGTCATAACACACATTCCATTCTTTTTTCAACATGACACGTTGTCGTTCATCATCTTCGTCCGATAATTTATTAACCTCCTGGTTTTTGGTCTTTTTCACGTTTTTGATAAATTCGTCGCTTCAACTGCCGCAACTATGCACTTATGCTCCTTCGATCACTTTTCGTGGTGCGAATGATGTCGTTGCGAATAATCGGAATTCCGCTTTTTTGGTGGTTTTTACGCCGCTTCAGTGTGCCAATTGTTATAACTATTTGAGAAGGTAAGAGATTTAAAAAATTTGTAATAAGGAGATCCTTAGCAGCGCATTTTTTGTAGTTTGTAGTCTTAGCAGCGCACTTTTTGTAGTTTGTAGTCTTAGCAGCGCGCAACCATTTCCTTAGCAGCGCACTTTTTGTAGTTTGTAGTCTTAGCAGCGCGCAACCATTTCCTTAGCAGCGCACTTTTTGTAGTTTGTAGTCTTAGCAGCGCGCAACCATTTTCTTAGCAGCGCATTTTTTGTAGCTTGTAGTCTTAGCAGCGCATTTTTCGCAGCTTTCATTTTCAATCGCTTATTTCAAATAATTTTTCAGATTAAATGACATTGTTGGATCATCTCGTCACCCGACGAAAATTTTCGTAATCGCTCCGGATTTTGAATCGAATCATATAATATCTAGGACATCTTCAGCGGTGAGTATAACAATGATTTTTATCTTAAAATCCATCTGAAATCCTTCAGTTCCCAAATCTAAAAATCGATAGAACTGGTGAAGGATGGCCGAAATATTCAGCGAAAAATTTCGATGCGTGGGTTATCGATAAATGCGGAAGAGTATCAGAGGTTTTCGAATGGCCGAACAGTGATGTGTCATCGTCGCAGTCAATTCGAGGAGCCCTTGACTCGGCATGTGCTGGGCATTCGAAATGTGGAGCGTGTCAGCAGGGTTATCGAGCGGCTCCAATTCCAGCGCAGCAAACTAAGGTAGCCCTGAAGATTTTTTTTTTGATTTAAACTTAAGGGACCTTTTTTTAAAGAAAATCAGCGCTTATATTCGTGAGGAGGAGATTAGAAAGCAACAAGTTCAACAAAGACAAAGACAACAACAAAATGCTCAAAATTATGGGCAATATCAGCAACAACAATTGTATAATTATCAGCAAAACGTTCAAGCATATCGTAAGTCACAATCGGAGCAAAAACGGTACCGATGAGCCCCAAATATATTAATTTTTCCAGCACCAACACAAACGACAACTCCTACACCACCGCCAATTGTAAAAACCACTACAACTACGACTACGAGTGACTATGAAGATTATTATCAGAATGATGAAAATGATAATGGAAAAAATGGGCTGGTTAAGACTACTGCAGCACCGCAGGCAAGTTTTTTAAAACAAAATTGAAAATCCTATTATTTAGAAAAAGGAAAGATAAAAGAAGAAAGTTAAATATTTTGTCGATTATACGGCAATGTAATTCGCAGAGAAAAAATTCAATATTTGATAAAATCTAAAACAAAACAGTTCTCTACCATTTATTCGATTTAGTGAAACTTCAGAAAAATACTCTGAAAATATATTTCTGAAATTCCTAACAACTCAATCTTATCCTTATATATAAATGGATAAGGAGGCGGGGCTAATTTTTTGTGTAACCTTTTTTCTGTGAACATTTTTCTGTGAACTTTTTTTTTGTTGTAAAATTAAGAGGTAGGAGGAACGGAATTGAACTCGCATCGGTTCACGTAAAGAAATGATTACTTAACCGGTAGACCATCGAAGCCACCGAAAGAAGAGGGACTTTTTGAAACCTCATGATTGCGGATTTTCATTTCTGCATTTTTGTCTAATTTTTGTCAAAATTTCACAAAAGAAACAGTTTTAAAAAATAGGTCAAGAAACTAGGTAAAATTTGAAAAATTTACTCGAAGAAAATGATCGTTCTATAGTGATGACTAAGTGAGGTGAGCTAGAGTAAAAGAAGAACTTATTTTCAGAAGAACTTCTTTTCACATAAACCTCTTTTCAGATTAATTTCTTTAATTATGCCGCTAATTATAACCATTTTAGAAGATATAATAATTAGATAAATAATGAAATGAGACAATTATGGTTGGTTTTGAAATTTTCCAGTGAAATTGTTATACTTGAAGGATAGTTTCGCCGCGCAGCGGCGTTTGAACATCGATCAAAAGAATTGGAATGCGTGCCGAAGGCACGGAAGAAGCGAGCCGCAGGCGAGCTTCTTCTGTGCCTTCGGCTCGCCTTCCAATACTTTTCGATCAAGATATTTCGGTCCCGACAACTAATATCAAAAGGTGTGAAATCGTCAAATAACTGAGAGTGAAGTAGCACGCCGAAGGCGTGTAAGGGGCGAAGCCGAAGGCGAGCCGTAGAAAAAGCTATTATTAGGAAATTAGGATGAGTTTAGGTTAAAGAGAAATGCGCTTTTCCTAGCTGTTATGTACAGGTAGACAATGCTTACTGTTTTTGAAATGCCGAATTTTAAAGGAACTTTGAAAAATGTTAATTTTATATTTTATCACAATCGCTTTTGTTAGATTAGTCAAACAAAATCTGATCTAACAAAAGCTGCACGCCGGAGGCGTGTTGGAAAGCGAAGCCGAAGGCGAGCCGTAGTCCAGGAGTTTTGCCGCGTAGCGGCACGCAACTCCTGGTTTTATTATATCTCAGATTTCATTCTCTATGAAAATTCTAAAAATTTTTGATTTAACAAATCATTCAAGTTTTTGGATCCAATAGAAATGAAAACAGTCTTTGAAACGTAATATTTTTTGGTTTCTTGATAAATTTTGAAGTCCCATAATTTTTTGAAAAATGCGCTGCTAAGACTACAAACTACAAGAAATGCGCTGCTAAGGAAATGTTGCGCGCTGCTAAGACTGCAAACTACAAGAAATGCGCTGCTAAGGAAATGGCTGCGCGCTGCTAAGACTACAAACTACAAGAAATGCGCTGCTAAGAAAATGGCTGCGCGCTGCTAAGACTACAAACTACAAGAAATGCGCTGCTAAGGAAAAGGGTGCGCGCTGCTAAGACTACAAACTACAAGAAATGCGCTGCTAAGGAAATGGCTGCGCGCTGCTAAGACTACAAGCTACAAGAAAATGCGCTGCTAAGACTACAAACTACAAGAAAATGCGCTGCTAAGGAAATGGCTGCGCGCTGCTAATACTACAAACTACAAGAAAATGCGCTGCTAAGACTAGAAACTACACAAAATGCGCTGCTAAAGAATTTCTTAATTTTTTGAAGTAATTTTTGAAAATCTATAGAAATTTGGGAGCCCGAAAAAAGAAAAAAATTTGGAAATTTAGTTTTTCATATTTTGAGAAGCCCGTTTGTTTTGAAGTGCAGATCTTTTGAAATACATTTTTTTCAAATTGTAGAAACGAACCTATTCCAAACGCGCTCTACCGAACAAACTCGGCTTTTTGGCGTGTTAAAATGTAGTTTTCATAATTGGTCCTAAATTCTATGCGATTTCGAAAACCTCGGCAAATCGGTGACTCACTTCCTTCCCCGCGAACTTTTTCGAAACATCTTTTCGTTTTTTTTTCAAAAGAGCCCCAACCAATTTTTTTGTCTCTCTCTCTCTCTCACAATTTCGACAGCAGCAGCAGCAGCGGTCACACAAAACTCGCCGCGCAAGTAAATAAAGAAATACCATCTTTTCGAAAAAGTCTCTATGAGGATATTGTGTACGCATTATTTCCCTTTTCTCTATATGTGTGCTCAAAACCCCTCCAACACGTTGCACACTATTTCGTCGACTACTGTACTAGCTTCGCTGCTCCGTCGCGTCAGTGACAAACATCGTCATTTTGACAGTAAATATTATAAATATAGTGAGAGGAGAAAGGAGGAGGTCAAGTTTATATGGGAATTTCGTGGTAAAGGAAACACAAATATTGACAAACGTCTACGGTAGAATGTACTTTTGACGTGATTGAGCAGGAAAAATATTGATTTTTTTAAAGACTCTGAAATTTTTCATTACTTTTTGACCCAAATTTTCAGACCCAAATCCCACGTCCACCTGAAATTAATCCGAATTGGCCGACGTTTCCACCGTATATTTTACAACAACATCAGCAATATTTTCAGCAGATGGGATACCCTGGATATCAGCAAGTAATCCACGAAAGGATTATATTTTCCAAAAAATGCAAATAATTCTAGATGCTCCCGCAATTCAACCAACAGCAAATTATGGTTGAGAATAATCTGCCGTGTACTGCATTCACAGATGATATTTGTTATCAGCAACAGGAGCGGCAGCCGAATCTCCCGATGCCGAAATGTTGTAACAAAGGGGTTTATATAACCGACGTGTGTGTTCCTGGGAAATGCTCCAATAGTACGGTGCAATTGTGTTGCTTGCAGAAATTTTTGCAGGTATTTAAATTAATTGGTAGTTGGAGTAATTTGGAAACTTCGAATTTTGTCCCCAAATCTGTTCAAACGAAAGTTGTGTATGAAAGGCTTTAAAGAGACATAACTCAATAACACCACAGTTTTGAGCAATATTTGAAAAAACAGTTAAAGTTTAAATTATGCTTTAAATTCTGGAACTCAGGTTCTACGAAGATTTTTAGAGATTCGCTTTTCCAGAACAAATTTCAGAAAAAAAAGTGAAGAAAATGTTGTGAACCTGTGTCTTTAAGACCCTTTCTGGATTTTAAAAGTATTCATCGCATAACTCCAAAAAACGGACCAGTTTAAAGAAATTTTTGAAATAACTGAAATTTTCAGAACAGAATGAATTCAATTGAATTTTAAGAAAATGGTTTGGCAATTTAAAAAAATAAACTAATACCTTAAATTTTGAGCACCAGGCTGAAAATATTTAAAAAAATTAGCCTCTGAAATTATTCAGAATATTTGATGTTAATTATAGAATCAGAAAAAAATTATTTTTAATTTTTGGAATCCATGAAAACTGAAAAATTGATCTGAAAATTGTTATTTTGGTCCTGGAATGTCAACACCTAATTTCAATACCGGTTTCATTTTAAAGCACATAACTCGGCTCAAACTTTTCAATAGGGTATGAAAATTTGGGAATTCGAAGCTTTGACTATTTTTAAGCTTTTTGCCAAATTTTGACAAATTCTGAAAAGTTTTTGAGAAGTTATGCCGTTTTGAAAATGGTTTCTCTTTTATGACGTTTTGAAAATATTTCTGTACATATCAAGTTACTCGGACACCTCCCTTAATTTCATATTTTTTTAAATACTTCCAGGATTTTTTAAAAATATATTTAAAATATTTAAGAAAAATATATTTCTAACCCCTTACCATTTTACAGGCAAAATACGCATGTTGTAGCGATCCATCACAAGAGGATTCCAAAGCACCGACAAATAAATTTAACAAATGCTGCTATGATGTTTTTAGCTCAAAGGTTCCTATTTCAATTTATATTCCCCCCTCCCCATCAAAATGTCCCTTTACAGGATGATTGTTGTAGCGAAGAAGCGGCCGCAAAATACTGGTCATCAGTTTATGAAGTCTGTACACCGACGACTGATATAGACTACTCGTCTGTACGGTTTGAGGTAAAGCTGACTGATCCAGTTAATAAGGTGCATTTTTATACTAACGCTTTGAAAATTTATGTTCATTTTTTTGGTTTGGGGCATGGTTTATTTAGAGCTACTTTCTTTAAAGTAGCCTGTCAACTGGAAAAAAAAATATTGGTATTTAAATGTAAATATTACATTGTAAGTTTGTATCAAATTACTCAATTTTTTTATAAAACTCATTTGATAGATACATTTCTGAACTTTAATATGATATAAACGTTATGTATGAAAAATAAAGATTAATTTAAGTTTAATCAATTTTTCAAAAACGAAAATTGTTCATTTCGATTTGTCAATATGATCCCAAGCAAAAAGGTGCTAGATTCTTATTAAATTACTCAATTTGTATCTTTAATTGCTCATTTTATAGAGAAAACTCTAAGGTTTAATTTGATATTAATATAATACATGAAAAGTCAAAGTAAGTTAAAGTTTTATCAATTTTTCGAGATTGAAAACTTGCTGTTTTTTTTTATTTTGTTATATTTTGAGCCCCTGAAGAACTATTTCCTAAAATTTATAATAAGTGTTTATAGTCAAATTAAAGCTTAAAAAATTACCTATCAAATGAGCTATATTTTATCAAAATCGGTAGTCAACTTCAAAAGTTAGAGCTCGAAAACTACAAAACCACTCAAATATACGTTTCTACTGTTTCGTAAAAATAATTTGAGAGAAGAGGTAAACATTCCTTCTATCCATAATTATTCTATGTTTAATCTTCAACTTTCAAAAAAAACTCTAGATTGATTGATTTCAGCCAACAGAATCGTTTTTGGCTCTAAAATCTCTTTCTAGCCAAAACAACGAAAAAAAAACACTGAAAAGTGATGAGACTTTAACTTTAAGGTTTCATAACTTGCCTCAAAATGAAGAATTATGGCTCAAATTTTGAGATCTAGATCGCTTGGATATTTACTTTCTATATGCCGAATTTCGAGAAGTTATAACCCATTTTCAGCAAGTTATGAGCCTTCAAAAGCGGGTGAAAAAAGAAAAAAATTTGAATAATCGAAATTTTTCGAATCACTTTTAATCCAACGTCTTGGATCCAACACCTTGGATCAAATTCCCAGTTTTCTAGAGACAAAACCCTAATTCTAAAAAAAAAATGAAAAATCCATAAACTTACCCAAATAGGCTATTTTTCTTACAGGTTCATTTCACGGAAGGAGTCCGCGTCGTGGACCTGAACACGAATCGCCGCTGGGATTTTAATTGTACATACGGAAGGAATCGTATACAATATTCATATCTTCCATTATCCAATTGAATATATATTGAAAAAATAAAAATATAAAAATAAAATCCTTACCTTCCTTTAAAAAACAGTAACTTCAACATAGCCAAAGCGTGGCACCATGTGGCGAAGCTGAGATCTTCTTCAAATTCTATCAAATCAGCTATGCCAACATCTTGCCTAGCTCTGACTAGTTGGGGAGAGGAGAGCCAAAAAATACTTTACGTACAGGGAATAAAATGCCACAAATGTTCTCTATGACAAAAACCCCCGAACAAAAGAGAGGCCTTTGGGAAAGAGTGGAACGAACAATGAATGAATGACGTGGAACTTTTCTCTATTTTTTTTTCGAGAAGAAGAAAAAGAAGAAAAAAGAACGGTTTTTTCGTTCGTTCCATTCCACAACCATCCAACAACCACAAAATGGTAGTATACTGACCCTTTGAGCAAAAAGGAGATGAGGAGGGGGGTTGGGGGCCTGGCTCACAGAGCAAATAGTACAGTTTTGTCTCTTCTTAGGGGTGGGGGGGCTCCGCCCATCTTTTTAAAGGGAGAGCAAATGGACCCCCTGGTGATAAAAAAGAGAGAGGGTGTTAAATAAAAAAGTAGAAGGTACCATAAATGGTGCGGGTTGGATAACATTAAAGGGTGAGAAAATGAGAGCAAACATGTTTTTTTGTATTTTTGGCACAAATGTTCGAAAAAAACATGTCAGGACATTTGTGTTGAAATTTGATACCCTTTTTCTAGAAATGTGTATTTTATTGATTGGGTTTGGGTAAATTTTCAAAGTGCTTTCAAATTTTTTTGAGACCTTTTTTCTGATGACTCGGTTTAATTTTTGTGAGCTGAAAATAATTGTTAAATTCCCCCAAATTGATGAAATTTTAAGCTCGAAAAATGGGGATTTTTTTGAAAATCTTAGGGCTCCATTTTGAACGCGAGCTGAAAATAATAGAAATTTGCTACATTTCATAGAAATTGGCAAAACTTGGAGGCAAGATATGGACGCATAAAGTTACAACAAAAAACCATGTTTTTAGATGTCTAGGATATTTGCAATTTTGGGGAGTTTGTGGAAATCAATATTTTCTGGAATTTTACGAGCTTAAAGTGTTATAAATTTGCTACAAAATAGTGTAAATTTGAGAAAAATTGGACAATTCTGAGCCTATGAGGGGCTCAAAATAGTGAAAATTTTCTTAAGTGAGTGTGTTTGACGATTCATAACTTTTTCACAAATTCATTAAATTTGCTGAAATTCGATAAGCCGATAAAGATGTGTCTCAATAATAAATATTCCAAATTTCAGCACGAAATATGAAGCTTGAGCAAAGTTATGATCCTTGAAATGTTCTACTTTTTTGAAAAAAAATTCGAAACTTAAAATTTTTTAGATTTTATGAAACATTAAAATTTTTTTGATTTTTTGGGCTTCTGCCCGGTGCAAAATTTAAAAAAAATTCTGATTTTTTGGGATAGGAAGGATCCTTGTTAGATCCACCAGGATACAGGATCATAATCTCCAAGACCTTTACCTAGTAAGATCCCTAGTTCCAACAAAACATCTTAGGCCTGGGATCTAGATCCTAGCATCTAGCATCTAGGATCTAGAATCTAGGCTCCAAGTGATCTACGATCTAAGATTTAGGATCTAGGTTCTAGGCTCGAAATAATCTAGGATCTATGACGTAGGATAGAAAGGATTAGGTTCGAGTATTAATTCTTCTAAATTCCTAGTTCTAAATATCAATTTACGGTCCCGAATCATATATTTACTATGTGAATCCTAGTATCGCCCTGGATAGAAAGCCAGAGTAGAAATTCAGATCCAGGAGAGTTCAAATCCAATGGCACCCCAATTCCTCACTGCAGGGGTCACTTAGCAACGCCATTTGCATATAAAGCAAATATTAAAAGAAGAGCGGTAGGTAGGCCCCAAAAGATCAATCTCCCGCCACTCGAAAAATATTTGCACTGTAATCCTGGTGTCCTTTTTTTCCTTACTTCTTTTTGAACCAAACAATTCTCCCACCAAAAACGGAGTCATTGATGATGATATCAAGTTACATTTCTAAATACATTTCTTTTATGATTCATCATCACTACATAGTACCATAAACGCAACGAACCGAAACAATAAAAAATGAACAGTTTTTTTTGGATCACTCATAAATAGTATATTATTACTCGTAACAGCCAAAATTTCACAAAAAAAACCATATATAGAAAAAAGTAGAAATATGTACTCAAATAACAGATGTCGGTCCAGATGCATCGAGTTTCGAATAGTTCTGGTGTGCGTACACCAGGATCCCAATGTCACGGTGGCCGTTTTCAATGGCGATTGATAGTGCTGAACTGCTGTCCTGAAAAAATGAGGAGTACGGGGGGTTGAAAATAAAAATAAAAATTATCAGCATTGTTTTTAATAAACACTAGAATTGTTAGGGTTCTAGGATTTCCTGGATCCAGCTATCTTTCGAGTTTTTAGCATTCTAGAATATTCCAGAATATTCCAGAAAATTCCAGAAGCTTCCAGAAAACTCCAGAAGCATCCAGAAGATTCCAGAAAAGTCCAGAAGCATCCAGAAAATTCCAGAAGCTTCAAAAAAAAATTCCAGAAGCCACAAAAAATCTAAAATAATACCATAAATATCAAATTTTCAAGAAAAATGTTGTCTATCTCAAATTTAAGCGCGAATTAAGCGTAAAACAATATTTTTCGTAATAAATTCAATATTTCGAAGCTTTTGCGTTACAAAAGTCATATTTATATCAATTTTTCTGAGTTAATATATGAAACGTACAATATTTTAGAAAAACATTTGAAAATTTTCAGATATTTTTGAAACAGAATTTTTTTTTTGAAAATTTGCATAAATATTTACGTTTTATGAACATTTGAAGCAGGTATTGGCTTCCAGAAAATTCCAGGAGCTTCCAATAAAATTCCAGAAGTTTCCAAAAAATCCCAGAAGCTTCCTGAAGCTTCCAGAAAATTCCTGAAGCTTCCAGAAAATTCCAGCAGCTTCTTAAAAATTCAAGAAGCTTCAAAAAAATTCCAGAAACTTCGTGTCACTTCAAAACTAGCAATATATACGTTTCAATTGTTTTTTGAAGAATAAATCGACAAAAGGAAAAATAATGAATCTGTAGTAAGATTGCAAAAAACTTCAAAATTTTTGAATTTGAATTTGAAAAGTGATATTTTTTTAGAATTTTTTGATTGCAGGCTGTTTTGTAATTATTGAAAAATTTCCAAAACTTACACAATCAGTCAAATAAGGATCAATACCCGGTTGTGACAATAACATCTTCACAATCTCCTTATGTCCATGTTCAGCGGCGCACATCAAAGCGGTAGACCCTTCCTCATCCTGAAATGACTCTTCCTTTTTTTTCGAAACCTTAAACCAATAATAATTACCTGTACATTAACATCCGCGCCGCACTCTAACAAAAGTTCCGTTGTCGACGTTTTCCCATGCGAAACTGCCAACATTAGTGCGGTTTGTCCATGCGGCGTCGCTTTCGCGTTCACGTCGCCCATTTCAAAAAGCCGCTGGACGACCGCACGTTCCATGTCGTCTTCAAGGGAGCTGAGAGCGGCCAACATGACGGCCGTGTAGCCGGCCTGGAAAAAGGCTATATTTTTTGGATTGCTCAATTCGGAAAAATACCATATTTGGCTTGTTTAGTTCGCATTCCCCGGAATCCAATATCGACGAGACCACTGGGAAATTGGCGTGCGAGACGACGTAATGAAGCGCAGTGTTACCCTAAAATCATTTTTTTATTTTTTGCATTCAAAATTGAAAATTTCTATTACATTCTGATCGCTCAAATTTATCACTTCGTGCAATATCTTCGGTCCCAAATTACGAAGCTCCTCGACAAATTTATCCACATGCTCGTAGCGGGATGTCTTACGAGCCGCCGTTTTCATCCATTCATGTTGTACCAGTTTTGCGGACCATTCCTGTTAAAAATAGAGATTTCAGTAGTTTTGTAAATCGATATTTCGTTGAAGAAAGTTACAGACATCGTTAAATCCGGTGGCTCAAAAATAGGGTGACTCAAAAATATTGGAGTCTGCAAAAATGGTCACAATTTCTCCCCTAGTATATCAATTTTCATGAAAAGTAGCTCGTTTGATAGAGAAAATTCTGAGCTTTAATTTGATACCAAAATAGTCTATGAAATGTCAAAGAAAAATAAAGTTTTATCAATTTTTCAAAAAAAAAATTTTTAATTTTATATTTTGAGCCCCAAAATTTTATTTAATCAGATATATACTAGCTATTTGTAGTCAAATTAAAGCAAAAAATATTTTCTATCAAATGAGCTATATTTCATCAAAATCGGTATCCATCTTCAAAAGTTAGAGCTTGAAAACAAAATTCAATTCGAAACCAGTCAAATATATGTTTGAGATTTCGATTTCGGACTATAAGTTTTCATCAAAATGTTCAATTTTCATATAAAATATCTCATTTGATAAAGAAAATTATTATCTTTGATGTTATACCTCTTTTGGTATATATTGTGCATCCCAAATCAACGAAAATTGAAGTTTTATCAATTTTTATTTAAAAAATTTAAAAATGTTTTATTTTGAGCGCCAAAGTTTCATTTTCTCAAATTTATGAAACTTGTTCATTTTCAAATTGAAGCTCAAACAATTTTCTGTCGAATAAGCTATATTTCATCAAAATTGGTTACCATCTTCAAAAGTTAGAGCTCGAAAACTAAAGTCACTTTGCAACCTATTTCTTAATTTCACTGTTTTAAATTGAAAATACTCCTTGTTTCTTATTTTTGAAATAGTATTTGTTTTTTCTTCATTTTTTCTAAACACCAATAAATTTATTGGGTTACGGTTTAAAGGCGCACACGCAAACACATTTGTATGGGCCTCACCACGAATGTGTGTACGATCTAGTGATTTTCAATTTTTAGGAAAAATCGTCAATTTTCACTCGTTTTCTCCATTTTTTTCACAAATTTGAAAAACCCTCTATTTTCCAATTAAAAAAAAACATACAACAGTCTCCTCTGGCACACTTCCCGGTTCCAACAAGCTCGAATTAAAATTCTCAATAGCTTCTCTCAATTTATCGGACATTTCAAAAGGCGTAACGTCGAATACATCGTCAGTCACATCAAAAGTTCCGTCACTGTGTACAGAACAATCAGATTCGGCGTCAGAATCGCTGGAAGAAAATGTGATTTTATGCAAATATTATGCAATACAAATAAGCCACCTCAAATCCTCCGTCGAATATGGGAGTTGTTGCGCAGTTGGATTTGGATTTGGCAGCGTGTTGCGTGCCCATCTATAGGAAAAAAAACGTAGAGTTGAGCAAATAAATACTATAAGTTTACTTACCGATTACCCAGCGTTCTTAATTCACTTCTCAATGGTGTCAATCTATCCTGCGCTTCTTCCTCTTCGTCCGGCGTTTCGGCCGCTTCTTCAGGGGTCGCCCATTTACTTATCTTTGGACGTGGGATACGGGCGGCGACTGGTTCGGGAACATTTGACGCTGCTGCTGGGATCTCCTTCTTGAGAAGGACTTTTGTCTTCAAGGCTTCTGAATTCTCGGCAGTTGGTGTTGAAGTAGTTGCGATTGGGATTGTTGGTGGGCTGGTGGTGAGTTTTTGGGAAGCTTTTTTGTCGATAATGTAGTCTAGGTCGTCTACCGACTTTTTGCGGTCAAATCGAGCGGATCTGAAAGAAATAAGTTTATAGGAAGTTTTCCTTTAAAAGCGCATAACTATAAATTATGTTTAAAATTAAGCGCAACATCCTAAAAAATATTTATATAATAAATTTCAGTGTAAAAAATATTTTTCCATAAGTTGGGCGTCAATTAAGCGTGCTGCTAAATATTAAGCGTGAGTTAAGCGTGACCGTTAGAAAAGCTAAAAACGGTTTTTTTGAAAATTTCAGAAAAAATATATTTTCTCTAAATATTCGAATTAATTAGATAGATCTGATACCTCCTAAATTGGGCATCAATTAAGCGTGTCGCTAAATATTAAGCGTGAGTTAAGCAAGACCGCTAAAAACCAATTATTTTTGAAAATTTTGAAAACTTCAGAAAAAATAGCTTTTTTTCTTACTTCGACACCGCCGTCCCTCTCTGAAAATTCGACTTCTGCTCATTTGTGAGCAGCTTCTTCACCGCATTCGCCTTCGCCATTTCAAATTCACGCTGCTTCCGATCATCCACTTCAACTTTAAATCCAGGCGCCTCATTTTCATTGGTCTCTTCGACCAGCTTCCCATCACAATTCACACAAATCTTGTCATCGATTGTACAAGCACCGACGCCTACATTCCTCGTGAATGTGTCCAATTTCTTGAGGCATTCAAAACACTCCGACGATGTTGAATTGTTGTAATCCGGTAGTGGATCAGTCTGCGCTTCATTTTCCGTCCCTTTCTTTGGTTCCTCTTCTTCAGGGGTTTCAAAAATGATGGGACTTGATGCCGTATCAACGGTGATTTTTTTATCAACTTCTTCGAAAACTTCCGTCTGCGTATCAACATGCAAAATACGGATCACTTCGGCGTCTGTTCCAAATTCCACCAGCTCTGGATTCTCCGTCCCGATACCCACATGCTGAATAGAAACTGGATCACTTCCTACTGATTTATCCTCCAGGGTTATGGTTTCAGTGGAGATTGCGATCGAGAATTTCTCCGGAGGTGGTGGTGGCAGTCTCTGGATGACTTCCTCGATCTCTTTTCGAAGTTTCGGGCATTCAGCACAAGGTTTTTGTGGTGGAAGTGGACCGGTTGTGGTGGCGATGGACCGGGTTACGGTAGGCGTTGGGATTGGCTAAAAGTTCCATTTTTTGTAGATTATTAGTTTTTGAATAAATTATCAAACCTTCTCCGGTACTGGGGAGGTACATGTAGCCTGGGTTCTTGACAATACCGTCTCACCATTCTGTTGGTGGGAATAAGTGAAATGAGAGTCAACGATAGGTGCAGGAGCAGTGGATAATTGAAGCCTCTGTAAAATTTTAAGGTTTTGGATCATTGAGATCCACCTACCCTCGGCATTTTCGGCGACGCTGAAAAGAACCGAACCCTTGACGATGGTTCAACATCCGGTAGCGCGTACTCCCTCCCTCTTCTCAAACTAGTAAACTCCGAAGAGCCGGGAAGATCACCATGAGATGGCGCCCTTCGGAACATTGGTGAAGGCGTTGGTGGAAGGTCATCCCGCGCCAAACGCGAAGGGGTGGTAGATCGGTAAGAGGGCGGAGTTTGGTGGAAGCCATTTGAAGTGGAATAGGCTAAATTGAGTCCCAAATCGATGGGGGTGTTGACTCGACTGTCCGGGAATGGTGACTCGGAGTTTCGGGCACGTATCTCGGATACTGTCTTGGCTAGGGCTGTGGAGTATCCTGAGGAAAATTTGAAAATTTATAAGGTGTGGGAATTTGTTAAAAATAATTTACCTGTGTTATTATTATTGTTATTGGTTGAAGATTTTCCATTCACAGTTGGAGTATTACTTCGACTTCCATTATAGTTCAAAGCACTTGGCCGAGTCAGTGATTTGGATGGTAGATCGAACCCATTGGGTCTTTTTGGATCAGTGGTATATGATGTACCTAAAAAAAGTATTGTACAGATTTTCGTGGCAAGACCCCCTACCTCTTCTATAAACCGTATAATCCGATGAATAACCATTCTGTAATCGATTCTTAATCTCCTGTACATCCTTCTCCCGACTACTACTGATCTTCGGCTCAGCGGGTGCCTTTAAAGGCGCCAAAGCCTCCTCGAAATCACTCATCAGATTCTCTAACGAATCACTGAAAACACTATCCAATGGTGACATCAAAGGACGGTCGATTCCTGATTTATGGTGCATGTTGGTAGGGGTACCTGGAACGTTTTTCTTAAAGACATGATCCAACCAAAATGATAACCTTGTCTAGAAATGAAGCCATTTGTCACGTCTTGCGCATAACTCACAAAACCGAGGTCAATATGAAAGCCGTACGGACAACAACGACATCGGGAACCGGCGGATACTGTCGGCGTTGGGGTTACGGTGGATGGTGAAGTATGATTGATGGAGTTATTGGCAATGTTCGGGTTGGAACGCTTGACGATGGTGGCGGATGTACTCGCGTTCGAGGACATTCCAACGTCACGCATGAGGACTTACCTGGAAATGAATATTGGAATGGAAAAGTAGGAATGGAAAAGAAGTTTTCAGAAATATACATTTAGAAGTCAAAGAGTTTTAAAGTATGATGTTTTGCAATTTAGAATGAAGAAATTAAAAAAAATGTTTTCGCAATTTCAAATTTTTCTACCATTCAAATTAATTTTCGGGCTTTTGCATCAACTAAAGAATTGTAGAGCTTTTCCTTAGCTTTCGAATGATATATATTTTATGACATAACTCCAAATTTCAAAATTTCTATGATCCTTAGAAATCACGGGGAACTGGAAATTAAGCGTGACTTAAGCGCGACAACTTTAAAACAATTTTTCGTGGAAATAAAAATTTCTGAAAATTTAATTTTTCCATGAAAATACGAATCAATCCGATAGATTAGATAATTTCTCGAGTGGGCGTCAATTAAGCACGTCGCTAACTATTAAGCGCGACTTAAGCGCGACATCCTGAAAAATTATTTTCTGGTGAAAAAAATTTTTTGAAATCCAATTTTTTCCATTAGTGCTGCGATATATTTAATTCTTTATCATTTGATGGGCGGAAATTAAGCGCGGATTAAGCGTGAATTTAGCGCGACGTCCTGAAAAACTATTTTTTGTAAAAAAAATTTGAAAATTGCATTTTTTCGCTAAAATGAGACAGATTAGATAATTTATCGAGTGGGCGTCAATTAAGCGTGAGTTAAGCGTGATTTAAGCGTGACTTAAGCGTGACTTAAGCGCGACATCCGAAAAAACTGTTTTTTGAAGAAAACATTTTGAAAATCACATTTTTCCGTTAAAATGCGACAGATTGGATGATTCCTCAAGTGAGCGTCAATTAAGCGTGACGCTAAATATTAAGCGTGCGTTAAGCGGGGCACCAAAAAACAATTTTTGTCAAAAAAATGATGAAGAACTAATTTTTTCAATAGGTACGATTCTTCATCTGGGCGTAAATTAAGCGTAACTTAAGCGCGACAGCTTGAAAAGCAATTTTTTTTTGGAAATTCTAGAAAAAAATGATTTTAGAAAATTACCAGGTATACATTTTAAATGAATCTCATAACTTTCCAAAAGTTTAATTATGGGCAATTAATCTGACATCTTATGAACAAAAAAATGAATTAGATAATTATAGATTTGAAATCATTTTCCAAAAAGGATTCTTAAAGAAGAGGGGCCTCAAAAATATTGTTTTTTCAAAAAAATATAGCAATTTACACCAAAAAACAAGTAATAAAACTTGTTTTGTGTTTTTTTTTTCATTGGGGGGTAATTTCATACATACATTATTGAATTTTATGGTATCTCAGACGATTTGGAGAGGGCAAAAAAAGGAAGGAAAGGGGGGATGAATAAGGGGAAAAGAAAGGAGAAGAAAAAAAAAGTTGGAGAAGGGGGGACATGAGGGCTGCAATCAAATTCGTCTTCAGAATCATCAACTTGATTGATATGCCAAAAGGATAGGGGGGAATGGTTGAATAAAAATGAATGGAATGATGGAGATGGGTGGGGTTGTTGGGGCGCAGCGCGCTCATGAAAAATCTACCATTTTTCAAGGTCACAGCTTTATTTTTTTTTTTACGACGATGATTTTTGTAAACTGCTGGTGTTGTAAAAAATATGTTAGAATATGGCGATTTAATAAGACAATATTTCTAAAAACAAAAAAGAATTAATACTTGGATTTTTAAAATTCAGAGAAACAAGACTATTTTTCAGGTTTTTTTTCAGAAATTTACATAAAAATAATGCTTTCGGTTTTAAATTTTCAAAAAACAATTTCACAATTTTCGGAATTTACAAACATTTTTTGAATATTCAAATTTTTTTGAAATTTTTCGGAATTCACTATCAATTTTTGAATTTTCTTATTTTTCTGGGCTTTACGGAGATAATGAATGCGCCTGGGATGAAAATAGACTTCATACTCATTTCAAATCTGTTTTCAAAATTTTCTAAATCCACCTGGAAGTCGAGAAAACACGTCTCAAAACAATGGCCTAGAAAAAGGGTCCAACGGCGAAAACTAGTCCGCGGGTATGAAAAATCCAAAAAATCCAAAAAAAAATGAAAAAACATTAAAAAAACGACTAATATGAGCATTCTACATAACTATTTATTAATGAAACACGAAACAAGTTCCTGTGGCCTAGAAAAAATGGTCTAGAAAAAGTTAGGCCAACTTTTTCTAGGCCACTGTTTTGAAGCTCATTTTCTCGGCTTCTAGGTGGTCTTAGAACATTTTAAAAACAGATTTGGAATGAGAAAGAAGTCTATTTTCATTTAAGGTACATTTATTATCTCCGTAAAGCCCTCCTTTAAAATATTTTTTAATTTTCATAATTTTTCAAAATTTTTTGGAATTTTCCAAAAAAAAAACTTCTTTTTTTTTCAAAAAATTTTCTGTAAAATGAACGGGAACGACGTAGGCCGTTGAATTGTAATTCGTATGGAATTCGTTTTTTTTTGTGAAAATGTTAAAATTTTGAAAAAAAAGACGTTTTTTCTGATTTTCAAAATTTTTCTGAAAATTTAAAAAATTTTCAAAGAAAAATTCTGTAAGATGATAGCGAAAGGGGGCCTAACTTCCCAACAGGCTGCGAATCCTAGGCCATTGAATTGTAATTCGTACGGAATTCCGATTTTTCGAGAAAATTGCAAAATTTTGAAACAAAAAACTTTTTTTTTAATAAAAAATGCTCAAATAGCTTAAAACTGTAATTTTAATATAATTCCAGAATTTTAACACTTTTGTGCAAAAAAAAATGTTTCAGACATTTTTAAAAATATTTTGAATAATCTTGAAAAGTTCAAATTATACTCAATTGAAATTTTTGATTTAAAAAATAGACAAATGAATTTCGAAGTCATTTTTTTAAATTTTAGCAAAAAGTTTAAATAAACTAAAAATCATAACATCTTTCAGAAAATTTTGAAAATTTCGAATTTTAAAAATTTATTCGATAAAATTTATTTTAGAAAAAAAATTGTGATCTGATCTGAAATTTTTCAATTATTGAAATTTGAATTTTCATCAGAAAAATTTAAAATTTAATTTTTCAAAAAAAAAAGATTTTTAGCATTTTTTCCTAAAGTTTTTAAAAATTTGAAATTTCATGAAAACAACCAAAAATCTAATGAAAACGACTCTACTTTCAAAAACTAGAAGTATTTTTCTTTTAAAAAATTGTAAAAATACATGAATTTTTTCGAAATTTTGATTCAAATAATTCAAATAAGAAAAATCATTCAAAAATATACGTGGGGTGCAAACAATAACAATTGATTGGCTGGGGGGATCATATACATATTTGCGAATTATATTTGGCGCAAGAAGTCTCGTCTTAGTCAAGAGCAAATACATCATTCATAATAATAATACATTAAATATAATAAATATTGATTGATTAGAACTCCTCCGTGAGAACTACAAAAAAAACACCATCAACCACAAACGGAAGGAACTGTGTGCTTGCTCACTTCCCATTCCATTCCCTTTTTCAAACACTATGTCAATAGGATTATTCGGGTAATTTGATGGAGATTTTTCCCCTTTTTTTTAAACTATTATTTTGTCTTCCTCGAGATGATAAGCTGTTTTGACAATATATTTCTCCAAAAAAAGGGTGTTCAGAACGACTTGGACTTGGTTTCGATCATATGTGTTCCGGTTTTGAGGAAGAAAGGGAATATGAATGTTTAGGGAAAGGAAAATTGATTAATAGGGAAGGGAAAAGAAGAAAAAAAGGTTTTGGCAGCGGAGGGAATCGAACTCTCGACCCTTAGAATGATAGGCAAAATTGTTAGCCACTGCGCTACCAGTTCATATCGTGTAAGAGGTGTAAATGAAGTAGACTATTCTGCGCCTTCTGAAAATTTAGTTTTTTTTTATTTTTAGAATTTTTACGAAAAAATATTGAACATTTTTTTTGAAAAAATCGATAACAAAAAGCATCTTCGAAAAACGTTTGGAATTTTATAAAAATATAAACATTTTAAAAAATTCGAATTCCCGCCGAAACAAAAAATGCGCGTCAAATTCGGTGTAACATTGAAAATGACGACAAAATGCAGAAATCGAATTATTTGCATTTTTAAAGAATTTTTTTAAAAAAAAAGGTGAAAAGTTCAAAAATTCGCCATTTTTCGACCGTGTCACATATAATTATCTCGAAAACACAGATATTGACACGTACTAAGTAGTTGTCGTAAAACAACACATCTGGCATTTTTCAACGAAAAAGCAAAACATCTGGACTAGTAAGTTGAGTTGCCAAAAAACTCGAAAAATTCGGAAAAGAAAATTTTTTTTTTTCAAAAATGACGAAAAATTTATGATCAACATGGGAATATTTGTGAAAAGAAGAAAAAAAGAAGGGTTATCAACAACACAAAAAAAAGTGGAAAGAAAAGACAATAAAAGAGGACAAAATGTTGCAAAGTGAGAAGTTTTAGGAATTGATAAGGAAAATGTATTAGGGAGGTCTTTTTGGAGAGGAAATCGATAAAATTTGGATGGTTTTTTGTTGGTGAAAAATCAATTTTAATTTGGAGCTTCATAACTTTTTCAAAATGGGTCCGAAAATGTCAAAATTTTGCAAAGGAGTCAATAATTGTATAAATTACAAACTCACAGAGTTTTATACATTTCTGACAAGTTTGAACCAAGTTATGAATTTTCGAAAAATGATGCTTATTCAAAAATGAAGCCAAAATTTTGAGTAAATCCATAGTAAGCCAATTCTTAAAATTTCGAGATCGTTTAGATGCAGAAATTCCGAATTAGCTTCAAAATACTTTAAATTTCATGAAAACTTATCGATTTTTCGAAAGGTTAATATAAATTCAAAAATAGGTGATCTCGAAGAATTCCAACTTTGCAGAGCTACAATTTTTCGAAAAATCGACGGATTTTTGATAGTTCCAGACCATTTAAATGCTAAAATCTTAAATTTTCAGAATCTCAGCTTCAAAATGCATTAAGTTTCATAAAAATCGGTAGATTTTTCGAAAAGTTATGAACATGTGAAACTTGTCAAATTTTCAAAAAATTCAAAATTTTGAAAAACCCGTTATTTTTCGAAAAATTGGTAAATTTTCAATATTTTTAAATCATTGAAATGCTGAAATTTTGAATTTTTAGATTCTAAGGTTTAAAACACGTTCATTTCTATAAAGAACTGTCAATTTTTCAAAAATCTATGATCAAATAAAAATTAGGACGTTTTTTTAAGAATTCAAAATTTTGATCTGTCTTTCGAAAAGAGACCAATTTTCGAGATTCTTAGACCGTTTGGAATCTGAAATTCTGAATTTTCATATCTTTAGCTTCAAATTAATATAAAATTCATTGAAATTCATCTATTTTTCGAAAAGTTACGACTAATTCAATAATAGGTACACTGAAAGATTTAAAAATTTTTAAGAATTGTAATTTTTCGAAAAATTGACCAATTTTCGAGATTTTCAGATCATTCGAATGCTAAAATTCTGAATTTTCAGATCCTCAGGTCCAATATACTCAAAATTACATGAAAATCGGCCAATTTTTCGAAAAGTTATGATCAAACGAAAATTATGATTTTCTAGAATTTTCAAAATTTTTGATTTTCAGACAAAATTCTTTAAAAAAGTACAAAAAATCCAAAAATAAGAACTATCACTTCCTTATGCATTGAAAAAAAAAGAAAAAAGTTTCGTATGATCTTTGGAAACAAAAAAATTCGTTGCAAAAAGACGAAAAAAGTGTGTTCTGATGATGCCGACAAAAAAGGGGCGTGGCTTTGAGAAGATTTTTAGTATACAAAAAAAATAACCTTGAAAATCAATAAGTATCAATAAATCTAATAAACAAAAACAAAAGGGTTGAATTCAGGTAAACAACAACAAAAACCCTCTATTTTTTGCGAAAAGGTACGGATAAATAACTAGTAAGTATAAAATGTGTTGTGAGAACAGGCGGAGAATCAGCCAAAAAAAAAACAGAGAAAAAAAATCGAACGACAGATGTTGCGTAGTAAAATGGCCGCTTTCTCTTTTCACTTTTTCAAAACTTCGTTTTTTTATGTTCTTTGGGAATTTGGATGAAAATTCGCCTGGAGAAGCGTTCTATCTTCATTGTTTTAGTGGCAATATGAGTGACATTTATTGAATGGGATTTTTGAATGATTTAGGGTGGTCTGTGTGCAAAAATATTGGGTGAAAAAAAGAAAGCAAAACAAAAAATGAGGCATGGGGAATTGAACCCCCGACGCTTTGAATGAGAAACAAAAGCGTAACCAATAAGCTATCTGCACACATTTTTTCAAGGTACAAATTCATGTATACTATTTAGAATGTATACAATTTTGAAAAATTGAAGGGAATTTCTTGAATAAAACCTAATTATTAACCTAATTAAAAAAAAAACCGTAGAATCTGAAAAAGCAGAATTTCAGTATTTAAAAGGTCTTAAAATCTCTAAAATTGGTTAATTTTTCGAAAAATTACAGATATTCAAAATGTCAAAGTCTGTAAGCAATACGATTTTTGAAATAATCATAACTTTTCGAAAACTTGATGAATTTTCATGAAATTTGAAGTATTTTAAACCTGAGAATCTGAAAAAGCATAATTTCAGTATTTAAATGGTCTAAAAACTTCGAAAATTGGTTAATTTTTCGAAAAATTACAGTTATTCAAAATTTAAAAGTCTATTAGCAATACGATTTTTGAAATAATCATAACTTTTCGAAAAATTGATAAATATTCATGAATTTTACAGTTTTTTGAAGCTATCTATCCAAAAATTGAGAATTTTAGCATTCGAGTGATCTAAAAATTTCGTCTGTCTGTTAGCGAAATGATTTTTGAATTAGTCGTAACTTTTCGAAAAATTGATCATTATTCATGATTTTTATAGTTTTTTGAAGCTACTAATCTGAAAAATCGGAATTTCAGCTTTTAAACGATCCAAAAATCTCAAATTGGTCAATTTTTCGGAAAAATATAGAATTTCAACGTCTGATAGCAATACGATTGTTGAAATAATCATAACTTTTCGAAAGATTGATAATTATTCATGATTTTTACAGTTTTTTGAAGCTATCTATCCAAAAATTGAGAATTTTAGCATTCGAGTGATCTAAAAATTTCGAAAATTGGTTAATTTTTCGAAAAATTACAGTTCTTCAAAATTTTGAAAATTTTTTAGGGTACCTATTATTGAAGTAATCATAACTTTTCGAAAACTTGATGAATTTTCATGAATTTTACATTATTTTGAAGCTGAAAATCTGAAAATCTCGAATTTCAGAATCTTAACGATATACAATTATCAGAAACGATCGAAATATTAAAAAACAATGGCGGTTCTTCAAAGTTTGGCTGACAATTTAACTTTGAGAGTTCATAACTTGGTTCAACCTTATCGTTGAAGTATGAAATTTTGAGATTTTTAAATTTAGACAATTAGCGAACTTTTTATCAAAATTTTACCCGTTTCGATCAATTTCGGGGAAAGTGATAAAGCTCCAAAATACACTCAAAAATGACCTAATTTAGTGCATCAAATGATAAATTCAATCAATCCGCAAAACGATGAAGAAAATAAAGTATTTGTTGCGTTCTATTCCCATCCATAATAGAATAGAAAGATACAATCTCAACCCCCTCCCTTCTTCCTTTCGTTTCTCAATTATTATTATCTTTTAGGATAGAGAAACACTACGAAAAACGCAATTAGAAGATGAACATGTATGGATTGGGACAGGATAAAAGGTCGTATATGGGCGCCGAATGACGGCATCATAAAATATTCTGAACGTATCCGATTTTAAAAGGGGGTTAATTCAGAATCAATCAATTTTTGAGCTCTTGTTAAACGGATGTATGAAACCGCATTGTTCTGTTTTTTTTTAAATCTATAGACTTCATGAATTTCAGACAAAGACGCATAAGACTACGGTAGTTTCAGAAAATCAGAAAATTTTAAAAACAATTAAGAAAATTGAAATCCAATTTTAAAAAACTTCAATTTATGATAAAAATTTAATTCGAAAAATTAAAGAGATTAGCAGAATGAAGCATGTCGCTCAAAATTAAGCGTGAGTTAAGCGCACCATCTTCTAAAAATTTGGTTTTTATAAAAAAGTTGCAATTTTCAGAACCTTTTGAATTAAAGTAAAGTAACTGCGTTTTTTTTTTTGATAACAAAAAAAATACAAAAAGTTTTCCAAAAAAACCAAAAATTCTGAAAATTTCAGAAAAAATGTAGTTTTGCTAAAAATACGAATCAATGCGTTAGATTAGACACTTCCTAAATTGGGCGTCAATTAGGCGTGAAGAAAAAAATCGATAATTTGGAAAATTTTGAAAATTTCAGGAAAATATCACAATATTACTAAATATATGAATTAATCCGTTAGATTAGACACTTTTAAATTGGGCGTCAATTAAGCGCGTAGCTAAAAATTAAGCGGCGTGAGTTAAGCGTGACCACTAGAAAATCAACCATTTTTAAAAAATTCTGAAAATTTCAAAAAAAAAAATAATTTCTCTAGATATATTAATCGATGCGTTAGATTAGACACTCCCTAAATTGGGCGTCAATTACGCGTGTCGCCGAATATTAAGTGTGAGAGAAAAAATCGATAATTTGGAAAATTCTGAAAATTTCGGAAAAAAAATCAAAATCTCCCTAAATATACGAATCAATTCTTTGGATCAGGAGGCACTCCTTAAATTGGGCGTCAATTAAGCGTGTCGCTAAAAATTAAGCGTGATTAAAGTCAAGATACTTTTTTTTTGAAAATTTCAGAAAAAATCAAAATTTCCCTAAACATACCAAAAAATGCGCTAGATGAGACACTCCCTAAATTGGGCGGTAATTAAGCGTGACTTAAGCGAGACCACTGTAAAAACAAAAAAAACAATTATTTTTGAAAATTTCAGAAAAATCTAATTTTCCCTAAAAATTCAATTAAGCGTGACTTAAGCGCGTCCAAAAAAAAGATCTAACAAATTCGAAATCGACCCGTTCTCTCATTTTTTCACAAAAAAAACCCTTTGATCATGCCCCACGCCCCCTTCGTTTTCTATAACAAAATCCTAAACCCTGTCATTTGATAGAAGAAAATGCGCATAAATACAATGTATGATTGTGAGAGGGGGGATGGAAAGTGAAAAAAATGGAGAAAAGACGCGTATATAATAATAATTTTCAACAAAAAACTTCTCCAGGGTTTAAAAATGTACTATTATGTTAAAATACGAAGAAAAAAAAGGGCATCACTGTACAAACATTACTCATCATATTGCACTTTACATCAGACAGAGACGCTTTTCTTCTTCTTTCATTAACAAAAAATTATTATTTCTCCTTAACAACAAAACAACAAAAACAAAGGGGAATGGCTATAACAATAAGAATTTTCAAAATTTAATATGTTTCTGCGTTTTCTTCGCCGGTTTTGGTACTTCAGCACTTTTTTCCACAAACGTTGGATCGTAGTCTGCATCTGCCGAACCGTTGACTTCTGCGGCTCTTGCAACAAATTCTGGAATCATCGTTTTTTAAAGAAAATGTCTCACTTATGGTGGCACACTGTCTTTAACATTTTATAAAACCCCTTAAAGACAGAGTACCCCCTTATTCTTCTTCTTACGTTTCTTCGGTTGTCCTCCAGCCTTCTGTGCCGCCAATTCCGGACAATTCCTCTTCAAATGCGCATTTGATCCACAAACATTACAGCATCCACCATCCGGATAAACACCATTCGAATTCTGATGGCAATCGCGTGAAATGTGTCCGATTTGTTTGCAGACGAAGCAAGTTGCGTATGGAAATCCTGCAAATTGTTTGCTTGTTGTTAAAAGGGGGAAGACTAGTAAGGTTTCGAGTAGAACAAATTGTTCTTCTTTCAGAAAAAAACATAAAGGGTATGTTTATGGTTTAGAAAACCAAAATTGTATTATTACGAAAGATTATTTTTTAAAAAACTACAATTACAGTGATATCATAGATTCGATTTACTCTGTGAATTGGGCGTCAATTAGGCGTAACTTAAGCGAAGACGGAAGAGATAGAGAATTTTAGGTAGAATCTTATTTTTCCTGGAGAATTACAGCAAAAATCCAGGTTTTTTTGAGAATTTCAAGTAAATACTTTTTTTTAAATCCCACTTTTTCCGGAAAATTCACTGAAAATCTAATTTTTTCAGATAATTCAACGTAAAATCCGTATTTTCCGAAAATTAAGGTAAAAATCTATTTTTTTCTTAGAATTTCAGTGAAAATCAAATGTTTAATGAGAATTTCAATGAAAATCTATTTTTTTCTGATAATTTCAGTAAAAATCGAATTTTTTATTAAAACTTCAGGTAAAATCAATTTTTTTCTGTGAATTTCAACAGAAATCAATGTTTTTTTCTGATAATTTCAGTGAAAATCTAATTTTTCTGAGAATTTCAATGAGAATATATTTTTTCTGATAATTTGAGTAAAAATCTAATTTTTTTTTAGACTTCAACGTAAAATCCACATTTTTGGAAAATTTCAGGTCAAATCCATTTATTCCGGAAATTTCGGTAAAAATCAAATTTTAAAAGAATTCAACGTAAAATCTACGTTTTTTGTACAATTTCAAGGGAAAATTCAATTTTTCTGATAATTTCAGTAAAAATCAACTTAATTCTTAGAATCTCCGTGAAAATCAAATTTTTAATGTGAATTTCAGGTAAAATCCATTTTTTCTAAGAATTTCAGTGAAAATCACATTTAAAAAAAAAATAATTCAACGTAAAACCTCCTTTTTTTGTAAATTCTCACTGAAAAATCCAATATTTCCGAAAAATTCAGTGAAAATCTTATTTTTTCAGATAATTCAACGTAAAATCTCCTTTTTTTGTAAAATTTCACTGAAAAATCAAATTTTTCCGAAAATTTCATGTGAAATCCAATTTTTTTCTTAAAATTTCAGTAAAAATCTATTTTCCTTTAGAATCCAACCGTAAAATCTACTTTTTTTGTAAAATTTCACTGAAAAACCCATTTTTCCAAAAATCTCAGTGAAAATCTAATTTTTCTACAAAATTACGAGGCCATACTTTTTTTTTTAAATATTCACTTCTTCGTGAATGTGGCGTCAATTAAGCGTGCCGCTAAAAAATAGTTTGTTTTAATTAGGCGCAACTTCTGCGCGACTTCAAATTAAGTGTCCCGCTAAAAATTAAGCGTGTCTTAAGCGTGAAACTCTCCTATTTCTTTCAGACCACCAAAAAGTGGTTTAGAACATGTAACACCTCTTCCCCCACCAACTTTTACTGTAAACCAAAATAATCACTTCACCAATGAGAAAAAACCAGTTTGTTTTCCTTCCCCTTCAAAAAAACTCCCATTAATTCGTATCCAAACATAACTATATCTCTTTTTGTCACATTCAAAACTCTGTCATTCATCAATCTCATTATCATTTGAGATAGGAAGGGGGATGCAAACTGTTCATACACACATATATATATATTCCTATCGGAAACGGATATTACACTTTTTTCCCCAATGATTTAGAATCGACCGATTTTGTGACAAAAGCTTGAAGAAAGAGATCAGTTCAATGATGCATAACAACACCCAACAACATCATGAGGAAGAGGAGAATTTAGAACAAAATGTTATTATGATCATAAAACGTCTGGGGAGGGAGGGGGGAGAGGTTTTATTTACATTCATAAATACTCAATGTCATCAGAGGGCAGTATCGGCAGCATGCTGGGGGGGTTTCATTGTTAAAAAATGTCATGGGACGTCGTAAAAATTCGGAACAACTCATGCAAAGGTTTTATAGAATTGGGGGGACCTCCAATGAAGGGAAGTGGGGCTTAGAATATCAAAAATTCAAAAAAAAATGGCTCAGAAAGTGAGAATCTTCTGATTCTCAGCATTATTTAGTGTAATTTCATGCGAATTCAAGAATTTATGATAAGATTCTTGAAAATTAGGTATTTTCGTGCAAAAATCGCAGATTAGGTACCCAATCCCTCTATTTTTTGAAAAATGCGCGTAAAACTTGTAAACTAACATTTTCATTCAGTTTTTAAGAAAACAAATGATAGGAAACATTTTTTTTGCAAAAACACCTGAAAATCGATGTAAAAACTACTTTTTGGCTTTTTTTGAATTTTTCCATAAAAAAATAGTTTAGAGTATTGATTTTTTGGAAAAAATCTGAAATTTTCAGTATATTCTTCTAAAACTCAATCATTTTTCGGAGTTTTCAGAAATACCGGCTGAAATATGCTGAAAATTTTGATTTTTGAAAAATTTTCTCAATTTTTCAACAATTATTGTTTCAAATACTTCATTTTTGAAAATTTCGGGTTTTTAAAGGTTTTTCACCAGGTTGTGAAATGAAATTGCTTAAAATAAACATCGAAAGAGTTGGGAACTCTATAAAGGTGCTTAAACATTTTATTTTGATGTTAAATGTTGAAATAGTAACTTTTTTTTGAAAATTAGGTTGAGAAAAGTGCATTTTCGAAGATTTACAAAATCTTGTAAATTTAATAGAACCCTACCTTTAACAGTCTTTTTACACTCATGAATACTATGTTCAGTCGATCCACACTTAAAACAAATCCCCTCCCCATGTGACGAATTCTTCTTCGGACAGTCTACAACCCGATGACCCGGCTCACGACAATGGAAACATGCTGACGATCTGAAAAAGCCATTTTTTAAATAAAAATTTCACTTTTTAAGGAATCATACGTAATTTTATCACTCTGTCTATCAAGTCTTCGATGTTCTCGGCTTTTGAAACGTTTCACCAAGAGGCCTGCATCAGCTCTAGTGACTTTTCCAGCATTTACCCAAATGGTGACTCTTTCCTGTTAAAAAATCGATAATTGATATTTAAATATTCATTTTTTAAAATACCTTCACTTGATCCAAAGGAGCGTCTTCCCCGACCATTTTCACAAGTTTATCACGAAGCTTTCTCACCCTCAAATTCCTGTTAAAAACTCTGAACAATGTGCGAGCTTCCTCTTTTGTAATTTTTCCCTCTTCGATTTGTTTTTTGATAATTGTCTCACCCTGTAAACCTTAATTACCTCCTAATTACCTTCTAATTACATACCTCTTTAAAACAAGTGGAAGTTTGACAAAGTGTACCCAACAAAACTTGAAACTTCTGCTCAATCGCCTCAAAACTATGATTTTTATCCTTAAAACTCGGTTTCGGCTTCTCATTCTCAGTTTTCTCCTTTTTGGGAGGTGTTGGCTCCAAAACTTCACCATTTGCAATCCTCTCATCTCTTAATTTTCGCTTCAGCTTCTTTTTCTCTGTTTTTGACATTGGTTTTGGTTCAGAATTCGATTCTTCGACAATTTCCTTCTTTTCAGCAACTTCTTCCCCATTTTCCTGCAAAAATTAGGTTGAAAAAAATTATCTCAAGTTTTTTACCTTTCTCATCTTCTTATTAAATCTTCTTTTAGCACTTGCCGACTTCGGAACATGCTTTTCCGGCTGATTCTCGTCATTTTTCTCCTCAACTGGCTCTAGTTTCAAATTCTCGATTTTAGGAGCTTTCTGCTTCGGTTCCTCTATCACAAAATCAAAGTCCGGTTCAAATCCAATATCTTCAGCCATTGTGAATAGTCTAAAATTTTTAAAATCTAAAATATAAAATAAATTCGAAAAAATAAAATAAAATACATTTTTGGGATTTTTCAAGATACGGTAGATTTCAAATTGTGTAGACACAACTGCGTACAAGACATCACATCTGACGACAAATAGAATTTACGAAATTTTGAATTTTTGTGGTAAACAATCCATTTTTTCGTCATTTTCTTAAAATTTCGCCATTTTCCAGGGTTTTAAACGAATGTCATCGGCAATTCCAAGAAGTGCTTGGATTAAAATCTACAAACAACTGCAAAACGAGGCGAGTAAGGTGAGAAATTAACAATTAGAAATAAAAGGTTAAAAATTGCAATTTTCACGTTTTTTTATTGCAGATCCCACAATATAATTATCGTTCTTTCTTCCAAAGGAGAATAAGAGATCATTTTGCAAAAAATCGCGACGTTACAAGTGTTGAAGAACAGCAGAAACTTTTCAAAGAAGCTAATCGTAATTTGGAAGTGATTAAAAGACAAGCAATTGTTTGCAAGCTTTATCCACATAACAAAACTATTGTCGAATCTAAATTAAGTAAGTTATCTTGAGAAAAATAAATAAAAATGGTGAAAATCGATGTTTCAGATCATTAAACCCCGAAAATCCAACCAAAAATGAGGGAATGCAAAAAATGCAAATCCAACGAGTACACCAACAAACAACTAGTCATGATGATCAACGAATGCGGTCATCCATTGTGTAGAAATTGTGTCGAGAACATTTTCGCAAGAAATTCTGGAAATTGTCATATTTGTAGTCGATTGTTGAAGAAGAACGGTTTTCGCGAGCAGATTTATGAGGATCCGATGATTGACAAAGAAACTCATATTCGAAGGAAGATGAGGAAGATTTATAACCTGAAATCTGACGATTTTCCAACTTTGCGCGATTTTCACGACTATCAGGAGAGATTTGAAACGTTGATTTTGAATCTGGTACTTGAAACTGATGTCGCCGCGACGAATGCTGAAATCGCTGCGTTTGAAGAAGCGAACAAGGACAATATTGATAGAAATAAGAGAAGGTTTCAAAAAATCCATAAAATAATTCAAAAAACCTTAATTTCAGACTAGACGAGGACCAAAAATGGGTTGAAGACAATCTTCGAGATGAGCGAGCGATGAAACAACGAATGAATCAAGTTCTAGAAGCTGACGCCAAGGAAAAAGAGAACAGCACAGCGATGACAGACACCAAGGCTATTATGGACGAACTTCGAGATTCGAACGTCGCTGCGGAAGTTATTCTGAATCGCGAAAGGAAGAAGCAAATCGAAAAAGAGATGGAAGAGAAGGAAGAACAAGAAAAACGCAAGAAACGAAACAAAGGTATTTATTACACGTTTGAGAATCGCGTGAAAAATAACCACTTTTTTCAGAAGCCCTCCAAACTCGCAAACGTCACGCTGAGAACATGTCATTCACATCTGCTATGAGAATCGCTGGAAGGCCTTATATTCATCAGGTAAATCTGGAAATAATATGTTTTTTATGAAAAAACTAATCAATTTCAGCCTATTGAATTGGTTATCAATGGGCCGCCTGTTCCGACTATTCAACAGATTGAAACACTTGGATATTTGACACATATGAAGAAGGCATCAACGGTAAGAGTTTGGTTAAATTATTCGCTTCGAGACCCAAAAAACACTGGAAAAGAGTTCATGTACCATAATGTGTGGGTTTCTAGGCAATTAATAAAAAATGTTGGATTTCTAGGCCATTAATGGAAATTCTGGAGTTCTAGGCCATGAACCCTATTTTTGAATTTCTAGGCCAAGAGTCTTATAATTGGATTCGTAGGCCAGTAATCTAAATTTGGATTTCTAGGCCATTAATAGAAATGCTGGAGTTCTAGGCCATGAACCTTATTTTTAGATTTCTAGGCCGTTAATAGAAATGTTGGATTTCTAGGCCAGTAATAGAAATGCTGGAGTTCTAGGCCATGAACCTTATTTTTGGATTTCTAGGCCGTTAATAGAAATGTTGGATTTCTAGGCCAGTAATAGAAATGCTGGAGTTCTAGGCCAAGAGCCTTACAATTGGATTTCTAGGCCAGAAACCATTAAACTTTGGATTCTAGGCCAGAAACAATTAAACTTTAGATTTCTAGGCCACCAACCACGAAGTTTTAGTTTCTAGGTGATTAATATAAATTTTGGATTTCTCTAGGCCATTTATAGGCCATATACATTTTATCATTGATCAGGTCTCGAAGCGAATAATTTTTAAACTTTATATTTCTTTATCCGCCTTTTACTATAATTTTCGAATATTTACAGCATCGCATCGCTGGTGGCTACACTGCTGCAATCGGATGCTCCCGCGCACTTCTCGAAGCTCGACTAGATTTATTAGTCTTTTAAATTTGTTTCATCATGACCAGTTTTTTGTTGGTAAATACTCTTAACTATTTAAATATGTGTGTATGTAATTCACAATGTGAATTTTAGAATCCCCTCGTTTTTGTTGTTGTTCAAGATATAAAAACTATATTTCTGTAATTTTTTTAGATAGACTTTTTTGGGGTTTTCAACCAATTTTTTATTTGAAAAGTTAAGGGACTAGGCTTGGAAAATAAGAATTTTAGAATGAATATAACACTGGAAACGGTGTGCCGAGCGATTGACGCGTTTTATGCCACAGGACCGGAATTGCAAGAAGCCCGGCAATATTTGGAGACGTTTCAGAAATCGGTGGGTGTTTTTTTTGTCAAACTGTTGTTTTTTGATTTAATTTCATTATTTTGAAGTTCGAAATTCCAGAATTTAGATTATTATGAAGCAGTTATTTGTAAAAAAATCATAAAATTGAGAGTTTCCAAAAATTATTAATTTAAGCTGAAATTCTGGAATTTCGAAAGCGTTTAGATTGTTGTGAAATAGTGATTATATTTTTTAAATTCTTAAAATTTCAAAAAATGGACAAAAGAAGCTAAAATTCGGGAATTTCGAGAATTTAATAATATCTTGAAACAGTGATTTTATTTATGAAAAAATCCCAAAATTTAGAATTTTCAAAAATTTATTAATTGAAACTGAAATTCAGGAATTTAGAAAACGTTTAGATTGTTGTGAAATAGTTATTATATTTTTAAAAATTTCAAATAATTGTCACCTGAAGCTAAAATTCAGGTTTTTCAAGAATTTAATATTATCCTGAAGCGGTGATTTTATTTTTTTTTTTTAATTCTGCGAATTTTCAAAAATTGTAATGAGTAGATTAGTTGTTGTTTTTTGTGCATTGTTTAGTAATTGGGCAAATGACGAACTCGTCTTGATGGACCCTTGGTTTTAGAAGCACAATTGAAATAAAAAATTTATTTTCCAACGTTTCGGTTTATAAATAATCTCTAAACGGTTTTGTAAATAATTTTTATGTAATTTTATGTGATTTTCTTTTAATTTGTATATAATTCGGGGTTTTCATCTCAAACTTAAACTTTTTCCTACAATTTTTCCAATTTTTCCAATTTCTCAATACTCTGTATTATAGGTGATTATGCCAGTTTCCCTGATGATGGTTTTATAAACCGAAACGTTGGAAAATAAATGTTTTATTTCAATTGTGCTTCTAAAACCAAGGTTCCATCAAGACGAGTTCGTCATTTGCCCAATTTTCAAAAATAAGCTAAAATTCTGGAATTTCAAGAATTTAATATTTTCTTGAAACAGTGATTTTATTTTTTTAATATTTAAAGTTGCAAATTTAATAAATGAAACTGAAATTCTGGAATTTTTAGGATTTAGGATTATTTTGAAACAGTTATTTTATTTTTTTTTAAATCTTAAAATTTATTAATTAAACGACATATTCAAATGAAACGGAAATTTTGAATTTTTCTGAAAATGTTTAATTTACTCCATTTTTTTTGTAGTTTTTCTCAATGTACAGTTTTCAGGAAGAATCATGGACAATTTGTGATCACATCATCGGGCAGCATACTAACTCGTTGGCTTGTTATTTTGCAGCACAGACGCTTCGGACAAAGGTTTTTGATTCCAATTTTTTATATTTTGCACAAATTTTGTTTTTAGATCAGAAAGGAGTTTAAGCAGCTGCCGCCGGAAGCGTACGCTCCATTGAGACAGTCACTTTTACAGCATTTGAGGTATTTAAGCGCTTTTACAATTTATTTCAAAAAAATTGAAAATTGCAGCAAACATGGAGCAACGGCACACGACTCGCAAACCGAGCCAACAACCACACAACTTTGTCTAGCGATCGCGGATCTTTATATTCAGGTGTCGTCGTGGAATAATTGGATAATCGAGCTGTTGACACAATGCCAGAGTTTGGAAGGCGATCGCACGGTGATGACGGTTACATTGTTGCAAGTGTTCGCCGAAGAAGTTGAGCAGATAAGTGGGATCGGCGAGAATCGGCGAAATGCGATTAGGCAGGAGTTGGCGAGTTGTGAAGCGCCGATGATCACGTTTCTCACCCATGCTTTTAATCATTATCAGAATGATGCGAATATGTTGAAAAAGGTAGGGGTTTTTTGAATGAACTATTTGAATTAGGACCAAAAATTGAAAACTGGCAAGAAAATTGGATTTAGAGCTCTCTTTTATTAAGATTTCGCTTTCAAATCGTTGATACAAGTGTGTTCCATTGCAAAATTGAAAATTAATCGATTTTGAAAACAGAATTTAAAAAATGTGTTTAAAAAATAGATTTTTTCAATGAACGGACCTTTTAAAACATTTTAAATACCAAATAAACACCCAGAACTTGCCAGAAAATTAATTTAAAGGTATAGAACCCGGTTTTCTTGGCCAATTTCTGAGCTCTGCGGAGCCCCCCCCCCTTTTAAAAACAGTGTCCATATTTGAAATTTCCAGGTCCTGAAAACATTGGAGAGTAACCTGCAAAACCCGTCGATGAAAACGGATTGTTTGGCGGAAAGCCCCCTCATGGTCGCAATTTTTCATATTTTGGTAATTTCTCCCGATTCAGAGGCAATTTTTGCTTAAAATTTGCATCTTTTAGGCATCGGATTCAAATGTGCCGTCAAGTCTACACGAAGCAGCAACGAACACAATTGTCGCAGCATTGTTTCGAGTGGAGGACGTGGAAAAGCACGCGAAACTGGCGCAAGTCCTTCAAAACGGCATTGTTCAGCTGGCGAAGGCGTTTAAGAGCGCCGAGGAGCAGGAGGACTTGGATCGTGTGCAGAATTTGGCGAGAATCTTTGTCGAGCTTGCCGAATCGTTTTATCTTCAAATTGCGCAGGAAACGAACCCGAACCCGGAAGCGATTGGGAGTTTGGTTTGTCTGGATTTGTTGTTGCTGATGGCGTCGTATCATGATTATACGGTGATTGAGATGTCGTTTAATGTGTGGTTTAGATTGACGGAGGAATTGTTCAAATATGATGATGATACGCATATTGCGAAATATAAGGCATATGCGGAAAAGTGAGTTTTTTTTTGGAAGGGTTTAGAAAATAAGAATTGGGGGAAGTTTTCAGATTCATTTTGGCGTTATACGAACATTGTAAATTGGATCCAGATGATGTGAATGAGATTGTTGATGAGAAGAGTGAATTCGGTGAATTTCGACTAAAAGCCATAGAAGCGATCAGAGATGTTGTATTCTTGGTATCCACGGATCACTGTATTCTAATGGTGCGTTATTTTGAAACTAGTGATATCAAAAATCCAAGAAAAAGTGGAAAATTTAATGCTAAAACTAAAAATTGTCGAAAAATAACAAAAAAATTGGTTATAAATGGCTTATAGAAAATTTTTGAAGCGCATTTTTCAAAATAAATGTTACAAATTTCAATATATTGTGAAAAATATGATTTTTTTGCACTATTTTATGGATTTAATGAATAATCGGATGTTCTCCAAAATCTTTCCAGTGTTTTAAAACACATTTTCAAAGCAATTTCGAATTTTCTGAGAAAAACGACCATAAACGCGTGAAAAAAAGAAAATAGTCGAAAATAACGAAATAAAAAGCAAAAAATCCAAAAAGCAGCGAAAAAATTGATATTCTAGGCTGTAAAAATGGTTTTGCTCATTTTTCAATAATTTTTAAATTATGGAGTCTAAAAAATTTTTTTCAAATTGCCAATCCAATTTTTCTACGGCGATTTAAGGGTAACACAAGATTTTTCGCTTTTTTTGGAAATTCATGTTTTTTGTCGTTATTTTCGACTTTTTCCGTAATTTATTTATGAATAATCATAATTTTTAAATTTTTAGACCGTTTATTTCGGGTAACCAATGATTTTTAGAAAAATAACTGAAAAATTGGAAGAATTGCCGATTTTAAAGGAAAATTTTGGATAATTTGTGATTATTCGAAAATAGTGTTCAAAATTCTTAATTTTCTTAATTTTTTGTAATTTTTAGATTATTTGAAATTTGTAGCATCTATTTTTTTTAAAAAAGCAGCTTTAAAAAATTTGTTCGACTTTTTTCTAGTTTCAGCATCAAATTTTCAAGTTTTCTTGAATTTTTTGAGGTTTTTCACAGGTTTTTAAATAAAATTATATGGAAGCTCTAAATTTTCATTTCCAGATGTTCAATAAACTTGAAGAATGTGCGAGAAAGCCGCATCCGGCGTGTGAGGATTCAGAAGCAGCGTTGTTTATAATGGCGGCAGTTGTGCAGAATTTGTTGCCGTGAGTTGTTGTTTTTTTTTTGGAAATTATATAGAAAACATAAATTTTCAGAGAAGTTGACCCCCGAATGAAAGAGATTCTTGGTTCGATCATCCAATTGCCGGTTAACTCGCCAGCCGCGTTAATCTCGACGAGTTTGGCATTGATTGGCGATTGTAATGATTGGTTTGAGCATAATTCGGATGTTTTGAGTGAGTTTTCATTATTTTTTGGAAATATAGCTAAAATAATTTTCAGAGCCGGTTTTAAGCTGGATTATGTGCTTCTCAATTGATCCGCGGTTTTCGTCACAAGTCGCTGATTGTTTGGTTAAGATTTCGGCGAGAAATTCGAAGGATATGGTTGGACATCTACCGGATTTGATGACGTTGATATCAGCGTTGGAGCATTCGACGGGAAATGGCCTGAAAATTGAGTTGGCGATTAATTCGGTGATTAGAGGTAATTTAAAATTTTTCAAATAGTAATGAAAATATGCTTGTTTTCAGCAGCAGCATTGATTATCTCGAGATTACCGGCGAACGAGATAAAAACAGGAATCGAGGCGCTATGCGTGCCGATTTGGAGGAATTTGCATAAATCGATTGAAATGGCAAATGCGGATGGAACCGTCGGACCGCCATCGACGAGTCACGCTCACAATAACAACAATAACAACAACAATAACAACAATGGGGGAATTCCGGTGGCTGTTGTCGCGCCCATATCACACGAGAATAAGGAGAATGACGCGAGTTTTGCGGCGGGTGGAACCGGGGATAATTGGGCGTCGATTGCGATGAAGCCGATTATTTGGATTGATCGAGTGGCTAGTGTGTTTAAGGATGCGTCGATGACTATGGTAAGAGCGGCTAGGGATGTATACGGATCGGTTAGGTTGGGCTCATTTTTTGAAGTGCTCAATATCCCTATTTGATCCAAAATTTTTGAAAAACAAAAAATTACGTCGGTGTATCCAGAGCCTAGAAAAAAATAGATGATGGTGCTAGTGTACCGGATCCGGATAGGGTTTTGGATCAATCGTATCTACCCGACTCGTCGATATCAGGCGAAGAATTTTTATCTGAACGTAACCATTTTTTGAACTGCCGATCCTATCCGGATTTTGATCCGAAATCCATTTAAAGAGTTGTAAGTATGTTTATGAAACTCTAAAATTAAGAAAAATGGGTCTGAAACTCCAAAAATTTAAATTTAAAGAAAAAATGGAACAAAACCCGGATCGGATCGATTTAATTGAGTTTTAAAATATTAACCTTTTAAAAATTTCTTTTTTTAAATATCGATTTTTCAGCCTAATTGCCGACCACAATGCCAAGTTTTGGTGACAGTTTACGAGGAGTTTTTTAAGGTATTTCCAGATTTTTGAGGATTTCTAGAATTTTTTCTTAATTTCAGGAGCTCATAAAAGCAACGAGAAAATTCGAATCGAATTCAAGACTTGTGGAGCATAGTGTAAGATCGATAAGGCTGATGTTCAGGTCGTTGGGATCGCATGGTTTGCCATATGTGGAGCCGATTGTTCAGACGGTAGGCCCCGCCCCTTTTTAAAAAATCTTATATTCAAATTTTTTCCAGATGATTGATGTATATCCCCGTCATCCGCACTCTTGTTTCCTTTATCTGTCGTCGGTTATTGTTGATGAATTTGGAACATTTGATGAAATGAGGCCAGGATTGTTGAGAATGATGGAGACGCTTTCGAAGATTACATTTGAGATTTTTAATCAACCGCAAGGGTGTGTGAATCATCCGGATACGGTTGATGATTTGTTCAGATTGGCGCAAAGGTATTTTTTTGCTTCTAAAAGACAGTTTTAACCATCAAAATCATAGATTCACATCCCGGGTTACTTCGGCATTCTTTGTTCACCCAATCTCTGGAATGCTGTTCAATTGTGCAATTGCAAATCTACAGTTAGATCATACGGAAGCGAATCGAAGTGTTACCAAGTTTATAATCGAAGTTTTGGAGCAATTGTTGAAAGCGAAACGAATTCAGTATTCTGATCCAGGGGTGGTTGCCGCGGAAGCGCTTGTGATGAAGCATGGACAAGAGTTGGTTATGGCAACGGTCGCCGCAGCGGTTTTCTTTGTAAGTCTTCGAATTTCGAGAATTGTCGATTCAAAATATCGATTTTTTTAGGTTACTGGAAGTCTGGCAAGAGATATGGCTGACATATTGGCAGTTGTTGGGAAATTGGGCAAGGAGAAACAGAAAGAGTGGCTGATTGGAGCGGTTCGGGTGTTGCCGAATGAGCCGGTTAAAGCGACTGGCGAGCAGTTGAAGAGTTTTGTGGAGAATGTGGCCAGAGAGTGTGTTTTTGTGTATTTACAACAATTTTTCCCTAAAAACTATCGAAAATCGAGCTGCGGGAGGTCCCGAAATTCAAAAATGTTAAATTTTCCATAAAAATCGAATTTTCACATATTTTTCAAACACATAATTTATTCGGGAGCTCGCGAAAGTGGTTTCTGCTTATTTGGCACAAATCCGAGCTGCGGGAGGTCCCCTAATTCAAAAAATGTCAAATTTTCCAAGAAAATCGATTTTTTTATTTATTTTTCAAACGTATAAATTATTCGGGAGCTCCCGAAAATGAGGTTTGCTTATTTGGCACAAATCCGAGCTGCGGGAGGTCCCCTAATTCAAAAAATGTCAAATTTTCCAAGAAAATCGATTTTTTTATTTATTTTTCAAACGTATAAATTATTCGGGAGCTCCCGAAAATGAGGTTTGCTTATTTGGCACAAATCCGAGCTGCGGGAGGTCCCCTAATTCAAAAAATGTCAAATTTTCCAAGAAAATCGAATTTTTTATTTATTTTTCAAACTTATAAATTATTCAGGAGCTCCTGAAAATGGTTTTTGTTTATTTGGTACAAATCCGAGGTCTTGAAGAGCTTGAACTTCGCTTATTTTGAACAAAATTGGGAATTATGACAATTGTTTCAAGTTTTTTTGAAAATTTTCCAGTTTTTAAAAAAATTTTAAAAAGAAAAGCTCTTTTTTGAAATTTTGAGATTTTCAGCTAGAGATTGTCGAAAATTTCAAAAAATTTGGAATGTTTTTTTTAAATGACAAAATTTAGGATTTTGAGAATTGAAATTAAAGCTAGAAAAGTAGCTCTAGAAAATAAGCGGGAGCTCCCGAAATTTAAAAAAGTTCAGAAAACGTTTTTTTCTGTTTTTTTAGAAATACATTGATTTTTCAGACGCGACTCATATGGAATCTACAAACACATGAAAGAATTGATCCGTCTGTTTGTGTGAATTGGATTTATTCATCAAATCTTCCCGCCAGTTAAAATCTGTTTTATTGTAACTATTTTTTTATGTTTTCCTCTTTTTTTGCCCCATTCAATTTACTTACTTTGTTTTAGGAGAAATTTAAATTTCGAATTTTTTGTTTTTGAGAAATATATCCAGCATCTTTAGTGAATTTTGAGTGTTTTATAATATTAGTCTTTTGAGCATTTTTATTTTTTCATTATACTGTAATATGACCCATTTAGGAGTACTTGTTTTTTTTGTCCGGCCCCCCTCCGATACACACTTTTTTTTTGTACATTTAGGATAAGATTTTGACTCGTTTCTTTTAAGTTAAACATGTTCCGTGGAAGTTGTGTTCCATCAAGTGTTATTACGTGTAGGTTGAGTTATAATTAGGGTACCTTAGGGTATAAACTTCTTTCTTTTTTTTAAATTGTTTTTCAATTGTTGCTTTGAGTAACTTTAGGGGGTTTTTCTTGAGAGAATTATTGAAAACATCTCTATATTTTTTTTACTAATTTAATATATAAAGGACACCCGAAAATTGAAGAAATTGAGAGAGAGATACAAACGAAGTCTAGATTAGAAATGAGGTGACCAAAAGAATGGGAAGGAGGAGCTGGAAGGTGGAAGCGCTAGAGACGGGAGCACCCGGGAAATGATCAGGGAAATGTTCGACACGCATCTGGCCGACTCGATTGCGGGCGTAGTCGGCGGAGAAGCCGGTGACGCGCTGAAAAGAAAAAGGATAGAATGGGGGAAGCTCCCCTGAGGAAATTGGCCTACATGAGAAATGGCATTGATTTGATTTGGATCGGTATCAACCCATTGAATGATTTCGGTCAGGTTTTTATTATGCTTTGGATTTGGCCAGAGATCGTGACAGGATTGTTGGGAGGAGGCGCAGACGCAGAGGCCGACCGCCCCGCGGGTATGGCATTTTAGATGATCGTCGAAGAGTCTGGAATTTGGCGGGAATTTTGTGTTTTTTTTAAAGGAGGGCTTTACGCAGATTATAAATGAAGTTAAAACGCAAAAAAAAAAGACATACTCATGTTATAAATGGGTTTAAAAAAATTTTTTTTTAATTCAGAGAAGAAAAAAAACAGAAAAAACGAGCCACCTGGAAAAAAAGGGGCACCACGGCAGAACTTGTGTTTCTAGTCCGCGAAAGTTTGGTTTTCTAGGCCAACTATTAAATTTGTGCGTTTTTATTCATTTTTTAACGTTTTTTTTTTGCTTTTTTTGCATTTAAAATGAAAAACAGCAAAAAGTAAAATTTTGCAATTTTTTAGTTCCTAAACAAATACAAAACTTCCTAGTTTTTCCCATTCTGAAAAAAAATGGTGTAAACAACAAAAATGACGGTTATAAAAACTAAAATTTTAAAAACAAACATTCATCAGCTTGTTTTTCATGCAAAATTATAACCTTGTTTCATTTTAAATGCAAAAAAGCCAAAAAAAGTTAAAAAATGAATAAACACGCCAAATTTAATAGTTGGCCTAGGAAACCAAACTGTCGCGGACTAGAAACACAAGTTCTTCCGCGGTGTCCCTTTTTTTCCAGGTGGCTCGTTTTTTCTGTTTTTTTTTCTTCTCTGAACTAAAAAAAAAGTTTTTTAATCCATTTATAACATGAGTATGATTTTTTTTGCGTTTTAACTTCATTTATAATCTGCGTAAAAATATTGCCGATTGTGTTTTGTTTTGCAATTTCTCTAATTTTAACTTTTGAAACAGGAAAATTTTAAATTTATTATTGTCAAATTAAAAATTTTGGATAATCCATTTTCTACTAAAAGACAGCACCGCAACCGCTCGCATTTAAAAATAGCACGACTGTGTGAGAGACTTAGTTTTTTTGGGTAGGTCAAAACAGACTTGCATGATCAAGAATATTTTAGTTGACAATAACATCTGAATACTTTTGAGTACTAAAAACTAAAGCTATTTTTTTCAAACGAAAATTTTGAAACTGCGAAATTTTTAGTTTTAAAAAGCTTTTTTCAGCATCTTCAAAAATAGGGTACCTTTTGGATTTTTTAAAAATTAAAAATTTTAAAAAATTCTAAAACGGTATTTTTTCCAATTTTTTAAATTTCAAAATTTCTGTTTTTTTTGTATTTTTCGAAATTTTGTTTTGCAGTTCTTAAAATTATTGGAAAATTCCGAAAATTAAATTTTTTCAAAAAAACCTATATTTTATTAAAACTAAACAAGCAATTCCAAAATTGAAAAAAAAATTTTTTTCTAATTTTGAAACGGTAATTTTTTCCAATTTTTTTAAATTTTAGAATTTCCGTTTTTTCAATTTTATGATACCAATTTTCCAGAATTTCAAAACTTTTTTCAGATTTAATCTAAAAATTAAAGAAACGTCCGTTTTTTTGTATTTTCGGAATTTTTTCAAATACAACGATTTTATGACCAAAACAATTCAAAGAGAGCAAAACAATTCCAAAATTAAAAACATTTCTTTTAATTTTGAAACGGAAAATTTTAGAACTACACTTTTTCAATACTAATTATCCAACGTTTCAAAAACTTAGATATTTTCGAAACTTCTGAAACCCTGTGCTTTTTTTCCAGAACGCCAGAATTTTCAGACAACGAAAAGAAAATATGGAAATTTGAGAAAAATCGGTTTTCCGAAAGTTCTATTGTTTTTAGATTTTTTCAAAGAAAATTGTATTAATAAAGCGAAGAAAACGTTCCAAAAGTAAAAAAAAATAATTTTTTAAATTCTGAAACGGCAATTTTTTCAGATTTTTTTAAAATTTACACACATTTGCAGTTTCGATTGTCTAGTTTCAAAAACTGATATATTTTCAAAAGAGTTCTGAAACTGTGCTTTTTTCCAGAAAGCCAGATTTTTCAGATTACGTAAAAATATCTAGAAATTTGAGAAAACCCTGTTTTTTAAGATTTTTTTTTCAGTTCTTAAAATTACGGAATATTCCGAAAATTCAATTAATTATGAAATTTATTTTAATGTACTCATTTGAAAATAAAAACCAAATCATTGGAAAATTTTTAAAAACTAATTTTTTTTTAATTTTGAAACTGTAATTTTTTCTCGAAAAAATTCAATTTTTCTGTTTAAAAAAACTGAGATTCAAAAATTCTGAAAATAATTCTATTACTATGTATTTTCAGTGAAAATTTCAGCACTCTCATTATTATTCGAAAAAACGCTAAAATTATCTGAAAAAGATAAATTTTTGCGTCTTTTTCCTTATATGGCCTAGAAACCCAAATTTTTTATTTCTTCGGCCATTGGATTATTTTTCAAATTTATCGAGTTTTCGTATTTAAAGAAAAATTATTTCGATATATACGATATTTGTAATGTAAAAATTTCCGAATGTTTCAGTTTTGTCATGTTTTGAAACTGCGAATTTTTAAATAAAATTTTCAGCTTTTCTTACCTGATATTAAAATCTGAAACATCTTCGGCACACCCAGTCAGGAACATGGATCGACCATCGGATAATAAATCTATGTAAATTTAAGATAATTTTAGCAAAAAAACAAGAGAAAGCTTACAAGAATAACAGTAATCAGAGTAGCAGAAGGATGGATTGGCGCAGACGAGCTTTGAGTTGATGAATGTGAAAACGGAGCAGGAGAAACATTTTCTGAAATTTTGTTTTTCTTTAAAATTAAAAAGAATCTGAAAATGAGTACCTTAACTCTTCTTTTGGATGGATTTCAAAGGTTGATGTTATGGTGGCAAGTAGAGATGTGAACAGGAGATTTAATAACATTTCTGGAATTTTTATTTTTGTTTAAAAAATTTAAAAAACGATAATTTCAAAAAATTTCTTAAAACTCTCACAAGTTCCAATAAAGCTGAAAAATTTGAAAAATAAATTGAATCACGTAAAAACTCAAAATTTAGAGGTAACATTTTCAAAGGATCATAACTTTTTTCAAATTTAATGGATTTTTATAAAATTTATAGAATTTTGAAGCAAGAAATATGAAATTTTCAGAAAAAAATCTTAACACGCTCAAGAATTTAAAAAAAAACTTGAAAATTTTGAAAAAAAAATGGAGCAACTTAAAAATTCTTAAATTTTGACCTCAATTTCAAAAGATCATAACTTTTTTCAAAATTGTTCGATTTTTATAAAAATTGGATTATTTTAAAGCTGAATATCCGAAACTTCGTTATATAAACTCTATCTCTTTCAAAGTCTCGAAAAATAAATAAAAAAAATTGAAAAATTATGGTTACATTTTTACATTTTTTTATTCCTACATTTTTAAGTCGATGGATTTTTAAGAAGTCTGAAGTTTTTAAAAGCGAAAAATTCGACATTTTTAGAAAAATGGCTTTAAAATTTAAGATATTTTGAAAAACTTGAAAATTTTGAAAAAAAAATGGAACTACTTAAAAATCCCAAAAACATTGACCACAATTTCAAAGGATCATAACTTTCTTCGAAATTGTTCGATTTTTATAAAAATTGATTTATTTTAATGCTGAAATTCTTCAATTTTTAAATAAAATTATGTTGCTTTATTCAAAATTTAAAAACATTCGGAAATCCAAAAAAAAAACGAGCTTTAAAAATAATGCTTAAATATTTTGGTCTAAATTTCAAATGATCATAACTTTCTTTGACAATGTCTGAATTCTGTGGATTTTTATTTTTTAAAAGCTTCAAACTTTCAAAATTCCGAAAAAGGGGTTTAAAATTTGATGAAATTCAAGAAACTGGAAAATTTAGAAAAAAAATGGAATCACTTAAAAATACAAAAAATTTTTTAAACCTAAATTTCAAATGATCACAATTTTCTTAAAAATAGTTCGATTTTTGTGAAATTTTTATTATTTCGAAGCTAAAACCCTATAATTTAAGGACAAAAGTTTTAAAACCTCTAATATTTTGAAAATTCTGAAAATTTTGGACAAAAACTGGAGCAACTTGAAAATTCGAAATTTTTGACCAAAATTTCAAACTATCATAACTTTCTTCAAAATTGTTCGATTTTTATAAAATTTGTATTATTTTAATGCTAAAATTCTGAAATTTGAGAAAAAACTAATAAGAATTCTTAAAACAGTTCAAAATCCCAAAAAACCAATTGAAAATTAATCTAGTAACAATTTTCAAAATATCATTACTTTCTTCAAAATTCCTCAATTTTTATGAAACCTTCATCATTTTGAAACCAAAATTTTATAATTTTGAAAAAAATCAATAATCTCAAAGACAGAAGAAACAAACAATTGTAAAATCAAAAAATAAAAACAATAACAATAACAATTTGATGTGTTTTTCAATTTCTACATATGTAGTAAGTTTGTCTGAACGAGGAAAAGAGACAAATCTTCCCCAAGGGATGTAAATAAGAAGAAGCAGGAAAGAAAGGAATGGAAAGAAAACATACATATTTGGAAATATAGGGGGAGCATCCCCCCTCTCCTCCTACTCTTAAAGTGGTCTTTTTCCACTTCATATGTTTATGAATGTTGATCGAATTTAGGATGAAGGAGAAGAAGGAAGAGTAACAACATGTGTTTCAACAATTCATGCTCTTTCTGGCGACTGACTGACGGCGTGTGAAAAATTGAAAAAAAGAGAAAAAATTCTAGTTTTCTAGGTGAGAGCCATAAATATTTTTCGCATTTTTTGGGGGAGATCCCGCAAAAATAGATATTTTTCAAATCTGCTCCAGTTTTTCCAACATATTTAATAGGTTTAGCAATTGTGAAAGGTTTTTAAGAAGTTTTCTGAAAATATAAGATTTCAGCTTCAAAATAATCTGGATTTTGTAAAAATCGAGCAATTTTAAAGGAAGTTATGATTATTTGAAAATTTTGTATAGTTTTTGCAAAAGTTTTGGAAATGCAACATTTTTTCGATTTTTGAATATTTCAGGAGATTCAAAGAGTTACAGTTTGGTTCAATTGAAAATTTTAGAGTTTCCAAATAAAAATAATCTAAATTTTATAAAAATCGAACAATTTTGAAGAAAGTTATGATCCTTCGAAATTTAGTGCAAAATTTTTGAATTTTTAAGTAGCTCCATTTTTTTTCAAAATTTTTAGCTGTTTCAATATTCTTGAGACTTCTAAGCCTTTTTCCTGAAGTTGTCAGATTTTTATCTTCAAAATACTACAAATTTTATAAAAATCGGGCAATTGTGAAGAAAGTTATGATCTTTCGAAATTAAGGTCAAAATTTTTGAATTTTTAATTAGCTCCACTTTTTTTTTCAAAATTTTAAGCTTTTTCAATATTCTTGAGGCTTTTAAGCTATTTTCCTGAATTTTTCAGATTTTTAGCTTCAAAATACTACGAATTTTATAAAAATCGGGCAATTGTGAAGAAAGTTATGATTCGTTGAAAATCTTGGTCAAACATATTTTAATTTTTAAGTGACCTCCATTTTTCTCAAAATTTGGGACTTTGTCAAAATATTCGAAGTTTTGGATAACTTTTTCTGAAAATTCCAAATGATTAGCTTCAAAATACGACATATTTCATAAAAATCGAATAATTTTGAAGTAAGTTATGCTCCTTCGAAATAAAGATAAAAAATTTTGGAATTTTTAAGCAGCTTCATTTTTTTTTCAAAATTCCCAACTTTCTCAAAATAACAGAAGTTTTGAATAGTTTTTTTCGAAATTTTCAGATTTTTAACTTCAAAATACTTTAAATTTTATGAAAATCCATCAAATTTGAAGAAAGTTATGATAATTCGAAATTTGATCAAAAATTGTTGAATTTTTAAGCAGCTCCATTTTGTTTTTCAAAATTCTCAAATTTCTCAAAATATCCGAAGTTCTAAAGCCTTTTTCTGAAAATTTCAGATTTTTAGCTTCAAAATACCACAGATTTCATAAAAATCGAAAAATCCAAATATCAAGCGGGAGCTCCCCAAAAAACTTAAAAACAAACATTTTTTATTGTTTTCTAAATTACCGCACCCTCTCGAGAATTCTTACATTATTAATGGTTAACATGAAATTCTGAAAAGAAAATAATGGTAGTGACGATTATTATTTTTTTGGGTCCCCCTTGTTTTATATATAAGGGACAGGAAATTTTATGAGGTTCTTATTATTTTTTTTCTCTTGAGTTGGAACGGAAGGCTCGAAAATTATGGGTACACAATTTCTTGGAAAAATAAAAGTTCATAGGACGGAATAAGGTTTTTTTTCGAAGCTTCTAAAAACACTCAATTCAATTCTTGTGTCTGAGTCTAAAAATAACAAAAAAAGGAGGAAAAAAAGGGTTTTGGAAAAAATTCCAAAAAATTTTATATACATTTTCAAATTTTCTTCAATATTTTTCGATTTTCATGAAATTTGTAGCATTTTGAAGCTAACAATCTGAAATTTATAGAAAATGTGCTTTAAAACTTTGATTATTTTGAGAAAGCTGGGAATTTTGAAAAAAAAATGGAGCTACTTAAAAATTCAAAAATTTTGAACTAGATGTTGAAGAATCATAACTTACTTGAACATTGATGGATTTTTATGAAGATTGGATTATTTTAAAGCTAAAATTCCTGAAATTGCATGCAAATGGTCTTTAGCCCTTTTTAATCTTTAAAAAAAATTAAAGCTAAAAAACTCTTTTAAAAATTTAGCTCATCAAAAATTTATTACTTTAATCTCGAAGGTTCAACTTTTTTCAAGATTTTCAGATTTTTATGAAATTTGTAGTATTTTTAAGCTAAAAATCTGTTAGTTTAAGAAAAAAGGCTTTAAAATTTAACGGAATACAAGAAACTTGAAAATTTTGAAAAAAAAGTGGAACCACATAAAAAATTCAAATGTTTGAGGTCGATTTCAAATGATCATAACTCTCTTCAAAATTGTTCGATTTTTATAAAATTTGGATTATTTTAATGCTGGAGATCTGAAATTTTAAAACTTGATATTTTTCAAAAATTTAAAAGCATGCAGGAATCCAAAAAACGAGCCTCAAAATTTTTTGGACTAAATTTCAAATGATCATAACTTTTTTCAAAAATGTCTAAATTTAGTGAAATTACATTTTTTGAAAGCTCCAAATTTTGAAAATTGAAAAAAGATCTTTAAAATTTGACAGAATTCAAGAATCTGGAAAATTTTGAAAAAAATGGAGTCACTTAAAAATACAACAATTTTTAAAACCTAAATTTCAAATGATCATAATTTTCTTAAAAATTGTTCAATTTTTATAAAACTCACATTTTTTGAAAGCTGAAAACTTCAAAATTTCAGAAAAATGCATTATTAATCTTTTTGATTTTAAAAAATACAATAAATTTCGAAGAAAAATGTAACCTCTTAAAACCTTCAGAAATTTTGATCGAAATTTCAAATGATCATAACTTACTTCAAAATCGTTAGAATTTTATAAAATTTGTAGTATTTTAAAGCAAAAAATATGAAATTTCCCTTAAGCAAAAAATCTCAAATTTTTTAACTGAAAAAGAGCTTCAAAACATCGTTGATTTAGAGAAGCCTGAAAATTTTGGAAGAAAATGGAGCCACTTTAAAATTCCAAATTTTTTGCATAAATTTCGGCGGACCATAAAGAAAATGTTCAAAAATGTCTGATTTTTTTGAAATTTTATCATTTTCAAAAATTGAATTATTTTAAAACTGAAATTCTGCAATTCATTACCACAATAAAGGTTTCTTGGAAAAAATTCAAAAATCAAAAACCACAGCCTCGCTTAAAGAAAAGAGTATCTAGAAAATATGTATAAGAAAAAGAAGATGATTTTTTGGTTTTTGTTTTTTGATGAATTATGCTCATTAGTATCTGGATTATTTATTCTTGGGGGGAAATGGATGTTTATGCGTAATTTGCATGAAATTGAGAGAAGGTGGAGGGCTGTGAATTTTTGATGGTTTTTTCTGGCTTATAACTAAGAAAGGGTTTGAATATGGACAATATGTTATACATTACAATCTAGAGAAAATTTTTCTGAATAAAATGAGCTAAGATATATGCTGAAAAGTTGTTAAATTCTTGAGTTATAGCATTTTGTAATGACACCTATTTTTCTTAAGAGTGCAAAAAGAGCCCCCACTTTCAAACCACTATAACTTTTCTAATTTTTCATATTTTTCCATTAATTTTATCTTTTCTGAAAGCTTAAATATTTTTAAAGAATATTATGTAATTAATTTCCTGCGAAAAACTTAAATTCCTTGGAAAAAATTCAAAAAATGGCTTGAAACTCTCTTTAGGCAGAAATCGTGGTTTTCATGGCTTGTAACTATGGTATTCTCTGGACTTAAACTATCTTTTTTATATGAAAATGTAGAGAAAATCCTAACGAACAATACAAGCTAAAAATCGTAAGAAAAAATAAACTAGATCCTAAGATATATCAATTTTCATGGATCTTTTTTTTTTTACTGGGCTTTTCTTTCATAAAATCTTTAAATTTCAAAAAAAATGCATTTTATGAAAACTTCCTCCTTACAATAAAACCTTTAAAAATGTTTAAAAAAGAATCCAACGCATAAGAAATGAAGAGGTTCTTCTATTTTTTCATTTCGAGCCACAAAAAGAGCACCCCTCCCAGCTAACCTAACAGCAAATTGAAAACGGAAGAAGAATAGGAAGAAGATTTCGGCGGCGCGGGGGCATACATACATTTTGAAGATGCTGGTGGTTTTTTCTCCTTTTTCAAAAAAAAAAATAGAGAAATAAAACAATTTCCGTTTTCGAACGAAAAGGGAAAAAAGTAGTGGATGACATGGGCGGTACGTTGGAGCAGACACAAAAAAAACATGGAAAATGTTGATGATGAACGTTTCGGGGGGAAATGGAACAGTTGTTGCGGTTTCGTTCCAGTTGTGTAATATTTGTTGGGAAGGTAAACAAATTTTAACAAAAGTTTTAAAATAAAAATATTTTCTGAAAATTTTCAAAATAATACATTGGAGATACTTTTGGAGTTTGAGGTTTTTTTCACTGAAACCCGCATTAATGTGTATAGCAATTAATGTCGTCACTATGAGTGGCATTATAGCGCAGTCGGTTAAGCGTTCGCACGGTAGACATAAGGTGAGGTGTTCAATTCCGTCAACTAAATGAGGTGGTTTTGCAAATTTTTTTAAACCTCAAAAACGTTTTTAAACCTTTAAAAACTTCATTTCTTCTGTTTTTCTCCATAAAATAGATTTTTTCGAGAAATGTACCTACATAGAAAACAAAAACCTCGTGTGACGCAAGCAAACCGAAACTGGGCTCAAATTCATCGAACCGAAAACCGAACTTTTTTCAAAGTCTATGCCTAATCAATTATTCTAAATACTGCAATTTTTGCAAATGAAAAAAAAAATGTCCTGAAAAAAGAAGAAAACCCACCACCCATCAACAACATCATCAGCTCATTAGATGGCGATTCATGAAGGATTAGTTAGAAAATGGAAAATTGAATGAATTGTGGGAGTTGTTGTACCCCTAGTTTTTTTTTCTGGAAATCTTAAAATATTGAGACAAATTATTGGATTAAATTGTGGAGGGATTAAAAGTGTGAGTAATGAATGCTATTTTTGAAAAGCAAGCTCGGAGAACGAGCACAATGAAGATGTGGGGAATTTATTTTTTAAAATATTTTTTGTATCTAAAAATAACATAAATTTTGTCGAATTTGAAAAAAATTTTAATGTCAAAGTGTAGACAAAATCTTTGTGAATAAAATGAGCAAAAAATCTTCCAGAAATTTAAATTAAAACTCGAGATATGGTAATTTTCAGGTTAACTACTAAAAGTACCCTAGTTTTCCATTTCTTAATTTTTAACGTCCCACAACTGGAGCAATTTAAAACTCTCAAACGACTTTTAACATCAAAATGTAGAAAAAATCTCGATGAACAAAATGAGCCAAAAAATTCAAAAAATGTTAAATAAGAACTCGAGATATGGCCATTTTTCTCAAAGTATCAGATTTCAGGAAAATTGAGCAATCGTGTTCTGAAAAACGTCATAATTTTGAAAAAGCTAATTTTTAAAGAATAGTTTGAATATTTTTTTTGATGTACTAGAACTTCTAAAAGTTGGAAATATCTTGAAGATGCTATTTCAGTTTCCAATGATTCTGAAAAAATTAGCTGAAAATTACAACTTGTCAATACTTTGCAAATTGCTCACAGTTCAACTAATTTCAAATTATTTAATATATTTATTATAAAACGAAAAACCGGGGGAAGGAAGCCAAAATAAAAAAATAAAATCTAATTCCAAAGAAAACCGGAAAGAAAATCGAAACAGAAAAAAAGCTTAAGAAAACACCGTTGAAATTCGGATAAAATTATTCGGATTATATTATTTACAATTTTTCGGATTGACCCGCACACAGAACGTCAGACATCGGGGCTGGAAAAAGGGGCATATATTACAAACCATAAATTTTTTAAATACCTGACAGAAATTTCGGGTGGATTTTGATGACTGATAATTGGCGGGCCGCCAACGGATGGGCCACCACCACCGCCGCCACCCGGGAATTGATTGGGATAGAAGAGCATTTGGGAGAGGATGGCTGGGTTGAGTTGGAAGGTTTTTGAGAAGCCTGGAAGAGAGGATTTTCAGATTTTTGAAGGCTGGGAGTTGTGTCTTAAAAGAGGTTGACTACAACACTCCGCTATTACGCTGCTAAAAACCAACCATCTTCAATTGTTTTTACCTACCTAAATAGCTCGTTTTCAGATTTCTAGAGACATTTGAGATTTGAGAAGAATTTCAAAATAATTTCAAAATTTTGCTGCTTTAAAATGATGTAAGTTTTGTTAGAATTCAAATGTTTTGAAGAAGGTTATTACTAAATTCAGAGAAGAATTTTACTATTTCTACTAATTCGATTTCTTTTGATTTTTGGGAATTTTCAAGATTTTCTACAGAGTTACAGATAAGTTTTTTGGAAATTTCAGGTTATTAGCTTCAAAATAGTATCGATTTCATGAAAATCGAAAGATTTTGAAAAAAGTTATGATCTTTTAAAAACCGGGTTAAAAAAATGATTTTTAGGGGCTTCATTTTTTATTTTTTTATTTTGAAGTTTCTCAAGATCATTGAGCTTTTGAATTATTTTTTCTGAAAATTTCAGATTTTTAGCTTCAAAATACTATTTATTTCACAAAAATCGAACGATTTTAAAGAATGTTATGATCTTTTAAAAGTAGCGTTAAAAATTTTGATTTTTCTTAAAAGTGGCTCCATTTTTCTTTAAAATTTTCAATTTTTTCAAAAACCTGACGTTTTAAAGCACGTTTTCTAAAATCTAAGAATTTAAGCTTTCAAAAAATTAAAATTTCATAAAAATATAAAGTTTTTGAAAAAAGTTCTGTAAATCTGAAATTGAGGTCAAAAAAATTTAAGCACGCTTTTTACAGCGTTTTTTTTCCAATTTCTGATTATTTTCAAGATTTTCCAAGAGTTTAAAACTACTTTAAATGTAAATTTCAAAATTTCAGCATTGAAATAATTTAAATTTTATGAAAATCCATCAATTTTGAAGGAAGTTATGATCCTTCGAAATTTAGTGCAAAAATTTTTGAATTTTTAAGTAACTCCATTTTTTTTCAAAATTTTCACGTTTCTCAAAGTATTCGACCTTTGAAATCACATTTTCTGGAAATTTCAGATTTTTTGCTTCAAAATACTACAAATTTCATAGAAATCGAACAATTTTGAAGAAAGTTATGATTCATCGAAATTTAAGTTAAATTTTTTGAATTTTTAAGTAGCTCCATTTTTTTTTCAAAATTCTCAAGTTTCTCAAAATATTTCAGGTATTCCAGAACTATTTTCAGACAAAAAAGAACTCACACTGCTGTAAAACAGCTTGCTGAATTGCAGAAGGTTGATAGAAATTCGAGAGCATCATCGGCGATATTTCGCCGGGTCCTCCTCGTTCCATCTCATCCGGTGATCGACCACTCGGATCGCGGAATCCTTTTGCAAACGGGTTCTTTTCGATTTTTAGTTTTGTTATCTTTAAAAAATTTTCAATTTTAATATTTTTCTCTAGGTTTTATCTCCATTACCAGTTGATTTTGATAAGCAGTTACCGCCATGAACTGTGTCTCCGGGAATATAAAAGTGCTGTAGAGCTCATCGGCAAGGTTCACTTTGTTTGGATCTAATGGGTTGTGTTTCGGCCGCTGGACGATGTGAATTCGGGGTTGATATTTGTGCATAGAGTTGAGAATTAACTGAAAATATAAATTATTGATTGATGGAGGTACAAGAGAGAGAGAGAGAGAGAGAGAGATAGACTTACATGTCCAGTTTTGTCCACTTCATTGTTTGTCAATTTCGTTTTTTCGAATGATATCACATGTTTTTGAAGCTGAAAATAGATCAGATGTCGAGATAATAAAATTTCCTTCAAAACACACTAAAAAACATGAAAATCGATGAATTTTGAGCAAAGTTACGGGTGATTTTCAAATAATCATAAATTGGTTCAAAAATTGACGATTTTTAATATTTTCGATGTCATATTAAAGCATAAAACCTGATTTTTCCGATTTTATAAGAAATTTCCTACACAATTCTCAAAAAATGACAAAAATTGATGGATTTTGACCAAAGTTATGAGATCGTGAAAAATATGTAAATTTCTCGTGTTCACAACGAGACCTTCCACACGTTATCTCGTGATGGCGGCCAGAAATAATAGTAATATTCAAATCATCATAAATTGTTTAAAAATTGTCATTTTTTTTAAATTTTGGTGTTATTTTGAAGCCTGAAACTTCGTTTTCTTAGTTATGTAAAAATTTAACTACCAAGTTTACTAAAAATCGACAGAAAATGCAATAAATTTGTATGATTTTCGAAAGATCACAACTAGGTCAAAAATCGACCATCTTTAATATTTTTAGTGTCAAATAAAAGCATAAAACCAAATTTTCCCGATTCTATAAGAAATTTCCTATAAAACTGTCTAAAAAATCACAAAAATCAATGAATTTTGAACAAAGTTATGACATCTTGAAAAAAGCGTAAATTTCTCGTGTTCACAACGAGAACTTCCACATGTTTTCTCGTGATGGCGGCGAGAAATGTTGGTAATTCTCAAAGCGTCGTAAATTGGCTCAAAATTGACGGTTTTTTCGAATTTTGGTGTCATTTTACAGCGAAAATCTGGTTTTTCTCTTTATATAAAAATTTAGCTCCTAAAAATAACGTAAGGTTATAAATTTTGAGTGGTAAATTTCAGGGAACAAAAACTTGCGATAAATTGCCATTTAAGTAAAATCCAAAATGTTCTATTTATTTTTTAAATTTAAAGACAGTTTTTTAAAGACAGTGTCCCATTTGCCTTTTAAGAGAACTCTGATCCAATTTTTCAATAGCACACTATCTTTAAAAATATTCAAAATTCTTCAAAAAAGTACAAAAACACCCCTAATCCTACCTGATCTCCACTAAACGGACAATCCGGATGAAGATACAATCGATTCCTCGGCACCGGCTCCGCTTTCCCGGCCGTCAACCAAGCCGACTTGTTATAAATATAACGATATCGTTTCGAATCAACAGGTATCACGTCCAAAAACACATAATACAATGCATCGAACAGCACATTTGTGAACGACACCTTAACCGTCGGGAACATCCGCCTGAAAAATCAAGACAACGTTTTTTGAAATTTCAAATATCTACCGTATCCAAATATCCGGTCCATTAGGATGTCTATTAAGAGAGGCAATATGTTTACGTGATTTCTAATTGCCCCCCTGTTGTATTTTTTTTCTAGCCTAGCCTAGCCCTATTGTACTCTCTCGAATGGAATGGAAATGCCGACACACAACACATAAAAGCTGTAGCACATTATTCATCAATTCAGAAGACAGACAAAATGTTTATGTGATTGAATTTCTCTGAGAGGAGGACGTTCAACCAATGAACACGATTTTTCGAAGCGGCGGGGAAGGGGGGGATACTGTAGGAATTTGTGAATGTGATGATAAAAAGTGGGTTGTAATTCATTTCGGTCGCCAACGGTTTTTTTTCGGGGGGAAATAGACGAAGAAGTGATTAGTTGAGAGAAGGTTATGTGAAATCGAGAAAAATTGATTGGCTTTTTTGTTTTCGTTGTGGTTCTGGGCCGCCCGAAAAGATGATATTGGTGACCGAACAAAGTTTGAAAACCATTTTATTGTTTCAAAGAAAATATCTGAAAATGAAATTAGACCTAAAAATTCTGAAGATTTTAGATGGCTTCCAAGTTTTTCTGAAAATATGTAACAGCTGGAAAAACAGGTTTAAAAACAATGGCCTAGAAAATCGTTGATCTAACTTTGGCTGAACTTGGCCTAACTTTAGTTAACTAACCGCGGACTAGTTTTCAACGTTTTCTAGGCCACATATTTTCAGAAAATGTAGAAAAAAATTAAACGGATGCTTATTTTCAGCGTTTTTTCAATTTAAGCGTGTATTAAGAATATTTTGTGGTGGAAATGACATTCAAGTAATTTTATAGAATTAATTTTGTTAGAAAATTCCAGGATTTTGGTTAGATTTTTCATTAAAGGAGGGCTTTATGGAGCCAATTAATGCATCTGGGATGAAAATATACTTCGTACTCATTCCAAATCTGTTTTTAAAATGTTCTAAAACCGCATAGAAGCCGAGAAAACGTGCTTCAAAACAATGGCCTAGAAATGTGTCCGCCGGTTAAAACTAGTCCGCAAGTATGAAAAATCCAAAAAAAATGAAAAAAACATAAAAAAGGACTAATTTAAGCATTCTGCATAACTATTTGATAACGAAAGACGAAAAAAGCTCATAAGAAATGTTAGGCCAACTTTTTCTAGGCCATTGTTTTTAAAGCCCGTTTTCTCGACTTCTAGGTGGTTTTAGAAAATGTTAAAAACAGATTTTGAATGAGAAAAAAGTATATTTTCAATTAAGGTGCATTTATTATATCCGTAAAGCCCTCCTTTAAATAACTACTTGCTAATTAAGCGCCAATTAAGCGCGGACTAAGCGTGTCAGGATTTTGAAAACAGCAGAGTAGTAAAAGATTTAGAAAAAAATAAATAAAATCCAAAACGAATAATTTAATTTCTTCATTAAATAAGTCACTACCAATTAAGCGACAATTAAGCGCGTGTTAAGCGTGATCGTGAGAATTTTTACAAATTTGGCTGCTTTCAAAAAATTTAAAAAAAAAACGGCTTCAGAAAATATTTTTTTGATCGAATTGGATAATGTTTTGATTTTATCATTTTTGTTTTATGTGGAAAATTTTAAACATAATTGCCAAAAAAGTTTTTATGAATATTAAATACCTCAAAGTTCTCAAAAAAGAGCTAAGCTCGAGTTAAGCGTATATTAAGCGACGCTGATTTCAAGCAGTTAAATTAGACTTAATCTATTTTTTCTATTTTCGAAAGGAGGTTTCGGCGGGAGATCCCGAAAAGCTTTTTTCTCACTACCCTAAAAGGACCCCCCCCCCCCCATTCCCACGTCTTCTTCTATTTTTTTGTTTTTGTTCACAATTATCTCCAAATGACCCATTTGTCAATTAGTTTTTTCCCTGTTACTCTTTTTTTTTGCTCATCAGTTTGAAAGCGTTGGTTATAACCATCACACAAATGAGTGTATGAGGATGTGAAAAAGGAAGGAGCACTTGTGAAAATTGAAAACCATAAAAAAGGAAACAAAACAAACCTTCCGCTCTTCGTGATGATCATTTCGGTGCCAAGGTCGAAGAATTTCGCCCACAGTTCGGATCCTTCGAGTTTGCAGTCGACGTTTAGGTTGCCTTCCTGGAAAACAACAGAGTTTTGGAAGTGATGGGAGAGGATTCAAAAAATATTGCGAAAGGAGTTTGAAGTTTCAAGCAAAATGTTATGATTCACGAGATTTCGAAACTAAAAGCCAAACTTCAAAAATTGCAAAAAAAATAGTTATACAATAATTGTTCATTGATTTTTTTTTATTTTCTGAAGTTTAATGTTTTCGGAAGAATTCAAACTTCAATTTTAAAAAATTATGAAGCCTGAAAATATTCAGATTCTTCGTTAAATCTCCAGAATTCTGAGAACAAGTTGAAAGTCAACCGTTTAGGAGGGCTCCTAGAGAAATATCGATTGATTACGAAATAATAAATGACCTCAAATTTTTCGAAAAATATCAGAATTTCTTAGAAAAATGGGAAGCTTTCAAAAACTTAAAGAATAGTGTCATAGAAATTTCAGAAAAAATGTTGGGTTCCAGAAAAGTGGAATATTCAATAATTTATTTAGTTTTTGGGAGCTCCCCCTCTCCCGAATTGAAAAAAAATTTCGGAAGCTTTTCTAACAAATTTGGGTGCGAGAAAATCTTAATTTTTAGAATATTTCATAAAAAGTGAGGTTCCTTTGATTATTATTCAATTTTGTATATGAAAACAACTTGCAAAAAAATCTGCAAAAAACTAGAAGTGCGAAAAATAGGGCAACCGGAATCGAACTTCTGAGTGCTTCCTTTTGCCCTTTTTTCGGCATTTCTAGTTTTTTGCAATGTTTTTTCACTATTTTCTCAATGTTTAAAATTAAATTCGGAATCGATTATTGATTGATATTAACAATATGGATTACCTCCACCTTTTATATTGGATTTGGGTGCCAAATTATAGCTTTTCACAGTTGAAATTTTGAAAAATGTCAGAAACCTTAATTTCAACCAATTGCTCATATTTGCAGCACAAAATTCACGTATTTCAAAAACAGTCAAGTTTCGGGACCTCCCGAAGTTTTAGGACAAAAAAAAATATCCTATCAATTTCATCACTGAGATTAAGAACTAAACTCAAAGCGATTTACAAAAATGCTAAATGAATACCTTAAAGACAGTGTGCCAGGGCCCAAATTTGAGACGAAAAATCAAAATTGCCTAATTAGAAATTTCTGGGGGGTTTTCAAACTTTGAGTGCAATGTTATTTGAAAATGGGGGTCTTTGAAATAATTTTTTTTCATTCTGAAAACATCAATTGCAAAAAAATTGGAGAATATTTATAAAAAATTAAAAATTGTGGATATTTGTAAACTTCAGATCATTTTTGCGAAACCCCAAATAAGTTCATATTTTCCCAAGGTTCCTAAGAATAATGACTAATTAAGCAAACCTTCATTTTGGTGCCAATTTTCGGCTTAACCCCCCTCTGCTGCTGCTGTTTCTCCCTCTCATTCGACGTTGCAGGTTTCAGACAAACTTCCTGCTCATCCTCTTCATCTAATAAATCGGCGATTGAGAATTTTGTACGCTAAAATTATTGATTATTTTTGATTTAAAAAAATGCTGAAAAAATTTACCTTCACAACCACCGGGATGCTCCCCTCATCATCACCCGACGACGTTTCATCCGCTTCAACAGCCGCTGCTCGTTTTGACATCTTCTTCTCACTTTGTTAACAGAAATGGAAGAGTGTGAATAATATCGGATACATATTCTAATTCTCTTTTTTCCAGTTAGCTTTGGGGGGGGGGGGGTGGAAAAACACTCATCGATGCGAAATGGGCGGTTGAGACTTGGGGCGGAGCTGGCCAATGGGATGCGGGAGGGGTTCAACACTTTGGTAGAGGGGGAGAATTTGGAACAAATGGGTCTTTTTTTTGAATTTTGTTAAAAGTTTCAATAAGTGTTGTTTTATTTCCTCGTGTATTTCTTTGATTTTTGGAGAAAAAGTGGTCTTCTCATTTTTTTTAGTTCAAAAAAAATTATATTATGGATACCCAGAGTTTTTCAAGTTTTTAGTTTTATTTTTGAGCAATTTAATGATTTTTAGAGTTCTCTAATGTTTTATAAAAGATTTTGAAAGTTCGGTGAGAACTTTTCTATTTTTTGTCGTTGTCATCCTTTGAAACGGTTGTACGTCGACACCGTGACGACATATTGCGGACCTTGTGAGCCAACGCAAATTTTTCTAAGAAATCAAAGCATATTTAAAAATGTTCCCATTTTTTCGAATAAGTAATCCCCTTGATTTTCGTTTTTTTACTGAATTTTTGAAAATTCACAGCATTTTAAAGAGTTCAATTTTCAGATTCATTCATCCGAGGAGAGATAACTGGGAAGATGGAGACGACAGACACCAAAACATTTTTAAAAAATGAGATAAAAAATAGATTTAAATTTTAAAACCAAAAAAAGCTGCTGATCCCCTCTCAGACGCTCCGCACGCACGCGACGCGGTGGCCCACACTGGAATATACGCTGGAAAATGAGTTTTTCAAGTTTTCCAATGTGTTGAGTGTCAGCAAGCGCGTCGCGTGAGTGCGGTGCATCTGTGAGGTTGAAAAACGCAATTATCAAGAATATTTGATTTGATAATAGTTATTCTTCAATGCTGCAAATGCGCCCTATTGTAAATCTTTGTTTTCCGAAGTTTTTTTCCCATTTTGAAGAGATTTGGCCTTTTTTTTCACATTTTGGAGATTTGGCACATTTTTTGAGATACCCAAAAAATTGAGGACTGGAAAAAATAGGTAAAAATTTTGAAAACCTTTGAAAACCTTTGAAATTGAGTCCCAAATGACTGAAATTGGCATAAAACCACATTTTCCGAGGATATTTTGGAGCAAATTTGAATTTTTTTTCTGTTTTGGACTTATTTTGGACTCTTTTGAAAAAACTTATTAATTTCACCGTTCCAAATTCTAAATAACAATGCAAAAATTGGAAGTGAAAAAAATTCAAAATATCGAATAAAAATCTTCAAAATTCAAATTTCGCGGCATTTTTGTATGCCATGGGTGGGGGATAGGAAATTCAAATTTTAATGGACATTTATTGGTTGTTGAGATTTTGCAGAATTATGTCGGAAAGATGACATTTTTACAATTGATAAAATAAAGCGTTTAAAAAATAACTGGCACGCTGTCTTTAAGAACCTTTTACGAAATCGATCAATAAAATTGAATTTTTTTCGAAATTATATTTTTGGGAATGCACGAAATTTTGTCCTGAGAATTGATTAAATATTGTATTTTCAAAATATGTTAGAAATTTTGAGCCAAGTTACATATCGAAAGTTCTGAAGGTAACCCACTGCTGGGCTAATTTTGACGAGCTATAATTCGGTCCCAGATTTTTAGATTGACTTCAAATTTTGAGGACTTATTATATGGACGGTTCTTCGACGCTTTGTTGATTTTCGACACGTTGCAAGCTTTATTATTCATTTTACAAGCCTCCAAAGTTAACCCTTCATATCTTCTCATTGTCGGGCTTCCAGGTGCTTCCAGGAGCTTCCAGGGGGTCATGTTGTGTTTTTTTTCAACATTAGTTTCTTCAAAATTTTTTAATTTTTGCAAAACAGAAACTACAGTAACCCATAACAGTACTAATTAACTAATTAGCATGAAATTCCCTTCAAAAATTGATTCCTCCCCACTCTCCTAATATTTATTGTCCTCCCTAAACACATTCTTTTCATGCTGGATCATAAACAGTAATGCGATAATCAAGAACCGTAAAATTCAGCAATAAACTTGATTATCATCGTCCTTTTTCTTCTTCAGGTTGTTCGGTGTGATAATTATAGAAAAAAGGGAAGGGGGGGGGGGGCAAGAAATGATATACATTGAATACTAAACATACGGTTTATTGTTTTCACGCCATCACGACGACGACGACAACAAGAATACGGTAGGGAAAAAGGAAGGGGGGGGGGGCGAGATGTGTCTTTTGAATTACAAAAAGGCATCCTACTCATCGTAAAAATCGGTTCTTCAGCGGTATTGGTAGAGACAAGACACGACACATGTGGTAAATTCCAACATGCCGCCTTTTTCTATTGTTATGATAATTTTTAAACAACCTTCCTTCTTCTTCCTTTTTTCACAAAAATCTCGATGCTCAATTTAGGAATTGTGGAAAGGGGATTTGATGAGTTTTGATAAAATCTTTCAAAAAGAAACATGCTTCATTCACCAAGCGTGTCTTCAGATTAAAATCTCGGTGTGTAAATTTGGTGGCATTTTGGTGATTAATTGGTGTGTGCTTGCTCTCTTGGGCGGCATCGCATCTTGGAATTCTCCTCTTTATTTGGGGTGAGAGACAAGGGAATTGAAAATGAAATTTATTCCCGGAAAATCTCACATTACAATGGATAATGTGCAATTTTTTGGAAATTTATGCATCCGGGGGTACTGTAATTAAATATGAAGGGTTTAAGTAAATCTGTTTTGGGATTTATTTTGAGAAAAATGGGGAAAATTGTGTTTTTCAATAGAAAAGCAAAAGAAAAAAGGGAATTGCGAGCATGGGGAATCGAACCCTTGATTGCAGGCGGCAATAGAATGGTAGGCAAAACGGTTAACCAGCTCGACAATGTGCCACTACGTTGTTAAGAGAAAAGTGGATATATGTCATTGTGTGAACTTCCAACTTTTAATCTTTTTATTTCTGCGAAAAAAATTTTTTAAATATAAATCATGGAATTTCAAAATTATTTTTAGAAAAAAAATATCACTTTTTCGATTTTTCCAGAAATTTAGATTTATTTTGCACTTTTCTCAATAATTTGATAAGATTAACAAATCAAAAACGTCATGTTCCATAACTCCGGATCTGATTCCATTTGCGTTTTTGAAAAAAATTGGAACATGGTTAGCGCCGCCTTTAACCCATATTTTTAACCTATCGATGATGTATACTACAATTCCCAAACAGTGGAAATGCTCTTTTGTTACTCCAATACCTAAAACTTCCAATCCCATAAATGTTTCGGACTATAGGCCAATTTCAATAACCAGCCAAATATCTCGGATTTATGAGAAATTACTCAAATCCAAGCTAATCTCTCATTTGGATAAAACAAACTTCTTTGCCAGCTCCCAAAATGGTTTCATAAAAGGAAAATCAACCACAACACAAATGGTAGAGTGTTTAGATTTTTGGTCATTAGCCATGGAAAAGAACAAACAAACTGATCTTATCTATTTTGATTTTGCCAAAGCCTTTGATAGAATAGATCATGAAATTTTGTTTAGAAAGCTTAAAAATCTTAATATCAATCAGAAGTTCGTGGCTTGGTTGGCACAATTTCTTCACAATAGAGAGTTTTCAGTAAAAATTAGCAATTCTTTCTCTAATTGCCATAAAATCAATTCCGGAGTTCCGCAGGGTGGTGTTCTATCCCCAATTTTATTCAGTATTTATGTAAATGACATCTCTAGCAAGGTGGGGAATGAAGTTATTGGAGTATCGCAATTTGCGGATGATTTAAAATTGTATACTAAACCTACAGAAAATAAACTAGATCAAAACCAGCTTAAAACTGCATTGCAAACTGCAATCGACAAGGTTTCACTTTGGGCTCATTCTCATAAACTTCCACTTAACGCCAAAAAGACAAAAGCCATATCATTACATAAAAAGCCTTTTATTCATCAATTCAGAATTGATGGGAATGGAATAGAAAATGTAAATTTAATTCGTGACTTAGGATTTCACATCTCTTCCGACTTAAGCTTTCAACAGCATTGGAAGATCATATCTTCGAAAGCAAACTCAGCTATGTTTGTAATGTTTAAATGCTTTTATAACAATAGCCCAAAATTTTTCATTTCATTATATAAATCCCACATACGTTCATTACTGGAGTATGGAGTACCTGTATCCAATTCAATAAACGAAAAGATTGCAAAAGATATAGAAAAAGTTCAGAAAAGATTTACTAGGCAACTGTTCTCCCGAATCAATGGGAGATTTATTAGCTATTCTGATCCAGAATATCTGGATTATGAAAAAAGGCTAGAATTTTTCGGACTTGAGTCATTGGCAAATAGAAGAGAGCAACTTGATATTAAATTTTTTCGAAACATACTCCTTGGAAGAGCTAAAATCTCTTGGAAAAATTTATTCCATTTGAAAAAAACACGTACAAGAGCCAGGTTCAACATTTTATATCCTATTCCAAAAAAAGAAATACGGAAAAGTTCATTTATTCCTAGAGTTGTTCCGAAGTTTTTGAAAAAAATGACACTCCTTTCTCAAAAAAACTCTGAAAAATTACAAGATGCCATTTGGAAAAGTTTAAATATCCCAGAAATTTAACCACTTCATAAGTTATTATAACCAAAATAACCACTTGATGCGGGTAGTATTTTTGTTTTTGTTTTTTCTTTTTTTTTTTCCGCAATGTCTTTATCGGGTTCGAAATTTTATAAATGTGATCTTCTTATTATCTCCTCGTTCTAAATTCCTCTTTTCTATATACACCCCAATTTTTTTTACTCTACTGTATATACACATATTTATGCATATTTTTATAGATTTTTTTCTTTTAAATTAACAATTTATTGTTGTATGTTGGATGCTTTTTTATTTTAGTGTATTTCACTTTTTTTTCTTCTCTCACGATTGCTTTTCCGCTTCGTAAATAAAATAAAATAAAAAAATAAAATAATTTTTCGCTCCAAAAAATGTGTTTTTCGTCAATTTCCCAGGAATTTCAAACACATTGTGTTTTAGAAACACTAAAACCGAGTTTCTAATAAATAAAAGGCCCGAAAAATGTTTCATTTGAACTTTGCAAAAAAGAAGCAAAAAGAAATCGAGCATGCGGAATCGAACCCGTGATGTCTAGAACGAGGACCAAAATGCTAACCGGGTGCGCCGCCCTGGAACATATTGCATTGGTGTGGAGTTTAGTGATATTATTAATGTCATGGGCAAAAGTTGATTTTTTTGAATTTTGAAAAAAAAATGAATTCCTCCATTTTTTAAAAATAATTTCAGATTTATAATATTTTTCAGAGTTATGACGCAAAATTACAGATATTTATTCTAAACTACAGTAATCCTCAAATAATGCACCCAAAACCATCAAGAAAACCGCTAATACTCTAAAAATGACACAAATATTTCAACTTTTTTCCTGCATTGCTTCTGATTCTGTCCTTTTTCGCGCAAAACCATTTGAGCCCCCCCCCCCCCCCTCCCTCCTCCCTTTTCTCTTTGCGGTACCCACTCTGCGTCTCTCCGTCACCATGTGTACTCTCCAATCTACCCATTTTTGAAATGTGAACATTTGGATAATCCGTTATAGATGGCGACAAGAAGAACGACAACCAAAACTGACACACCACCACCAAAAGAAAAAGGACTTATCAGTGTTTCGCATCTTTTTTTTTCGCTTTCTCTCGAATTTGCACATTTTTGCAAAACATTAGTTTTCCTGGCGCATTGGGGGGACCCTCTCTAAACTGTTATACGCCCGCGTAATAGCGGAGCATCGTACTACTACTACTACTTAAGTTTGTGACATGTCATCTCATTTTCAACGAAAGAAAAAACATAGAAGAGACCCAATTTTTTTTTCTCGCACATTTGCGACTTTTGTCGAACTACTCCCCCGGGGCATAATATTCGTCCATGTTTTTTGGTTATGGGGCGTTTCTGTGTTTTTGTGGTGACAAACGGCGACGACACATTGTCGGGTTTTGTGAAATATATGGAAAATAAATGGTTTTTTGAGGATGTCGGGGGATTTTTGGGATTTTTGATAGCAGAAAATGGTGGAAGAGGGATGAGATATGAAAATAAAGTAAAAAATTACCGAAAAATTGGTGCGCTTGTTTGCAAGCACCATAACTTCACTCTTACTGCATTGTTATAGTTCATTTATATAGCAATTGAAAGAAGAAGTTCTAAAGAATCGAATCGTATACAATTTAATAATTTTTAAAATTGGTAAGTTTCCAGAAATGAGGATTGAATGTTACTGTGAAAATTACACGGCTGTTCCATATATTGTCATTTGAACGGCATGCTCGAACTCTTTTTCATAGTTTTTCTTATTGAGCTATACACCAAAAGATTTGCCTTGACTTTCTCTTTCAAACAAGCTATAAATGAAAACAAAATATTCAGATTTGCGAAAGTTATGGTCTTGAAAAGTCAGCACTAATTCACGTTGCAGAATTCGAGTGGTATTCACAATTCACCTTAAAATTGGGGTACCTGATTAATAGTTTTACGCGATTTAAAGAATTTTGAACAAGTTATTGGACATTTTCTGAAATTTTTTCAGCATAAATTTTAAAAATTCTCTGAAGATTTTGAAGCCGGTTTTCTGGGCTCCAATTTAGTGGTATTTTCATGAAATTTGAATTATGTGGAGCCAAGTTATTGGGCATTTTCGGAAATTTGGTCTACTAAAATGAAAAACAAAATTCTGCAGATTTTGAAGCCTGTTTTCTAGGCTTCAATTTGGTGGTAATTTCATAAAAATTGAATATTCTGATAAAAAGTTATGAGCGAATTCCTAAAAGCCTGAATTCTGAAATTTATTCTGCCCTTCAAGAATTTCACAAACTTTCAGCCAACCCAACATTCGTTTCAATTTCTGATCACAGTTCACGATCACAAAAAAAAATTCTTAACAGCTATTAATTCCAACACTGCTACATTTTTATGACTTTCTCAATAACTGACAACCAGCCAAACAATTTTTATGTTGTGCAATGAATTTTTCTGCGGTTTCTGCTCGTGATTATGAAATGTTTTTATTTGTTTGATTTCTGTCGTTTTTTTTTTTTCGAAAAAAAGATGTTAGCTTAAAATCATTATATAGTCTCTTTAGAGCTCGGCTAGAAAACAATTTACCACAATTTCTGATAACAGTAAGTTCTGTTCTTTGAGCTTGTTTTATTGACACAATTTTTGAGTAAATACGTGAAATTTTTGAAAAAACAGCAAATTATCAGAGTTTCAGCAAAAATGAAATTTATCAATGAAATAGACTATGGTTTATGAGAAATGCTTCTTAATATTATTACAATTTCGAAATCCTGGAAAATTTTTTGAACTGTTTTCAAGTGTTTCAAGTTTAAACTACGATTCTAGACTAGTTTCAGTTTATTTTAATTATTTGAAGTTTTAAAAAATAAGTTTTTTTGAAAAATTTTGACATGAATGAGTCCTAGGTTTCAGTTTTTTCAGAATTATGATTAAAGACAGCATCCCAGTTAAGTTAACACGATCCAAATTGGAATCAAGTCAGTACAATATCAAGAGAGTACAATTGAAAAATGTGGCCAAACAAAATCTGTAGCTGCTTTTGAAATGTTCATTAGAAACATTTCGAAACTGTAATTTTCCGTAACAATTTCAGAATTTTTTAAAAAGTTACTCTTTCCAGATTTCCTGAGAAAAAATTATTTTCAAATGCATATAGTTCCATTTTTTTTGAAATCATGTAGTTTCGCGCAAAATTTGACAGCGTCGTGCGAACAGGTCAAATCAACTGACACATTGTCTTTAATTTTTGTTTCGGTGTTTTTTTTTATATTTATTTTGAGATATTCAAAATGAGTTCTATTTTAGATTCTGATATTTTTTTTCAAAATTAATGCACAAAACTTGAAAAATGTACTCTAGAAATTGAAGCATGTTTTCGGGCCTTTATTTTGGTGGTAGATCTATTTTGAGTGCCTGTAACTTCACTAATACGGCACTGTTATAGTTGATCTATATTGCAATTGAATGAGGAAGTTCTAAGGAATCGAATGATATACAATTTGATAATTTTTTAAATTTACAAGTTTCCAGAAATGAGGAGTGAATGTAAAGCACTGAAAAATGTTTTTTGCAAGTGTATCCATATATTGTCTTTGATCAGGCATTCGTAGACTCTTTCTCATTGCTTTTCTTATAAAACTATATATCAAAGGACTCGGCTTGAATTGCTCTTTCAAACAAGCTATAAATTAAAACAAATGAGTCAGATTTGCAAAAGTTATGATCTTGCAAAATAAGCAATAATTCACTTGTCTTCAAAACAAACTGCAGTCTGAGTTCTCTGCAATGTGGGGATAGTTTTATGTGATTCGCAGCATTGGAAACAAATTTGTTGCGCATTCATTTTCTGAAAATTGTTCCAGAAAAATTTCAAAATTTTATGCAGGAATTGAAGCCTATTTTCTGAGCTTCAATTTGGTGGTATTTTCATCTAAATTAAAATATCTTGAGCCAAGTTATTGGACATTTTCCAAAAATTTGGTCTATACGTATTGAAAACGGCTCCATAGATCTTGAAGCCTGAATTCTGGGCTTCAATTTGGTAGTACTTTCGTGAAAATTGAATTTGTCGCTGAAAAGTTATTTGTTCTACAAAAATCGATTTGGAGCATAGTCACCGCAGCTTTTATAAAGTGTGTGGTCTATAGAATTTTTTGAAAATTCTAAATTGATACGTTTTTGGGCTTCATTGAGATGGGACGTTGATAATTTTGGGAGCAAAGGTTATGAAAGATTTTATGAAATATATTTGACCAATCTGAAAAAAATGGATCCTAAAGACAGTGTGTCAGACAGTGTGCCAATTAAGTTCCATTTCAATTAGTCTCAAAAACTTCAAAAAAAACCTCTGCCGAACACATTTAGCACAATTTTTTAAATAAAATTCTCATGACCCCTTGAGCATACAAAAACCTGAAATCGCAGTTCTTTTTTTAGATTTAACCTTACTCTCCCTCCTCTCAAAACCAGCCGCCAGACCCCAAACTTTCTGCCGCCAGGTAAATGAACTTTTGCAATTTCTCCCCCCTACTTTTTTACTAGTCAAACAAAAAATAAATATATGAGGGAAATTTTGTAGAGCTCTTTCCATTGCTCTATCTTTCTCTACTGCGCGCAATGGCAACCTCCTCCTCCTTCTCCTCCCGTCGAGAATTTGCTCTCATCAAACAAAACCCCTTCCTTTATTCTTCTTCTCGAATATTGTGTGTGTGTGTCCCAATTTCAACTTTTTGTCATTTATTATTTTGTTCGAGAAACGATAACTGAAATCGGTTTATCAGTTTCCTTGAAACTGTTCATGGCTTCTCATAGAGCCCCTTCCCCATAAAAAATGATGCAACTTTGAGAGGCATTTTTGAGGGTATTCTTTGGTTTTTTTGGATAATTTTTATATTTTCAGAAAGCCCAGAACTTCTAGAATCTTATGGTACTAAACTCCATACATTTTTTGATTTAAATTCGGCTTAAAATTGAGATTCAAAACTAGTGATCAACTGAGTGAGAGAGAGAGAGAGAGAGATAGAGCCCCTTGGATATGTAGTGTAGTTTTTGTAGCTTTTCACAATTAAAAAAAAAGTTCTGCAGATTTGTTTATCAAGCTGTATTATTAATTTTTAAATGACACAAAACTGCTTCCACTTTTCACAAAATATTTTTTTTGATTAAAAAAAAATTCAAAATTTTTAAAAATTTTACCAACTTCCACCTCACCCTTTACACCCTAACCAATACATTTTCCAAAGAACTCTACAACATGTTAAAGCAAATTTGAAGCTCTACAAACATGCCAAGTTTCGAAAAAATTCGAAAATTTTAAACACCTCAACTCTCGCTCCAAAGATAAGCACTCCAAATTTCAATATTTTTTTTTTATTTAAAATTTTTCCCAACTTCCACCCCCGCTCTTTTCACCCAAACCAAAACGTTTTCCAAAGTTCTCTATACCATTTTATTCCAAATTTTAAGCTCTACAAATATTCTAAGTTTCGAAAAAATTCGAAAATTTTAAACACCTGAACTCTCGGTCCAAAGATCAGCACCCTAAACATTTCGAAATTTAAAAATTTTCAAAGTTTCACCCCACCCCTTTCAAACAAAAAATATTATTTTCCAAAGATCTTTACTCCGTTTTATTCCAAATTTCAAGCTCTACAATTCTGCCAAATTTCAAAAAAATGTGACAATTTTAAACACCCTAACTTTCGCTCCAAAGATCAGCACCCCGAAATTTCAAATTTTTTCCCAACTTCCACCCCACCCTTTTCACCCACATCAAAACATTTTCTAACAATCTCGATACCATTTTATTGCAAATTTCAAGCTCTACAATCTTGCCAAATTTCAAAAAATTTCGAAAACTTTAAACACCTCAACTCTCGCTTCAAAGATCAGCATCCTTCATCAAACCCGACACAATTTTTATCAATTTGTGGTCAATTGTGCTCCAAATTTCTGTGCCTTGGCGAGGAAATTAGACGATTATCACACTTTGATAAATTTTTTATGTCATTTAAAAACTGTGGTTTTTATCGTGGTTTTTTTTATTCGTTGATAAGCGGGTTTTTTAAAGAATAACATTCTAGTTCTCAAATTTCGAAATTTCAATTTTTTAAAATTCTCCTAATTATAATTAGGCAATTAATCCATTGATTTGTGCTCCTTCGTCCGAAAAAACAAATAGAGCGCATATCTATGGCAACAAAGACCTTTTTAAAGCTTCATTTGCTTTTTTTAGAAGCTCTCTTTTTCTAAAAAAAAAATCTCAGTTTCAGACGATTTTATTACTCTTTTTACTGACAATGAGGATAATAATACTAGAGACATCCCTTCCTTAATTACAATGACGCAAAATTTCCGATTTTTGAATTTTTTAAGCCTTGAAATATTTTTTAAAAAACTTCGAAAAACCACAATTTCTCAAATGCCGCTAAACCATGACGGTGCGTCAACGCGTAGTGTCGTTGGCTCGGTTTCTAGATTTGGCTAGAATTTAGATATAAAATGGAAATTAATTTTTTTTTTTGATAAAACTAAAAAATCAAGAATATTCTTTAAAAAATTTGCCTTCAAATAATGGAAGCCAAAAAATTTCAAAATTCCTGTTTCTCAATAAACAACGACCTTGCGTCAACGCGTAGTGTCGTTGGCTTTCGGTCATAACTTTTCTCAGTATTACCGGATTAAAAGCCAAATTTAAAAGATTAACGGAATTTTTAATTTTCTTGCTAATCTTAAAGGTTTCTGGAGTGTTAGACTTGTTTTTGCCGCTTATTAGTTGTTTTTTAATCTGAAAAGTGAGTTTTTGTCAAAAAATTTATTTTTCCTCTTAAGGTACATTTTTAATATGGTGAAGGTTTAAAAATGACCGCTAAGATCTTTAGTTCAAGCAGAAACTGCAAAATTCAACATTCTACTAAACACTGACCAGTCGTCAACGCGTAGTGTCGTTAAAACCGCGTTTTGGCTCATAACTTTGCTCCAAATAATCATATCCGGCTCATTTTTTGAAATTTTGTTTCATTTATAATTCTCTTACTAATTTTACACTATTCGGGTAATGAAACCAGCTATTCATTTATTTACAACACATTTTTCAAAAATTTTCCAACAATTTTCGTTTTTGATATTTTTCAGCATCATAAGTGACTTAAATGAGTTCAAGATCTTAAGATGCATTAAATAAAATCATTTAGCCTAGAAAAACTTCAAAATCTAACCATCCACTAAACAATGACCAAGCGTCAACGCGTTGTCTCGTCACCTTTCAGTGACACCTTTCAGCCCATAACTTTTCTCCAACTCAACATCTTTTGCTCAAATTTTGAAACAATGATGCAATTATGCTTTTTTGTTAAAAAATCAAAAAACACACATAAAACGCAATTTTAACGCCGCCGAAACTAATAAAATAAAAATGACATCCAATTTTATTATATGTAACGGATTAACAATGTTCAAAATTTCGTTTTTGTTCTCTTTTTAGATTTTTTTGGAAGGGGGAGGCAATTTTTGAGAGTTTTAAATATGTGTACTTAATCTAGGAGCTTTTTTCTTTAAAATTTTGACCCTTTTTTGACCCCCACCCCCAGTGTCAATCTGTACGAGTAAATATTTGCCAGATCTCTATCGATGACAAATTTTTGAAAAAAGTACTAAACATCGGTTTCAAAAAATACATTTTGAGAATTTTTTTATTAGCAATCAAAAATTTTTGATAGATAAAAATAAATAGGTGATGAAAATGAAAAATTTTAATTTTCAAAAAAATTGGCATTTTTTGCGGTCATGCGCATTGACCAAAAATCTAAAAATTTCGATGAAAACAAGTAAACAAGTAATATTATCATAATCATTTACTTTTTGCCATTTTCAGCACAAATTGCATTTTATTTCATTTTCCAAAAAAATTTATATACATTAAAGACTTAAAAGATTATAAGCACGTTTTCTGGTGATCAAAAGATCAGGTTCACTTTTTGTTCTTTCGAGAGATTTTCTGAAATAGATGTTTGTTGCAGGCTAAACTTTTCGGGGAAAAAAAACAAATTATTATTATTGCTTGCATGTTTGGTGATTTTCAGAATTCCCCCTCTCTATTTCCAGAAGTTGTGTTTTGGAGTCTTTGTTTTTGCAAGCATTTTTTTCTGAAAATTGTAAACAATGTTTTTTAAAGGTCTTGAAGCCTGTTTTCAGAGCTTTAAATTGGTAGTATTTTCATGAAATTTGAAATATTTGGGGCCATGTTTTTGGACATTTTCAACAATGTAATTATTTGCGTAAAATAGTGTTAACTTTTTTAGAAATTTTAAATTTTTTCAGAAATATGTGCAGTTTTGCGTCAAATTATGCGCATAATTTGAATTTTCGAAAAATTCGTTTTTTGGATAAAGAAGCGCCATTTAGATTTTATGCGCAAGTTGAAAAAAAAAACCAGAAACATTAATAAAATTTTGGAAATGGTCAAATTTTTCAAAATCTGTGCATTTTTGCGTCAAATTGTGTGCATTTTTTTCAATTTTCAAAAAAATCATTTTCTGGATAAAGAAACGCCATTTAGATTTTATGCACAAGTTGAAAAAATACCAGAAATCTTTACAGGATTTTAGAAAATTAAAAATTTTTCGAAATCTGTGCATTTTTGCGTCAATTAGTGTGTTTTTTCAAATTTTCAAAAAATTTCAATTTTCGAATGAAAACCTGGAGCTTGTTCCTCGTCGGACTTGACGAAAGTCAACAAAAATTAACTAGATTTTGCAAAATTTAAAAATTTCCGAAATCTGTGCACTTTTGCGTCAAATTGTGTCCATTCACTAATTTTTTACAATTTTCAATTTCAGAGTGAAAAATATTAACTCTTCTTTTCACAGGATTTGAATAAAGTCAACAAAAATTCACTAAATTCAAAATGTTCAAAATCTGTGCATTTTTGCGTCAAATTGTGTGAATTTTTCAATTTTTCACAATTTTCAATGTTCAGGTGAAAAATATTAACTCTTTTTCTCACAGGATTTGAATAAACTCAACAAAAATTCACTTATATCAAAATTTTCAAAATCTGTGCATTTTTGTGCCAATTCAATTCCTAACGGAAAAATATTTACTCTAATTTGTAAAATTTGAATAAACTTGAATAAAAGTGCAATTTTCAATTTCTGAGTGAAAAATATCCTCTTTTTTAAACAGGATTTGAATAAACTCAACAAAAATTCACTAGATTTTGTAAAATTTTAAAAAATTTCAAAATCTGTGCATTTTTGCGTCAAATTGTGCGCATTTACCAATTTTTTCACAATTTTCAATTTCTTAGTGAAAAATATTAGCCCTAATATTTTTTTTGTAATTGGTTTGAATAAACTCAACAAAAATTCACTAGATTTTGTAAAATTTTAAAAAATTTCAAAATCTGTGCATTTTTGCGTCAAATTGTATGCATTTTTCAATTTTTCACAATTTTCAATATCCAAGTGAAAAATATTAACTCTTTTTTTCTCAGCATTTGAATAAACTCAACAAAAATTCACTGAAATCAAAATTTCCAAAATCTGTGCATTTTTGCGTCAATTAGTGTGTTTTTTTTCAATTTTCTAAAAACTTTCAATTATTGAACCTAGAGCTTCTCACTCGTAGGACTTGACTAAAGCCTTAGAAAATTCAAAAAAAAATTTCAAAATCTGTGCACTTTTACGTCAATTATCATGCAAAAAAGCTCCAGTTGTTTTTATGACCCCCTGTCACAAAAAACCCTCAAAAAGTTGTATTTTTCCAAGTATTTTTAAACAAACAATGATAATAACCAATTTCCTTCTTCCTTTTCCCCTTGTCCTTCCGCCCTCTCAAAAATGTTTTGTTGTTCGTTGTTGTTAAACGTTCCCCCCAACTGATTTTTTGCTTTTTTTTCCCTTTTGAGGCTTCTAACCTAATCCTCCCTTCGTTTTTTTTGGTCTTTTGTCTATTTTCAAATTTCGATGACTTTCCTCTGGTACCCTTGGAAACATGTTATTGAAACAAAACAACGAAAAACCAGAGAAGAGCCGGCCTTAGTAACGCCGAAAATTTTGATTTTGAAAAATGGGAAGAAAGGAAAACAAAAAAAGGTTGTTTTTTTTTCATTTTCCACGGAAAAAGGGGAAAATTGTACTTTTTGTTTATTTTTTTCTGATTTTCGAGGGACACCGTTGCTCTGATAAGATTTTTTTTTGAAGATTTTCTAAAAATAATCATTTACCAATTATAGTTTGGCGTGTTTGGCGTGAATTAAGCGCGGAACATTAATTTTGAAAATCGGAATCAAATTAAGGACGTCAATAATATGAAAAAGCTCTCCTTTAAAGTTTTAAGGGTAATTTTGGATTGAGCGGGGATTAAGCGCGGCACATAAGAGTGAGACACTGAAAATATATAGGGTTTTGTATTTTCCACATTTTTGCCTAATACACGCTTAAAAGTTATACTATGAAAAATTGTCATTTTCTGAATTTTTACTCTTTTTTCAGCTCACGCGCTTGAGTCACGCTTAATAATCGGTTGATAGTTAGAAAACACGAAATTTTAATTTTAAAGGAAGACTCTACGGAGATAATAAATCTACCTTAAATGAAAATAGACTTCATTCTCATTCCAAATCTGTTTTTAAAATGTTCTAAAACCACCTAGAAGTCGAGAAAATGAGCTTCAAAACAATGGCCTAGAAAAAGGGGCCACCGGCGAAAACTAGTCCGCAGGCAAGAAAAATCCAAAAAAAATGAAAAAAACATTAAAAAAGGACTAAGATAAGCATTCTGCATAAATATATGTTAACGAAACACGAAAAAAGCTCATGTGGCCTAGAAAAAATTGTCTAGAAAAAGTTAGGCCAAGTTTTTCTAGGCCATTGTTTTGAAGCTCATTTTCTCGGCTTCTAGCTGGTTTTAGAAAGTTTTAAAAAGAGATTTGGAATGAGATTGAAGTCTATTTTCATTTAAGCTACATTTATTATCTCCGTAAAGCCGCCCTTTCTATTTTCAGCTCTCCGCGTATAGGCCTTAAAATTCAGATTATATATATATATATATACATATTCCAGAAAAGATGTTCTGTAACACAAATCTAAATTCGCTAAATTTAAGCGTGGACTAAGCGCGGATCCTTGAAACTTGATCCTCCACCTGAAGAAACACTTTTTTAAAACTTGAAACTCTAGAATATGCTGTTCTCATGAAAAACACATGAATAATTGAGCTCCCCGTAGATTTTTGATTTATGCTTATATATTTTTTTTCAGCACCATAAAACTAAAGAAATTTAATTAAGGGTTTTCTCTCTGTTCTACTAACGTGCTTATTTGTCAGCTTTTCTAGAAAACCACCACAGAATTTCAGAACATCAGGTTCAGAATCTGAAAAATCAAAAACCTGCTTCTTTTTTTTTCGTACTTCCTCAAAAAACAATTTCCACCTGGTTACGTACCAAATCACACCTTATTCTTAATGTTTTCTTGCTCTCCCGATATAATTTGAATTTTTTGTTGTAATTTTTCCCGATTTTCAGCATGAAAAACGGCGCCGAAAACGAGTCACTGCTTCAGCGATACGAACACGATGAGAATAGTAGCAGGTAAGTGAATATATACATATTTTTCGCATTTTCAAAGGAATTTACAACAAGTTTTAATAATAAAATATAAAAACAAAAATTGAAACAATTTGCAGATATTTTGTGAAGCAAGATGATCGATATTCGATGCCGGAATTGGATGAGAGGCCGCCGCTGAAGCCGGTCAGGAAGTGGCCGACGATTTTTAGCGTTTTGTTTATGGTATGTTGGTTTTTTTAAACTCTAAAAAACATAAAATTAAGCAAATTCGCAAAAAAATTGAAAAATAGATTTTTCATCGCTATTGTTTTCGCGTATTAAGCGTGTCTTAAGCGTGAGGCCTGAAAAAAGTTGAAAATTAAAAATTTGCGTTTTCGAGCTTATAGAGGTTCATTTAGCGGGACAGTTAATATTAAGCGTTAAAGACAGCTGTTCAGTTAAATTTACCCTACCTGAAATTAGTATGAAAAATTAGAGCGTTCTCACTCGCCTCATAGTAGCGGTCCTAAGTTGAAAAAATTCCAAATTTGAATGCGCGCATGTCCGTATTGGCGCGAAACACAATTATTTGAATTTGGCTACATATTGGTATTGTTCTTTGGACCAACTGGGCTCCCATTAGAATTTAGATTTTTGCATTGGATTTGGATCGTGTTAACTGACCAGCTGTCTTTAATAAAGCGCTGAGATCTAAAAATATTTGCTCAATTTTTTAAAATGAGACTCCCAGAAAATATCGGGATCAAAAAATGTTTTTGAATTTTGTTAATTTCCATATTTTTAATAATTCGCGCTTAATCTACGCGTTTTGAAAGAGTGGGCCACCCCGCTTAACCCTCGCTTATTCCCCCTAATTGATCCAATTTTTAGTTTTTTGCAAATCGACTAGAAAAGTTTAACTTTTTCACCTCAAAAAATTCCTCGGAACCAGATTTTATTGGAACTCAAATTAACAGACACACTGTCTTTAAGGTGCTATAACTTGAGTCAACCTCGGTAGAAATGAATTAAAATTTGAGGGAAATCATAAATGGGTCTTTCTTAGTCGAAATTCAACATTTTGGTATTGAAATCTTTTAAAAATGCGTCCAATTAGGGGATTAAGCGAGGATTTAGCGGGCCGCGCTTTCAAAAATCGTTTTTTTATTAGTAATTTCATCAAAAAGTGAGCGTAGATTAATTATTAAAAATAGGATAAGGAAATAAAAATTCTTTAAAAAATTGAACCTGATATTTCTTAGCTGAAAAAAATCAGCTTTTCATGATTTTTTCAAAAAAAAACGCTTCCAATTTTAGATTATGAAAAACAATTGTTATTTTTCGCACGCACTGAACTTAGTGAGAAATGAGGGAATAGAACAGGTGCAATGTTTTAAGTGATTTTCATAAAATGTGGTGATTTCTAGAATTTTTTGTGATCTGAAGAACTTCTAGAACGTTTTTTTGAACTTCATAAAAATCTGAAATTTTCGCAATTCCTGCGCGCAATTCGCGCTTAATCCACGCTTCATTCCAATCGATTTTCCAGGTGTTCGGCTGGTTTATGAACGAATTGGCGCTCGCGTGGATACATGACAGAGTTCCAACAGACTACCCGCCACTTCCAGATTTATGGTTTTCGTTTTTCCCCGAAGTTCAAGGAGCGATCCGGGTTACTGAGTACATTATGTTCATTTTATCGGTTAATGCGATTGTTGTTATGTTAACACATCAGCATAGGTGAGACAGGATTTAATTGAAAAAGGGGGATTTTTCAATTTCCAGATGGATTGTGATTCGACGCACGCTGTTTTGTGTATCACTTGCTTATTGCTTCCGAGCACTTTGTGTCACTATTTTTCAGGTAATTTGTGTTTTGAGATTTATTGATCGTTTATGCTAAAAATATGATAAAAATTACCAAAAACAAATTTTTTTTCGAATTTCTGGTCAAAATCTATATAATATTGGCGAAAAATCTGAAAATTATCCCTTTTGTGAAATTTTGCGACTCTTTTATTTAAAAAATATATGAAAAGCTGAAACAAATTCCCTATTTTCCACATTTTCATATCAATAACTTTATTTTTGGTTTTTCTTGGCTACAGAATCTTCTAGAACGTAACCCGAGCTTTCTAAAAAGATAGATATCGTCTCAAAGTTCTCAAAATGAGCAACGTTATAAAAAGTTTTGGGACATAAAGGGGAGCTCCCGCAAGCAAGGGGGAATTTTCTTGGATATAATACAAAATTCGCAAATAGTGTACTAAATCTGACAAAATTCTAAAAATTTCCAGGTGCCTGTGCCATCTGTACATACCTACTGCGCTCCACAAGCTAACTCATCAGCAAGTTTAGTAGCCACTCGAGTTTCTCGAATGTTCTGGAGCGCTGGAATCGAGCAGCTTCGTCCCCGTGAACTCTGTGGTGATCTTATCGTTTCCGGACACACGCTCACCCTTTTCACTGCCTTTTTGGTTTTAAAAACCTATGCTCCGAAAAAACTTCAAGCCCTTACATTCATCTACCAGGGATTAGCATTCACCGCCATTATTGCAATTCTTTTAGCAAGGAAGCATTATTTGATTGATGTGGTTCTGGGGTAACATAACATGCCCATTCCTATCCAAAAAATCACTTTTCTTCCAGGTATACAGTATCCACGAGAATCTTCATGGAGTACCATTCATTGGCTGTTTCTTATCACGAGTCCAGTCTCGATAATAATCCATTGTCGTGGTCGTGGTGGACGATATTCATACCATTCTTGGAACGAGACGCACCACCGCCAAGCCAATTCCACAATCATCTTTCTCTTTCGCGATCTTCTTCCTACGTGTCAAAAAAACCGTTACGGTCTTCGGAATAATTTGTTTTATTTTTTAAGAAAAAGTTACAAAAATTGTTGTTGTAAAAATGAATATATTTAAAATTATGTTTTGTTCTTGTTTTTACACAGAATTCATTCAAAAAATATTGATTTTTACGTGAAATAATTAGAAATATTTAAAAAAATCGAAATGCCGTTAAACGCGTCTAAAAACCACCGCTATCCGTTCAAATTCCGCCGTGCACCAAAAACGCGTCAACATAGGTGTTCACTGACGCTATAACGCAATTCACTATTTCATCGGCGGTAAGCACGAAATTTTAAACATTGAAATTTATTTATTTTCTGTAAGCCTCAATTATCAGTTTTTAGAAGAATTAAAATGAGTGGAGAGTCACCATCGACCGCTTACAACCCACGTGACCGAATTAAAAAGCTACTAAAGAGGAAATCAAGGTTTTTTCATTTTTAAATTTTTTCATTACAAAAACAATTTTTTGTTAGCAGTCGAAATTTGGGCCCAGCATTGGATTCTTCGTTAGCAAATAGGCCGAAGGTTTTTCCAGATATTGAGACGGAGAGTTGTCCGGCGCCGTCATTTGCTTCGAATCCGTTTAAGGTGTCTTATTTAATTTTTAAATCAAATTTTAAAAAAAATGAAATTTAGGTCGGCTCACCATTAAAAAAACGAAGACCTCCTCAGATAAGTTTTGAAGAATCGGTGTTTAATGATGAAGAGAATGCGCAAGATCCATTCGGGGATAATGTTTTCAGGTATTTTTTAAATTCTGAAAATTATCGATTTTTGCGCCTAATTTTCAAAATTCATTCCAGTTATTCAAATACAAGACAACCGCAAAAGACACCAATAAAGTCGCCGAGAAAAACGCCAAGAAAATCGCCAAGGAAAAAAGTGGCGACAAAACCGAATGTGAATTTTGAGCGATTCCGAAGTTTTGATCCAACATCCCTGCTGAAGGAATGTTATCCAACCGATTTTTCGCAGCTTTTCGATCCGAACAAAAAATTGGAAAAGAGGGAAGAAGAACTAGAGGAACAGGAGGATATACCACTGGATTTGAGAATTGCAACGAAATTGAGAATTACATGTCAGGTGCCGTTTTCATGGATGAATTCGAGGAAAACGACAGGAATCGTTGCGGTTAGGGTACCGGCGTCTGATCGATATGAAGGATTGCGATATTTTAATGAGAGATTTATGAGGGGCAAAGAAGTAAGATCAGAATTTATGAAAATACTAGGAAATCTAAAAATTTTCCAAAAATTCAAATAAAAACTTCATTTTTCTCAAAAAACCATTTTTTAAATTTGTTTCTCAAAAAAATCCACCAAACATGGTTTCAAAAATGACATAGCCATGTTTATGATATTAAGTAAATCTGAAAATTTGAAAAAAACTTGATTTTTCATCAAAAATATTGAAATTCCACTCTAAAAATTCGGAATTCTCAAAAATAAAGATTTTCGAAAAATAATTTTTTAAAATTTCTGTTTCACAAATTTTTGAAAATTCTCCCTTTTAATAAAAATGTCATTAACTACCTACAGAGAATCATTCTAAATATTTGAAAATTTTCAGAAAAATAGATTTGCTGCGAAATATAAGATTTTTATAGTAAAAAAATGTTTTTGCGTCGCAAAAATTAGAATAACCGATAAAAATTAAAGATTTTTTAAAAATCGAATATGGCCGAAGAAACCAAAATTGCATTTCTTCGGCCATATTCGATTTTTTTAAAAATGTTATCAATTTTTCGCGAAAAAACGCCTAAATTGCTTTTTATTGATTTTTTGTCCCAAAAATGCCCAAAATCGTTGCAGGACCTCACAACACCAGAACCGTGCTCCCCACTGGCACTCCTCGAAGCCGCCACAATGTTCTGGCAATTCCCAATCGTTCCCGGAATGTCATTATACCCGAGGATCACGTCACATCTTGGGACAATTGAAAGAACCCCACTGCCGCCAAATGTAACGACTACGATGTTTAATCAATGGGTTGAATGCTATGAGCAATTGTTTCATTCGTATAAGAAGGGTGATCGCGAATCGTTTTATGTGTCGTGTGCGGTTTTTAATGTGCTTTTTACGAAAACGTTTGATTCCGATGAGATTGGTGAGATTTATTAAAAAATAGTATGGACTCTTGACGACTGAGAAATAGATATTTTTAAAAAATTGGAAACTAAAATGTATCTCAAATTTCGAACTGGTTTTCTCTGAAAATCTGAAAATTAACTGGAATTTTCTGAAATTCGAAAAATGATCCAGAATTTTTGAAAATTCTGAAAATTAACTGGAAGTTTCTGAAATTCTGAAAGTTATCTGCAATTTTTTTAGATTCTGAAAATTACCTGCAATTTTCTGAAATTCTGAAAATGACCTGGTATTGGCTGAAATTCTTAAAATGAACTGGAACCTTTTGAGATTCTGAAAATTATCTGGAATTATCTGGATTTCTGAGAATTTCAGAAAATTCCAATTAATTTTCAGAATTTCAGAAAATTCAGATTATTTAACAGAGTTTCAGAAAATTCGAGGACATTTCCAGAATTTCTGAAAATTCCAATTAATTTTCAGAATTTCAGAAAATTCCAGTTAAATTTTAGAAATTCTGAAAATTCCAGTTAATTTTTAGAAATTCTGAAAATTCCAGTTAATTTTTAGAAATTCTGAAAATTCCAGTTAATTTTTAGAAATTCTGAAAATTCCAGTTAATTTTTAGAAATTCTGAAAATTCCACTTCATTTTTAGAAATTCTGAAAATTCCACTTCATTTTCAGAAATTCTGAATTCAGCATGTAATTTGCTGAAATTCGCCAGTTATTTATAATTTCAGACATCAACGAAGACTCCCAGTCATGTTTCCGTTCTTCGAATGGTCAGAAAATGATTGCAATTGTGACGCATACAACATCGGCGGTTCGTGAACACCTGCGAAGCCAAGGTGTGAATTATGAGATTGTTGGAAAGCCAACAATGAAGAGGTTGAGCAGCTCAATGAACCTGAATAATGAAAACTCGATAATGAGTGAGATTGGATTCGAGTCGAACGAGAACTCGATATTGTCGAATTCGCTGCAAGAGGCGGTGCAAGATAAGGAGAATAGTTGTGAAGAGGCGCCGAAAGATTCGGAAAGTGATGAGAATGAAAGCCCGACGAAGGCGAACCAGCAGTGGTTGAAGGATATTGGCGTATCGCCGAAGAATGTGATTAGGAATCATGTTACTAGGTGAATGTTACTTTTAAGGCTCAAAATCTGTAAAAATCAAGCTTTGAAGAGCTGTAACTTGGCTCAAGCTCAATATTTCTCAATGAAATTAATCGGATATCATAATGAAACCATTTTTTAGTAAATTTGCCAAATTTTAAAAAATTTTGCTGAAATTTTTTGAAAATAATGTCATTTTTTCAAAAAAATTTAACCAAATTTAATAAAATTTGGCACATCGACTAAAAATGGGTTCGTTATGATAACCTGAAAGTTTTATCCAGAAATATTTAGTTTGAGCCAAGTTACAGCTCTTTAAAATTAGTTTTTTCAGATTTTGAGCTGACAAAAATTATATTAAACGCTCCTTTATCAATTATCGGTCAAATGAGATATTTCTCATTGAAAGAAGGCCATAAGGTCCCCCTTATAATTATTTTTTGGTTTTCTAATCAATTTGATTCCAGAAAACTGTCGTCCCGACTAACAGACAAGGATGGAATATCGTGTCTATTGGTGAAAGGATCATCTGTTCAATCGTTGTACAATACTTTGATGTCGTCTGACATTGTTCATGAAAAAACGGGACCCTATACGAAAATCCCGCCGACGCTTATTGCGAGCTCGCCATTTTTGTATGGCCAGTTGTTGAGTCTTAATGTGAGTGGATCTTTTTGCAGTTTTTTGGAGTATTTACGAAAAATTGATGTTTCAATTTTTTTTCCTAGTGACTGCCGAAAAATGGTTTTTATTATATCCTCCCTAACATTTGGCATATTTGAAATTAATGAAATTAATACATAGGTGAAATAGATTAGATAAATCAGAATTTTACCAAAAAATCCAAAAATCTGAATTTTTCTGAAAATTAATCTGAAATTATTTAAATTTTTCAGAAATCTATCGAAAATGCCCGAAATAGCCCAAAAAGGGCGATTTCGAGCGAAAAAAATAAAAAAAGTAAGCAAAATGTTATTTTTTTCGGCTCAGACAGTCTTTTTGGGCCCAAATCAGATATTTTGGACCTCAACGGGCCATTGGGACTTACTACTGATTTTTTGGTTAAATTTCCACAATAAGAGACATAAAAAACACATGTTTTCCATACAATTGTTTAAAGGGACACGTATTTAATCGTTTGGGTCTTGAAAAGAAAACTACAGTTCAAAAAAACCGATAATTTTTGCAATTTCTCGGATTTTCTCTGCCATTTCTGCATTAAATTCCACGGTATTTTTTGAATTTTTGAATTCAAACTGAATAGGTCCATAAATTACAGTAATCTTTTAAAATTGCCTTAAAATTTAAAAATTCTGAAAAAATGTTTTTTTAAATTTCTGTTTCAAAATTTTTATGTTTCAGAAACAGACAAAAATGGTTATTATTGATGTTTTATTTTTTTTTTTGAATTTACAAAGAATTCTACATCAGAAACAGATTTTCCCCCCTGAAAAATATAAGTTTTGGATCTATTTTCAAAAATTATTTTAAATTTGCAAAAATTTTCTGTTTCAGTTTGTTTATGAAATTCGAACGAGTTGATATTGATTGATCTAGTTCTTTTTTACGATCAGTTTATTTTTTCAATAACCTTTTTCTTTTTTTTCTCAATTTTTTGATGAATTTTAAGAAAATGCCAACATTTTAAGAATTTTTCAAAAAAAAATTAATGTTTCAAAGTTTTCCGAAATTTTTTTGTTTTTCTAATTAATTTTGTTACTGTCTCATTTTTTTTAGAAAAATGAATTATATTTCTTTAAATTAGAAACAGAAAATTTTCTGTTGCAAATTTTTTAATAGAAAATTTGAAGTTTGGAAAAATTACTGCAATTATTTTCATTTCCGTAAGTTTTGAAAATTTTGTTTATTTTTTTAAATGGATCTGTTCAGAAACTGACGAAAAATGGGGTTTCACTACTTTTTTGAGATTTCTACGTTAAAAAACCAGTTTTTCCCAGAAAAATATGACATTTTGGATTTTTTTTCGTTAATTTTCAAAAATTTACTGTTTCACTTTTTTAATTAAAATTCAAAATATATCGATATTGATTGCTTACATATGAAATTTCGGGTTTTTGAAAAATCGGGAAACGTTTTTTAAATATTGAGTGCTGTTTTTTTTTCAATTACCATTTTTTTAAAATCGACTTTTAGATTAATTGAATTGTTTAAAAAATGCCAACATGTTTGGAGAGGGTTTTACTTTAAACGGAATTTTGCAACAAATTTTTTTAATTTTCAAAAATTTACTGTTTCACTTTTTTAACGAAATTCACGAAATTCATGTGATATTGATTGATATCAGCTATTCACTTTTAATTTCTGATTTATTTTTAAAAAATCGGCTAAATTTTTTAATAACGATTTTTTGTCAACTTTCCAATGAATTTTGAGACAAATTCCAAAAATTTAAGAATTTTCTGAAAAAAATAGCTATTTCACAAAATTTACTGTTTCAAATTTGCCCGCGAGTGTTTTTTTTTTAATTTTTTTATAGGATTCATTATTTTCTTGAAATCGACTGTCCAATTAATTATTTTAAAGTTTTTAAAAATTGAATTTTTTTAGAAACAGCAAATATTTTCTGAAATTTTTCTGAAAACTGAAACGGTTTTATTTTGTCTTATTGGGGTTGCTCAGTGTTTCTTAGAAAATTGTTTTTTTTTTCAGAAAACGTCACACATTGTTCAAAAACCTGGATCAAAAGTCACGGAATATGTTGTTGAACTTGACAGGGGGCCAATTTTGCCGCATACGTCGAATATGGTTTGAAAAAATGGAATTTCAAAAAGGAAGCAAATTATAAACCCAAGTTTTCAGGTGCTCAAATATCTGAGATGCTCGAAATTATGCACCGACGAAAAATCGGCTCAAATTCGAGCAACTGATCGACACGCAAATAATGGAATGAATGGGTGGACGGATCGGGCGTTGGATTGGACAATGGTGCAGATTTATCCGAATTGTGTAAAATGGTCGAAATCGCAGTGAAATATTTACATATGTTTGAAAAATTTTTATTTTTATGAAGGTTTTTATTAATTTTTTAAAAATATAATGGAAAACCCGGTTTTTAACGGAAAAGTGATGAAGTTGAAACATGTAACAAAATATTGTGAATATCTAAAATTGTGGACTAGAAAAACCGGTAGAGATTTTAAGAGTAAAGGCACCAAAAAAGACACAAAATAAAAGGGAAGCGTCCCCTAGAAATTAAAAGTGGTTAGAAAATTGAGAAAATTGTACTCGAAATGTAAAGTGAACAAATTTGAGATGACGATTAACTTTGTCAGAAGAATTAAGATCGGTTGGAACTCGATTAAAGAAGCTATGAGAGTTAGAAAGAAGTAGAAGGAAATGACGATCTGGAATTCTTATTTTGTTTTAGGAAAAATTGGTTTTTTCAAAAAAGCAACTTACGTTAAAGATAAAATGAATTCTGAGGGATTTTCGACAATTGAAAAATGTGCAGAAAATTGCGGAGATTGAGGCGACGAACCAGATGGTGAAGATTGTTAAGGGGATCAAGTGGAAATGTCTGGAAGTTGGGAGATTTTTAGAAATATTTCTAAAAAATGGCATATTTTCAGAAGTTTTAATACAAAATTGAATTTTGTTTTACAATTTAAGCTAAAATACGAATAATTAACACGTTTCCGTAAATTTAAAGCCACTTTTGCGCGTTACTACAATGCTACGCAGTGACGAGGGTCGTAGTTTAGCGTAAATGTTTCACAACAAAAATTGGAATATTTTTAACGAGTTTTTTGAAAAAAAAAACGTGTTTCAATAAAGGGAAACGAGGAAAAAAAACGATTTCTTAAAAAAGTGTCTAAATAATTGTTTGCAGGCCCTCAGAGAGTTGCAGAAATTTCCGCGACATATTTTTCCACAACATTTCACAGAGAAACTCAAATTTTCGTCGCATTCTCTTTCACAGAGGCGACCTTCTACTGAAAATATGATGGAAATGCCTTTGTCTTATTCGCAGCATTTGAAAACTTGAAATTTGCGGAAAAAATTCCAATTTTTGTAAAAACCGACCCTCGTCACTGCGTAGCATCGTAGTGACGCGGAAAAGTGGTTCTGAATTTCCGGAAACGTATAATTATAACGTTTTTTTCGCATTTTTCCCAGAAATTAATTTTTCAAATTAGCAAGCGCGCTCCACTGAACTAGGGTGTGCAATTGGTGGGAATTCAAATTTTCTAGAGCACATTTTCGACTTTTGCGTTTATTAAGATTGCTTAAATCAGTAAGTTTTAAATAATTTTTTTGCGATTTTCTGGATTCTTACTAACGCCCGCGGACTAGTTTTTGAAAACATTTTCTAGGCTTCTAGGTGGTTTTAGAAAATTTTAAAAACTTATTCGGAATGCGTATGAGGTCTATTTTCATCCCAGATGCATTTATTAGCTCCTAAAGTCCTCCTTTAAAAGAAATTTTGGTTTAAAATGTTTGAAATATACCTGAATTCCGCATCATCGTGCCAAATCTCTATTTGAAACCAATTTGTGAACGATGTGATAATCAGATAAAGCGCAATACTCGCTTGTAATGTTAAAAATGCACAAAATCGCAGTTTTCCGCTGTCCTTGATCGCTTGCCGGTATCGCAGAAGAGGATCTTGAATTGACAAATCGTGCATTTTGGAACAGTTTTTGAAAAAAAGGAATGAACAGGGAAAATAAACGAAATTTGATATGTATATTGGAAAAAGGGGGTGATATAAACAAAACAAAAACAAAAATACTAACCATGTCATTGATCGCATTGTACGAACTTCAAAAATCAGGCAGGTTATTAGAAATGTTTCTGAAATTAAAAATATAGATGCTTTTTTATAAAACCATGATCAGATATACCTATAAAAATCATTGATATTAACCCAATATACCAATTAAAATCAGTTGTGTCAAAATTTGAAATTGTGTAGTGAAGAATATAGCATGAAAGACCGTTGCATAGAATCTGAAATTATTTTTGTTAGAAAATTGATTCGTACTGTTTTTTGCCTACCAAAAAGAAAATATGGGGGATTAATAGGAATTTGTCATGCTCCGAAAGAGCGTACATTGCGACAACGGTCGTGATGATCATTGATAAGCTTAGGAAACAGAATAACCACCATTCGAAGCTGTAAGAAATACACTTTTTTGCTGAAAATCATCTCTTCACGGCACTTTTCTCAAATTAGGTACCTTTTAGGACAATTTTATGTATTTTAAAAATTATTTAAATTAATGGGAACACAATGTGGCACTCCATCTTTAAGCTAGACTCTTCGCATGCAGTTTTCTGTACTTTAGCACGATTTTTCGGAGAAATGATCAACTAACAAAATAAAAATGAAGAAATTCTCTATCGAATGCGCTGTAATTCGACGCATTTTACTGAGTTTTACAAAAGTTACAGACAAAATTCATTGGTTTCTCAATGCTTTTTTTGTGGAACCCTCTCTTTAAGCATCTAGGCCCATTTTAGGCCTATTTTTCATTACGACGTTTATTTTAATTATTCCAAATTTTTTTGCTGATATTTTTATCGATTTAAAGTTCCACGGCCTAGAAAACCAAATGCGGGGACTAACTTTCTAGAAAACACTTTTTTTAAAGTTTTTGAGTGTCATGTGGTCTGAAAGTTAGTCCCTAAACTTGGTTTTCTAGGCCAAATCTGCATTTTTTTTAAATTTTACCATTTCTGTCTCATTTTTCGTAATATTTTTCAAAATACATATATGGCCTAGAAAATGAATTACGGGGACTAACTTTTTTCGGGCCAAAAAATGTACCGATCTATTTTTTATTGTTAATCGGCCGTTTTTGGCCGCAAAATATTGTTCTTGGTGTCAATCGATAGAGAATTAAATTTTCTTTCATTGGAGATAATCATAATTCGGCGGAAGAAGGATAATGGACCATAAAATGGGATTTAAAGGGAGGGTGTCAACAATTTTGAGAATTTTTTTTCAAAACGTTGTAAATAACTCATATTAGGTTTTCTAGGTCGTGACACTTTAAATTGATAAAAAATCAGCAAAACAATTTAGAATAATTAATAAAAAACAAAAACAAAAAAATTCCATAAAAATGGGCCTAGATGCTTAAAGAGAGTGTTCCACAAAAAATTACATCGAGAAACCAATTAATTGTTTCTGCAAAAATATTTTTCTTGTATAGGTTTTCAAATATCAAGAAGAAGATGAAAATGGAATAGAAACCCAAAAAAAGTAAATAATCCTTTAAAGAGAGTGTTCCACAAAAAATACAACAAGAAACCAATTAATTTGATCTGTAACTTTTGTACATCTCAACCAAATGCATCAATTTACAGCGCATTCGATGGAGAATTTCTTGATTTTTATTTTGTTAATTGCAAGTTAAAATCGTGTAAATAAAATCAATAAAATCGTGTTAAACTACTGAAAACGGGCGCAGAAGATTCAAACAACCTTAAAGATAATATCCAACCTATTTTTTAAATAAAAAAAACCCACCTAACATACTGCTTATCCTCGTAAATTGACTCTGAGTTCATCTTGGCGCTTATAATCGCCAACGATGCTACGAAACATACACTCGAAATAACCAACTGCATTAGAAGTGACGTCCATGTCAACGTTCGAATGGATACCATTCTGAAAATGAAAAAAACGGATTTGATGCGAAACCAATAGAGAAATGGGGGGGGGGGGGTTTAAAAAAATGTGTGTGGGTATTTTAACATGATTATTCATGGCTGAAACAAAAACGTTTTTGGAGAGGTTTGCTTTAAACCACTTGTGTGTGGTTTGCCACCGTGTGAAACTGCGATTTTTTTTCGAAGAACAATTTTTAAAACAAATTTTTTTGAAAAATGTGATATATAACACACGTTACTATGTATTCATTACTTGTCGAATTTTTTCGACACACATACACACACGACATATGTATTGCTCTGTAAACAAGTTTTGGTGGAAGAACAATTTTTTTTTAGAAATCTTTTAAATATCAAATTGGGGAAAAATAGTGTTTAGAAAGTATCGAATTACTTCTACAATGGTTTTTGGACTTTTAAAGCTTCTCAAAGTCAAAATTTATTAATTATTTTAAATATCCAATGAATGTAGATGAAAAAAGAGCTGATTCTGTACTGATTCTGAATCTGTTTAAAAAAAATTTTAAAACCACGTAGAAGCCGAGAAACCGGCCTTCAAAAAGACATGGCCTTGAAAACCAAGTTCGGGGACTAACTTTCCTATTCGTCTCATGAGAGCTAACTTTTGGTCAGAAAATCGTGTTCTTGGTGTCATTCGCTCGAGGATAAAATTTTCTTAAATATAGATACATTTATTACGCCCGAAGATTGAAAATAGTCTTAAAAAATGGTATCAAAAGTGGGGGGTCATAAAAATGTTGTTTTTCGTATCATTGTCCCCATAACTCCTCCACAACAAAACCAAGTTCTTCCAGTGATACCTCATTAGATAGACAAATTCTTTACCTACATTTTGTCTATTGAACATTTTTCATAATAATCATGTTAAAATACTGAAAATGGGCCGCGAAGATTATAATTCAAAGTGAGCGTGCCACCTTAAAGAGAGTGTCCCAAGAGGATGCGACACCATTAATTTTAATTGTTGTTATTAGTTCGCAAAATATTATTTTCTGCAAAAATACGTAGATATTATATGAAAATTTCTTGACTTCACTTTTGATAATGTTGATTAAAAAAAGTGAAGTTACAAAATTCGGCCAAAAATTGTGAAAATATGCAGAAAATGCCATTTTTAACTACCTTGGCCCTAGTTCAATGGAGCGCTCTTGCTGATTCCGTTTTCAAGCGTTTTCAGTTTTTTTATTCAGTTAAATTTTTAAAATTCAAAATTTTCGAAATCTAGTCTATTGAACCGTTTAAAGACAGAGTTCTACGTAATTCGACGGTTTTTAAACCTTAAAGGGAGGTTATCTTAGATTCGACAATTTCCATGGGTTAGCTCCCTGCCTTTAGGTTTCCACAAGAAATACTTATAGAGTCGAAGAAATGAAAAATATGCGACACAGATCGGGATCAACAAGACGAAGCAGAATATTTTATAAATTCGCTTGTTGTTTTGAGAGAACCAACGCGGAAAAAAAGGGGAGAAAATTGAAAAAATAACAGAGAGGAATCACAGAATGCCATCAGGAACAAGAAAAAAAGTGAATTAACAAACTGAAAGCCTATATTCTATGGGAAAATTCAAGCTTCTCAAATGGTCATTTTTTTTTAACAAAAAAATGTTTATTGTTTATAAAAATTTTAAATCCGAACATTAATAATAAATGTCGGAGCCAATGTCTCGAATGAACAAGTTTTTTTAACATCAAACTAAGATGGTTGCCTTTTTTTAGGTGGGAAAATAGAAAATATAACAAGAAGGTGGTGTGAATAATTTAAAAATGTTGGGTTTGGTTTGGAAGTACAACTCAAGGCACAAAAGAATTTTTAAGTGAAAAGATGTGTAATCTACAAGATTGGTTATGTAAAAAGAAACGAAAAAGAAGAAAGCAAAAAGGTTTCGGAAGAATGGAGAATTGAACACCCGACCTTTTGAATGAAAGGCAAAACTGTTAACCATTACGCCACGGGTGTACCAAGGGAACTGGTACAATTATCAGTGATGTTGCGCACCGTTTCGCATTTTTTCGATTTAAAAAAACATGTTTTTTCTCTAGAAAATTTTCAAACCTGACTGTTTTCGTATTATGCTCAATAACATCATACACGAAGGAAATTGACGAGTGGCGGAGTTTCATTGTTTTAAAATGAAAGTAAATTAGAATTATTAGCCTCTACTGTCATTTTTCTGGTGATAACCATCATTTATGGTGATAAGAACTTTTAAAAAATGTTTTTTTGCACTTTTGGTGTGTTTTTTTTCTTTTTTCTCAATTTTTGAAAAAAGGTAAAATGCGCAAATGGTGTAAGAGATTTATGAGACTCACACTGGCATCAGTCATGGCGCAATAGGTAGCGCATATGTTTTATAAACTAGAGGTCAGGGGTTCGATTCCAGGTGACAAATTAAATTATTTTTTTTGTTTTTTTTATTATTTATGCATAATTCTCATATAGAAACTTACGGTTTGCCAATAATTCTGGGCACAGAAGACGAAGACGGATGATTATTCCCAAAAATCTCGCCGCCCAAAGAATCAAACGATTTGCTAACCGCCGACAAAAACCGAATCGAAGCGAACCGCTCTTTTTTCAGTTTTTTTGTGATCGCGACTGGAGCAGCTAAATTCGACGTGGGCGGCGATGATGATCTTTGAATGCGGTCGTTTGGAGTTTTTGATGTCGGGAACATTGGGGAATTCTTCGCTTCAGAAAAAGAAAGATAAAAATGTGTGGCGAAAAAAAATAAATGAAACGAAAAACAAGAGGACAAGAAAAATGGAACAATTTGTTTCAAAGCGCTATTTTCGCTATTAATTAAGTGAAAAAGAAGAAGAAGACGATGTTTTTTTGTTTTTTTTTGTTTTCTAAAATTTATGAAAAAGAACAACCGCTCACTCGTTTTATTTTTTTTACTATTCCAACTGAACGAAACAAAAAAGTGCAAAACAATCCCCATTGGGACCATTTAAGTGTAGAGGGAGGGGGAAATTTGATTTCAGTTGGGAGAAGCGGCAAAAAAGAGTGGGTATCTTTTTCCTAGAAGTAGATTTCGAAAACAAATTTCCATTTCAAAAAACGAGCAGAAAACGAAAGAGTGATTGATTTTCTGATGAGGAGAACATACATATTAATTGGCTGGAATTATGTGCGAAAATTCTTTTTTTTAAACCCGTGTGTGGGAATGTTCTTTTTTAGAAAATTCGCCTTTTTTCTTCTTTAGACGTCTGTGAGAAAATATATTAAAATCCATATTTGTAGTTTTTTTCATGAGAATTTAGAAAAATTTTTCATTTTCTAATTTTTTAAAAGTTTAAAAAGGCACCAACACATATATCGAAATTGCAGCCTTCACCAGCGTGCCCCAATGGCCGAGTGGTAAACACTTTTACTCTCATTTGCAAGGCCGCTGGTTCGAGCCCGCCCCCTATTTTGCGTTTTTTGTCGTCGGTTTTTTTTTTTTGCAAAATTTTAAAATTTTAAAGAACACTCAGTCTTATGATTCCTTAAAGGGATTAAATATATAATTTTAGTACAAAGTGTAAGAATCCCTATTCAGAAACTGTTTTGTGATTTTAATCCCCTTTTTTATTCGGTTTCAAGACAATTCTTGGAAAAAAATAAAGAAGAAAAAATGAGATTTTTAGACGTATTGTGATTTGAAATAAGAAAAAAATAGGGAGAAGGACAAACCAAACTTTTTGAAATTTGATATGAAAGTTTTTTCTCGAACAAAAAAAAATTTCGGATAATTAAGAGCAAAACGACCGGCCGACATTTGTTTGTTTTTCTGGGAAAAAAATTCGAACAAAAATATAGAAAAAGGGTCTATATTAATGGGTGAGGGGGGAGTTAATTATTTTTACACCTTTGGGCCGTTTTCCTACGTGATCTTTGACACCTACTGGAAATAAATAAAAACATTGGAAATTTTGTAGACGTTCAATAAAAAAAGTTTTGTGGGCTATTCCAAAAATCGGGGGAACGAATAGTTTTAGCATTTTTCTTTCCCATCAGCGTTATTTCATATGTATCATCTTTCTTGTTGTTTTCTTGTTGATGCTCTGACTCAAATTCGATAAGTGTTTTTATATAGTTGCCATTACTAACTTGTGGGGCAAGAAAAACATTAAAAACAAACAAAAGAAAGTCTCAATTTGAAAGGAAAAAATAAAAAAAACGGCAAGGGAATCGAACCCAAGACAACAAAACCAGCAGATTGCTGTCGGCGCCATAGACCAGTCAACCACCAGCGACATGTGGGGAACAGGTATGAAGGGTGCCTATATACGCGAGGCAATCTCAAAATTGTAGGATTTCAATTTTCTAAAAATTGTTTCAAAAATCAAAAAAAAATGTTTCAAAAATTTCCAAAGAAACACGAGAATATTTCGGGGGGCTTCACTCAAAGGATTATATATATTTTTTCTCATGAAATTGTGGTTGTTAGCCAACAATCATTTTACACGAAAAATCCAAAAAAAAAGGATTTAATGGATTTTCGAAGACGGACCAGGGAAAAGAGCTCAAAAATGGATGTTTTCTATAAATTAGGTGGTTCTATGAAAATGAAAGCAACAAGAATCTAGAATACTAAAAACGAAAACATCCGTTTTTTTCTCGATTTTTTTTTGAGATAAAAAGAGACCAATGGGATAGATTTAGGGGTTTGTGCACTCATATCAAGTACCAATTACAATGTAAATAGTACAAAATGTATCGTTTATTTTTGTAACAATAGCGATTTTTCTCTTTTTATTTGTTTAATGTCATTTAATGTCATTTTAAGGAAGAGTTGCTACGACACTACGCACTTACACCGTCGCTAAAATGTGCCCGGGGGTAATAAAAAATTTTTTTTTGAAAAATAAAAAAATATATGTACTTTTGAATTAATATTACCCGATTTGATACGTATTTTTATAATCTGTTTTCGGAGCTTTGAAAAACACATTTCGTGAAAAATTATTGTTATTTTTCAAAAAAAAAATTCAAAATGATAGCCATTGAAAAATCGTGGCTTTCATAATAAATATCACATTGTTCCGTTTTCTTTTCTTGGTTTAAAATATTTGAAGTTTTTTTGGTACGATCTCAATTTTTGAACCCACAAAATTCTCAATATTTTGTAACCTTTAAAGACAGAGTGCCACCTAAATATAATTCTTTGAAATTTGTATTATAATATGGAATTAAATCTAGGGAGATATATAACTAGCAGTTTTCAGCAAAATAGAAGAGGAAATTATGGTAATTTGAGGTTTTTAATGAACTTCCTCGTCGATAAAATGACAGGATTTAAAATAGCCAAGAGACGAGTTTAAACATGACATTTTGCCTAAAATTTTATATCAAAATATAGACAAAAGTCTAGAGAATATATTGGCCAACTTGTTATCAATTTTCAAACAGAACTTAGGATGTTACCGCTCAAATTAGATCGATTTGCATTAGAGCGCACTTGCAACATCGCACATTCACACGTTATTTCTAGGCTACTTAAAAACAATGATGAGAGCTGACACAAATTAAAATTTTCGAAACAATTGAAAAAATGAATATTTTTAAAAAGTACAGTTTTCGTCTAAACTGATGTTTAAAACTGACCTAAAAATGTCCAAAATCTATGAAAATTCAAAATTTCAAGTGTTTTAGAATCTACGTTGATTTTTCTATCGAATGGTACCAAAATCATTAAAATCCTGTGTTTCAATCTTGGGATATGATTTTTTTTCAAAAACGTTCAAAATTTTGAAAATTTAAAAAACTTCAAATTAGCATGCATTTTTTTTAAAGATCAATAAAAGATCAAAATTTCAAGTTTTTAAAAATCTAGGTTGAATTTCCAATCGATTGGTACTATTTTCAGATATGGTTGAAAAAAATGACACACTGCCTTTAAGCACGGAATCAATCAATATTTAAAAAAACAAACCCCTTCTTCAAAATCTCCGAAACCCGTCGCTTACTCCCCATCACCATTGCAGCCGCCGACGAAAATGACATCAATCGACTAGCGTTGGAAATCGTGCGCACCGGCAAATTGTTATTGCTGTTATTATTCGAGACGGATTCCAAGTACGAGGAGGAAGTCGTCGAAATCGTCCTCACCGACGATGCAGCTGGGAATTGTTCAATATCGTCGTTGAACAAAATTCGCGGAACATTGAATCGTGGCATTTTTTTCGGTGTGTTAGTATTCTGTTAATTTCAGAAATTTTCAGCAGACTGAAAAAAGGTAAAAGCAAAAAATAATAATAATAAGGACATAAATTTGTACTCATTTTGGTACATTATAAATTTTTTTTTCACTAAAACATCAAAAATCAATGTGAAAATATGAAAAACATGTTTTTTTTTCATTAAAGTCAGAAAAACGCGACCAGACAGAAAAAATTGACAAAAATCAAGTCTCGAAGATTTTCCTAGTTTCCTAGGAGAACAAAAAGCTTCAAAATCATATGAGAAAAAACGTGACAATTATGAAGCAGAGATCTTAGAAATAAGCGTTAATTAAGCGAGAAAGGAGGGAAAATTACACCCCTCAAAAAAGTTGGGGAGTTTTCTCAAAAACTCTAAACTTCTCACTTTTGCAAAATTATTTTAATTTCAGCAATTTTCTGAAAATCATTTTATTCCGTTTTTAAATATGTAAAAATAATTTTTAGAATTTTTAAAAGTGAAAATTTTTAATTTTTTGCTGTTTTAACAAAATACCGTACTCATTAAAGGGGCACGACGTTTATTAAAATTCTTTTTTTTTGTTTTTTTTTATATGTAATTTTTTTTAGAATTTTCTAAAAGTGAATTTTAAACAAAATACCGTACTCATTAAAGGGACGCACTGTTTCTTAAAATTCTTTTATTTTTCATTTTTGTTAGAATTTGAAAAAGTATAATTTGTTGCTTTTTTTAAAAACAAAATACCGTACTCTTAAAGGGACACGGCGTTTCTGAAAATTCTTTTTTACATACGTAAATATTTTTTTGGAATTTTCAAAAGGTGATATTTTTAACAAAATACCGTACTCATTAAAGGGACACCACGTTTATTAAAGGGGGGCTGAGGGGACGAAATAAATGGTTTAGAAATGATGAAAGTATGATTGTTGATAAATAAATGAAAAAAAAATCCAAAGAAAAACTCAAAAATGGCGAAAAAAAAAGTTCCGAAAAAAAACCATAGCCCCGGTGTTCGCCCTAATATGGCCGAAGAAACGCTTTTTGTTTTCTAGGTCATTTGTTTTTTTCTCGGCCGCCTATTTTTCTATCTTGTTTTTCTCTTCTTTCCAATTTTTTTTTCAGAGAAAATTATCCATAAAAGAGTATTAAAACAAATAAACGTTCAAAAGAAATGTATAAAAGAATTTTTAAAAAATATTTTTTCAAAAAATAAAATTAGGCGGCCGAGAAAAAAGAGACGGCCTAGAAAATCAAGAAGCGTTTCTTCGGCCATTAGGGCGAAGAGAGGGGGGTATGAGTTTTTTTTCGTAACTTTTTTTTTCGCCATTTTTGAGTTTTTCTTTGGATTTTTTTTCATTTATTTATCAACAATCATACTTTCATCATTTCTAAACTATTTATTTCGTCCCCTCAGCCCCCCTTTAAAACAATTTTCGTTTTTTTTAATATGTAAAAATTTTTTTTAGAATTTTCAAAAAGTGAAATGTTTTCTTTTTAAACAAAGTACCGTACTCATTAAAGGGGCACAGCGTTTCGTAAAATTATATTTTTTTTACAAAACCTGTAAAAATTTGAAAATACTTATTTTTTTCGTTTTTCTTTTGAAAGGAGAAGCTCATTAAAGCCTTAAGTATCTTATTAAAACCACATACAAAAAATTAAGCGGAAAAAAATTAAGTTAAGCGATCAAAATGTATTTTTAGTATGTTTTGTGTATTTGGGTACCCTTTCTCTCCTCAAGTTGGGGTTTTGCCACGAAGGTGATCAACCACCGAAGTATGACACACTTTTTAAGAAGTGCAAATTACGTGCCCACCAAAAATAACGTTAAATTTTTAAAAATATAAAATATCTAAACAATTTTTCGAAAAATTATTTTCCATCCGATTTTCTAGTTGCTAAGAGAAATGAGAAATGAGCCTTTTTATGTGCACATTTCGAATTTTTCTTAAAAATTGGGTTTCTGACAAAAAACTCGGAAATTGGATCGATTTTAAGAAAAATTTCAGAATTTTCAAAGAAATTCTTAAAAACCAAATTTGCTTCCTTTTTAAAGCACGAACAAAAATTTGGTGCTCTCAAAAAAAATTTATGGAAATCCAATTTCCAAACAAAAAATGTCTCTTCTTTTCTTATATAAGTAGGCCACGTCTCTAAAATATGTAAATGTACTCTTAAATCCCATCGAACGACCGACCGAAAAAAAAAGGAGCGGGCCAAAAATTGGGTTCGAAACCAAAAAAAGAAAACGGAAGCGACTTCTTGTGTATGTTGCTTTTTTAAAGTGTTTTTCTGATGTGTTCTCGTGAAGACAATTTTTGAGAAAAAACATATGAAAACAAGAAATTAGACGCATATAGGGGCGGAAAATGTCAAATATCGGGCGCCTTTAAACAGAAAATTTGCCTGAAATCCATTTATTAAAAAAAAACTGAAGTTTTCAGATTTCAGCTTCATTTTCTGCCAATTTATGTACATCACTAATTCATGAATCAAGATTTTGGAGCCGAATTTCATTTTTTTTTTAGAAAATCATAGATCTGATAATTTGCTGATGATTTCAGATTTTCAGACATATTTTTTTCCAGCCAATTGAAAAAGGTTTTTGATTCATTAATCTAAAAATAAGAAATGACTCATAATTTCAGGTCGGGGGGTTTTTAAGCTACTGAAATTATGAAAAATATCAAAAAATTCAAGGTTTGAAAAAAGGTTGAAAAAAGGTTACTTTCAACTAATTTTCGAGATATTTAGAGCTTTATTTGATTACAATTTTAAGACAAATATTTAGAGCTTGAAATTATGTCCCTGAAAATCTGAAATTTTCAGATTTTATTGGGATATTTTGAACTGAATTTCGGGTAAAATTTTCAGACAATTTTTAGATCAGATCCCTCTGAAAATCTGAAATCTTCAATTTTTCAGAATGTTTTGAGCCTAATTTAATTACAATTTTAAGACAAATATTTAGAGCTTGAAATGATGTCCCTGAAAATCTGAAATTTTCAGATTTTATTGGGATATTTTGAGCTGAATTTCGGGTAAAATTTTCAGACAATTTTTAGATTAGATTCCCCTGAAAATTAAATTTTTTTCTGAAGCTCTCAAATTTTAAGAAAAAATATTCAAAGTTCTGTAATTCTCACAATTTTCAGACCCCCTTAAAGACAGGGAACCACTTATTTCTACACTGTGCGAAATTCAGAGTATCCAAGTCTTAAAATCAAAATTTCCTGGATTATTTTCAACAAAATTTAAAATTGAAATTTTCTATTCTATTTTCAGCCAAGATTTTAAAGACAAAACATGACTCCTAAAGAAAAATCAATAAAAAGTTGGTTTTTTTCGGTTTTTGAGACATTTAAACAAAAATAACATCAAAAATGTATAGTTAAAGCCATATTTTTAGTTGGGTTGTTCCCATGGGAATTTTTGACAAAAAATATTGTTTTTGTCTAGGAAAAAAAATTTTTTTTGGAAAATTTTTAAACTTTCAAAAAAAATTCAAAATTCTGGAGTAAAAACCTTTCTTGTTTTTATTTTTTTGGCCAACTTGCGAAAAACATAGTTTTTTTCTGAACCAAAAACACTTTTATCGGGGGCCATAAAAGTTCTAAAAGTCAGAAAAAATTGAACAACACAACAATTTTTTCGAACAAAAAAAATTGGAACCACTTTTCAAAGTAGTTCTTTAGCCGGTAATGGGCGCCATTTTTTCGTCTTCTTGTTGAATAGGATATTTAAGAGGATTTAAAGGAAGAAAAGAAGTGAAAAAACCTTTGAAGTTGTTTTTTTTTCCTGATTCGTTAACTATTTACCTACTTTGGGGAAAAATATATACATTAATGACTCAAAATCACCTGGAATGGTTAAAAACAACAAGTAAAAAACAATTTTGATTTAAAAAAATGAAGAAAAAAGAAAATTTGAGCAGGTGGAATCGAACCAACGACCCAGGCTACTGGTTGCCCGATAGGCAAAACTCTAACCCACTATACTAAAGGTATCAATGAGCCGAGGTGTGAAACGCGAAATATATACTTTGGTGTTTGTGTGAAAAGAGCTATGGAAAACAAATTTGCAACCAATGTATTAAAAACCTGAAATTTTTAAAAATAGAATAAAAAATTAGATTTTTTAAACAAGAATTCTTTATAAATTAGCTATTAACCAAAAATGACGCGATTGGAAGAAAATAATTAGCACTTCCTTTACTCGCCCACCGCATTTTTTGCGAAAATAATGAAAGTTGTTGGAAAAGAAAGCATAGGAAGCACAAAAATAAACAATTTAATAAAAGCTTAAGTAAATGTGCAAAAAATGGAACATAACAATAAAATGAGTACAATTTTTTAATTATATTTTTTGGTGTTCGAGAACAAAGAAATAATTAATAAAGTAAGGGCACGACGCCCCACTTTTGCAAAATTGGCACAATTTTTGCAATCAGGGCATCATTCTAGAAACAGAATTCAAAATGTTGCAAAAAAAGTAAAAAAAAATAACTAGAGTGCAGAAAAAAGTACACGAAATTTCGCATTCGTCGAGCTGCAAATTGGATGGAAATGACATATTCTTATTTTTCTAAGCTGATCGCTATCTTACTTCCTTTTTTATTTGATGTTTATGTGTTTTTTACAGCAATAACAACAAAAACAAACGTCTTAAAATGTTGAAAAAATGCTATACAAGGGTGAGAAACGAGAAGGTTCTTTCATGTACTATTCAATAAGCGTTTGTTAATTGACGACAATTTATTTTGAACTTTGATCGGTTGGAATGTTCGGGGGGAAAGGGAGAAGAAAAAATAAATAAATGCAAAACAAAAAAAATCGCTGAAGGAATCGAACCCTTGACCTTCTGGTTGAACACCAAAAACGTTAACCACAACGCCGTTCAAACAACATTAGTATTGGTGCAAATAACGCCCATATCTTTTGCGTCACTCTTTTTTTTTAATTTTTTAAAAATTATTTTAAAAATATTTGTTTAATTCAAAAAAAATACAAAACTAACCTAACATTTCGAATAGAATGTTCAGTAGCACTGGAAACAATAGTAAGCGTCCGTGTAAGCACCATAACGTCCAAAAACTAGCCTCTGAAACAAGAAAATGATTCTAAATAAAGAACAAATTGGGCATATATATATATAAAACTATATGTAAATGAATATAAAACAAATAGTTAACAAGCAAAAGCTGGTGAGGAGAAAAAAAATGAGCCTATCCATTATTCAGCTCTTTAAAGAACGATGGCTCCTGAACTAGAGTCTTTATTCTTATGGAATGGGTTTTTAGGGGGGAAATCCGACGAAATGAATGGAAAAAGAGTATCCTTTGAAATTTACTAAGCTTCGATATTTTTTTTACAAACTTTTAAAATTTTTCTACAAAAACATTTGAAAAAAATCCAGAAAATCTGTGCACAGTTTGCAAAAATGGGTGTGGCTTAGAAAATCGAAAAAAAACGCCGTTTCTGTTTCGGGGGGACGAAGGAAAACGCATAAATTCAAACTATAAAAATCTTGAAGTGGCGAAAAATAAAAATATTGTAAAATTATAAGGTAAAATTTGATAAAAACCAGTTATAAAAGGCACATATTTGAAAGACCATATCTTTGGTTAAGCTGAAAAATTATTGATGAAATTTCAGGGGATTAATATTGAAAATTGCCTTAATTTACGTTTAAAATTGAAGCAATATTCATCCATGTTTCGCGAAGTTACGACCCTCCAAAGTTGGCTTCTTTTTTTTTTGAAAAAAAAAACAACATTGAACTTTGGAGGCTGATAACTCTGTTCAAAGCTCCCAGTAATGGCTAGAAATTTGATAGATTCATAATGAGCTCATTCTAAACCTGCTTTCAAAATTTCAGCAAAATCCAATTTTTACGAGAGGGGGGAGGGCGGGGGAAAACACATCCCCTTTAATATGAGCCTTGTTCAACAGAGCGCGTTTGCATATCCGAGTCTATAGTTTCTCCGAGACATGGGTATACTGTAGTCATAATAGTACTTATAGTGATATCTTCAGAAAAATAAATTATGACTGACAAAACTACAGTACTCCAGACAGTCGGAAACAAAAACAAAAAACAACAAAAATTGTGAAATGGTAACAATTGGGCAATTCCTTAGGTTAGCAGCGGATAGGGGGAGAGCAAGACAAACATAATCGCTCAATTCGGAAAAAAAACCGACGAGAGAGCAAGATGTGGGGGGGGGGGGGGCTCTTTTGAGCTCATTCATCCACTCTCTTTGAGCAGAGCAATACAAGAGAACAGTAGCAAAGGAAAAGTTACAAGGAGATACATTTTGTTTGTTACCCAACAGTTGATTTCGCCTGTGTTCAGTTCTTATTTTCTAAGAAGGAGAAATAGAAGTTTATCTTGAAAAAATGTCCCAACAATTGCATTCGGGTACCATGATCGAGGATTACAAGGAATAGTGAGTTTATTACAATTTTTAATTTTTTTGGCGCGACTTTTATCAGAAATTTGTGGAAAAAAGTGTTTTTTCTTTTTATTTTGCTCAAAATACGTTTTGAAAGTTGAAAATTATAAGATTGAAATTCCCTATTTTTAATTTAAAAATTATTGAAATTGGTCTTATGCTTTTTAAAATTTTTTTTGGATTCCCAACGTAATATTGTCAACTCAAATATTCTTGAGCATTGGCTGCTCAACCTCACGGACGCTCCGCACGCACGCGACGCGGTGGCCGACACTGGAAAATTTGGAAATTCTTTTTTTTCCAATGTGGTGAGTGTTGGCCACCGCGTCGCTTGCGTGCGGAACGTCTGTGACGTTGAGCAGCCCTCAAAACTTGATGATCAAGAATATTTGAGTTTGACTGGGGACTAGTTTTCGCAGGTAGCCCATTTTTCCAGGCCATTGTTTTGAAGCTCGTTTTCTCGACTTCTAGGTGGTTTTACAAAATGTTAAAATCAGATTTGTTTTAATTAGGGTAGATCGGGTAAACTGTCCGTAGTGTCCTTAATTTATAGACAATTTTGGAACAAATCCTAATATTTTGAATAGGTGATCCAATGGAGCAAATAGATACATCTGGGATGAAATTAGACTTCTTCCTCTTTCCAAATCTGCTTTTAAAATTTTCTAAAACCACCTAGAAGCCGAGAAAACGCGCTTCAAAATAATGGCCTAGAAATGTTTTGCAAAAACTAGTCCGCGGGCGTTAAAAAGTGAAAAATCGTCCAAAATTGTTGGAAAAAAGACTAATTTAAGCATTTTCTCAATCAATATTCGCTATTATAGCACATAAAATATCAGAAAAAAAAAATTCGGCCAACGTTTTCTAGGCCATTGTTTTAAAGCTCATTTTCTCGGCTTCTAGGTGGTTTTAGAAAATTTTAAAAACAGATTTTGAATGAGAATGAAGTCTATTTTCATTTAAGGTACATTCTGTAAGGTCATCCTTTAAAAAAATTAGGTTCTTCAAAATAATTTGGCCAAATTTGCAATCTTAGATTAACGATTTTAAAAGGACCTAAATTTAACCTGAAACTTCGATTTTCAAGTGAATTTTTAAAATCAAAATAACGCTTGAGCAAATAATTTGAGCACAAAGTCCGGAATGAGAGAAGGAATTCTTTTTTTTTATTCGAATTCTACGGAAACGTGTTTTTTTTCTTCAATTAACACTAAATAAGAGCTTAAAAATTGAAAAATATCAAAATAATTCAACATTTCCATTTATTCCATGGGAGGTCCAATTTTTAAAACGAAATTTCCGAGACTCTGGCAAAAATTGTAGAGCTCAAAAATATTATTTGAATTGACATATAAAGCCAGTTTCAGAAAATATCAACAAAATCTTATGTAGTCTAGTCATATTAGATTATCGTCGGAAATTGCGTTTATCCAATTTTCGTCAAAAATTGGTATATCTAGGTTATTTTCTCGACCATTTTTGGGGGAGCCTAAAAGGCGCCTTTCTCTACTTTTTTTGTAAATTGATACTTCTTCGTTTTATTGTTCAAAATCTTATTTGATCTGTCCGAAATTAGATTTCAAGAGGGGGGTTTTTTGATCTTTCTCGATTTATAAAGATGGAAATTGATCATTGTTCAATTTTTTTAAAATTTAAATGTTCTTGGGGGAGCTCCCGCAAATTACCCTCACTTTTTTGCTCTCTTAAATAGCTTCCTGATTTCAAAAAAGAGCAAAGAAGTGACCATGAGCTCATGTCAACATCAAAAGAAAATGAGAAAATAAAAAAAAAGGGCATTGACACTTTTTTTCTTCGCAAAATGTTTTTTTACTAACCCCCAACCAAAATGTGTGCACAAATTTTTTTATGTTAATTGAGTTTGAAATTTCTAAACGAAAAACAACTATTCATTTCTTTTTTATTTAAAAAAATAAAGTTTTTCTTATTTTCAGCATGGATTTCGATGAAGAGCCGCAGCGAAGAACGGATCATGAACGGATTTCAATGTCTGGTGCGAAGGTAGGGGGTTTTTTAGAAACTTTTTTGCAAATTGGGCACGGAAATAGGTAAATTAAATAGTTTCATTTAACGCGCAATTGGTATGCAAATAAGGCGCAGAAATAGCAGATTCAATTTCTGCAAATAAGACTCACTTATTTTGCATAGAAATCTTGAATACAAAAAATCTAGTGCACAGAAATGGAATTTTCAAAATCTGCAACCTAGGCGCACTTATTTTGCAACTTGTGCACAGAAATCTTAAAATGAAATTTATGCAAAATGTCCAAAATTATTTTGCAATTTGGGATCATAAATATCAGCTTAAATTTTTGAAAATTAGGCACACATTTCCTGCAAATAGCGAACAGTAATAGAATTTTCAAAATCTGCAAACTAGGCGCACTTATTTTGCAAGCTGTGCACAAAAATCTTAAATTGACATTTATGCAAAATGTGCACTGTTATTTTGTAATTTGAGCTCATAAATATCAACATATATTTTTGAAAATTAGGCACAGATATCCTGCAAATAGTGCACAGAAATTTGGAATACAAAAACTACAAGATGTGCGCACATTATTTGCAAATTGGGCAAATAAATATCAATTTAAATTTTTGAACATTTGGCACACTTCTTTACAGAAATAATAGCTTCAATTTCTGCAAATTAGGCGCACTTATTTTGCAAACTGTGCACAGAAAGCTTAAAATGAAATGTATGCAAAATCTGGACAATTATTTTGAAATTTTAGCTCATAAATATCAGCTTAAATTTTTTTTTAATTAGGCACACATTTCCTGCAAATGTTGCACAGTAATAGAATTTTCAAAATCTGCAAATTAGGCGCACTTATTTTGCAATTTGTGCACAGAAAGCTTAAAGTGAAATTTATGCGAAATGTGCACAGTTCTTTAGTAATTTGAGCTTTTAAATCGTAGTATATATTTTTGAAAATTAGGCACACTTTTTTTACAGTAATAGAATTCTCAAAATCTGCAAACTAGGCGCACTTATTTTGCAACTTGTGCACAGAAATCTTAACATGAAATTTATGTAAAATATGCACAATTATTTTGAAATTTTACCTCATAAATATCAGCTTAATTTTTTAAAAATTAGGCACACTTTTTACAGAAATAGAAATTTCAAAATCTGCAACCTCGGCGCACTTATTTTGCAAACTGTGCACAGAAAGCGTAAAGTGAAATTTCTGAAGAGTGTGTAATTTGAGCTTATAAATATCAGCCTAAATTTTTTTTCTGAAAAATAGTAATCCTTATTTTAAAAAATTTAAGCTGATATTTCTGAGCCAAATTTAAAAAAGAGCAATTCGCGAAAAATCAGAAATTCAGGAGTTCAAAAACAAAAAATCTATAAATACCTTCAAAAAATGCCATAAACTCATAAAACGTTCAGGTGGAGCATTTATTATTATTTTTCAGTTTTCTATAAACCAGGTGGAAAAAAAGCTAATCATAACTCGACTTCCGAAAACAATAAAGTGAAGAAAAATCTAGAAGTTTTTCTCATTTTCAAAAAAAAATGAAAAATATATATAAAGTAGATTAAGGTCCAGATTGATGTGTAAACCAACAGGGGGATCGAACCGCTGTCATGTTCACCCATTTTCTCTTTTCTTCTTTTTTTTATTAATTGCTTTTTACAAAATGAGTGAGCACATTCGATTTTATTGGTATAATGGATGGTGGCACATTATTATTTCAAAAATAAAGTGCAAAAAGAAGAAATTTCCAGAACTATGGTCGATTTCGAAGCTCAATTCCAATTATGCCAACCAGTCTGGCAGTGTTATGTTGTTTGATGAATGTTTTCCTTCCCGGATCGGGTAAACTGTTCCAACCACAAAAAACAAGACCCATTTTTCCCATCCAGGCACATTTCTCGCCGCTCTCTCGGTTCTCTGTTGCTCGGATCCTAGAGGAGGATCAGTATGGAATTGTATGTTGACCAATTTGTTGGCCGCGTTGTTGCAGGTATTGTTACTTTGTTCTCTCTGTGCAAATAAGTACTTAGCATTGGACGAGAAATTGCGTAAATTACGTCAAATCATTTCGAAAATATTTGAACAGCACACTTGAAAATAGCACATTTTGTTTGCACAAATTACAAAATATATATGAAAATTATTAATTTCCTCATATTTTTTAAAAAATTCAAAAAAAATGTATTCTAAATAGTTTTTCATAAATCTCGCTCTGTGCCTTTAAACTACAGTAACCCAACGTTTTAAAAAATTTAGTAAATTTAATTCATTGATCATTAAATTAAGCAAAATAAAAATTGCAAAAAGTATTAAAATATCAGACTTGCATTTTTTTTTCAATTATTTTGCGATGCGCCTTTAAACTACAGTAATCCTGAATTGTTGAAAAACGCAGAAAACATTCAAATATCGATTTAAAAAAATGCCGGGAATACTTTTCAAAAAAATCTGACACTAAAAAAGATCAAATTTTCTGAAAACAACTAGATTTTCAAAAAAAAAATAATTATGTGCCTTTAACCTACAGTAACCTAATTATTTTGAATTATTTTGACGCAAGTCGTCTAAAAATCTAAAAATTCAAAATTTTTAAATTTTTATATTAAAAATAATATTTAACTATTTAAAAATGTGAAAGAAAATCCATAAATTCCTAAGATTTCGAATTTAAAATTTTTCAAGAGCATCATGATTTTTTTTGGCATGTGCCTTTAAACTACAGTAACCATCGTTTTTTCCTAAAAACCGCTTTAAAGGGGGGCTGAGGGGACGAAATAAATAGTTTAGAAATGATGAAAGAATGATTGTTGATAAATAAATGAAAAAAAATCCAAAGAAAAACTCAAAAATGGCGAAAAAAAAAGTTCCGAAAAAAAACTCATACCCCCCTCTCTTCGCCCTAATGGCCGAAGAAACGCTTCTTGATTTTCTAGGCCGTCTCTTTTTTCTCGGCCGCCTAATTTTATTTTTTGAAAAAATATTTTTTTAAAATTCTTTTATACATTTCTTTTGAACGTTTATTTGTTTTAATACTCTTTTATGGATAATTTTCTCTGAAAAAAAAATTGGAAAGAAGAGAAAAACAAGATAAAAAACAGGCGGCCGAGAAAAAAACAAATGACCTAGAAAACAGAAAGCGTTTCTTCGGCCATATTAGGGCGAACACCGGGGCTATGGTTTTTTTTTCGGAACTTTTTTTTTCGCCATTTTTGAGTTTTTCTTTGGATTTTTTTTTCATTTATTTATCAACAATCATACTTTCATCATTTCTAAACCATTTATTTCGTCCCCTCAGCCCCCCTTTAAGAAAATTAAAGCTTGAAATGTTGAGCGTTTGATTAATTTTTTGTTGATAATTGGAATATATTGAAATTTGGAATTTACCATTTTTTTTGACGTGCGCCTTTAAAATTACAGTATTCCCCTATTTCATGTTTTTAATGAAAATTCTATGAAATAAAACTAATCGAAAAATTACAAATTATAACTGTTTGTCTTTTTTCAATAGTTATGCGCCTTTAAAATACAGTAACCCAAAAAATGTCAATAAATGCATAGTTTCACAAAATTTCTAGTTCCTTCTCTGCCCACTGGTCATCGGCTTCATGTGGTCCATAATTTGGGGCGTGATGTTCATCCAAATCGCTCGTAAGTGGTTCATTTCCGATCTTGATCATCGTGCCGACTTTCTTGCATGCTGTCCGTGTAGTCATTGGTGAAAACTCTATTTTTGTACTTTTTCTATTACCTCCGTTTATGGGTGTTTTTTTTTTGAAATGAAAAAAAAAAATAAAAATATTTGGAATTTCCAATTTTTCACAGACGATCACGAAGATGTGAAAATCAGCTGCTGGACTTGTTAAATATGTCACAAATTTATATAAATATATTGTTTTTAATTAATTATTTTGAAAATAAAGCAAATTTCGAGTTTAAACTGGCCAGCATGGTACATAATTATAATAGTAGATCAAATATGGAAGTGAGCAGCTTATTGTGTGGAAAATAAACGTAACAATAACAATTATGTCATTCCAAATTGTGACATTTGATTCTCCCAAGATTGGGGAGTCTTCTTCCTGATCATCAGCACACAGCAGTCTTTTTTCAGTTTGAAGGTGATGTCGGCGATTTCACCAGGGAAGCGTTGAACCTTAAATTTTCTAATTTTTTAGGAAAATTTCAAAAATTTCAGAAAAAGACGGAAAATACCTGATAATATCGCCTGTCTAGAATCGACTTCTCCGGTGGATGCTTCTTTTTGTCGATTTTGATAATTTCCACTGTACAATTCAAGCTACTGAAATTAAAATGACATATTTGGGGGAAAACGAGATTTTTTTAATGTTTCAGAAAATTCAAAAATTGTCAAAATCATGAAAAATTCAAAATTTTCACTTTTTCATAAAAATTTGACCAGAAACACAAATTTTTTGAAAATTCATATTTTCTGCTTTTGAATCTTGAAATTTCCTTTGAAAATCCGGAATTTTGTTCAAAAATGCAAAAATTTGGTTTTTTCAAAGTTTTGGCAAAGAAAAATATGAAAATAAGCAGAAAAATCGGGATTTTAACGTTTATAAGCTTTTTATGCAATTTGTTATTAGAAAAGTGATTTTTTTAATGAAAAAAATGATTTTTTCATATTTTTCAGCTGTAATTTTAGAAAAAAAAGGCAAACGCTCATTCTGAACATCTAAATTGAGTCAAAAATATGCAAAAAGTGGCAAAATTTCACAAAAACTGATTTTTTATTATTATTTGCAAGTTTTTAGCGATTTCTATGAGCTGGTATCATTTTCTTTCAAAATTACAATTAAAAAATCGATAGAACAAAGAAAACTCACAAAGGATCACTTTTAATATGAACTTCTGTATTCGATGCTCGATAAAACGACTTGGGCCTGATTCCCGGGACAACTAACTGGATGTCTAGCTGCATTGCGTGATCATCATACCGGCCTGAAACAAAAAATAGGATTTTCATTGAAAATTAAAACAAAAACTCACATCCCAATGGACCAGGAGCCGTCGAAGGATCTTGTTCCTTCCAAGAAGCCGAAGATGAAGCCATTTACATCTAAATGAGTATCGAATGAAGGGAAATGCGTCTGAAATAAAAGGCAGGTGAAAAAAAGGACAAGTTTGATAAAAAAGAAATAAAAACCAAGAGCTTTTTCTCAAAAAATGATGATGAGTCACAAAGAACCTAAGGGTGGATCGTGGTCGGCGTACTTGAAATAAAACTTTCTGTTTGTGTGTTCTTCTGTTTTTCGTCTATCACATTTCAATTGTATTTTTGAAATTGATGTCCTTGGATTGAGTATTGCAAACTGTTTTAATCGATTTGAAATTATTGGAGGCAGGTGTTTTGAAATTTTCACACTCACGAAAATGAGCAAAATCGATATTCAAAGTAGCTCCAATATTGTTTGCGAAATAAAAGTGAAGCTAATAAAAATGAAAAATGGGAAAGAGAGACGTAAAATTATTTGAGAAAACGTTTATTTATCATTTTCAATTTTTTTCCACGAAAATATATGAAATTATAAATACGTCTTTGTAAGAAATTGTGACATGTAATAATTAACGAATTCTATTTTGGCAGAAGTCGTTTTGAAACCCAGAAGAGATGCTAGTAAACAATAAGAGAAAATCGAAGCTGGACCGGGGCGAGAGAGTGGGGGAAATGGTGGAGGGGACGAGGGATGGTAAACAACGCTCCAATGGGAAATTCACTTTTGGTGGTTTCCCCACACACGAGGGGAGAGAAATGAAAGAAGAGAAAATGAGAATTTTGAGAAGTTTTGGTTGAAACGGTAATTTTTTAATTAATTCTTTTTATTTTTTACAGAATTGTAATGTGTAGAAAATATAGAACATTTTAAAATTTTTATTTCAATTTAATATATTAAAAACTGTTTTCTTGTTCAGAAAAAAATGAGAAAATTTCCCAAAAATATTAAAAATATATTTTCTTCGACATTTTCATATATTTCAATAGTTTGCTTTACTTTTGCTCCAAAATTTGTGAATTATTTGTTTTAAAATTTTCCAGGGTTTTTATTAAAAATATATTAATCTTTTTGGCGAATTTTGAAAAAAAAAACGAAAAAAGTTATGGACCTATGCAGAAACTAAAATTGCTGCAAAAAATTGCAAACAAATGCAAAAAATTCAATGCAGAAACTTGCAAAAAATTGCAAGAAATGTCAAGAAATTGCAATTTTTTGCAGCCGATTTACGGGAAAAATACGGTAATCGTTGCGAGACCATCAAAGGTTCTTACTCTTCGCTGCGAGACCCTCACAAATTTCACAGGTGTGCGTCCAAAAATACGGTCAAGAGCCGTTTTCATTGATGGTCTCGCAACGATTACCGTATTTTTCCCGTAAATCGGCTGCAAAAAATTGCAATTTCTTGACATTTCTTGCAAGTTTCTGCATTGAATTTTTTGCATTTGTTTGCAATTTTTTGCAGCAATTTTAGTTTCTGCATAGGTCCATTACAAAATTCTGATTGATCGATAAAAATACAGTAGGCAAACTTTTACTTTTCGCGACAGGGGCTCAAGAACTATATAAATTGTTGCGCCTTTAATTAAAGGCACATTTACTGTCTGGAACACCAGCTTTCAAAGCGAATTTAGTACCGTAATTGAATAAATATGTGTGCCTTTAAACGTGACGTTTATTAATTTTTTTTGCTTTGAAAAAAAAGTTTTTGTGCTTCGCAATTATTTTTTTTTTGAAAAAAAGACATTCTAAAGCCAAAAAAATCAATTTCCGCATCCCAATTTCAGTAAAATTTGTCGCCAATTGCAGATATTTACTCCAATTTATTCCCCAATTATTTAATTTTCGAACTTTGGCCATTTCACTTCCCCTCTGCAAACAACCATCCCCCTTTCCCCGCGTGGCCACGGGATGCTGAATCTCATGTTTTTGTCATTGTCCTCTCAGGAAACCACGTTTTCTCGCACATCACTGATCACACCTCATACATTTCATAGTCTTATCAGATAGCTGTATTTCTTTCATTTTTTTCGTTTTCTTTTATATTTTTCTTCTAATATTTTCAATTGTATCATTCAGATGTTGTCCTCTGCTCGCACCGTCGCCCAAAGAGGCTTTGCTACCTCTTCTGCTCTTCAGAACAAAGAAGTGTTGATTGTTGGAGCCGCCAGAACACCTATCGGATCCTTCCGCTCATCACTGGCGTCGGTTACCGCACCTGAACTCGGTTCGATTGCTATTAAAGCAGCTCTTGAACGCGCATCAGTGAAACCAAGTGCTGTGCAAGAGGTTTTCGAATTTATAGGGATTTTTAATTAATTTTTGAGATTCAGGTATTCCTTGGCCAAGTATGTCAAGCAAATGTTGGACAAGCTCCAGCACGCCAAGCTGCTCTTGGAGCTGGATTAGACCTTGGTGTTGCCGTTACCACTGTTAATAAGGTTTGCTCATCAGGATTGAAGTCTATTATGCTAGCTGCACAACAAATTCAAACTGGACATCAGGATGTGAGTTAGGCAAGGTTTAAGAGTTTAAAAAAGTATTTCTTAGGTCGCAATTGGTGGAGGAATGGAAAGCATGTCCCAAGTCCCATTCTACGTACCACGTGGAGATCTTCCATATGGAGGGTTCCAAGTCATTGTAAGTCCTTTTTCTTTAACGGTATAATACCCCTTAATAAAATAAGTTAAATAGGATGGAATCGTAAAAGATGGACTCACCGACGCCTACGACAATATTCATATGGGAAACTGCGGTGAGAAAACGTCCCGCGAATTGGGAATCACCCGAGAAGACCAAGACAATTATGCTATCAGCAGTTATAAAAAATCAGCGCAAGCATGGCAGGTAAATACACACACACATACTCTTCATTTTTTGTGATAAGAGGAACACACACCAAAAACACATGAGTTTTTAAGGATGGCAACATCGGACCAGAAGTGGTGCCAGTGAATGTAAAGACTAGAAAAGGTGTGACGATTGTTGATAGAGATGAGGAGTTTACCAAGGTGAATTTTGACAAGTTCACCAGCTTGAGGACGGTTTTCCAAAAAGGTATGCGTTTTTGAATCATAAATTTGGTCTTTGCGTTCCAGAAAAATCGATAATCTCGAAATTTTGATTACAATTCGCTAAAAATTAAAAATAAATAGGTATCAATCAAATTTTATCATTTTTTGCAATAAAAATGGATAATCTAATGATTTTCTAAAAAACAGAGCATATTTTGTGCCCTACAAATATTTTATTTTTAAAAAATCAATAATTTTCTTTTAGAATGTCCATCAGCTTCTAGAATTTTGAAAAACGGTACCAAATAAACTTCAAAAGTGGGGGTTTTGGTTAAAAAATCGAAAAATTCATGAAAATTACGTTTTTCGATTTTTTAAATCCAAAAATCGGTGAAAAAAATGTTTTTTTTTCGAAATTTTGATGATTACCTATCATTTAACACATAATTTACATTAAATATGTAAAAATTTGAGATTTTTCGGAATTTTTGATTCAAAATTATGGTCTTCGCCGAGGAAACGAATAATGATGTTAAAAGAGTTAGATACTGCTCAAAATTTGGTAAAAATTGGGAATTTTCACAAATTTTTTGAAAAATCTAGATATTTATTTATATTTTCAGGATTTTTTGCGATTTAGAAATGTTTAATTTTATTGTTAATTAAAAAATGTTCATAGAGCTGCCAAAAATGCAAAAAAATCTAATAAAGCATTTTTTTTCGATGAATTCTGATATTTTCCTTCCAGATGGCACAATCACCGCCGCCAACGCATCATCTCTTAACGACGGAGCGGCCGCAGTCGTCGTCGCCTCGAAACACGCAGTATCTTCTCAAAAATTGACACCATTGGCGAAAATCTTGTCGTATGGTGATGCCGCCACCCATCCTCTTGATTTTGCGATCGCTCCTACTTTGATGTTCCCAAAGGTTTGTGAAAAACATTTCTTAAACAATTTTTGAATTTTTTTTTAGCTTCTCGAAAGAGCCGGAGTGAAACAAGGTGATGTTGCTCACTGGGAAGTGAATGAAGCGTTCTCGTGTGTTCCATTGGCGTTTATTAAGAATGTGGGTGGTCATAGGGTTTAAAAACCAAAAATTATTATAATTTCAGTTGGGAGTTGACGCAGCGCTCGTAAATCCACACGGAGGAGCCGTATCACTTGGACACCCGATTGGGTATGTTTGTTTAAAAATAAATGGGGGGTTTTTAGAAAAATCAATCAAAATAACAATAGTGATAAGAAGAAATGGTCGTTCTTTCTTCAAAAAAGTTGTTATCAATTAAAATCGTCTAAAAACTGATATAAATACCTCATTTCAGAGTGTCCGGTGCTCGTCTAATCATTCATCTTGTACATTCATTGAAGAAGGGTGAAATCGGAGTGGCTGCTATTTGTAATGGTGGCGGAGGTTCCAGTGGAATGGTCATTGAGAAACTCTAATTTATTTTGTTTCTTAGATTTTAGTAACATTTTTACGGTTTCCCTTTTTTTTGTAGATAAAATTGCATACTATTGAATTTGGTTTTTTTTTCTTGAATATGTGGTCAAAACCCTTGTTATTTTTAAAATTTAAAATTACTAATTATATTGATGTTTGTAATTTCCAGACAACAGCTTTAACCAACATGTCATCATCGGACAAGGTAAAAAAAAAGAAAAATAAAGTTTTATGAAAAGTCTCCGTGATTTTTAGAGAATCTTTATTTTGTCTGGAGCACGTACTCCAATGGCATCGTTCCGTGGAAGTTTTGCCAAGGTGAGTGCGGTGGAGTTGGGAGTAGTGGCGGCAAGAGCGGCTGTTGAAAGATCGGGTGAGATTTTGTGATTTTTGGATACATCTAAATTTCATTTTTCATTTTATACAATTTTTAGTAGGGAGGGGACTATCACTGACCAAACATAGTATCTAGAATTAAAGAAAATTTGATTCTCTATCGAATGGTACCAAGAAAAGCATTTTTCGATCAAAAATAGGCGAAAGACGTCAAAAAACGTTTTTGTGTGGGGACTAACTGTTTCTTTTAAAAAAGTTAGTCCCCACATTTGGATTTCTAGGCCACGCGAATTTTTTCGATGTATTAATACGTATTTTGTTGAGTTCCAGCCCCAATTTGCGATATTTTTAGAAAATTCTTTAAATTCTGAAGTTTATCTGTAAATTCCTCTATTTTCAAAGTCTAAATTTTTGAAATTCATTACATTTTTCGAAATTATAGGGAAAAAAATTTTTTTTTTCTATTTTCAGGTGTCGCACCAGCGGAAATTCAAGAAACCATCGGAGGATGCGTACTCGCCGCAGGATTGGGACAAAATGTCGCGAGACAAATCTCGCTTGGAGCCGGACTCCCAAGAGAAACCCAAGCGGTCACAATTAACAAAGTTTGCTCGTCATCGATGAAAGCGCTGGTTCTTGCGGCGGTTGAGATCAAGACCGGATATCGGGATCGAGTTCTTGTTGTTGGAACGGAGAATATGAGTCAGGTTCCGTTTTATGTACAAAGGGGTGAGATTCCATATGGTGGATTGAAGTTGATTGTGAGTTTTTGGATGAATTTTTGGAAATTAATGGAAAATTGAATTTTAGGACGGAATTGCAAAGGATGGACTTGAAGATGCGAATGTGATTCAACCAATGGGACTTTGTGCTGAAAAGACAGTTTCTGATTATGGAATTACTAGACAAGATCAAGATGCATATGCTATTCAAAGTTACAAGAAGGCGTCGAATGCATGGGCTGTAAGCTTTTTTGAAAATTGTTGTCAAAATTTTGAAAAAAGCATTTTATCTATTTTTTTTTTCAAAAATTTCGTCGGAAAATTATAAAACGAGATCCAAGCCTCTCTTTTTAATAGTTTTCAAAAAAATTGAATCTCTGTTTTTCAAAAAATCGAGAAAAGTTCAAAAATCCACTCAAAAACCACGTTTTTTCGAATATCGATTAAAAATTTTTTTAAAAATTTTGGAAAATTTCATTTTTCATATATTTTTCTAAAAATTTACAGATATTCTGCAATTTATTAATTTTCTGTCCCATTTTTTGTAAATTCTGAAAAATTTTTAAAAAACCGTAAAAACGTTATTATGAAGCTCGTTTTTAGGAGGGAAAATTCGTGGATGAAGTAGTGCCAGTGACAGTGAAAGCAGCAAGAAGTGAAGTTGTTATCACCGAAGATGAGGAATATAAGAAGCTTATCGAATCAAAAGTCGCATCCCTTCGTCCAGTTTTCAAGCCAGACGGTACCATTACCGCCGCCAATGCTTCTTCGCTGAATGACGGAGCTGTTGCCGCCGTGGTTGTTGGAGAAGACTCGATTCCAAGTGGGGTGACTCCGTTGGCTGAACTTGTGGCTTTTGCTGAAGCTGGAAGAGATCCGGTTGATTTCACTGTTGCACCGGTTGATGCGGTTCATGAGGTTAGAAGGAGGACAATTTTTTTCTTTAATTAATTCAGAAAATTGTGTATTTACAGCTTCTTTGCAAGGCAAACGTGAGTGTCTCTCAAATCGCCCTCTGGGAGCTGAATGAAGCATTCTCGGTGACCGCTTTGGCGTTTATCAAGGATTTGAATATTGATCCAAGTTTGGTGAACGTTAAGGGAGGAGCCGTTGCTATTGGACATCCACTCGGGTAACTAACGATTTCGGGAGCTCCCCCCCTACACCAATTAATATATATTTGCAGAATGTCCGGATTGAGAATTGTCAACTCGTTGGCATTCTCCCTTTCTTCTGGACAATTGGGAGTGGCCGCGATTTGTAACGGAGGCGGAGAAGCGACAGCAGTGTTGATCAGAAGAGTCTGAAGCCAGGATTCGGATTTGAGAAATTCGAAAGTCTCTAAAATTTGAAAATGATTCCGTTTATAGCATTCCATTCTGTTTTATGGTTATTTTATATTATATGTATTTACTAAATATATTATTGCAGCAATTTTTAAAACGCATCAGAAGAAAATATTCAACTAGTGATTACACCCGAATTTCGGAAAAAATTCTAAAATATCAATATTTCACATTTTTTCAAAAACTCCAAAAAATCAATATTTTCAAAAAAATCCAAAAAATCAATTTTCTCCAAAATTAAAAAAAAATCACTATTTTCTCTAATTATCGAAAAATCAATATATTCTCTATTTTCCAAAAAAAAATTAATGTTTTCAAATTTTCAAAAAAATTCGATAAATTACAAAAAAATCTATATTCATATTTCATATTGTTTCAAAAACTCCAAAAATCGATATTTTTTCAAATTTTTACAAAAAATCAATATATCCTCTATTTTCTAAAAATAATCAATGTTTTCAATTTTGAGCTTTTCATTAAATTCCAGTTTATTAAAACGATTTACATATTTACAAATTATTATCCAAAAATGTGGGAAAGAAGACTCAGCGGAGATTTGATGATCTGACCAGTCGGATTTTTGGAATTCTTTCGTTTTGAACGTTCAATTGCAGAATCGAGGATATGAACCACACCATCGGAAAGAATAATTTCTGATTCCTGAACCTTTGCGTCATTGATTCCAACGACGTCGTCATCAGAAGTCGGGGATAGAATATCGCCGCCAATTGAGGTGTACATTGTGGAACGCACTTCGTTCGGGTTTTTCTCGATGTCGAAGGAGCAGAGGATTGCTGAAAATCGAGTATATTTTGGGTTGGAAGAAGTTTTGAACTTACATCGAACGATGTGACGCTTCACAAAACTATTGATTGATTTTTGTGATTTTCTGATTTTTTTCAAAAAGTTCGGGGAAAACGCATCGTTATGTGGGACGAATAAGGTGATTCGAGTGAGGGGCTCGACGGAGGTGGTGTTCAACTCCTTCCAAAGGCTGAAAATGACTTTTTAGAACCCCCCGAAGCAAACAAATACCACACTCACCTATAAAAAATACTCAAATCCTCCCTAGACTCCAAAAACTCGTCAACCGTTTGATTCACAACTGGAAGAGGTTTATCAATAAAATGAAGAACCGCCTTGCATGAATAAATAGGTTGAGCTGTGAAACGAGTACATCCAATTTGTCCCTGTTGCGAAGAATGGAAATCATTCATTCCGATTCGCAGAGAGAAGAACTTCGAACGGTCCTCGGAATTGGCGCCGGTGAAGATTTCCGAGCCGGCGTCGGTTTTTAAGGTGGTTTGGTGTTTAAAGGCGGAGAGGAGGCGGTTGGAGACGACGTAGTTTTTGACGTTGGTTATCTGGAAGTTTTTTTTAATGAATGTTCTTGATATGTGGGTCAAATTTGATGAAAAAGAGCCGTTCTTAAGAAAAATTACATTTTTTTAATTTTGGGATGAAAAAATGTGTCCCAAGTCCCATTCGTTTTTAAAGAAAAGTTTCCTTTAAAGGAGTTCGCTATTTCATACAACTGGGATGAATATAGACTTCTTCCTCTTTCTAACTCTGTTTTTAAAATTTTCTAAAACCACCTAGAAGCCGAGAAAATGAGCTTCAAAACAATGGCCGAGAAAAAGTTTGGAAAACTAGTCCGCGGGCTTTATATATTTATTACATGCAGAATCAAATCAAATGAAAAAAATAAGTTATAATAGACTAAATTAAGTAAATATTTTTTAATAAAATGACCATAAGAAATTCTAAAATGAGAAAATATTTTTATTATAAAAAAAATTAGGAAAAAGCTCATTTTTCACATTTTCTGAAAATTTTCTTTGATCTACGTATTCGTTTATTTAAAAAAAATAAATTTTCGCCCAAAAAACTCAAAAATCAGCGAAAATATAAAGGCGGAACTGCGTAACTACTTACTGCCGTTAAATCCATTTAAAGATCTGTTGAAAAGACCTAGCTCATTCGAAATAGCGTTTTTCTGTAAAGTAAGAACAACTTTAGGCAAAAACTATTAAAGCGAGTTTTTCTTGTGCTCAAATTTTTGGTTAATTTACTATAGAAAATAGCCTACAATATCACTGATTCTTTGTCCACGTAATGACAACAGCAGCGATGGTGTAGTGGTTAGTGTGTGGAACTATTTTGCGCGACACCAAGGTTCAATCCCGCATGTTTTTTTCTTTTTTTTTTTTCAAAATGTTTTGTAATTCGCATCTTGCTTACATTGGGTGTAATTTAAGGGCCCGCCCCAACACTATTTAGATATCTTAATAAATTCCTAGAAATTATACATTTATCTGCCAGTTTAGCCTAATAGTATGAGCAATAAAAAGAACAAACCTCTGTTGTATTATCACTCGGCGGGATAAAAACCGTCAAAGGAGCCTCAATATTCTCCCTCTCTAACTCATCAGCAAGTTCTGGATTGAAATTTCGGAGGGTATCTTTCCAGGAAAGGACTGAAATTAAAAAAAAACTTCCTAAGAATCAATCCTTCAAGAAAATGCTTACAATTCTCGCGGACTAGAACAGCATCAATAATATGAACCACACCGTTTAGTGCAAATCCAGAAGAGTCGATAATTCGAGCCTCATCGATTTTTAGAGGCTGTAGCAAACAAAAAAATTCTGAAAATTATTATAACTTACATTTTTCTGAACTGATAAGGTGTTCCCATTCTGACTTCGGATTTGTAAAGGAAGCGTTGAGCTACAATAAGACCCAGCTGTGGAAATATGTTGTTTCATTATTTCTTGAACACATTCATCGCGATTTTCATTCAACAGCTGTTTTTTCGTGGATTCGGGAAGTTTCTCAAATGCTTCATTAGTGAACGCGAATACGGTAGCACTATTGATCTCCTTCAAAAAGGTTTGAAGTTCATCCCCCAAAAGTTTGAAGAAAATCGAAAGATTTGGATTGGTTTCAATAATTTCTAAAAGGTTGTCGGCGGCGGATTTCAAGTTCCCTTCGAACCGCAGTATCTCCGAGTTTTTAGTTTTGATTGTCTCCTTCTTAACGGCACAGTTTAGATATATCTCCTGAAATTATAAATTGATCTAAGGCTTAGAGAGAATCAAGCACCGTCAAAAAATCCTGGGTCACTTTTACCACAAATTTCTCATTGTTTTGAGTTCTTAGCACTTGTTTATCCTCCCATTCATAGATATTCTGAATCCCCTGGAGAAGGTAAGACTTTTCTTCAGGTTTTGTGAACAAGAGGGTGGAATCCTGGGGTACATCGGAGGAGGAGACGTTGAAGGAGTAGAGAAGTTCTTCGGTGATTTCTGAACACTTGGATTTTTTTTGGGGAGCTCCCGATATTTCTAAACGTGAATACCCTTCTCACAACCGAATTGAGCAATATCGTCAGTTGTATACCCATCACAACAGTCCTGAATCCTTCTAGTAACCTTTCCAGTCGGCGACTTGGAGCTACATACAGCCGCATCTCGGTATCTATTACATGACATAGACATTTCGAAGCCTTCACCATCGATGGTGTCAACATTTACTTCTTTGACACAAATGTGAGGTCTGAAATTTTTTTTTAAATTTAGAAAACAAAAAACCCGGTACCCTTGCAAATTATTCAATTTCATTGGAATTTGACTCAACGAATCAAAAATACCACCCATGGTTTTGGATTTTTTGCCGTCGTCGGAATTTTTCAACGGGTTTCTGGGGGATGAGGCGAAGAAGTTTATGGGAATCTGAAATGGGGCAGATTTTTGGGAATTTGATCAATTTTACGGTAAAAAACAGAATTTTTCGATTAAAAAAAAGTTTTTTTTCGTATTTTTTTCAAATAAATCTTATAATTTAGGAAAATTTTTAAATCAGGGATTTTTAGAAATTGTCAAAATCAATAATGAAAACTAATTTTTTAAAATTAAAAATAAAAATTTCGAAATTTTTTCGAATTTTCAAAAATTTTTTGAAATAAAAAATCCCGATATCTTTTCAAAAATTAATTTTGAGAATACAAATTTTATTCCAAATTTTATTCTAAAAAATTTTTCTGGAAAAACGGTTTATTTTTCAAAATAAGGTGGTTTTTTAACGGCCGAACTTGGATTCCTAGTCCCCCTTGCATTTCTAGGTCATTTAACTTGCAAAATAATAGGAAATGGAAAAAGTAACATTTTTGTTACGGTATCATGTGTATATCTACGAGGGGTTTATTTACAATAAACACAGACCGCCGCAATCCCGTAGTGTTGTTGTTATAAACAAGCCAACCTCCGTAATTACGTATCATCGTTGTTTCTTTTGCTGCTGCTGTTTTTTTTGGTAATTTTAACTGTTTTTTTGTGTTTTTTGTTTTGAAAGAATCAAATACTGCTCGTATTGTTTTATTTACATTTGATGTTCTGTACAAATTGTACAATATCTTGTTCATTTTTACTTTTTACGGTTTTACGCCATTTTTACAAAATTTCTTGAAAAAACCCAAAAATTAATAATTTGGAAAATTCTAGAAATTAAATGGCCTAGAAAAACAAATAGGATTAGAAATTCGGCCATAAAAAAAAAGGTAAAAATGTTTTTTAAAATTGTTTTCTACCAATTTCAATTTTTTTTCGAATTCTTGCGCTTTTATTGGTTTTTTGTATTTTTTAAAAATTCGTGTGTTTTAAAATGTCTTTTTTTTAAATAAGTTTTATAAAATATTTTCCGGGCAAGAAATAATATCCAAAAAAAAGGGAGTGTTTTGAAATTATCAAAAAAACATGTTTTTTTGAAAAAAATTTTGAATACTAAAATTTTTTCTGAATTTTGAAATAATTTTCTTTGCGAATTTCAAATGGTAAAAAATTCCACTAATCCGATATTTGGTTCAAAAATAATTTTAGTGAAGCCTAGGAATCAACTAAAAATCTTGCGTGATATCAAACAACACTTTTACAGGTGCTCCCGCATAATTGTCTTGAAAACTGAAGGTTTTTGAGCGCAATTTGATTAGAAAATAATTTTTTTTTAATTCTTAATTTTTGTTAATTGAAAAAGTGAAATTTAAACATTAAAATAACAAAAATTAAATATATTACCGGTAAACCGCCCCCTTCACTCGCCACCAATCCACCCAAAAGTGACGTAGCCTTTCCCAAAACATCAACCGCTTGCTTCAGATCTCTTTCATCATCCTGTGTCTCATAAACCCTTCGATTGTTATTCCTATCAAATTGTCGAAAAGGAAGCTCGAAAGCCTCCTCCAGAATACTCGAAATTTCGCCAGAATCCGCGGAGCAATCGATGAAAAGGAAAACAAGTATGAAGATTCGCATGATGTTGTTTTTTTATAAATATAAAATGCGATGCGTTGAAAATCTTTTGAACAAGTGACAATGACCCAAATAATAGGAATAAACGAGAAGAAGGAGAAGGAAAAAAAGGGAAATGAGACCAGATTTTACTGGAACATTCTAAATACCATGTCAGTTTTTGTGGTTATTAAAAAAAAATCTAAAAATGTCAGTTTTTTATTGGAATATATTCTAATTCGTGGATTTTGATGGCAGTTTCAGAAAATGATAAAAATTGAGGTTTTTAAAATTATTGATTTAAAAAAAGATCTAACCAGATCTTCCACTAGCCCTCTGTCTTTAAGAACACGTCTCAACATAATGTTTCTTTTTTTATTTATGAAAAAATATTAAATCAAATTTTGGGACTTATCAAGGAGCCTGAAAAATGCAAATTTTGATAATATTTGAACATTTCTACTAAGCTCCGCCCACTTTTTAAAATGCCTCGAAAAGTGTACTTTTTTCCTGTTTCACGAAAATTAAAAATTCAAACGGATTATGAAAGAGAATATTATATTGATAATTTTCTCCCCAGATCCAATTGTTCTATCTCAACTCCTTAGTGTCGAAAAAATCGTTTTAAAAAATTTGAGGTTTTTCTTCGGCCTGAAATTTTACGAAAAAGTTTAAAATTTTTGATTTTTTTGCCGTTTTTGGCCCTTTATCAAAGTTTGCTTTTAACATTTTCAGATTCGTCACACCAAATTACCTTTAATAGCCTAGTTTCGTGACATTTTTGACACCGTGCCACACTTGCAAAAGTGGGCGGAGCCTAACCAAACTAGGGAGTCTAGAAGCATTATTTCGTTACTTTCGACCATTTCAACTTTGAAGCCGACTATGGTACATTGAAAAACAGATTTTATTGATTCAAAAATGCTTTTTTCCAATTTTAAAATTTAAAAAAATCAACTAATATGCGAAACAAAAGTGAATTTTGATCGGATCGGTGATGTCGTTCGTTTCTCTGTTATGCCAACTACATTCTCCAGTATATGAACGACCCCATTTGTGAGAATAATTTCAGTTTCTCGAATTCTTGCGCCATTAATTCCAGCGAAGCCATTTCCAGAAGTTGGCGTGAGAACATCATTATCGATTGAATGAAAATGTGTCGTTCTCAATTCTTCATCTTTTGTATCTTTCTCTATTTCGAATGAGCATAATGTAGCTGAAAAGGGAGGTATGTGTATGAATTGTGATAAAGGATTACATTTAATAATATGACGCTTCACAAAACTATTGATCGAATCTTGTGACCTTCTGATTTCTTGCAACAAAGTTGGGGAAAATGCGTCGTTGTGTGGAACCAATACAGTGATTCTGGTGAGTGGTTCTTCGAAAGTCTTCCAAAATCTGAAAGAAATTATTATTATTATTTTCATACCTAAGGCTTCATTGCCCCACCCGTAAAATATACTCAAATCATCCCGCGATGCCAAAAACTCGTCGATCGATTGAGTCACAAGTGGAAGAGGCTTATCAATAAAATGAAAAACTGTGTTACAAGCAAGAACTGGTTGCGAAATGAATCTACTACACCCAATTTGTCCTAACTCATAAAGCTCCTGCTGTTTTTTCGTCACCAACACTGAGAAAAACTTTGGCCCGTCTTCTGAATTCGGACCAGTGAATATTTTCGAGCCCATGTTGGTTGTAACCGATCCTTGATCTTTGAAAGAAGTCGGGATGTTGGCGGACACTATGTAGTTTTCAACATTTTTTATCTGAAACTTGAAGTTCGTATATAGTTCGGAGAAAAAACAACAGACCTCCGAATCAACTGGTGGAACGAATATTGCAATCGGACTTGACAAATTTCGAATTTCCAGAGCATCCGCTAATTTTGGATTGAATCTTCTCAATGTATCTTTCCAGGAAAGATCTATAAAAGTAATAATTTTTTGAAAAGGGAAACACCTGAAAAAATAAATTCTAAATCTTCTGAAATCAAGAAAAATTATAGATTTTTAACATTTTTAAGAGCTTTAAAATATGTTGAAAAAAAGTGTAAAATTCCTTGATATCACCTATTTTTAGAATTCCTCTAAAATTTTCGGAAAAATTTGAAAATTTATGAAAAAACGCCGGGATTTGAACTATTTTTAGATGTTTTAAGAATTGTTTTTAAAATCTGAAAATTTTGTAAGAAAAGTTATCGATTTTTAACATTTTTAGGGACTTTGAAAATTTTCGGAAAAAGCCTTGATTTTTTTCTATTTTCAAAACTTTTTTAAAATCTGAAAATTTCAAGAAAATTGTCAAAAATTTATGAAAAAATGACTTGATTTCAACTATTTTTAGAAGTTCTTAAAATTTTCTGAAAATTTGAAAATTTATAAAAAATTTTAACATTTTGAAAATTTTTGGTAAAACACGGATTTTAAGTTGTTAAAGACCGTGTGTCAGTTGATATGACCCATTTTTGGCGCGAAACATAATTATTTGAACGTGCCTACATATTGATAAGGTTTTTTCCGATGTTTTTCGAATCGTCTTAACTGACACACTGTCTTTAAGAATGTTCCAACGTTTGATTCAACTCACAATCTTCTTCAACAAGAATTTGATCGATAATATGAACAATACCATTTAATGCAAATACAGAAGGGTTTACAATTGTAGCATTATCGATTTTCAGAGTTGGCTGGAAAATCGATAAAATCGACGTGAAATGAAACGATTTATAAAATACCGTTTTCTGAATTTCAAAAGTCTTATTATTTATGCTCCGTATCGTCTCCGGCAGCCTTGAGTCACAGTAAGATTCCTCAGTTGAAATATGACATTTCATAAGTTCCAGCGCACACGTAGCAGCACTATTATTCTCTCCCATCAAACGATTTCTCGTCGAATTTGACAATTTTCTAAATGCTTCATTTGTAAAAGCAAATACTGTTGATTCTTTAGCTTCTTCTCTTAAAAATGATTGAAGTTCAGTTCCCAAAAGCTTGTAGAAAATCGAAAGCTCTGGATTGGTTTCAATGATATCTAACACATTCTCAGCTGCTGGTTCGAGCCGTCCTTCGAACTGAATAACCTCCGAGTTTGAAGTTTTCAATGTCTTCTTCGTAATTGCACAATTTAGGTAAGTGTCCTAAAAAAACAGGAACTATGATTTAGCAGACGTAAACAAAACCTGCCTTCGAATGAAACTTGCGTTCGATATATCTTATAGCAAATTTCTCATTGTTTTGAGTAGTAAAGACGTGTTTATCCCCATTATCATAAAAATTAAGAACACCTCGCAGAATGTAAGACTTTTCTTCGGGTTTTGTGTAAAATATAGTTATAGGATTTGAATAACTCGAAATACCAAACGATGCTAGTTGTTCACCAGTGATAACTGAAATTTAGCAGTGTTTAAAAAAATTAAAATTCCTAAGCAATATTTTCACGGTGAACCAGCTAAAGTGAACCGATTAAAACTAAGAAAATTCAGTACGACAATTAAAACATTGAAGAAAAGCGCGATTTTTGCCATTGTGCGGCACGGTTTCACAAACCGCGTTAAATTCAGCTATTCAGGGATGCAATTTCGTAATTCGGAGTGAAAAAAAGTTAGATTTGGGCTTACTTTATGTATTTAACGCATAAACTTAATTTTTTCATGCGTTGTAGGTTTTAAAATACCGTTTGTTTAAAAAAATTCGAATTTTTGCGTGTCTGCATTTTGTCGTGACGGTGTACGCACACAAAGCGGTGATCGTATGCTACCGCGATTTTGTTTTCGAAAAAAATCGCATTTTTGTCCAAAAATCGAATAAATGTACTTCCTCCTCCTCGTGAAGTACACGACTTTGGCGAAAATTCGGCCACTGTCAGAACTTCGTCCTCGCCAGGTTTTTTTAAACTTTAAAAAATTCTTCAAAATTCTAAAAGGAGAACATTATGGAGCAATTGGGATGAAAATAGACTTCATTCTCATTCCAAATCTGTTTTTAAAATTTTCTGAGACCATCTAGAAGCTGAGAAAACTGGCTTTAAAACAATGGCCTATAAAAAGTTGGCCTAATTTTTTCCTGCGAGATTTTTGCGTGGTATTTTTATGAATATTCGTGGAGAATACTTAAAATAATACTCCATAATAATTTTTTTTTCATTTTATTTGATTCCTCACCTAACAACGCCTGCGGACTAGTTTTTGCAAACTTTTTCTAGGCCATTGTTTTGCATCCCGTTTTCTCGGCTTCTAGGTGGTTTTAGAAAATTTTGAAAACAGATTTGGAATGAGAAAGAGTTATATTTTCACACCACTTGCATGTAGTAGCTCTATAAAGTCATCCTTTTTAAAGATTTAAAAATTTCTAACCCACCCTGTTGGCATCCATTGTGAATATCGTCAGTTGTAAACCCTGGACAACACTCTTGAATCCGTCGCGTAACTTTTCCATTTGGTAGTTTTGTAGTACAAACATGCGCATCATTAAAATCGCTACATTCACCTGATCCCTCATCTCCAGGCTCCCCAAAATAACTAATCTCTCTCGAACAAATATTTGGCCTGAAATTGGTTTTTTGTAGACATTTTTGTATGGGCTTTTAAATACCCATGTATGGTTGAAAACGCTTGTGTCATTAAGCTGAAACTCTCTAAAAAACTATTGAGAAATGGATTCATATTTCTTTCAGATATTCTTTGAGCGGGAAGTGCTTCCTGAAAAAAATAGATATAGATTAAAATTTATAAAATCCTCGGGGCATACATCGCTTTGCTGCAACGCTCCAAAAAGCGAGCTTCTAATTGCGGAAAGCAACGAATTTGACGAATCCGGATTTTGTTGAATAGAAATATTTATTATAAATAATAGAATCAATAATAGAGACCTCATTGCTGTACTAAATTTGAAGTTATTTGTCTATTGGATATGTGAAAATGACCTAAATATTAGAGATGATATTCAGATTCAGTTTTCGCAGCATTACATACATATGTACTTTTCCCGCCTACCCTTTCCTTAAAGAGAGAGTGCCACTTGTTTGGCGATCAACTTTTTAAGACTTTTCTTCGGGTAGTACACTGTTTTAACACCAATATTCCTCAAGTAGTACACTGCCTTTAAGACCAATATTCTCCGAGTAGTACACTATCTTTAAGACCAATATCCTAAGGATTTTGAGAAAATTATAAAAGTGAACATTTATTTTAAATTGCAAAAACAATATATTTTAAATTGCAAAAAATAACCGTTATATTTATTTTTAACAAACTAAACAATTAAAAAAAATGTGTACAAAGGAAATCAAGGAATAAGCTTCGACACGATCTCCAATGGATTTGGTAAACCAAAAACAGTTTCCATTTCCTTTATTTCCTTTGTCATCTGTTTTAATGTTTTATCATGTTGATTTCTAAATACTTCTCGGTCACTTCGCTCCTTTTTTTCAATTGGTAGCTCGAGAATATAGACGACACCATCTTTAAGCATAATTTCTGACTCCTGAATTCGAGCGCCATTGACTCCAGGGACACCGTTTTCAGGTGTTTGGGATATCTTTTCATCATTGATTGATTCAATTTTTGTAGCTGCTTTTTTTGGGATTTTCTCAATGTCAAATGAACATAAAATTGCTGAGAAAAATAATATTAATCACTAAATTAAAGAATAAGGAAAGCTTACATCGAACTATATGACGCTTCACAAAACTATCGATTGATTCTTGTGATCTTCTGAGTTTTTTCAAGAAATTTGGGGAAAATGCATCATTAATTGGGACGAATAAAGTGATTCTGTCTAGTGGGTCGAGAGATGTTGTGTTCAAGCTTTGCCACAAGCTGAAAAAAAATCTATTTTTGGTAGATTGTCCCAGGAGCTTAAAGACAAGGTGTTAGTTGATAAAATTCTGGGCTTTTCTGGCCCAGGAGTAAGATTCTCGAAGTTCTTACCCCGGATTTCTGAAGTTTATTTTTAAATGACACCTTGTCTTTAAGAATTTAAAAAACATATTTAAACCCACTCATAGAAACTGCTCAAATCCTCCCGGTCCTCCAAAAACTCGTCAATTGTTTGATTCACAATTGGAAGAGGTTTATCAATCAAATGAATCACCGCATTGCATTGATTAATTGGCTTCGATATAAGACGGCTGCATCCGATTTGTGTGGGACGAGAAGAAGGCTTTGGAAAGAATGCAATGACATCATCCGAAAACGAGATAAGTTCCGAAGATTCGTCTGACATTGAACTTGTGAAATATTCCGATCCACTGTCGGTTGTTATCTTTCCTTGGCCATTGAAAGTTAGTTTCCTGGTGTTTGACAGAATATAGTTTTCAGCAAGGCCAATCTGAAAATAATTTGTAATATTTAGAAGTTTTAAATCATAATAAAACCCCTATCGTGTCATTATCATCACTCGGTGGAATGAAAACTGTGACCGGCGATGTGAAAGTCGTATTTTCCAACGCATCCGCGAGTTCTGGATTGAATCCTCGGACGGTGTCTTGCCACGAAAGGACTGAAAATATATTTGCTTATAGAATTCTAAGAAAACTATTACAATTTTCATCAATAAGCACTTCATCGATGATATGAACAATTCCATTTCGAGAATAGAGGGAAGATTCGATGATTGAAGCATTTCCAATTTTCAGAGTCGGCTGAAAATATATAAATTAAAGGAGGGAATTACAGTGAATGAAAATGACGTTAAATTTTTACCATTTTTGTGTGTAACTCCGGTTTTACATTAAAAATTTCTAAATAATTCTGAAGATATTTCCCCGGGGTGAATGGATGAAATATATGGTTAAAAATGATAAAAGTATGATTATTTATTTAAAAAATCCAAAAAAAACTCGAAATTTCCAAAAAAAAAAAGAAGATAAAATAATGAGATGCGATAAGACATCTCTGATGGCCGAAGAAACGCTTTTTGGTTTTCTAGGCCGTTTTCAAAAAATAAATCAGACGATCTAGAAAACCAAAAAGCGTTTCTTCGGCCATTAGGGACATCTAAGATTTAATCTTCTTTTTTTTGGGTTTTTTTTCATTTATTTATAAACAACCATAGTTTTATCAATTTTAAACCATTCACTTAGCCCCGTCAGGCGCCGTTTAAAGACAGAGTGTCAGTTGAAAGCGAAATGGCTTCAGAATTCTTTAAATTGTTAATGCTTTGAGAATTATTTATAGCAGGGCTTTACAGAGATATTAAATGTACCTTAAATGAAAACAGACTTCATTCTCATTCGAAATCTGTTTTTAAAATTTTCTAAAACCACCTAGAAGCCGAGAAAATGAGCTTCAAAACAATGGCCTAGAAAAAGTTGACCTAACTTTTTCCAATGAGCTATTTCGTGTTTCGTCAATAAATAATTATGCAGAATACTTATATTAGTTCTTTTTTTATGTTTATTCATTTTTTATGGATTTTTCATGCCTGCGGACTAGTTCTCGGGCTCTTTTTTCTAGGCCATTGTTTTGATGTGCGTTTTCTCGGCTTCTATGTGGTTTTAGAAAATTTTAAAAACAGATTTCGAATGAGAATGAAGTCTATTTTCATTTAAGGTACATTCCTTTAGCCATCATTTTTCATATACTCATATTCACCTCTTTCTGAATCCTAAACTTATTTTCATTCATATTCATAATCTCCCTCGGCAGCTCGTGTTCACAAAACGATCCATTAGTTGTGAAATGTTGCTGCATCACATCTTTATTACATTTCCTCTCTTCACCCAAAAGTTGTCTTTTTGCTGATTCTGACAATTTCTCGAATGCTTCATTAGTGAATGCAAAAACTGTCGACTGTCCAGCTTCCCTCAAAAATGTCTTGAATTGATCCCCCAAAAGATTGTAGAATATCGAAAGGTTTGGATTTGCTTCAATGATTTCTAATATATTATGTGAAGCTGGTTTAAGTGTTCCCTTAAATCGGATCATTTGGAAATCGCTGGTTTTCATGGTTTGTTTATGGATGGCACAGTTTAGATAAACGCTCTGAAATTTGGTATTTCGGGTTGTCCCGCACGTAGCTCACCTTTCTAGACCCTTCCCATTCGGATCTCACAACAAATTCTTGATTATTTGTTGTAACTAGGACCTCGCCATTCTGCCAGTCATAAACATTCTGAATTTCTGGTAAAAGATATGATTCTGGTTTACGTGAAGTGTAGAGAAGTGTATAATTGTTTGCAACATCTGGAAGTGTGGTGTTTGCTAGAAGGTCATCAATGATTTCTGAAAAAATATATTTTTTTAAATTTCACTAGTTTTTAATCCAAACCATTAGGACATCCAAACTCGAAAATATCATCAGTTGTGTACCCTTCACAACATTCATGAACCCTTTTCAAAATTTTTCCACCATCCTTCTTTATAGTGCAAATCGATGCGTCTTTGTATCTTTCGCATGATATATCGACGTCTCCCTTAGACGATGTTTCTTCCAAACTTTCATGAACACAAATATGTGGGCTGCAAATTTTGCAGACAAATTTTGTATTTTTTACTGTTTTCTAATTACCCTTCCAAATGGATCCTCATCGGAATCAGGCTCAAACCTTTGAAAATTCCGCTCGTTATTATAGAGGCATGCTCATTTTGGTGTCTTGAAACTTCGGGAATTCCTGCATCGGGTAAAAGGTTCAAGATGGAAGGTGCCTGGAAAATAAATTATAATTATAAAGCTCAGAAACAAAATTTTTCAAAACTTCATAGCTTGGTTCAAAATTGAGCTTTTTGACTAGTTTTGACATGATTTCATAGATAATAACATGGATTTTCTGAAAATTCATGATTTTAGCTTCAAAATGAAATGAAATAATAAAAAATCGAAAGATTTTGAGAGAAGTTACAAGATTTTGAAAATTAGGTACATTTCTCGCGTTCGCTGCGAGAATTTCAACCAAATTTCTCGTGGTGGTCTCGAGAAATATGGAATTTTTCAAAACTTTATAACTTGGTTCAGAATTGAGCTATTTGGCTAGTCTTAGCATGGTTTTATAGATAATAACATGTATTTTCTGAAAATTCATGATTTTAACTTGAAAATGAAACAAAAATCATGAAAATTGACGAATTTCGAGATAATTTACTACATTTTGAAAATTAGGTACATTTCTCGTGTTCGCTGCGAGAATTTCAACTATGTTTCCCGTGGTGGTCTCGAGAAATATGAAATTTTTTCAAAACTTCATAACTTGGTTCAAAATTGAGCTATTTTCCTAGTCTTAGCATGGTTTTATAGATAATAACATGTATTTTCTGAAAATCCATGAAATTTTCTTGAAAATGAACCAAAAATCATAAAAATTAATGAATTTCGAGAAAATTTACAACCTTTTGAAAATTAGGTACATTTCTCGCGTTCGCTCCCAAGAAAAATGCTTACATTTCCAGGACCTTTTCCAAACAAGTTTCTCACGATCGACGAAGCAATACTAAGTGCCGAAGTCACGCTTCCTATTCGATTATTCGATTCGGAAATCTGTGCAAAAATATTTTTCAAATCCATTGATTTAAAATAACTCACATGACTTCTTCCACCCATCAAACTTTCCAAACTGAATGATTTCACTGGTAGCCTATTCATTCCCATTAGCCTCCTACCTATACTCTCCGATTTTGACTTCTATAAGAAAATCGATTAAGCTGGGAGGTTGTCTTTAAGATAACTCACATTTTCTTTCATCATTTTTCCCAAAAGTGAAGCGATTTTCTCTCCTGCTTTTGGATTTTCACTTGTCTCATTCTCCTGAAATGGACATTTGTGTTAAATTGGTTCGAACCGAACCAAATAAAACTTACCTCGCGTGATTCTAGTTTAAAAATACTGGGGAAAGTCGTTTCTTCATGATCATGTGAATTTTCAAATGGTAGGCTCAAAAGTCTTGAAATTTCATCAGATGTTGACAAGTGTACAGAAAGTAGTAATAGTAGAGGTAACCGCATGATGAGTCGTGTGAACTGTTTCAAATGATGCCCGATAGGGGTTTTATAATAACACCTTGGCAATGACCTACATATAATTGGCATACTCCAAAGGATGGGCGAGAAGATTGGCAAGATAACAGTATATATCTTGCAACATATTCAAAAAATCGTAAAACCATTAAAACAAACTATTTAAAGAGAGTATGATACAATTTTGGACCCCCCCATTCAAATTTGTATTTTTCGCCGTGAATTTGCAACTCATATGTTGCCTTTAAAGACAGTATGCCAGGAGCTCAGCAGTGAATTAAAGAATGATCATTACAGAGAAGACAAAGGACGTTAAATCGAGGAACTTGTCGAATCTGGTTGATTTGCGTTAGAGCGCACTTGCAACAACGAGAATCCAAACAGTTTTTAAAAAAAATGCTGGATCATTATTTTTGACAGATATCCAATAATTGATCGATTCAACAGCTGATTTTTCCACTTATTTTTAAATTTTTTAAAATTTTGAACATTTTAAGCCAAAAGGCGTAAAAATTGGACCATTTTTCGATTTTTTATGAATTTTTGAAAAAAAAAGGTATTTTCGAACTAGTAATCGGGATGGATGCGATTGCTCACAACTTGGTCTAAGAAATTTACATGGCCGAGCTCGATAGAAGGAGGACAAGAAACTGCAAAACTTAACTGCAAATATGCACACAAAAAATCTGAACTTTTGTCAAAAGTTGAACTTTGAAGAGTTATATCTTGGCTCGCACTCTATATTTCTAGATGAAAATTTTTGGAATACATTCTCTGCCAAATTTGAGCTAATTTTGTAAACGGAGACACTCTGGTTTTAAGAAAAAGGAACCCTGATTTATTTATTATTTTTGTACATCATTTTTAATTGCAAGTTATCCATTTATTTATCCAAAAATCTGTTGAATAATTCCCATTTGAAGTTGGACAAATGGATTAGCCTTGATTACATCCTCCCTTGAAACCATTGTTGTATTCGATTTGGCTTCAATTGCAGACTTCAGAATATAAACAACAGCATCCGAAAGAATAATTTCAGATTCTTGAATCTCAGCACCACTGATTGCGCTACCGGTTGGTTGAAGAAAGTCGTCGCCGATTGAGAAAATCGGCTGGGATTGGAGCTCACTTGGTTTTTTCTCAATGTCAAAGGAGCATAGATTTCCTGGGAAAAAAGAGCACTCGAAGAATTAGCTGATGAGCTAAAATGAAAGCGTTACCTTCCACAATATGACGCTTCACGAATTTGTCAACAGATTTTGGTTCAATTACGTTTGAAGAAAAGGCTTCATTGTTTGGCACAAAAATGGTCTTTCTGGTGAGGTAGAATTCAGTAGATGTGTTTTTGAAATCCTTCCAAAGTCTGGAATCGAAAATAGTGTAGTTGAAATATTTTTTTTAACATGAAAGAATCGTTATTATTTTTTTTGAACCTATAATACAGAAAAAAATACATTGTAAGAGAAAATATTTAAATGTGAACACCACTGAACACCACTGAACACCAAAGAAGAACTTTCTGATTTGGTGGCAAACCTGGGAATCTTCATTGATGTATAAAAACTTATTAACGTGCAGCGGAAAGTTTATTTTGAACTACCGCCACCTCTTTGTCTCACACCCTCTCAAAATTCCATACTCCCTCCTTTCTGCCAACACGTCTAACACCCTCATAATCCTCCATAATCTCTCTTATTGTTGTAAATGATTTTATTCGATGTTTCGGGTTTTTCATGTTTTTTTCGGGTTTTATCTCAAATTTAAATATTTTTTTAATGAAAATAGACTTCACACTCATTCCAGATCTGTTTTTAAGATGATATAAAACAACTTAGAAGCCGAGAAAACGAGCTTCAAAATTATTACGATTTAAAAAAATGCAAAAATCATAATTCAAAAGGTATTAATTTAAGCATTCTCAATAAATATTCGAAATTTTTAAAAATAAATTTGGAATGAATTTTTATCTAAGGTTTTAAAAAAAAATTTCTCACCCATAAAACGTGCTCAAATCCGCCCTTGATGCCAAAAACTCATCAATCGATTGATTCACGATTGGAAGAGCCTTATCAATAAAATGTATTATGGCATTACATGCCTGAACTGGTTGTGAAACGAATCGACTACATCCGATTTGTCCCAATTGCAAAGATAAATATTCTTTCATATCCAACTGTCCTGTGAAAAGTTTCTTCCAGTCTTCAGTATTCGTGCCAGTGAAGATTTCCGATCCTGCATCGGTTTTCAGGGTAGTTTTGTCCTTGCAAGATTTGAGAAGTTGGTTAGAAATAATGTAGTTTTTAGCATCATGGATCTGCAAGCTGTTTAGGTTATTGATGTTCAGATGCCGAACCAACCATCGTACTATTCTCCGGGATAAAGATCGTGAGGGTCTGATTTTCAAGATCCTCTGTCTTCAGGGCATCAGCCAACTCTGGGTTGAAGCTTCTAACCATTTCATTCCAGCAAATATCTGAAATTATCTTTTGAAAATGCTATAAATTTGAAATTTAATTACAATGTTCGTTTACAAGAAGATTGTTTATTACATGAACCACGCCATTTATTGCAAATAAAGAAGGCGTCACAATTGTGGAATTTTCGATTTTCAAAATCGGCTGAAATTGCTGAAAATATGTTTTACACTTTAATACATAAATACCTCTTGTTGAACATGTAATTCGTTATTATTCTCATTTGGAATTTGAGCTGGAAGCGAGGAATCACAATAAGATCCAGCCAACGAAATATGTTGTTTCATTATCTTCTGAACACACGGACCCTTCTCTCCATTCAATATTTGTTTCCGCGTGGATTCAGGCAGCTTCTCGAACGCTTCATTAGTGAAAGCGAACACTGTTGACTCGTTGGATTCTCTCAAAACTGTTTGAAGTTCGTCCCCGAGAAGATTGTAGAATGTTGAAAGTTCCGGACGTGTTTCAATAATATCCAATACATTCTCGGCAGCCGGTTCAAGTCGCCCTTCCAATAGGTGAATCGTTGATGTGTTTGTTTTGAAGGTCTGCTTCTTGAGAGCACAATTGAGATGAACCTCCTGGAAAAAAGTGTGTCATTATTGTTTTGCATGACGTTAACTTTCTCTGACCACAAAGATCCAAAGTTCAAAAAAATCCAAATCCAGGATGCTTAAAGACACGGTTTCAGTTAAAAATTTGGCCGCGTCTTTTTTTTACCTCCAATTTTGTGTATAGTCCAGAAAAATTGCAGTTATTGAACAAAGTTCATAAATTAATAATGAAAACTGATTGGTGAACTGAATTTTTAAAATTTTAATCAAGTTTCCACTTCTTTCATTAAAGGAGGGCGCTACGGAGCTAATAAATGCAATTGGGATAAAAATAGACTTCATTCTCATTCCAAATCTGTTTTTAAAAATTTCTAAAACCTCCTAGAAGCCGAAAATACGCCGCAAAACAATGGCCTAGAAAAAGTGTCCATCGATGAAAACTAGTCCAGGCAAATTTTTTCTAGGCCATTGTTTTGAAGCTCATTTTCTCGGCTTCGACGTGGTTTTAGAAAATTTAAAAAACAGATTTGGAATGAGAATGAAGTCTATTTCTATCACTAGTTTTAAATATCTGTAAAAAACTATTAATTTTAACTTACCACCGTTCCATCAGTTCTCATCACAAATTTCTCATCGTTCAGTGTCCTCAAAACTTGTTTATTTTCATATTCATAAATGTTTCGATATTCTCCAGCCAGAATGTATGACGTCTCTCCAGATTTGGTGACCAGGACGGTGGAGTTAAAAGGGACCTCGGAGAGTGAAATATTGTAGGATGATAGTAATTGTTCCGTGATTTCTGGAATATATTCTCATGATTCTGTCTGCGGGAGCTCCCCCTTACCTATCGTACATCCACTTTCTGAAATATCGTCAGTTGTATAACCCTCACAACATTCTTGAATTCTCCTCGTCGCCTTTCCAGTTTCAGTGGTTGTTAAACAAACCGCAGCGTCTTTAAAACGATGACAATGTGATCCATATTTGTCATAAATTGGTACAGAAAAATGAATATTATTCTCACAAATGTTTGGGCTGAAAGTTTTAGAAATATTCAAGAGATCTCTGCGGATTTTTTGCATACCCTTTCAAATTAGTATATTTCAATGGAAAGCTCAAAACATCGACTTTAAAGATGGACTCCATTGGGTTCTCGGTTTCATTCACACTTTTATAGGCGGATACATCTACCATCACCTGAAAATGGATTTTCTCTGGAATACACGGAAATTTTGGGAAACCTACGCTCTTCAAGTTCTGAGCATTTCCAAAAAGGGATAGCCGGTTATTCTGAAATCCATCAGCGAATTTCTCCACCAAAATGTTTGAAACTATTTCATTTTCGCTTTTTTGTCTACAGTAGTAAGTATTCAAAAATAAAAATAGTAAGAGAAACTTCATCTTTTGGAATGGAATGGAATGGACTGATCAAGGATTGCCAAAGACACCCCCCCCCCATAGATGAGTATCAATGACCTATATACTCAAAAAGAACAACAATAACAATAATAGAAATTAAACAAACAATTTATTCAAATTATGGCCAATATATTTTAAAGCAAAATTCACAAAGTTTCAAAAAAGTTAATGAAAAGTCAATTCAACAGATTTATCAACTCCAAACCTTTCCTTATGCTCATCGAAAAGTTCCGAAAGCTTATCCATGTACAATTGGTGAAGCTCGTTGATTTGTTCCTTCGTTGGATTTTCAGTCTTTTCTACAGGAATTGGTGCTCCGACTACTGTGTTGATTGGCTTGCGGAATGGTAGATAGCCGAAGGTTAGCTGAAAAAAAATTATGGTGGATAGGCCACGCCTATTATTTTTTAAATTTCAATGTTTGTCTCTTTTATCTTTAAATTTCGTTTCATACGCCTTTAAACCCCAATATTTGATTACATGCGCCTTTAAATTCCAATTTCTGATTATATGCGCCTTTAAATTCCAATTTCTGATTATATGCGCCTTTAAATTCCAATTTTTGGTCACATGCGCCTTTAAATTCCAATTTTTGGTCACATGCGCCTTTAAATTCCAATTTCTTGTTATATGCGCCTTTAAATTCCAATTTCTGGTTATATGCGCCTTTAAATTCCAATTTCTGATTATATGCGCCTTTAAATTCCAATTTCTGATTATATGCGCCTTTAAATTCCAATTTCTGATTATTTGCGCCTTTAAATTCCAATTTCTTGTTATATGTGCCTTTAAATTCCAATTTCTGATTATTTGCGCCTTTAAATTCCAATTGCTGGTTATATGCGCCTTTAAATTCCAATTTCTGATTATATGCGCCTTTAAATTCCAATTTCTGATTATTTGCGCCTTTAAATTCCAATTTCTGATTATATGCGCCTTTAAATTCCAATTTCTGATTATATGCACCTTTAAATTCCAATTTCTGATTATTTGCGCCTTTAAATTGCAATTTCTGATTATATGCGCCTTTAAATTCCAATTTCTGATTATATGCACCTTTAAATTCCAATTTCTGATTATTTGCGCCTTTAAATTGCAATTTCTGATTATATGCGCCTTTAAATTCCAATTTTTGGTCACATGCGCCTTTAAATTCCAATTTCTGATTATATGCGCCTTTAAATTCCAATTTCTGATTATTTGCGCCTTTAAATTCCAATTTCTTGTTATATGTGCCTTTAAATTCCAATTTCTGATTATTTGCGCCTTTAAATTCCAATTTCTGGTTATATGCGCCTTTAAATTCCAATTTCTGATTATATGCGCCTTTAAATTCCAATTTCTGATTATATGCGCCTTTAAATTCCAATTTCTGATTATTTGCGCCTTTAAATTCCAATTTCTTGTTATATGTGCCTTTAAATTCCAATTTCTGATTATTTGCGCCTTTAAATTCCAATTTCTGGTTATATGCGCCTTTAAATTCCAATTTCTTGTTATATGTGCCTTTAAATTCCAATTTCTGATTATTTGCGCCTTTAAATTCCAATTTCTGGTTATATGCGCCTTTAAATTCCAATTTCTGATTATATGCGCCTTTAAATTCCAATTTCTGATTATTTGCGCCTTTAAATTCCAATTTCTGATTATATGCGCCTTTAAATTCCAATTTCTGATTATATGCACCTTTAAATTCCAATTTCTGATTATTTGCGCCTTTAAATTGCAATTTCTGATTATATGCGCCTTTAAATTCCAATTTTTGGTCACATGCGCCTTTAAATTCCAATTTCTTGTTATATGTGCCTTTAAATTCCAACTTGGGCTGCGCGTGGGCTAAAAATTAAAAATCACATTTGTTAAAAAAGTAAGGGCTTAATTTTCTAAATTATTTAATGATTAATTAACTTCCGGATTAAGCCACGCCCCTTTTGCAACCAGTGCACTTGACACATTACGAATTATTAATTTCAATATTTATTGCAATTTATAAAAAGCGTCAAGCCACGCCCCTTTTTTTGCAAAGAGTGCAAACTTTTTCTTTCTTTCAAATAACGCAAATTTTTTATGAAATAAATTATTACCTGGAAAAATCCGCGGCCATGAAAAATGGGATAGGAAATCCCGAAAATCCTCTTAGACCACTCTTGGAAGTTTCTCAACTTTGAGCCAACTGGATTATCCATTTGCTCGAACACATCATTCTCACCAAATGAATAAACAGGCACTAAATGTGCTCCAGTCAATAGTGCTTCTCTCACAAATCCCTTTCTAGAAGACAATGTCAAAATATGATATCCTGGATGCGCATCCAACGCCTCTTCCGCTCCACCAATCACCAAAACAACGGCTCTTCCCTTCTCGCCACTCTTGTCAAGAACATATTCAATCGATTCTCTGGAACAATCAATAACTCCGGATAGAAGTAGAAGCTCTCTTCTAAGCGCCATTCTGAAGTTGAGTACTAGGGTGCAAAGATGGAAGCGAATTCCTGGGAATTTCTCAAATAATCCCGTCCCATTTGTACCAAAGTTTGCCCAAGCCGCCATTGAAATTATACCATGCGGATGACTTCCCAGCAAATAATTCTGGTCTGGTGAAAGATCGACGGTTTTGTGAAGGGTCACCGGGAAATATTGCGCGAACCATGTGTGAACTCTCCATCTGAAAACAAGTGTGATGTGATCGAGCTGTGCGCCGCGGTCTGCGTCGCGTGTCGATAATTTTTTTAAAAATAATTTTTTAAAATAATCTTTGAAAAATGCGGTTTAATAAACCGCAACGCGTCCAAAATTCTGGTGCGTTGCGGTTTTCGGATTTTTAAAAATAAATTTTGTGAAAAAATGCTTGGAAAATTTGAAAACTTAAATTTCTATGGATTTGCTAAAAATGTGAAGCAATTTTCTGAAAATCTGGAAATTTTCAGAAAAATTATTTTTTTTTGAAAATCAAGAATTTTGTGAAATATTCTGAATTTTTTCGAGATTTCTGATATTAAAAAAAACGGAAAAATCTGAAAATCTGGAAATTTCTGGAAAAAAATAATTTTAAAAATTTCTGAAAATCTGAAATTTCAGAAATTTTAAATTTTTCGCATATCTAGAATTTTATGAAATTTCTGAAAATTTCTGAGATTTTCTGAAAAAAATTATAATTTTAAAAATTTCTGTAAATCTGTAAATTTTTCTGAAAATTAGGACATTATTCTGAAAATCTGGAAATTTCTGAATTTTTTTAAATTTCAGAGATTTTCGGAAAAAATACAAATTTATAAAATTTTGCTGAAATTTACAAAATTTTTCTGAAAATCTGGAATTTCTGAAATTTTTAAAAATTTTTTTAAATCTAGAATTTTATGAAATTTCAGAGATTTTCGGAAAAAAAAATAAAACTCATAAAATTTTTCTGAAATTTTTTAATGTACAAGAATTTTTAAAAATTCCTCAAAATCACTCGATATCGCGACGCGTTCAAAATTGTGATGCGTCGCGTGCTACGTAGCGTTAAATTATTTTAAAGAACATTTAAAGCTCTATCAAATGGGTCTCACTACGAAAACATTTATCTATCATACCTTCTAACCCATTCACTAGAATAACCGCCTCTTCTCGGAGAATTGATGTCATATACATACCAGCAGAGATATAGAGCAACAAGCCACCATTGAAAAGTAAATAACTGCAAATTTTCAGATTTATTTTTAATTTTCAGAATGTTTTAAACTTACCAAAATGAAGGGTAAAGCCATGCACATAAAACTGAAAGGATAGGTGATAAAAAAGTGATAAACGACACCTAGATAAGTTTTCTTCCGTTCGATTGAAGAAAATATGTCAACCCATTCGATTCCGAGGAAGTTTGGCATTTTTGCTAGAAAATTGAGGTATTTTCAATGAAATGAACGAAAATTCAACATAAAATCGATAAGAGAACAAAAATAAAAATAAATGTTTTGAGAAATTGGCAAAACGGATAGGAAAACAAATGAAGAGAAGAGGCAAGGAAATTTAGTTTTTCTAAATTTTGTGAAGGTTGCGTGCATTTTACATGGAACGTGTAGAAATATATACATACGTTGTGAATTGCCTCAGAACAAATTGTAGTCATGTTTTGAAATGAGATAAGATAATAATAATTGGTGTAACGATGAAACATCATGAAAACAATAGATCATTTGTTGAAAGATAGGCAGGTATGCTACAAAACGTTGTAATAATGGAAATTTCGATGATGTGAACTGTTTGTAGGCTACAACTAAGAAAAAATGGGTGAAATTGGTAGACATTATTTGTTTGTTTACTTATTTGACTTTTTTTTGAGCAAACCATGTTTTATGGAGCCATTTTGGCATGTTTTAATGAAAAAATTCGCAAAAACGTTTTTGTTAAATTTAAATGCCCGCCAAAAATATACAATTTTGCGTCAAATTCTACGTATTGTCCGCAAAACCAAATACGACATTTTGCATCCGATTATTTTCTTTTTTTGATTTTTATGGGTTTTTCAACGATTTTTTCTTTATTTTTATTCTTTTTATTCCCAGCTTTTGTATTTTTTTATGAAAAAAAAATAATTCATAGTTTTTTTCGTCAAACTTCAGTTTTTCGTTGAATTTTTTCTAAAATTTAGACCAAAATGTTGATTTTTTTAAAAATTAAACCAAACCAACACTTTTTTTAATTTTGAAATTATAAAATGGTGTAAACGCTATAAAAAAACAATTGATTTTTGGTACTGATAATAAAATTTAAGAAATATCTCTCACTTTTCCGTGATAACCCTTTTTTAATTTCTAATTTGAAAAAATCTATAAAAATGTATTCAGACACGAAATATTTATTAACAAAAAATAAAGAGAACAATTTGTGGCAAAAAAAAGATCCACGAAACAAAGTACATCCACTACATTGTAGTAGGTCAGTGATATCAGCGATAGAAAGGGGGCGGGGACGAGTTCAGCGATCATATGTTTCATTCGTTTATTGGTCTGGGTGCAGTTTATATAAAATTTGGAGGCATTTAATTTCAATAAGAATGCCACACTTTCTTGGTATCGAATGGATCGACTTATTTTCGTCCTACGAACGGAAGAAAACCTATTTCGGATTAGTTCTACAATTTATACTTTGTTATCCGTTGGGCAATTTGCTTGTTCTTCTGCCGTTGCTTTTGGTGAGTCTTATTGTTTTATTTTTGGTATAAATAAATGAATGCCTTCAGATCTCTGCATTTAATTGGCTATTGATAGCGCTCTACATCTGCTGGTATTTCTATGATCGGAACACGCCAACAACTGGAGGATATAAAACTGAATGGGTTCGAAGATGGAAAACAAATGAGTGGTTTGCGCAATATTTCCCAGCCAAGATTCATAAAACTGCCGAGTTTTCACCAGAAAATGTGAGTTTTTGTATTTAAATGAAATTAAAAATATAAATATGTATTGTTTCAGAACTATTTGATTGCTTGCCATCCGCACGGAATAATATCAATGGGTATTTGGGCGAATTTTGCGACGAATGGTTCGGGAATCTTCGAGAAATTCCCAGGAATACAGTTCAATCTTTGTACACTTGCAATGAATTTCAAGTTTGTTTTGAGAAGAGAGATTCTACTTCTTTTTGGATGTATTGATTGTTCGAAAGAATCTCTGGAGTATGTTTTGGACAAATGTGGAGAGAAGGGAAGAGCCGCTGTTTTGGTGATTGGTGGAGCAGCAGAGGCGTTGGATGCACATCCGGGTTATCATATTTTGACGCTTAAAAGTAGGAAAGGATTTGTGAGGGAGGCGTTGAAAACTGGCGCACACTTGGTTCCTGTTTATTCATTTGGAGAGAATGATATTTTCGATCAGGTACTTTGATAATCCATGTTTTTCATTCATTACATGTTCTTTGTTCCAGGTTGATAATCCAGTTGGTTCCCGTCTTCGCTATTATCAAGAGATCGCGAAAAAGTATATGGGAATGTCAATGCCGATTATTAAAGGCAGAGGGTTCCTTCAGTACAACTATGGACAGTTACCATTCCGCAAGCCAATTAACACAGTAGTCGGTGCTCCCATTCCAGTACAAAAGACGGAAAATCCAACCCATGAACAAGTCGACGAACTTCACAGCCTTTACATCCAAAAGCTCACAGATTTATTCGAGGACCACAAGGAAAAATATGGTGTTGAACAAAGCGTCACCTTGGAGATTAAATAGAATTCCGTGTTACTCCTTTAATTGTTATTTTGCTCAATGTTCTTTCAAATTATTATGGGTCGACGACATTCTTTTCATGTTTTTTTAAAAATATAAACACACTTGAAAAATAATTGCCTTCACTTTGGGCCACACTTATTATTTTTTTATTTTTATTCTAAAAATGACCGACAAGCTAGAGAAAGTCTACGAGAAAATTGATGAAAAGCTCGGAGATGAGCATATTCGCGAGCTGATCGCGAATTTGATGAATGTTGAGAATGATGCAAAAGCGATGGAGAAATTGATCGAATTGCATAAACAGGTATCAGTTTCTTAATTAAATCTATTACGTAATTTTTGAATTTTCCACCCTTTTTGCAATAGAGCGCATTTGTAACATCGCAAATTTTTTCTTGGATTTATTGCATTTATATTTAACTTTACAAAAGAAATCCGCGCGCGGAATGTATATAGGATGAAAGAAAATTTAATTCTCTATCGAATGACGCTAAGAACATAATTTTGTGACCAAAAATAACAGAGAAACACCAAAAAACGCGATTTTTTTTGAACTATTAAAGTTAGTCCCGCATTTGGTTTTCTAGGCCATTTGAGTTTTAAATCGATAAAATGAGACAAACCCAGTACTTCTCGAACTTTTCAGTGCAAAAATGTGTTCGAAGAGAAGGAAGAAGCTCCGAAAGTGCCAATTGCTCGAAACAAGTCGATTGATCGGAAAATTCGGCAAAATCGAAGGAAATAATTGTTGTTTTACACGGGGTGGACGCTACGACACTCCGCTGTGTTTGTGTGTGACCGGCAAATAGCAGTATAGCATTGTGGCGTGTTTATTTCAATTTTCTCGAGAAATTTCAATAACTTTTTTTTCAAAATTACCAGGATTATAGAGAAAAAAATTCTGCATCTTTTGAGACTACTCTTACTACCAGAATTTGCTTTTATGCCGAGAAAATTCACTTTTAGACCTTAGAAACCTCTTTACTCAAAAATTTTCAATAACTTTTTTTTAAAAGTTAGATATTCTTAATCAGCGTGTAAAATGTTATTGGAAAACATTTATCTCGATTTCAGAAAAACGTTTTCGAAAAATTTTTTGTTTGGTTTTTTGAAAATTTTCGCATTTTTCTTCAGAAAAGTTTATGAAACTCATAGATTATGTTTGGAAAATCTTTCGCAACAATTATCAAAAAGAATCAGTGGCAAAAATGCTGCTGACATCCGGCAAATTCGATTTTAAACATGTCAATTCAACACTTCACTGAACCACATTACCCCCAGAGGCGTCCAAAATTGGTATTCGGAGGGTTCTAATGTAGTTTTGAATACTTGGACGATATTCGCCAATATCCAAAGTAGATTATTTTTTGCAAAACGTTTAAATGGAATCGAACTTTTGATGCGCGCCTATGCCATAATTTTCATCTGTTTTATCCACTTTGCTAAAAAAAAATATGTGTGCGAGAGACGCAGAGAAAGAGACAATTGCACACAGAAGGGGGGAAGGGTACAGTTCGCCACGCCGTGTTTTGTTTTTGTTAAACATTTTTTGCCGCTTTTTTTCAATCCGATGCTTTTTTTTCAAAACGTTTCGTTGGAAGAAATGAAAAAAAAATTATTTTTTTTAATAGTACGCGTCATTTTTATTAAAATAACACTTGTAATTTGATAAGATTTACACTCATTTTTTATTTTCAATTGAAACAAAAATGAGTGCAATGTATCAATTAGACAAAGTAATTTTTTACAAAAATCTTATAAGTTATTTTAATAAAATTAACCTTTTCAGAATGTAGGTCAATTAAATAATACCATCGTCATGTTTAAAATAAATTGCAGAAGCGTTTAGATGACATAGTTTCATTAACAACCGAGGAGTCGGAAAAGAGGTTTTTTTTATTTTTAGGGTGACGCTTTTTTATCAGAAATATCCGATTTTGCAGCAGCAGTCTAAGAAAATTAAATTTATCACCAGTTGCAAAAGCAAATTATCGTAAAAGAGGAAAATTGTTAGTGTTCGTTATGACAGGAATTATGGTGGTCTTGTTACATGTGTTAGGGGCCGTTTTATTTTATTATTTCGAGAAAGGTGAAGATGATTTTGAGTTTGGACATACATCATGTATTGAGTGAGCTTTTGGTAAAATCTGAAAGAAATATGATTTTTTTTTAATTTTTAGAAAAGCTCGAAAATCCGAAATTGAGGAACCCTCCGAGATTATTGATTTAATCGATATTTGCTTAAAAGAGTAATTATTTTTAATTTTTCAGAATTACAAGTATTTTCCAGAGGCTCTAAAATCAATACCTTTGAAAAATCACTATTTTTCTCATGGACTCTTTATACCACAATTGGGTACGGAAATATTGTAAGTTTTTTTATTCGAAAAATTGAATTTTAAAAAATAAAAAATTGAGATGGCCTAGTTTTTCCCTAATTTGGTTTTCTAGGCCAGTATCGTTAAATCTGGTGAATTTTTGAAAGAAAAAGGTTTTTCTCACTCGAAAAAATCAAAAAACAATTAATAATGGTCTAGAAATCTATTTTGTTGGATTCTAGGCCATGTACCTTTAAATTTTAGCTTTTTTTTTAAATGTTCACCACAAAAATTGTTTCTATTAATCTTACAGTTCCCCCAATCAACTATTGGCAGAATAATAACAATATTTTACTCAATAATTGCTATCCCATTTTATATTTCGTTCAAATTTGAAGCTGGTACCTATGTCGCCACCTTTTTGTTATGTTTGGCTGGAAAAATCAGTAAACGTTTTACTACGTGAGCCTGATATTTTTAGAAACAAATTTTCATCCTTTTTCCTCAAAATTTTCAGTCCAAAAATTTCAAAAGACCGCATTATTTTCGCCTCATCTTTTATCACTTGCACTCTGTGCATTTTGGCGTCAAGTGGAGTGTTTTCGGTATTTTTTATCCAATTTTCAAGAGATAAGAAAAACGAGATTTCAGCTAATTGAAAATATCTCATATTTTTGTTCATTATATTTTGGAATTGTGACAATGACTTTGACGGGAATTGGTGATGTAGTTCCATCATCTTTATGGATATTTTTCCTACTTTCGTTCACTTTTTTCTTCATAACTGATATTTTATCGAATCATTTGTTTTATTATATACAGGTTTGTGAAATTTAGACTCCGAACAGGAAAAAATCGCTTATTTTAGGCCCATATCCGCAAATTTTGCCATAGAACTGCTAGAAGAATATTATTGAATGGGAAAATATCTGAAAACAAGGAAAATAAATCCGCAGAAAATGTGGAAAACATCCCATTGATAACAAGAAACTGCATGCCAATGCGTATGAGAAAATTATTTTTAAAAAAAACTAACAAAAAATTATATAAATTTCAGAGGTAATGGATTGCGAGACAACCGAAATTTGGAAAGAAAACGAAATGTTGTCCTCTATTTACGATGGGCATTCGACGATGGGCAATCTTGGTGAAATTTCAAAAATTTCAAAAATAAGCGCTCCACTTGCGACCTCGACACCGAAGGAAAATAAAACTGTTGAAAATCGTCATGATTCCTCCGAATCTGGTAGATTACCGTAAATAAAACCTTTTTCTCTAATAAAAATCATTTGAATAACCGCCGAAACCAAAAGTAGGCGGAGCGAAACACCAACACGAAAGATAGCAGCGCGCGCGGCCAGCGAGACGTCGGGCGCACGAGATGAACACCTCAAATGCAAAGCGAACTAGCATTTGACAGAGGAAACGATGATAACCATAATCCATTCTCTGAGTAAGAGGCGTAGTGAACGCGAGTTCGCTTAGGGACGCATGTCGAATTGGTAAAGTTCTTTTACCGATTCGATGTCCCTCGCTGAAGCTAAGCTTCGCAAGCTGATTTTTTGGGTCTGATCCTCTTCGAAAGAAATCGGAGATTGAAAAATAGGAAAAAGAAGTTTTTTATTTCTACAAGTTTAGGTTTATAAGTTTTGCAATAGTGCTGTTGGGCTGATGTAATCTTTTTGCTGAAATTTAACTTTTTTTTAAATTATAGCTTTTTCATGAAAAACCAACCTCGGTGCATGCATTATACGAATTATTGTCCACAAATTGAATCGCGGTTTGTTTTCGCTTTGGTGTAAGAGAAAGAGAGGTCTTTAAAAAAAATTATAGTAATGATACAAATAAATACTTCAAAAAATTTACCCCAGTCTTATTTTCAGTCAAAAGTTCAACGGAATTCTTTGAAAGCTTCATTCTCACAATGCGATCGAGATCCTGAAAAATGTTATTTTTAAAAATTTGTCACCAAAAAAAAAAGGATCCCCACAGATTTGACGACTGAACCATCCAATTTAACCGGATTTCCATCTTCATCTGTAACAACAACTCCAACTTTTGCGTCGTTTTGTCCGAGGCACACGTTTTTGAATAATTCTGCAACCATTGCAAACACCTTTTTCTGAATTTGAAATTGATTTCAAGAATTCGGTGAGAAATACATACCTTTCTTCTTTCAGTAGACTCAATGATAATTTCATCTTCGAAATTATTTTTAATTTCTGATGTTCCGATATAGTCCTACAAAATTTCTAAGGGAAGTTAGGTACAGGACGCACTCACTTACCAAGGAAAGCAAAAGAATGACAAAATGAATGCATGCTCCAACCATTGAAATCGTTACCATACTGCAACAAATTGTCAATGAGCTGGCATTTCTGAAATTCTCACATGGCACCTTGTCTTTAAGAGTACTTAGTTGATACCTTAGTTTCTGAACTTCATCGAAATACTCGATAAATAAGGATAAGCTTACAAACAATTGGATATATTGGAAAGAAATGATGTAGCATCGACCAGAGGCTGTTTTGGTTCCAAGGACACACATTGTGCTCACAGTTGAGAAAAACTGAAGGAAAAAAGTATCTTAATTTAATCAATAATGTCGAAAAATGAGAAGAAAAGGTAAAAAATTTGGGTTGTGGCCTAGTGTTCATTGATTTGGATTTCTAGGCCAGGTTTTCTAGGTCTTTATTCGTTTTGTTAAATACAAAATCTTTAAAAAACTAAAAATAGCTGAAATTTATGTGATTGTTCAAGTTAATGCCCTAGAAACCCAAATTAAAGGCAGCTGATCAGTTAACACGATCCAAATTCAAGGCTAAAGATCAAAATTTGAATGGGAGCCCAGGTGATCCAAAGAACAATACCAATATGTATCCACATTCAAATAATTGTGTTTCGCGCCAATTCCGACCGCGTTGCACGGACACAGACCGCGTCGCACGGACACGCGCGCATTCAAATTTTTATTTGTTCAACTTTGGACGGCTGCTATGACGCGTGTATTTATCGGTGTGATTTCGCATTAATTGCATTGTACTAATGAGAGAACGCTCTAATTTTTGAAACTAAGAACAGGTAGGGTCAAATTAACTGAACAGCTGTCTTTAATGAAAACTAGGACACAGACTTCTTCAGAATTATGTTTACCTCCGAAGCCATTAGGAAATTGATAACATGCTCATCAGGATTTTCATTATACAGCATCGAATACAAAAATGCCAATAAACAGTAAATTGTTTGGCACATTTGGAGGCAGAACACGAAGAATGGGCCGCAGCCGTCTTGTCTGGAAAATTTTTAAAAATAAATTTTTTTTAGATTCTGAGGCAACTTTTCGAAAATGTATCCAAATCTCGAGTTGTCGATTCCTCGGTAAATGATTTTTGCGTTCTCTTCCTCTTTACTGAAATTTATTCATTAATTCGACATGATCTTTTCGACTTGCTCACCGCCTACGTTTCAACGATTTTTTGTAGGCATCATCCCAGCATTTGTAATTTTTTTTCGATTTTGTGCTACAGTCATTTGAAATCGATCCCTCTCCGGTGGTTTTACAGCTTTTCGCGGAACGGGTTGTTTCACTGAAAATTCTGCATTTCTTACTGTATCTCCGAAAATTTGAACCTTCTTTGAACTTTTGGGCTTTTTCCGTTGGAACGTTTGGATTTTCTTTCATATTCGTAATCGCTGCCCATTTTTGGTTTCTACAAATCAATTGTGAATTTTTGAGGAACTACATTCCTCGGAATTTCTTTTTTGTGTCACGTTTCACGCAAAAGACAATAAAAAACTAATTATTTGTTTAAAGGCGCAATGGTGTCTTTATTTCATTGTGTCTCGCAGCGAAAACACAAATCCCTACTGTAGACAATTATTGGCGGCATTTAAAAATTCGAAATGTTTGTCTTTCGATTTTCCTCATTTTCATTTTAGAAATCATCTTTGATCTAATTTTCGATGGATTTCGGAATAAGATCAAATTCGAGCGGAAGATATCTTCCAAATTGTGTGAAAAAGGAGAGCTTCAATGACTCTGGATACTATTCAGCAGGTATTTTTTATAGAAACATTTTTTTAAAGAGAATGCATTTCAGAAGTCAGCCCAATTAAGGAAGCACCTCCACCGACAGCAGCAGCATTCGATCCAGATAGAGACTTATCAAGTAGGGAAAATAATGTTAAATTTGGAAACTTTAAAGTTTTTTTAAAAAACAGATCCTATAAATGAAAATGATGTGGTGTATGAAGGTGGAGGATCGGAAAATGGTTCAGAAGTGGATTCAGACTCAAATGACGAAATGGACACTTCGATGATGAATGAAGAAGAAAATCAAGTAGAAGTTGATGCAAATGGAGTGAAATATAAAATCCCATATTCATTGCCATGTCATCTCTGTAACGAGGCAATGTATCTATGTGTCAGAAGAACCAGATATCGTGGCGAACCTAGAGAGTATCCAGCTTATAGGTTAGAACATTTTGCGAGGAAAATTTAAGTTAAAACGTTTTTCAGATGCAATCGAAAAGGGTGCCAAACATTCCGCTCAATTCGAAAGCTTTTCACAGGGGAAAAGCTTCAACCGTCTTCAATTGACTCTCTTAAGGAACAGTTGCAGGTTGCAGAGAAGAATGGTACTTATAAACTTATAAATAAAATATCCAAATTTTTGTTTATAGTTTGCGTAGAAAAGGTCCAGCTACCAAGATACGAAAAAAAGTTCACAAATGGAGAACGTCAGTTAACAATGACCGAACGGATGAGAAAAGCCAATCAGGAGAGAGCTACAATGTTCACAGAGTTTTCTGATCAACTTCGAAAGGATATTGCAGCTAATAAGAGAATTAGGAGCAAGAATATGAAGAAGGAGGATGATCAGCAAGGAACTTTGCTCTATATAACGAAGGAATTGACACCAAATGAGATAGTTGAGTTGCAAGATGAGATAGTCAAAGTTTTGATGAGTATGAAGAAAATTCCGATACCTATGTTTGTTGAAAACGTTTGTAAAATTATAAATTCCTACATTTTAGGACAATGAACGATCTTCCACTTTTTGCCAACTGTCCATGGAGTAAGTCACAAGTGGAAAATGGCCTGCAACATGAACAAAGTCGTGAAGCATTCCTAAGCGCGTTCACCAATGCGCCACAACCACCATTACCTGAAGGATTCATCCGCCGGAAGGATGACACGTTATTGTATAAAGATCCAAAACCAACAGAGTTAGTATTGATTGAATTTATGGTACACATGGAAGAATATTGAAAATTTCCAGAGTTCCCGAACATTTAAAAGAGAACTCACCACGTAAAACAGCGGAAGCAATCATCAGCTACAACGCCCGGAAGTCTGAACTTGAGGCCAGGAAATTTGAAAGAAAATTTTCGGAGAAAAAGCAAAGGGCGTGGAAATCGTTGAAACGGGAGTTTGACACAGCTGAAGCGAAGTGTGCAGACCTTCTTCGATTCTCAGATGAGGATTTGAATGGGCCACCGGCGACCAAAAAATCACCGCAGTCTTTGACAATTCAATCGATAATGAGTAATATGGGAAGTTCGGTGAAATGTGTCGCCGTTTCTGGAACAATTCGTGTTGGGTTTGATAAGAAGGAGTCGATGCAATGGTTTGATACGAATGAGCAATCGTTGATGGCAAAGTATGCAAATATTTGATGAGAATTTGGATTTAGGAAATTTTTTGCAGAAGCTCTTTAGCGGTTGAATACAGTCATCGAAAGCACAGTGGAGGCTCGGGAGAAGGAGAAGAAGAGAAGAAGATTGAAAACACTTTGGAGTCTATTTCACTTCATGAGATGATGATTCGCAGTATTTCTGCACCGCCACAATTGAGCAATTCGCTGAAGAGCTCGGTAACGGAGCAGAGTTCAACATTTGGTTTGTATTTTTTTAAAAAAGTAATTTAAGACCCCAAATTGCCAAAAGGAATCCATAAGAACACCGTTTGAATGATTTTTGAGCATAATCGAAAGGTGCAACTATTTTTTCATACGAGTTCTTAATGAAATCATGCTCATTCGATGGAGCCGAGCCTGGCAAATAGTGAAATTGTGTTCTTTGGATTATTTTTATAGCTCAAAATCTGAAAATTATCAATATCTCGAAATTGAAGAGCTATAACTCGTCCCAAGGGTGATATATCCATTTAAAAATTTGAGAGAAAGTTTTACCACTAAGTTTTATCAATTTCTGTTATCTTTGAGACGAGTTATAGCTCTTCAAATTCGAGAGATTGGTCATTTTCAGATTTTAAGCTATAAAAATAATCCAAAGAACACAATTTCACTATTTTACAGGCTCGGTTCTATAGAATAAGCTATAGGTTTCATTTTAAAGATAATTACTAGAGATCCTCACAAATTTTCATCCAGAATTTGTTTAAATTTTAGTTTTCCCAATATATTTGAAGATTCCAAGACCAGAAATCCACAAAAATTTGGGAATTACTTCAGATGCGAGTCTACAAAACTTGATGCAGCGACCATCAACTCCTATTAACTATAACTCGTATCCATATGAAGCATCAATGGCAGCTGGATACCCATATACCAATTGGATGGCTGATTTTGATTATAATACTCAAAATATGATGGTAATATCATTTATCTCTTTTGATTTCCTAAAAGCTCAATTTTCAGCATTCTATTCCATCGATGAACCCAACGGAATACCCACCATGCGACTATTTGTATCAAAATTCGTCTGCTACTTCCGTTTCAGATTTTTCAATGATCTCACCATACACTTATGTGAACCCGCAGTCTGGTGCACAAGTCACTGATCCGTCGGCGTTTTTGACTAGTTTCATTCCGTCGCCACTGGCAAAGACGGCGCCGATTACATTTGGTCAGAATAGCTCTGATGGGGTAGGCATTCGCGGAAATTTAAGTTTTTAAAAAATCAATATTTATTTTTTAGAAACCGTCAGCTGAAGAGGAGAAAAGCGTGGTTATCGAAAAGGAGGATCAGGTTCACATTTAAAACTTGAATTTATTTTAAAAATTAAAGGGCTTCAGATACACTCACCTTCTGAGAAGTTCGATCCACCAAATCTTCCATAACTCGCCTCCTTTTCATCTTTTTTATCATTTTTATCGTTTTATTTCTTGTTTTATCCATTCCATTTTTTATTTATTTCTTGTGCAGATTTTTCGAAATCTTGCCCGCGGGCGCCCAATTGCCCCATTTATGCATGCAAAAACAAAAGTTTGTACAGTTCTCCTCATTTTTCATGTAAATTTCGTGCACATTCTTTCTTGTTACTATTTTGAAATGTTGATATTTTATATTTTAATGCATGCTCTCAAAGTTGATAAAAATGGAATTCTGAAATTCTTTCCAACAAAAAATGGTTCAAATCCGTTGATATCTCAAAATGCGTCAGTGCTTGCTTATTGGCGCGATTGTTGGAGCATGTTGCAAACACGCTCCGTCGAAGTTTGGGAGAAACGCCGTTTATTTCGGAATTTTTGCTATTTTTCTGTTTTTTTCAGCAAAAACTAAACGATAAATTTCAGATGGCAATTGTTAAAAAAAAGAAGACAACAACACCGAAAAAATCAGCGGAAGCGACACCAAAAGCAGTGGGTGTGAAGAGGAAAATCGAGGTGAGCTTTGAAAATTTAATTATGCAATTTCTTTTCGAAAAATGAATTTATTTTATAGGAAACTGAAAAAGTTGTGAAAAAGCCAAAACTTGTGAAGAAAAAGAAAGTAGTACAAAATGGTACAGCGCCGAAAAAAGCGGTAAATGGTTCGGGACCGACGAGTGCTAAGAAAAAAGTGAAGAAGGCTGAAATTGTTGAAGAGGATGTGGAAGAAGAGGTTCAGAAGCTTCAATTGGTATTTATTTTTTCTTTTGAGTATTTTGAGATTTAAAAAAAAACAAAACATTCGTTTTTAATTTCAGATTGACGATGATGATGAAGATCTCAATGGATTCAATATTGCTCAAGGTGGTGACAGTGATGACGATTTGCGGGATGACTTTTCTGATGGTAAGATTAGGTCACAAGAATTTTATTATAATTATAACCTTCAGAAGAAGAAGGAGACGACGACGAACTCCCAATCGAAAAGAGATCCGCTGCTCTCGACAAACAAAAAGAAAAAATCCTGAAAGAAGGAGAAGAAGAGCTTCAGTTAAACATCGCCAACCAGGAAAAATTCGATTTGCCATCTGTTGACGACATCGAGGCGGAAATCAAGTCAGCTCCAAACTTGGAAATTGTTAAGCAGCGAATCGCAGATGTCATTCAAGTTCTAGGAGACTTTAGAGCTCGTAGAGATCCAAATAAGAGTCGTCTTCAATATATTGAAGTTTTGAAGAAGGACTTGTGCTCACAATACGGATATAATGACTATTTGATGCAAAAGTTTATGGATTTGTTTCCAAATGGTGCGGAACTTTTGGAATTCCTCGAAGCTAACGACAATCCAAGACCTGTTACAATTCGTGCCAATTCTTTGAAGGTTAAGCGACGTGATCTTGCGAAAAACTTGATTAACAGAGGAATGAATGTTGATCCAGCCGCTGAATGGACAAAAGCTGGATTGGTTGTTTATGATTCCCAAGTTCCAGTTGGTGAGTTAGATTTTTGCTTATCGACATATCAATAATTTATCTTTCCAGGTGCCACCCCTGAATATCTTGCCGGACATTACATGATCCAAGGTCTCAACTCTCTTCTCCCCGTCATGGCGCTCGCTCCACAGCCAGGAGATCGTGTTCTTGATATGTGCTCAGCTCCAGGAGGAAAAACGTCCCATATGGCTGCTCTTATGAAAAACAGCGGTGTTTTGTTCGCAAATGACGCTAATGTTAGTGGAATCTATGAGTAATTCGAAAACGAAACTATTTTTGATTTTCAGTTCGTTCGTTGTCGTGCTATTATCGGAAATTTGCATCGTTTGGGAGTGAATAATACAATTGTTTGCAATTTGGACGGAGAGAAGTTTGGAACTATCAAACCGAATGGTTTTGACAGGATTTTGTTGGATGCTCCATGTTCTGGAACAGGAGTTATTTGGAAGGATCAGACTGTTAAGACAAGCAAAGACAGTCAGGATATTCAAAGACGGTAATTATATTATTATTATTAGAAAGTTCATTATAATTTCCATATTTCAGACACACTGTCCAACGTCAATTGATTCTCGCAGCTCTTGATGCATTGGACGCCAACTCGCCAAATGGTGGATATTTGGTGTATTCCACTTGTTCAGTTCTTGTTGAAGAGAATGAGGCGGTTGTAAACTTTTTGCTGGAAAGAAGACACTGTGAACTGGTTCCAACTGGACTTACAATCGGAATTGAAGGATTCACAAGATTCCGTGACTATCGATTCCATAATAGCATGAATTTGACAAGAAGATATTATCCACACGTTCATAATATTGATGGTTTCTATGTTGCGAAGATCAAGAAATTGTCGAATGCGAAAATGAGCAAGCAGGGAGTTATGGAGGTACGAAAAATAGTTAGGAATGTTTTTTTAAAAATAATTTTTAAATTTCAGAAAGAAAAAGAAAAGGCTGAGCAGAAAAAGGTAACAAAACAAAAGGAAGACGGTGAAACATCTGAAGAAGAAGCCAAGAAAAAGGAAAATCAGCCAAAGAAGGGAAAAAAGAAAGGTGCTAAAGAAGATGAAGATTCAGAGGATGATGATGGATCCGCACCAAGTAAAATCCAGAGTTTTTAAAAATAAAATCTTAAAATTCGAATTTTTCAGTGAAAAACATTGGATCTGGTGCTCGCGCTAACAAGAAGAGAAGGAATCAGAAGAAGGCTCAAGAAAAACAAGAAGCGGTGAAAGATGACGACGGATTCAATATCGTTGGATCAGTGAAAAGAGCGAAAAAGGTGAAAGAATTCAAGTCACGGGTTGGAAAACGAGCAGCCGCTAGAACTGGAGCAAAATCTATCAAAAATAAGAGAAAGAAGATGTTGGCGAAACATTAGATTTTCCCTATTTGTTTGAAAAAAAAAGAAAATATTTTCATTGTTGTTGATTTCATTTTTTTAGTAATATGAATACCTTCTCGTTGTTTTTTTTTGTCTGTTTTCAATTGTTATCCAGTTCTTGGCTCATTTTTAAAATTTTTTTTGTTATTGATATAAAATTGTTGTTTTTTATTTAATTTCCAATGTATTCCATTTCTTAAGGGTTTCCAAAACCTTATTGATACTTTTTAGAATTTTTAGGTATTTATTTTAAATTTCAACTTTTAGACCTCAAAATGGCCGCTATTGGAGATGAATTTGACGCGATTCCGGATTCACAGCTTCATGAGACATTTTTGGAGAGAATTGAAGGTATTCGAAACTGGAATTCAAGTTTAGATTTCAAAAAAATCGATAATTTTAGGACTTGGTGAAATGTTCCCACCGGGTTTGAGAAATGCAGCATCGTCGAGTGTTTCGTGGACTTATTGGGGAATCACAGGATTTGTGAGTTTTTTGTAGAAGACGGCGTCCGTTTGAAAATTGAAAAATTAAGCGTGAACGCTTGATAAACAATGAAAATGCAATTTCTACAAATTTTCAGCTTAACTTGACCAAGAACACAGTGTGGATTGTGTCAACAACATCGCTTATCGCATTTTTGCCATATATCATCGAAAAAGAACGAAGTGATTTGGAAAAGACACAAGTTGCTCAACAACGTCAAATGCTTTTGGGTCCATCTGCCGCCATTCAACAAGCAAAATCGGCATAAATTTGTTTGTCAATTCATATTGAATTGTTCCCTTTTTTGTTTGTTTTCGTTTCCGCGCCGGTTGAACTCATTTATATTTTAGTGTGTTGAATAGTTTCCTCAATAATTAGGTTTTGAATTGAATCTCTTCTTATTAAACAACAATTTAATTGTTGCTGATTGTTGAATTAAAGAATTTTGAAATACGTTATCTTTTTTTTTTCAACGTGTGAGAGGAGACCTTTGATTCCGAACGTGACGGTATAATGAATATTTCTGCATGCAATAAATTGTTTCGATAAATAAATAAATGTTTTTTGGGGGGCGTTTAAGAAATGCCAACAAATGGAGCATCAAATGAAGAGCCCCAATATCAGACGTTGGAGAATATGTCCTCGGTGACACAGCAGCAACAGCCAACGACTTCTGGACCATCCGGGCAGAATTATGATGGATATTATCAGGTGAATATTGGTTTTTGGAGAATTTTCTGATTTAAAGGGAGAGTGCTAGTTATTTAGAGCAAACTAAATACAACAGTTTAGTGGTACACTATCTTTAATGTTCAAAACACCACTACTTCCAAAAATATGTCGGGTAGACCTTTTTTTTAATACTGGGACGTATTTTTACAAGGAAAACTGATTATTCTTGTGGAAAAAATCGAAAATATCCCTATAGAGCGCGTTTTGTCTCATCTATTAACATTGAAATATTTTAAAGCATTGTTCTGTACTCAATAATTATAGAAAACTGACTTATTTTTTGGAAATTAATGGAAAATTGGCAATTTTTCACTTTTTGCGTTTATTTTTTCTTTTTGACCATTATTTCCGAATGGACAAGCAATTAATGGCTTCGGAAATACTCTACGAACATCAATGAAGGTTCTAAGTGGCCGCAAGAGAGGAAAAGAATCCTCTACCAGAGTAAATTCAAATTTAATTTTATAAAGATCAGTTTTCCTTGTCAAAATACGTTGCAGTTGATAGACCTTCTTTTAATTCGAATAATATTGATTTTTTGTTTATTTTCATGTGTTTTACTGCTTTTTAAAGCTATTCCAGTGCCTACAATATTTTTCCTTAATTCTCGTAAGTAAATTTCAAGATTTAAACCTTATTGAATTTTTTAAACAACTAGAAATGAGCAGGAAATTCCCAATAAGAATACAAGTTTCAAATTTTATATTTTAAATCTCTAATTGTTATGGACCTATGCAGAAACTAAAAATGCTGCAAAAAATTGCAAACAAATGCAAAAAATTCAATGCAGAAACTTGCAAAAAATTGCAAGAAATGTCAAGAAATTGCAATTTTTTGCAGCCGATTTACGGTAAAAATACGGTAATCGTTGCGAGACCATCAAAGGTTCTTACTCTTCGCTGCGAGACCCTCACAATTTTCACAGGTGTGCGTCCAAAAATACGGTCAAGAGCCGTTTTCATTGATGGTCTCGCAACGATTACCGTATTTTTTCCGTAAATCGGCTGCAAAAAATTGCAATTTCTTGACATTTCTTGCAAGTTTCTGCATTGAATTTTTTGCATTTGTTTGCAATTTTTTGCAGCAATTTTAGTTTCTGCATAGGTCCATTAGGAAATACAAGAGTTGTGAGCCCATTTTTCAAAATAATTGGTTTCAGGAGCAAATGATGGTTAATTATGAGCGATCGTCAGAACCGCAGCCAACAATTGATCCATCTCGACAGCAACAACAGACTTATTACAATCGGAGTGATAAGAACAACGCGGTAATTATAAAAAATTGTTGAATTTAGTATAAAACAGTTTTTGCTTTATTTTCAGCAAAGCTATCTGAATACTGATCCAAGTCGCGATGAAGAGGAAGAAGAAACGGCGTTTGATGAAGCTGAACCAGAAGATTCGGATGGAATAAATAAGCGAATGTTCCCACCGGGAAGGTATACACCACCAGTTCCAGTTCCAAGGAAATTAGGTGTTTTGTTAGATCAGGAGAGGTTTTTGCCGATTGGTAGGCTTTTAACCTTCATTGTTCAAAAATTGTTGAATTTTTAGCAAATGTTGCGAGAATAATGAAAGGAAGGGTGGATCCGAATGGGAAAATCTCGAAAGAAGCGAAAGAATGTATTCAAGAATGTGTTTCAGAGTTTATTGGGTTTCTGTCGTCAGAAGCGGCGGATGCTTGTAATAGAACGAAGAGGAAGACAATTACTGCGGACGATTTGTTGACGGCTTTAGAAGCAACAGGATTCGATAACTATTCGGAGCCGATGCGACTGATATTGATGAAATATCGACAAGCAAACAAGTTGACTGGTCCGGTTTATCGTCCACATCATAACTATGTGAGACCGGAGGTTTTTGCGAATGATCCGCAGATTCAGCCGCTGTCTTATGAGACGGAGAATGGGAATAAATGTAGAATTGATTAATGTCGGGTATTTGTTAAAGATTTTCATTTTGTAGCCGTCGAAGCGCCAGCTGAAGGTGACTTTCTGCCTAGAAATCCAAATTGGCCAGAAATGGAGATGGAACAGGAGGGTGCGCCGGAGACAGAGGAGGTATACCAGGAGGAAATAGGCCATCAGCAAGATGTTGAAGTGCAGAAGGCGATGGATGCACCGGCTGAAATGATTATTGTGAGTTGTGGACCTATTTAGCTTGAAAAAAATTCAAAAAATCAGTAGTGAGTCCCAAAATATCTGATTTTGGTCCGAAAAGACTGTCTGGGCCGAAAAACATAACATTTTGCTCATTTTTTTCGTAATGAATCGGTTTCTTTTGGTAATTTCGGGCTTTTCGGACCTCGTAGGTTCACTTGGGCCCATACCTGATCGTTTTCAGTTTCTCGGTATTTTTTTCAAACTGAATAAGGTCCATTTACACTTTTTGCTAAACAATGGGACAATGTGACTAGCGGAGTGTCGTAAACACACAAAAAGGGGCGTTGTCTGCAAGGTGGGGGCGCGTTTTTCCGAAATTATTTTAAAATGTATCAATAACACATTTTTATGATGAAATTTGCGTTATGAAATTAAAAACAAAGAATTATTTAAAATTGTGAGCTCCCCTAGTTTTCTCCTGGTTTTGTAGTTTTTTACAACCTGTGGCACACTTGCGGGAGCACCCACTTCTCATATGTAATAAAAACAAGCTGTTACGAAATTCCCATTTTTTTCAGCGAAGAGAAAACGGTGAAGATCTTGTGATGACTGATGGAACAACGGTGCCAGTTCAACAGCTCCAGCAACAGAATCAAATGCAAATATATGTAGACCCGACAACCAAGCAGCATTATGCAGCGGTTGAAAGTATAGTTTTTTTCAAACAATCCCTGATTTTTAGTGTTAAAAATATATTTTGTAGCTGAAAATGGTCTTCAACTCTACCCTATCACTATTCAGGACGATCCAGTGATAAATGTTTCTCCACAAATTTCGACAGATAAGGTTTGAAACAAAAGAAAGGGGGGGGGGGAAAGACGAAACTTTAAAAATGTTGCATTTTTGTAGGTTGTGGTTAGTGATAGACAGGATGATAAAGGTGCACAAGGAGATGGTAAACAGTTTTCCTCAAAAACTCTGAAATTAACTTTTTTTCAGATGAACCATCATCAAGCGGACAAAAAATGGAAGTGGATCATTATGAGTTGGCTCAACAGGAATTAGAAGAATTTATAGTACCAAATTCTAAAACACGACCAGTTCGGAAGGCAAGAACTTCAGCGGCTGAGAAGAAACAAGTCACTCCACCTAAAAGAGTGGAACGACGACCACAAAGAGCATGTGCGAAGAAATAATGCTGCCAAGAACCAATGTTTTGAAATTCGATCTCTATATATATGTAAGATCTCTAAGATCCGCTATATTTTAAGAATCTATTCATTATTATGATAAAATCTCAAAAAATGTACAGTCAATAGCAACTTACTAAATGAAACATAGAAACCGTAGAATATGAGAACAATGAAAACAACAATCAAATTTATGAGTTCTTTTGTGGAACCTTGATGGTTACTGTCTTCACTTCTGTGTATGCTTCAAGTCCATATTCTCCAAGTTCACGACCGATTCCAGATTGTTTGAATCCTCCGAATGGCGCAGCGGCGTCGAAAACGTCATAACAGTTGACCCAGACTGAACCAGCGCGGATGGTGTTGGCAACGTGGAGGGCTTTGTCGATGTCCTTTGTCATAACTCCGGCGGCCAATCCATAGATAGTGTTGTTAGCCTGGAAATATTTTTATTTTAAAAATTATTAGGTTTTTTTTAAACGAAACCTTTTCAACCAAATCTTCCATTCCATCGAATCTAATAATACTCATAACTGGGCCGAAGATTTCATCTTGAGCAATTGTCATTTGATCATTAACATTGGCGAAAATAGTTGGTTGGACGAAGTGTCCAACATCTCCGTGTCTAGCTCCACCGGTAACCAATTGAGCTCCTTCCTTCTTTCCAGCGTCGACAAATCTCAAAATAGTGTTCACTTGGTTTCCATCAACTTGTGGTCCTTGAGTGGTTTTCAAATCGAACGGATCTCCGATGACGGCAGTTTCGGCGAGTGCCTTGGATCTGGCGACGAATTCATCATAAATCTGGAAAAACGTGAATTTAATAAAACGAGAAAAATGTTAACAAGGAGCTCACCTTTCCTTCAACAAATGTTCTAGATCCAGCGCAACAACATTGTCCTTGGTTGAAGAATAATCCGTGGTTGGCTTGTCTGACAGATTCATCGATATCAGCATCAGCGAAGATAATATTTGGACTCTTTCCTCCGAGTTCAAGAGTGACCTTCTTAACATTGGAGTCAGCGGCGGACTTCATGACAATTCTTCCAACGTCAGTTGATCCAGTGAATGCAACCTTATCAACATCCATATGCTCAGATACAGCTTGTCCAGCAGTAGCACCGAATCCAGCGATAACATTAACAACACCATCTGGGAAGCCTGCTTCCTTAGTAAGAGCAGCAACATGAAGGGCACTCAATGGCGTTTGTTCCGCAACCTTCATCACAACGGTATTTCCCATAGCAAGAGCTGGGCCCAATTTCCAGGCTTGCATAAGAAGTGGGAAGTTCCATGGGATGATTTGTCCACAGACACCGACCGGTTCGTGGCGGGTGTAGGTGAAATAGTCTCCTTCGATTGGGATGGTCTTTCCATGGTTCTTGTCGGCCCATCCGGCGTAGTAACGCAAGGCTTTGATGGAAAGAGTAACGTCTGCGCCGTAAGCAACAGCGTATGGCTTTCCGTTGTCCAATGATTCCAAGGAAGCCAAAATGACGCGATCTCTTTCCATCAAGTCAGCCAATCGGTTGAGGAGAACTCCACGTTGGGAAGCGTTCATGGTTCTCCAAACACCTCCGGTCTGGAAGGCCGCTCTGGCAGCAACGACGGCAGCGTTCACATCAGCCTTATCTCCTTCAGCAACCTCGGTGATAACCTTTCCGGTAGCTGGGTTCGTTGTCTCGAAAGTTTTTCCCGATTTCGCTGGCACGAATTCATTGTTGATGAAGATCTGAAAAATGTTACATTTTTCTGATCTTTATTTTAATTATCTATAGATATCTATTTACTCAGTTCATTGTTCAGTTTCTATAACACATTTTACGACGAGCAACCCCCACCCCCCATTCAATTGATTGTCATCATTTTGCGACAAAATGTGTGTTCTCTGTTGAATATCCGTTTTTTTCGCATTTCCAGCAAAAACAGAAACCACGAGGTGAAAGCAAAGATAAACAAACTATAGAGAAAATGTCATGTGGTGGCAACGTGGCTGATTACGAGTTCGAAAAGATCGCGAACGAAATCTTTGAACATGTTTTCTTTATAATTGAAAGAGATTATAAATTTCAAGGCCGATTAATCTGATAATCGAATCAAATGGAACAATTTTAAGCTGAGAATCTTTAGGTAAACCGAAATTTTACAAACTTTTCTAAAATTCATAAAGATCTTACCCCGGTGTGTTGTGGAACAATGTTGGACAATCCTGGTGGGATGTTCGAAGCGTTACGAACTTGGGAAGCGGACCGTACGACGTTGCGAAGCATCTGAAAGAAATTATGATAAGTTTTTGATAATTGCATTTTTAGAAAAATACGCAACAAAGTAAACTATCCCTCAAATGAGGTGATAAGGGAACGGGTGAGAGAGAAACAAGAAGAAAAAATAAAAACGTGTGCCGCCATCGTCGATCGTTGATTTTTCGAATGAGGAGAGATGGCTATGGCGAGAAAAGGGGGAGGTCCTACGGGGGTCTCCCTCGGCTACTATTTGGGAGTCGCCAGGGCCAGCGACGCAGATATATAGCGGGGCGCGATTGCACAATATGAGGGGTGGGAAAGCATTGAACGTTTCGAAAATTGGGCTTTGACATTTGTCAGCATTTTTCGATATCTGTTTTCATGGTATCGAATGCTCATAGACAATGTTTTTCAGTTTTGTGCCTCGATTGTGCTCGGGCAGTTGTTTTAGATACTTTCGATTTTTTCGTTGATGACTATTTGCTTTGATGAAAAAAAAGAGAACATTTCTTGAAAAGTAAGAGCCACGTGTTTGGTTCAAAAATAAATAGAAAAGAAACGGGCGCTTCGAAAGAAGAAAAAAAGGCAATAGGCGCGCGGTTCCATTTTATAAATGGGAATCGTGGCGAGACCTTTGAAATAAATTTGAATAGGAGCGATAGTTTTTGCGCAAACTCGTAAATAAAATTCCATTTTTCATTTCTTCAGTTCATTTTTAATTGCAAAGATGTAACTTCTAAGTGCCTGATAGCCCTAAAAAAAAATAAAACAACTATTAAATTGAACATTTGAATCTGTTTGCGATAAAATCGAAAAACAAACTTTTCGAAGGTTTCTCATCAGCGGAAAAGATCGTTCCTTGGCGATTAAAAAATGAGAGAAATGTAAACGCTTTTTGAAAGTTATTTTAAAATGAAGAAAAATGAGAATTTTTCTAAACGTTTGGAAAAAATGACTAAGCACTAGAATAGTGCATTTTTTATTTAAAAAAGCGTTTATTAAAAATCTCTGGAAAAACAGTTTTTTGTTGAAAAAAAAAAAAAAAATAAACGAATTACAAATCGGACGGTCAATTCATGAATCACGGTATTCGTGGTGAGACCAATTGGAGGAAATCAGCAACACTCCTTTAAAGTCTTACTGTAGGTTTTTAAAAAATTGTTTGAAAAAATCCCAAAAAAACCAAAAATTATTGCAAAGTTGAACTTTTTCTCTATCAGCCCAGGTTTAAATATGCAAACTCTGCACAACATACACATTTTTGGGTAAACATGACATTTCGCTGAAATTTGACCATTTTCTTCAATCAAAAAAAATGCGAAATTAATTATTTTCGACCGGAACGTTACGAATGAGTCATTCTGGTATTTAAATGTGAACGTGAATTATTCAAATAAACGCATTTTTTGAATAAATAACGTTTCGCTAAAATTTCCTTGAAAAAAAAAGAAGTTTTTTAAATAAAGAAGAGCCAAAAACTTGACATTTTATAGGTTGTGCTCAAATAATAGGTATTTGTAAAAGTGGTCTAAAGAGTCAATTTTTTCGGTGAAAAAAAAACTAAATAGTGAAGATAGCATCAAAACAATCGTGTCTGATGTGGCATGTGTCGGGGAAAGAATAGATTTTGTAAATAAAAAAGTAATTTATTAGATTTTCTATAATTTTTTCAGTAAAATGTTGATTTTTCTTTGACAAAAAAATGCAATAAATTATTTATTAAATAGACAGAAAAAACTATCGACCATTTGTTGGATACAAATTAATTGGTCTCCAAGTAACTTTATTTGGAATTCCAGCATAAATATATGGGAACACAGGTCGTTCTGAAGCAACTTCTAACAGTGTGACGATCAAAAGAAGAATTAGAAGATGTGTTGTCATCTTGAGAAAACTGTCCTGAAAAAAACATTTATGAAAAATTCCAAACTGTTTTCATAAAAGTACTAATTGAACTGATAAGAAAAAGAAGAAGAAGAAGTTCAAAGACAATCTTTGTGTCAAAGACACAGATTATTTTGTTTATTTTCTATCATTTTTGGAACGACACTTTCATGGTCATGTGACTGTTTTTATTATTAATTGAAAACGGATGTCGATTGCTGGTTCTTCTGGTTTTTGAACGAGAATGTGATTATTGAGATCCATTAAAAGGATTGATCTGTGATTCTACAAAAAAATGACAATCAAAGATAGTTAATGGAATTTTCCTTACATTCAAAGATTTCGAGATAATGATTTTTTTTTGAAAATTTAGAATGTAAATAAATATTCTGAAAATCTTCGAAATTTCCGATATTTAAAGACAGGGTGCCAGTTAAAAATTTCGCCGCTGCGGCGATAAGATTTTAAATTACCGCGTGTTTTGAATTTTCATGTGCGCTCCAATGAACAGCAGTCATGTGTGTGCGCGGTAATTTGAATTTTTGAAATTTTTGTGTGTTTTTTTTTAATTTCTTTCGTTTTTGTCCGATTTTCAGCGTTTTTTTTGCTGAAAGTCATTAATTATTTTTAATAAGTGTCAAATTAATTTTTCTTACATTAACTAACCGGGATTCCTCATAAAATGCGGGAAAAGCGTTGATTTTCCCAATTTTCATCCAAAAATGAAAATTTCGCTATAATTTTGAAAGCAGATTAAATAGGCGTACGTTTCGCAAATAAATTATTATTTCACAGGTATTCTAGTTTATTTTTTTTGAAACCGACGAAACATTTACAGATTTCATGGACACAATTCATCAGCGACCCAAAAAAATCAGTTTTCCGAAAAATTGATCAGTTTGACATATCATTTTAGATTTCTAAAAATGTCATAATCGTTCTTTAACAGTTTTTGTTTGTTTTTGAGTTTTTTGAATTTTTTTGAATTTTTCTTATTTTTCGGGTATTTGAATAAAATTTGCCTCAAAATTGTTTGAATCTGGTCGCAACATACTTTACTTATGTTATTCTACTGAAAAGAAACATTTTCCACTAAAAAAATTAAAAAATAACAGTTTTGAAAAAAATGTAAAAAATTCAAATTGTTGTGCTTCCCGCCAAAAAGCGTACGTGAGCGTACGGCGGGAATTCAAAAATAATTTTTTTCATCTTCCGGACGGAACTACAAAATTGTTTTTTTTCGTCGGGATTTCGCATGGAATATACTAGAATGTCGGTAGAAAGATGAATTTTTCACAATTAAATCCATATGGGGTAAAAATAACTGGCACCCTGTCTTTAAGAAAAATTTATAACAAATTTTGAGATTTTAGAAAAAATTTAAAAATTTGAGCAGCTTTCGGAAAAATATAAAAAAATCTGAATTTTTTAAAAATTCTCCTGAAAATCTAAAAATTTCTGAAATTTTCGGAAAAAATACAATTTTCTGTGATTTTAGACGAAATTTGAACATTTCTGCGATTTTCGGAAAAAGTAAAAATTAATAAGTTTTCAGAAATGTGTAATTTTCTGAAATATGAAAATTTTAATTTTTTTTTGAAAATCCAGGATTTTATGAATTATTCTGAAAATCTCGACATTTAAACTTTTTTTGAAATTTTCTGAAAAAAAATAATAATTTTCAAAATTCGAAAATTTCTAAGGTTTTCAGAAAATAATTTAAAAATAGGAATTTTTTAAATTGAAAAGCTGTGAATTCGAGAAATTGTCTGAAAATTTAAAAATTTCGGGTTTAAGGTAAAATCAATAGAAGATAAAGAATTTTTAAAAAATCAATAGTAAATCTCAAAAATCAAAAATCAGCTCGCAGTTCCACATTATTTCATAGTACTTCTAAAATTTTTCGTTTTTAAACCCTACTCCATTTTTTAAAAATGAATTTTTGATTTTCAGACAAAAAAATTAAAGAAAAAAATTTTCACAATTCGTTCAAGCTTCTTTAAAAAAGATTGCATTTTTTAAGTTAGTAAAATTAATTTCATATTATTTTGGGGATTTCTAGAAAATTCTTAATATTTATTTTTTACTGTTTCAAAATTTCAATGTTTCAAATTTTTTTCGAATAATTTTGATAGATTACCAATAAAAGATGTAAAAATTTCAATTAAAATGTTTTCAACGTTCACACTTGATTATAGCTTAATTTTTTAACACTAGATTATAGCTTAAAGGAGGGCTTTACGGAGATTATGAATGCGCCTAGGATGAAAAAAGACTTCATACTCATTCCAAATCTGTTTTTAAAATTTTCTAGAACCTCCTAGAAACCGAGAAAACACGTCTCAAAACAATGACCTAGAAAAAAGGGCCACCGGCAAAAACTAGTCCGCAGGCATGAAAAGTCCAAAAAAAGAAAGAAAAAACATAAATTAAGATGAAAAAACATAAAAAAGGACTAATATAAGCATTCTACATAACTATTTATTAGCGAAAAACGAAAAAAGCTTATAGAAAAAAGTTCGGCCAGGTATACACTTTTTCTAGGCCATTGTTTTGAAGCTTATTTTCTCGGCTTCCAGGTGGTTTTAGAAAATTTTAAAAACAGATTTGGAATGAGTCTGAAGCCTATTTTCATCCCAGACGCATTCATAATCTGCGTAAAGCCCTCCTTTAATTCAATCCCTAATTCACGCTCGGTTTACGCTTTTTTATGTATCAAGATGTTTCCAAAATTTCATCATATTTTTAGTAAGTATCAATTTTCAAAGTTCGCGCTTAATTCACGCTAATTAACGTCTTTAGGCTTGAATTAAAAATTCAGGACTTTGATGCTTTGTAGTTAAAAATTTGAAATGTTTTCCGAAGTTGCGTTTTCCGATTTTTAGAAATTTAATTTTCAGAGTTCGCGCTTAATTTACGCTTGACTCACGCTTAACGGAGCTTTTTTCTAATTTCAATGTTTTAAAGTTGAACTTTAAATTTTTAAATATGAAAATTTTTTGGCAGATTCTGGAAAATTCCAATTTTCGGAATCCGCGCTTAATTTATGCCTGATGTACTCTTTTTCGAATTTCCATGGTTTGAAACGGGGCTTTAGAATTTGAAATTGCTTTTTTTTCTAAATTAAAAAAAAAATTCCAAAACACAACATCGAAGTTCTAAAACTTCAATCCAGGCGTAAACCAAGCGCGAGTTGAGCGTTTATAACGGAAAAATGCCCATTTAGCCCGTTCATTTTTCTCAAAATTCCTTCTGAACCCCCCTAAAAATTTCCAAAATTTTAATTTCAAAACCTGGTTATATTTATAAAAATATTTTATGACCCATTCCAAAAAAATCTTTATAAATATGTTTTCCCATGAAAAAAATGTCTCCCTAAAAGGTTTGCTCTTCCACGAACATGCACTTATCAATACAATATTTATTTTTGTTGAAAAAACCGGGGAAAAAACTCGATTTTTTCACCGCCCTCGAAAAAAAAATCATTGGTGTTCCATTTTAATGCATGTGAACACACAAATACAATTAAAGGAAGGAATTTTTTCTTTCTGGTGATAAATATTTACAAAATTGCATTTTTTTTTTCACCCCACAATATTGAACTTGACTAACCAACAAAAAAAAGGTATTGTTATTCTATGTATTTAAAAAAATATGTGTTTTTTTCTAACACTTTTTCTATAAGTAGACAAAACGAAAAATGATCTGTATCTTTTCCGTGTGACATGCCACAAGAACTGGATTATTTTCGGCTTTTTTTCGGTCAATGGTTTTTTTTTGTTGATAAAACTGAAAATTTGTATTATTTAAATTATTTAAAGCTATGGGTTTATTGATCGAGATGCCAAAAAATTTGGAATACTTTTTGGGGGTGACAAGAGTTGAAAAAATAAATGCACAAAAAAATCATCAAATGCGCCAAAATCCCACAGATTCTTTAGTGAGAAGGGGAAGGGGGGTTAATAAATTAAATTATGATCTTTTAGGAACAACGAAAACAAAACAACATGTTTCAATTATTATTCGTCGATGTGACTGAATTCTTCTTCTTGTTCCCTTTTATCGTCTTGATGAAGGGTAGGAAAACATTGCAGACTTGTGGACGATCAGTGGTTGAATTTGAGCGGGATCCTTTTCTGGAAAAATTTGAAAATTGTTAACATTTTCAGGGTTCACGCTTGACTATTGCTTAATTTTCAGCGTCACGCCTAATTCACGCTTTTCTACTAAAACTTTAATTCCCGCGAAATTCAAATTTCAAAAAATTGTAAATTCAGAAACATTTCAAATTTTAATTTCAAAGCATCAAAGTCCCAAATTTTCAATTCGAGCGTAAATTAAGCGCGGAAATAGAATTTCTAAAAAATCGGAAAACACGACTTCAGAAAAAATTTCAAATTTTAATTTCAAGGTATCGAAGTCCTGAAATCTCAATTCAAGCGTAAATCAGGTAAATCAAGTAAATCAAGTTAAAGTCAGTGATCAGTTAATTTGACCCTATTGTCAAGATAATAATTTCTGGCCGCTCGTTTTCCGGAGTGTCGTTGGGAATTTGCGACCGCTACGCTCTCGAATTCAAATTTCTCATTTGCTCTTGCGCGTAGCGGTCGCGTTGCGAGTAAATTCCTAACGACACTCCGCAAAACGAGCGGCCAGAAATTTTTATCTTGACAATACCTGATCTTAGTTTCAAAAATTAGATAATTTGTTTCGCGCCAATTCCGACCGGGCTAAAAGGTTGAAATTGGCGCGAAACGCAATTATTTGAATGTGGTTATTGGTATCGTTTTTTGGACCACCTAGACTCCCATTCCAATGTTGATTCTTTGCCATGAATTTGTATCGTATTAACTGACAAGCTGCCTTTAAGCATTAATTAAGCGCGAACTGGGAAGATTGAAAATATCCTTGAAATTTTAAAATATTTTAAAGTTTCAATTCATTAGTAATCCAAGCGCGAATTTGGCGTTTCGCTGAAAATTAAGAGCGAAATCATTTTTCAATGAAATTTCAAAAATAATGTTTTTGAAGTGGTTCCTCTCCTTCCCCCCTCAAAACTTACTTATTATCCTCACGGTCTTCTTCATTTTCAATTTGTTTTAAATCATCAAAATCAATATTTTCAACTCTTGTGGGTGATACCAATGAATATGTCGATCGATAAAATGATTTGTCTGAAAATTACCAAATTGAGAAAAAAGAGGTGAAAGAAGCCAAAAAGCTAGCACTAACCATTACCTTGAATTCTCAATTTCCCAAGCTCGTGTTCCAGATTTTTGTGTGCTTCCAAAGGCGTTGGCGACGCAATCTCACTCTCAATTTTATGTGCAAATGAACGAAGAAAGAGCTCTTCCCAGAGTTTATTTGGCTCCTCTTGATTATCCTTTGTGAGTTTTCGGCCATCTTTCAGATATTTCGGTTTTGAGCCTTTTTTCTTCAATTGTCCGGTGAATAACGGTCTCCATGATGGTGTCCTCTTTGTTGATCCACGGTTAGAATGTGCGGATTCACTATCTCCACGTCGTCTGACCGATGGCTCACGAGATATGAATTCTGGAGCAGTTGCGTAATAGTCGAGCGGGGTGTCGCATTGAACATTTACCATTCCAATCATTTTTGGAAGTATTTGTTTAGTTTCTGCAAAATAATGTCCAAATTTATATAGAAACAAAATGATGACAAAGTTGTTTCAATTAAAGGATTATAGGGTGGTCCTATTGAACATGGAAAAAATTTACATGATTCTCTTTAGACAAAATTTAGAACTAAGTGGAGGGTAGTGACCGAAACTGTCAAAGTGACGACGATTCAACCATCTTAAGACGATTTTGGTGGTATGTAAAAAGCAAACAAGGAATGAAAAGAAGAAGAAGAAGGAAAAAAAAGTGAAAGCATGTAAAAGTTAAGAAGAATGTGGAGCCAATGGGGAAATTTTTATGCGAGTTGGTTTTTTGGTGGTTTTTCCATGATGGGTCATGTGGGGTGGGAGGAATTCGTTCTTTAAACTTAGTTTATGAAGGTGATACGGAATTGATCTTAAATTATCCTATTTGGGAGCTTCCGCAAGTAATTGGGGTCTTAAAGATAGTATGCCACCTAATTCGAAAGGTTCCAACTATTGAATTAAGTGACACCCTGTCTTTAAGATTTTCACCTTATAATTTATGAGTTTATTAAAAAAGGGGAGTCGAAAATTGAAAAATTGAAAACTCGGATATTCCGAATCACCGGAAATTTGGGTTTCTAGGCCATATTTGTGATAAATGGCCTAGAAACCCAAATTTTCGCGGTCTTACTTCGAAAATCCTACTTTTTTCAAATTTTCGACCTAAATTTTGTTTTTACATATATTATCATCCAAAACCTCCTATTTCTGGGGGCCTAGAACCCCTTTTTAAACACCAGGTGGCCATTTTTTCTAGGCCATTGCTTTTGATACGTATTTTCTAGGCTTCTAGGTGATTTTAGAAAATTTTTAAAACAGATTTCGAATGAGAATGAAGTCTAGTTTTATCCCAATTACATACAATAGCTCTGTGAAGTCCTCCTTTAAAACAGTGTCACCCTGTCTTTAAGAACTCAATAGAGAGAATACAATAGTCAACATTTTGAAAATAAATTCTGAAAAATCAATGGATATTAAGATTTGGAAGGATTAAAAAAGAGGTGGTACACTGTCTTTAAGTTGAATACAAAATGAAAAAATGAAAAGAGAATTTTAAAGACAGTGTACTAGAAATTCTGGTAAATAACATTCCACCAAAACAAAATAAGTGAAAAAACAGGCCTCAATGCACAAATTTATAGAAACCCGAGGCCAAAATGCAAGTACATCGAAACAGTGTACACGACTGACCCTCTTAAGGATCGCACATATTAAATAGAATCAAATGGTGACGAATTAAATTCAAAAAACAGTGACGTCAAGGTTCCACTTTGCATTTAGACCTCAAAACCCCCTCGACGACTATTTTTTGTTGTCTGCAAACATAAATACAAACAGTCGTCTCCAAGAAAGGGAGGGTGGGGGGCGGGACTCGGAAGTGGGGTGGAGCATTTTGCTAGAGTCGAGTTATTTTGTTACGTTTTCGAGTTTTTTTTATCAATGACAAAATTTTATGTAAAAAAAATGGTTATCGGAACAGGAAGTAAGACGGGAGCTGGTTTTGATGAGTGAAATTTGAAATTTGGTGTAATTTCGTCGTATTTCCAAAATTTTTCGGGAAAAATAACAAGAAATTAGCAGTTCCCATCGAAATTAGGGGATTTGGACTAGATTGGGATTTCTAGCCCATTGAAATTAATTCTTTTAGAACGTCAGAAATCGCAACAAGTGAAAAAATGGCCTAGAAACTGAAAATTGGGTTCTTTAACTTTATTTTGATGAAAATTCTAATTTTTCAATATTTTCGAGTTTTAATCCTATTTTCAAACTATCCTGCATTAGAAAAAGTATTATGAAAACAAATTTCAGCAGCTATGCTTAAAAACTTGTATTTTTTCAAAAAAATATCAAAAATTTCAAAAAAAAATCCCAATAATTCGCATGATCGAATACGTAATATATGACGATGAGCTAGAAAACGTTTTCGTCTCGGAACAGTGATTTTTAAGGAAAAGAAAAAAGAATGGGGGAATTTTTCATCAAACGAAAAAATTTTAATTCTTTCTCGGCGTTTTTGATAAGCTATCATCGAGTGTATTGGAAAGAATTTCGACATTTTAACAAAAAGAGTATTTTCCTTCGAATGTTCATAACGTGGTTTGTGCTTTGATTTTGTAATTCAATTGAATTGCGAAAAAAGTCAGAAAAATCGCATGGAAATTGTAGGTGGAAGAGCTTTTTCAACCGGGGGACTAACTTTTCACAGATGCGAATGTTAGTCCCCCTTTCATTTTTGATTTTCAAACGAGCGCTTTTTTTTGGAGTTTCTGTGGTTTTCGTGGTATTTTGCAACAAAAAAGAAAGGAGAGGTGACGTTTTTATTATCAGATCAAAAAATAATCATCTATTTTCCGGAAAGATCTAAAACGCATAGTTTTACATCATTTTTACCCAATTGATGACAAAAAGAGAAATTTTCAAAGGTTTTTTCATATATGATCACAAAATAAGCCGGGAATTAAGATAAGTAACAAAAAAGTGACGTTTAGAACTATCTAAAAAAACAAATTTCAACAAAAATACAATTTTCAGCTTGTCCTATTTATATTCACACCTTTTTTTGTACCTAAAGCTATAAAAATACCTATGTCATCGCACAAAGAACCAGACGGAGACCGAGGAAGAAAAAAAAACAATAAAAACCAAAGGAATGTGTGTTATGTGCTGAAAAATAATACTAATATGGGCGGTATGCATATTTTTTTTTGTGCGTGTGCTGCTTTTTTGTGACGAATACCCAAAAATGTACATTTCCTGTATGACTTGTTGTCAGCCTACGCGTTTCTCCGATGGTTCGTCATAAGGTCAGTTTTGGTTCAAAATTGCTTTTTTTTGGAAATGAGCCAACTTTTTTCCGAGTCATCGAGTCAGGAAATATGAGTCATCAATTTGGTTTGGTTGAAAACACACAATTGATCCTGTGAATAAACAAATGACGATTTTTAATCATGACTCGATTGTGCAAATAGTTTGAAACAATAAGAGGAAAGGTGTGAAAACTTGGAAAAGTCACATTTTTTCGACACATTTAAACTTTGATTTCTACAAAACGTGCTAACTTTTAAGTACCCGTTTGAATTCTCGCCAAACGCGATGTTGCAAGTGCGCCCTAATGAAAATTGATCGAATTTTATCGGTTTCTCAAATTTTGTGGTTATAAAAATGATTGTAATCGATAAATATTATTTTTAAAAAATATTAAGGTACAAAGCCAACATTCAGAAACGTCTAGAAATTAAAAAAAAATTTCGAAAATATTCAAAATCAATTTATCAAAATTAAAAAAAAATCTTTATGGACCTATGCAGAAACTAAAATTGCTGCAAAAAATTGCAAACAAATGCAAAAAATTCAATGAAGAAACTTGCAAAAAATGTCAAGAAATTGACTGCGACGTATTTCGACACGGAAAGTTGATCACAGAAGTGCGGTGGGGCGCGTTTGCTCATTCCCTGGTGGTCCACGCCGAAGCGTGCTTTTCTATCTTGGGCACACACACATAAGCAGCATATCCCACCCCTCCTCTGAGTGGCCCGGTGGCGCAGTGGCTTGTACTCTTGCGTGTTAAATGAGAGGCCTTGAGTACGGTTCCCTATGGTTGTATTTTACTGTAGCATGCCCGGACTTAACCAAAATTTGAAAAAAAACCACTAATTTGAATTCCCGCGCGTTTCAATCCATAAAATCTGTGTACTTCTCGAGGATGATCAACTTTCCGTGTCGAAATACGTCGCAGTAAGAAATTGCAATTTTTTTCAGCCGATTTACGGTAAAAATACGGTAACCGTTGCGAGACCATCAAAGGTTCTTACTCTTCGCTGCGAGACCCTCACAAATTTCACAGGTGTGCGTCCAAAAATACGGTCAAGAGTCGTTTTCATTGATGGTCTCGCAACGATTACCGTATTTTTCCTGTAAATCGGCTGCAAAAAATTGCAATTTCTTGACATTTCTTGCAATTTTTTGCAAGTTTCTGCATTGAATTTTTTGCATTTGTTTGCAATTTTAGTTTCTGCATAGGCCCATTAAAAAAATAGAATTGGAACTGCTGACTTAAAACATTGAGAAACTAATTTTTAAAAAAAATTCGAAAGAAAGCTGAATATTTTTATTAAAATACATTTTTCTTTAAATTTTTGTCTGAAAATTTGCCAGAATTTTTTGAATTACAGATTGTATTCATTTTTTCTGTTTAAATCCGTTGAAAAACATGAGTTTTTATTTAATTTTCAAAAATTTGAATTTTGAGCAGGTCGCAAGTGCGCTCTATCGATAGAGAATTAAATTTTCTATCAGTGTTACATTTAGAGGTTGAAAAAAATTAATTTGACGACAAATTATAGTTTTGTATTCATTTTTCTGGAAATTTTCAGAGTTTGTGGTTGAAGTTGATCGAACGTCTGTTTTATAGAACTAGCTCGGTATTGTGATGCTGAAAATTATAAAACTCACGTAATTTTGAAACGATAACTTTCTCATGATAGCGACCATAAGATTTTCAGAACCGGTACAAAATTTTGGTTTGGAAATTGCTTGGAATTTGCAAAAAATAAAAACAATCTAACTAAAAACTCATTAATTTTGTATTTAAAATAAAAGTTCACGTTTTTAAAAAAATTATAGATCTTGATAAAATGCCTATAAAAGGGCGAGAAATTTAGAAATCAGTCATAATTCAACGAACCCTCGAACTCAACTAGACTTGACACGGAGACAACAAAACAAGCATGGACCAAATTCCGCCGTACGAGTTCAATAAATATGTTCTCGCCGCCAGATCTGCCGTCGTAGTTTGCTCATCGTTTGAGGTAAGTGGCATCATGCCTTTAAGACAATTTTAAACAAAATTGCTACTTCAGCTTCTTCTCGTGTTGTTTGGCTCATTGGCCGATTCGAACATCTTGGCCAAGCTCCTCTACTTCCTGTTCCTTGGAGCATCAGCAGCGGTGTCGGCTCACAACTTGGCATTGAATGTTGATGGAAGAGAGGAGATTAAGAAGCTCATTTCTTCTTCAGACAATGAAGTACGTGGAAAATCGGCAGCTTGTGAGATATAAACCCCGAAAAAGGTTAAAATTTTCAACATTTTCAGTGGTTCTCGCCCCTCCATTGGCTGGAATTCTTGTGTTCCTCTGCGTCTCTGGACACGCGTTCTTCTCGCTTTTCGTCCTCATCCACGTTTTGGCATCGGTTGGACAATTAGGAATCGAGGCGTATGAAATTCGCAAGGGTGGATCTTCTGGATCACCATCTAGTGTCGCCACAGCTGTTCCAGGAGAAGCGCCGCCAGCTCCGCAATAATTGATGCGATGAATTAGAATAAAACTATTTTTTAAAAGCATGTGTTTGTTGTTTAGAATGTTTTTTTCAAGGCAAAAAAAAAGGTAGATATGGTTTCACAAAGAACCTAGAATTAAAAAAAAAACGGACTAAAAAATTCAATTGAAAAAAACAACGATTTTTCCACATGGAAAAATTAAATGAATCATTTAAAAAAATTTTTGGTATCAATAATTCCACCGTACTCTAAAGGAAAATTTGTTTGAAACACCGTCTGGTCTCAACACGATTCTATCAGTTCGATGGTTACGGTGCCTTTAAAATCACGCGCGCTTTTTTTGAATTTTTGAATTTGGCCACGTGCTTTGAAAATTGTTGTGTGAGTGGAGTCTTCATTTTATTTTATTGTAACTTTTTTTCTGTGATCCTTTTAAAAAATGCTCCGCATGAAAGCGTTTTTTTTGCTTATTTTAAAGATATGGAAAGCGTTACATAAAATTAATAAATTTGGCCTAAATTTGTTTTTCTAAAATTTAAGATTTTCTGCGCATTTTGAGACAAGTTTTAATGATTTAGCTATGTTAAATGAAAGGGAAAAGTTATTGAGTGGTCTTATTCGAATTTATGAAGTATTTTATTTTCGACTCAAAAATTTTCTGTTAAATCTGTTAAATACGTCATTCACGTGACCCGCTAATTCCAACTCGGCATGAGAGAACTTTCTCAATCTGACGAATATTTTGCTTTGTAATTATTTCATTGATTTACAGATGGATCTGCTTGATTCGGTAATGTCCGAAATGGACGAAGGAAGGGAGCAAAGCAAAAGAAGTGATGGCCGTCCGGCATCCACTCGCCCACCAACGACGCCTACAGCTACCACACCTGGAGGAAGTTTCAGAATCCCAAGGAAAACCAACGATCGAGAATCAAGCAGTTACAAGAGACCACAACAGGAGGGATCTGAAACTTGCAGTTCTGGAGCACCGATACCGAAAAGTTAGTGTGTTCCCTAGGTTTTAATGAAAATATTTATACTTCAGGAGTTATGGTTGTTAATTCCACCGAAAACAATCAACCGACATTCAACGCTTTCCAATTCATCGGAGCACAAATGAACTATTTCGCAATCGATACTTCGAAAATGCCAGACCTTGAAAGAATCCACGTGGAAATGTAAGAAATGGATTTTGATGTTATATTTGTAATTTTTTAAATAATTTCAGGCATGCTGTTTCTTTTACTGGCAAAGTGTTCCATTTGAACGGCGATGATTTGGGAAGAGGAGAATTGGCAAAACAATACTTGAAATGGGGATTGCGAGCAGTTTGGAAGCTTGTCGTTCTGCAGAAACCGGAGCTTTTCAGCAAAGACAGTGATTGCCGTTGCGGAGCATATGATCTTGGAGCTGCTATCTATTTCCCACTTGGAATTTATTCTGGAAAAGAAGAAGAAACTGTTGAATTGCTCAAGTCGGAAATTGATGCAAAATTGTGGGGCCCAATCGGCAAAATGTGCAAGAAAGGAATCGAAAAGATTGTTGTTACATTTGTTCGAAACAAGGGAAAAAATAATGGAATGGTAAGGCATGTCTAGATTGGATAGTTTTTAAAGTTAGGTTATTGCAGATTTTCGCAAATGGAGAATTGAGTTTGTCTGAAGAGAATCGTCAAGAGCTTGTTCGAGCCGTCGAGGTGATCACTTCGCAAACAACGATGACAAGAGATTACTTCCAATTCGGAAATACAACATTCTCAAGGGGAACGGATAGAATCTTCATTCATGGTCAAGAACAAAAGGATAGCAAATGCCAATTTGATGCAGAAGGAAAAGAGCTGAAAACTGGATTTGAAAAGTCTGTGAAGATTATTGCAGGTCTTGAAAAGCCGGAAATGGTATATTCCTTGGATGGTAAGATTTTATCCAAATGAAATTTTGATATGAGAACAATTTTCAGTGAGAAGATGCCCGTTCTATCAAGAAGCGCCGCTTATCAAGTTTGCTGCATCTTTGTTCAATCAAAATGGTGGAAGAGGGGGTGGAGGTAACGACCGAGGAGGGCGTGGCAGTTTTGGTGGTGGAAGAGATCAGGGTAGAGGTGGATATGGAAGAGATCAGAGCAGAGGTGGTTATGGAAGAGATCAGAGCAGAGGGGGATATGGAAGAGATCAGGGCAGAGGTGGATATGAAAGAGATCAGAGCAGAGGTGGATATGAAAGAGATCAAGGAAGAGGTGGTCGATATGATGATCGTTCGGAAAGAAGAGATGATGGTGGAATTGATCAAGCTGCTGTGGATAATATGTTGCAACAATTGAAAAGAATTTCTGAGAAGCAGCTCAACGAGGTTTTGGACGAAACTCGAGGTTTTGCTGTAAATCCAACTCATTTGCAAAACGACAAGCTGAATCTTTTCTACATCCACTCTTATATCTGCAAGTCAGCTGAGGAGTGAGTCAAATGAAAAATTTTAATTGCACGCATAATAACTGTTTTCAGAATCACCTTTCCAATGAAAAATGAACAAGGAGAAGAAGAGATTATCTCAGTTGCCAAATATTTCCTCAATCAATACAAGATCAAGTTGAAGTATCCGGATGCACCGATGGTTGTCCAGAAGAGAGGATCTTCATTGACTTATTGGCCGATGGAAGTTCTCAAAATCGAGAGAGGACAACGAGTGAAGATTAGTCGTATCACGTCGACTATTGTACGTTTATATTTTTAAAAATTTCGATTATGCTTGAAATTTTTTCAGCAAGCAGCAATGACAAGAGACATGGCAATGCTTCCAGAAGCTCACATTGAGCGATACCAGAAGATCATCCATGAACAATTGAAGATTCAGGATAATGTTTCCTTGAACAACTTCAACCTCAGAGTATCGACCGTATGTTTACAGAAGTTCAAATATCCTTTTATTTACAACCATCATTTTCAGACTCCAATGGAAGTTACTGGAAACATTCTCACCGCTCCAGTGATTCAGTTCGCGTCTCGTCGAACATTCCAGCCAAATACTGGTATTTCGATGAAACCACAGATCAACCAGCAAGGAACTGTTGTTCGTCCGGCAAGAGATATTAAAATTGTGCTCATCAATTTTGGAAACTGTTTGAGAGACAATGAAGTGGATTCTTTCCAAAAATGTGTTGAAGAATGGTGCCGTTCACAAGAATGTCGTATTCGCGGTTGGAAGATTAGAGAATGTCGAGAGAATGATGCTAGAGACATTAAGGATTTGTTGCTTCGATCCAAGGATGATGGTTACACCATCGTTGTTGGTATCACAAGAGATAAGAAGTCCGAAGCTCATGGTACTAAGAATATGTTTGAATTTTCTACAGCATATTTATTTTTTTTAGATATCTTGAAGCATTACGAATCGCTTTACGGAATTCAGACGTATCATCTTGCACAAATGACGGTCCAAAAAATGCCAAGACAACGCGTCACCGCTGAAAACGTTCTCAGAAAGTTCAATCTCAAATGTGGTGGCTTGAACTTCTCAATTTCTGTTCCACGCCAAGCTGGAGGTAAACCAATTTGTGTTCAGGAGAAAGAGTAAGTTTCTGAATATTATTTCAGATTTTATTAAAAATTTTGCAGGGTCAATCAGAAATTCTTTGAAAATACAATGACCATTGGTTTTGAATTGTCACATGCTTCGGCAACATGTTTGTTTGATAAGCAAAACAACATTACTTGTGGTGAACCATCAGTTGTTGGCGTTTCCTATTCGCTTGGAATTTCGACAGATCTTGGAGGTTTCAATTATTTGCAAAAAACCAGAGAAACATCCTTGCAGTAAGAAAACACGGTTCTTAATAACGTTTCAATGTTTACCTCCTTCAGGCATTTGGATAAATACTTCCCACAAATCATCGAAAACTATCTCACGGTCAACAAGTCTTTGCCAGAAAAAATTGTTATCTTCCGGGGTGCAACTGGAGATGGCGATTTCCCAAAAATTGAAGATGAGGTCAACACCATGAGAAAATCTATCGAGACCAATTCGAAGTTCAGCAATGCTGCGAAAGGATTGTACAGACCGAATATCTTGATGATTGTTGTCCATAAAAACAGTCATATTCGAATTTTCCCGCGAGACATCAGAGGAGGAAGAGCACAGGAACAGAATGTTCCATCCGGAACATGCATCGAACATCATGTCACCGGTTATGGAAAGAATGAGTTCATCTTGGCTTCCCAATCTGCTCTTATTGTGAGTTCTTCGGATAAACAATGCGAACATAATTAAATTTGTTTTCAGGGAACCATTCGTCCAACCAAATACACAATTTTGGTCAATGATCCGGAATGGTCGAAAAATGAAATTTATAATTTCACATATTTCTTGGCATTCGGACATCAGGTCTCTTATCAACCGCCGGCCGTTCCAGATGTTCTCTACGCCGCACAAAATAACGCGAAACGTGGAAGAAACAACTGGAAGATTCACCAGTAAGACTTTGGTTTCTATTTTTAAGTTTAAAATCATTTTTCTTACAGGAAGCTCACGCGTCTTGAAGGAGAATGTGCCAGAAATGATCCAAGTGCTCAGCCAGATGATGAAGAAGATTCAAAAATGGAGCAACTTTCGGACTTCTTGAATCAATGTACACTCCAAACAAAGAACTTCTGGGCTTGATTACAACGTGAAACCGTCATTATTTACACATTAATGTCTTACTTTTATGCAGAATTACTTGTTTTCTGAGAACCATTTGCCAGTAAAACATTTAACCAATTTTATTCGTTTTATTATTTCCCCCATTTTATTTTGCTTCCCCTTTTAAGTTTTATAATCATAGTAGAGGTAGTAGCTTTACAGTCGCATTCCGCTTACACCGTTTTAAAAATTTATCTTAATTAAAGTAAATATGTAGTTTTAAATATAAGTACCGTTTTATCATTTTTTCTCTTCATAACTTTTGTATGTTCCCGCTATATGTTTTCAAATTTGTTGTAATTTTTAGCTGCCAAATTCAAGCGCTATGTCCCACTATTGTTTTACCCGTGGAAAATTATCCACACATGATTCCTAATAATTATCACAATAATTGTTTATATTCTAAGTGTTTAAAATACACAGATTATAGTGGAAATATTGTTTGACTGTTCTTAATGAGGTTTCAGTATCTGCGGAATATCTGGTATTCACTATTCGATAAAGTCAGTCTTATTTCATGGATGAAATGCAGAGAGCGTCCTCTTAGCGTCACTACTCGAAATTTAGCACAAACATCCTTTTTGTCTCCGGCGCACTCATACTCAAACACATGCTGTGACTGGTACATGTGCGGGGGACATTTGGTTGGGGGCCCCACCCCACCTGTTTTTGCATCGCCAGGACACCCCCCCCCTTTATTCATTTTTTAGGTTTTTTTTCGAAGGTCTGGCCGTTTTTTTCCTACAAGGTTTTCGAATCTTTGCAGACACTTCGAAAAAAATTTTTTTGGTTATTAATATTATTTTTGGTTATTGCAACTTTTTGCAAATAATTTTTAAATTCAAAAATTACACGTTTTCGTATTTTTTTTCAACTTCAAAACTTCAGAAAATTGCGCTTTATTGTAACAGTACGTTGGAATTTACACAGTTTTTATATTTTACTAAATTTCTGCTAATATCCAAATTTTATAGAAAATTGTACGTTTTGTTTAAAATATTTATTATTTTTGTAAAAAAAAAGAAATTAAAATTAAAGTTTTAAATTGTCATTCAAATATTTATGGAGAAAATAAATTCAAACTCAGTATCCTGTTTTTGAGCTTCTCGTAAAAATATTTTAAAACCTGTGTTTTTTATTTATTTCATTTATGGTTTTTAAATTTACCGAAATTGTCTTGTTTTCGAAATTGCTGCTTGTCCCCGCCTCCCTCCTCCCCCCTCCTATCCATAGATAATGTGCGGGGACAATTGAGATGGGGCCATGCCTCGCTTTAGTTTTTTGAGCGCGCTGCAGGGGGACACCCCACGCTATTTTGTTATTTATTAGGACGTCTCGCACTCATTTTTTGTCACATACTCTATTTTGCGCCTTTAACTGTTTTTATATCAGGAAAATTAAATTTAAGTAGGTGTCGCCCATTTTTCTGAATTTTTGTTGTTTTTCAACCATATATTTAAAAATCATTAGTTCTTCCACTTTAACTGCACTAATAATTGAGTACTATACGCTCTAATGATAATTTAAATGCGCGAAGTAAAATGAGATGAAAATTTGGCATTTAACGTGCTAATATTAATGAGATTCCTCTAATTTATTTTTATCTCTACATTTCATTAATTTTTATCACCCTTGAAACTATTGTTTTTTTTTCAGAATCATCTTCTTGAAACTAACAACATGTCGGAGCATGATTCTACCGTTGATGCGGAAGAGACCATGGATGATGAGTCCATGACAATGGACCAAACAGAAGATGGTGAAGAAGAAGGTAGGAAAAAACATTTTCGCAGAAATTCCTATTCAAAGTTCAATTTTTTCAGTAGCGGAGGAAGAAGTCGAAGAGGAAGCTGAAGAAGGAACATCTACCGAGAAGAAGAAGGGTGGGAAGAAGAAAGGCGGAAAGAAAGGTGGAAAGGGCGGAAAAAAGAAGCAGGAACATCCGGATCCTTATAATTCGACGAGTGAAGAGATGTGCAGTGCACTTGGATTGGCTGATGTCGAATTTGACTACGATCAAGATGAGTTTCAGTCAATTACGAGTCTTAAGGTAAATCTTGATTATATTTTTTTGATTCGAAAAAACAACGCATTTTCAGAACTTTACCCATCTCATCAAGACTCAATTGACGGAGGCGAATCCGAAAGTGCTTACTACCAAGCTTTATCCACTGTTTCAAGTCAAGTACAAGGAATACCAAGATTATATGACGGCTCAAGGAAAAACACCACAACCGGCGAAAAAAGCGCTTAGAAAGTCGACGGGAGCATCGACGCCGTCTGAAAAGGTTGCGCCGTTGAAGATTCGAATTTCGGCGAGAAAACGCAGAAAGAACGACGATTCGGACGGTGATGATAAGGATTCGGATCAAGAATTCGAGACGTTGCTCAAACAGCACGAGAAACAGCAAGATGAGATCGAACGAGAGAAGGAGGAGCGGAAGGCGAGTCGAGCGGTGGCGAAGATTGATAAGAGAAAGGCGGCGTTGGAATCGGCTCGAGCTACGAAGAGAGCAAAGAAGGATTTGGGAGAGGTCGATGATCATGTAAGTTCGATATTTTGAACAAAAAATTATGAATTTTCGTGTTTTAGAAATATTTCATTTCTAAAACGTTCATCTGATCTTTTGTTGGTTTTCAATCCACAATTTTGAACCTTTTAGGAACACCAGGACTACTGTGAAGTTTGTAGACAAGGTGGAGAAATTGTTCTTTGTGATACTTGCCCACGAGCCTACCATACAGTCTGCATTGACGAGAATATGGAACAACCACCAGAAGGAGATTGGAGTTGTCCACATTGCGAAGAACATGGCCCAGAATTACCGCCAAAAGAAGCTGAACCGGCGAAACAAAACATGGAATACTGCAGAACTTGCAAAGAAATGGGACACTTGCTTCTCTGCGACACTTGCACGAGCTCCTTCCACGCGTATTGTCTCGATCCGGCTCTTACGGAAATACCTGAAGACTCGTGGAGTTGCCCGAGATGCCAATTAACCGAACCATCGCAAAGAGTTGAAAAGATTCTCTGCTGGAGATGGAAAGAGATTGAATATCCAGCGCCGCTTGAAGTTAAGGATGGTGAGGAGCCAAGTGATGATGATAAGATGTTGAAACCGCCAAGAAAAATGGAGAATCGAAAGGAGAAGGAGTTTTTCGTCAAGTGGAGATTTTTGTCGTACTGGCATTGTGAATGGCTCAGTGAAACGATGATGGACGTCTACTTTTCGGCGGTATGAATTTTTCAAACATTAAAAATATATATATATATATTGTTTTTTAGCTCGCTAGAATGTATTGGAGAAAAGTTGATCCAGATGTTCCACCAATTTTCGACGAATCAACAATGTCTCGTCACCACAAAGACAACGATGCTTACAATCTGAGAGAAAGATATTACCAGCATGGTGTTAAGCCAGAATGGATGCAAATTCAACGAATTATTAATCATATGCAATATGGAAAGTCGCAATTTGATTATTTGATAAAATGGAAAGAGCTGGTTTATGAGCAAGCGACGTGGGAAAGAGATGATATGAATATTGCATACTATGAAGAAGCAATTGTTCGATATTGGCAACATAGGGAACGAATGCTTGGTGATACTATCCCGAAGAATGTTCGAAAAATGGCCGAGAAGCAAAGAGAAGCGAAAGGATTACCACCACTTGAAGATAAAGAAGAAGGTCCGAGCTCGAAGAAAAAGAAGAGAGATAAGCCAACTGTTGATGTAAGAATTTTGAAACTAAATTTTTAAAATGGAAAAACCTGTTTTTTTCAGATTCGCAAGAAATATGAAGCACAGCCGGATTATATCTCAGAAACCGGTGGAAATTTACATCCATATCAATTGGAAGGTATAAACTGGTTGCGGCATTGTTGGTCGAATGGAACTGATGCAATTTTGGCCGATGAAATGGGTCTCGGAAAGACGGTTCAATCATTGACGTTCCTTTATTCTTTGATGAAGGAGAATCACACGAAGGGTCCATTTTTGGTAAGAAATCGACTGAAATTGTTTTTTTCTTCTAAATTTTCATTTTTTTTCAGATTGCAGCTCCATTATCAACAATTATTAATTGGGAGCGTGAAGCTGAGCAATGGTGTCCAGATTTTTATGTGGTTACGTATGTTGGAGATCGTGACTCTCGTATGGTTATTCGTGAGCACGAGTTCTCGTTCGTTGAAGGAGCTGTGAAGGGAGGAGCGAAGGCATCGAAAATGAGAACACAGGAGAATATGAAGTTCCATGTTCTGCTGACATCTTATGAGTGTATTAATATGGATAAGGCTATTCTATCATCGATTGATTGGGCGGCATTGGTTGTCGATGAAGCTCACAGATTAAAGAACAATCAATCGACATTCTTCAAGAATCTCCGAGAGTACAACATTGGTTATCGTGTGCTTTTGACTGGTACTCCATTGCAGAATAATCTTGAGGAGTTGTTCCATCTTCTCAATTTCTTGGCTCCTGATAGATTCACGTAATTTCGAGATATTTGATTTAAAATATTAATTTTTATCAATTTTCAGAGATCTTGTGATGTTCACATCAGAATTCTCGGAAATCTCAAAAGAGGATCAAATTGAAAAGCTTCATGCACTTTTGGGACCCCACATGCTTCGTCGTTTGAAGGCTGATGTGTTAATCGGAATGCCATCCAAATCTGAATTGATCGTTCGTGTCGAATTGAGTTCAATGCAAAAGTAAACCCCCTTTTTTCACAATTTTACTAAAATAACTAATTTTTCCAGGAAATATTACAAAAACATTCTCACTCGCAACTTTGACGCATTAAATGTGAAGAATGGTGGAACACAAATGTCGCTCATAAATATTATTATGGAGCTGAAAAAGTGCTGTAATCATCCGTATCTTTTCATGAAAGCGTGTCTCGAAGCACCAAAATTGAAAAATGGAATGTATGAGGGAACCGCTTTGATCAAGAATGCTGGAAAATTTGTATTGTTGCAAAAAATGATGTCAAAGCTGAAGAGGGATGGACACAGAGTGCTTATATTCTCGCAAATGACTATGATGCTTGATATATTGGAAGATTTTTGCGAGATTGAGGGATATAAATTTGAAAGAATTGATGGAAGTGTTACTGGACAAGCTCGTCAAGATGCTATTGATCGGTTTAATGGTAATTTTGTTTTCAAAAAGTGAGCTGGAATGAGTTATTATTATTTTTCAGCTCCTGGTGCGAAACAATTCGTTTTCTTGCTTTCGACAAGAGCTGGAGGTCTTGGTATCAATTTGGCGACTGCTGATACTGTCATTATTTATGATTCTGATTGGAATCCACATAACGATATTCAAGCGTTCTCACGTGCTCATCGTCTTGGACAAAAACATAAAGTCATGATTTATCGATTTGTCACAAAGTCGTCGGTTGAAGAGAGGATTACCTCGGTCGCCAAGAAGAAGATGCTTTTGACTCATTTGGTTGTTCGAGCTGGATTGGGTGGAGGAAAAGAAGGAGGTGGTAAAAGTATGAGCAAAAGTGAATTGGATGATGTGTTGAGATGGGGAACTGAAGAATTGTTCAAAGAGGATGAGCCAGCTGCTGATGGAGACGGAAAGGCGAATGAGCAGGAGATTGTTTGGGACGATGCGGCGATTGATGATCTTTTGGATCGAACGAAAGGTGAAGAAGTTCAAGAAGGAGAAAAGAAGGAACACTGGACGAATGAGTATTTGAGTTCGTTCAAAGTTGCTACGTATACTACAAAAGAAGCGGATGAACCGGAAGAGGAGGAAGAAGTTGATATGGAAGTTATCAAGGATGATAGCAAGGAACCAGATCCAGATTATTGGGAGAAATTGCTCAGACATCATTATGAACAAGATCAAGAGGTTGAATCCCAAAAACTTGGAAAAGGAAAGAGAGTTAGGAAGCAAGTCAATTATGCAAGTGAGAATATGGGACAAGATTGGAACAATCAAAATGTAAGAAGATATTGTGTTTTTTTAAAATAACAATAACGTTTATTTCAGAATCAAAATGACGATGATGATGTTTCATCCTACGGTGGATCGGATCTTGGAGAAGGTGGACATTCGGATGATGATTATGATGATAAGAAACGAAGAAGAAGGGAAGAAAGCAACGAGAAGCTGCCGCCACTTTTGGCAAAGGTTAATGGACAAATTGAGGTTCTGGGATTCAATCCAAGACAAAGAAGATCATTCTACAATGCTGTTATGCGTTGGGGAATGCCACCTCAAGACGCCTATCAGTCACAATGGTTGATTCGTGATTTGAAGGGAAAATCTGAAAAGGCATTCCGTGCTTATTGTTCATTGTTCATGAGACATTTGTGTGAACCGGGAGCCGATACAGTGGAGACGTTCAATGACGGTGTACCACGTGAAGGATTGAATCGTCAAAATGTTCTTTCGAGAATTGGATTGATGAGTTTGGTGCGGAAGAAGGTGCAAGAGTTTGAGGACTACAACGGAGTATATTCCATGCCGGAAGTGCAAGACAAGTTGTTGGCTGAAAAAGCGAATGCTGAAAATTCGAGCTTGAATTCGGAGGAACCTTCAAGAGAACAAAGTGTTGCGGTTACGGATGCTCCACCGAAAGATGAACCAATGGAAGAAGGGGAAGCAAAGGAAAATACGGAAGAGGCTCCAGAAGAGACGAAACCAACAATTGAACGCAAGAAAGATGTGGAAGAAGTTAAAAGGCCGCCGCGTCCTCCATTTAAGTTCAATATTACCGATGGTGGTTTCACTGAATTGCATACCCTTTGGCTGAACGAGGAGAAAGTTGCATCGAATGGAAAAGAATTCGAAATTTGGCACAGAAGACATGATTATTGGTTACTTGCTGCAATTGTTGTTCACGGATATGGAAGATATCAAATCAATTTCCAAGATATTCAAAATGATCCCAGATTCTCGGTCATCAACGAACCATTCAAACAGGATATTGGAAATGGACAAAACTTTGCGGATGTGAAGACCAAGTTCCTTCAAAGACGTTTCAAGCTTCTTGAGCAGGCATTGATTATTGAAGAGCAATTGAGAAGAGCTGCTCATTTGAACTTGCAATTGACTGCGAATGGAGCTGAACCACAACCACCTGGACATTTGGCACAAAGATTTGCAGATTTGGAGAATATTGCTGATGCTCATGCATCGGTTGCAAAGGATAGTGCCGGTGGAAATCGGAATGCTAATGCGGTACTTCATAAGGTTTTGAATCAGTTGGAGGAGCTGCTTTCTGATATGAAGGCTGATGTTTCGAGATTGCCTGCAACTTTGGCACAACTGAAACCGGTTACCCATAGATTGAATATGACTGAAAGACAGTGAGTTTATTGCTTTTTTTGATGATTATGCTATAAATGTTCAATATTTTCAGAATTCTATCCCGTCTGACTACCAAAGATGCCGAAGCCACTCCAAATTTGACACCTTTACCACCACCAGGACCATTTGTTACTCCAATGTTGAATCAAAACTTTAATGGAATTCAGCCCAAATTTGTTGCGTTGTGCGGTGAAAAAATGGTAAGGAAATCATTTTGAGATTACATTTTCTGAAATACGTTTTTTAGACTGAAAACATGGTTGACATTGTTCATGAGGAAGCAAAGAAAGAAGATGAAGAGCCTGTAAAGGAAGAGAATGAAGAAGCGAAGGAGGAGGAGAAGGGAGAGGAGAAACAAGAGACTAATGAAGGCCAAGAAGCAGCCAATAAGGAATCTGATGGTAATTAGAAATTTTATTAAGAAGTTAATAATTAATGCACAATGTTTTGCAGAAAGCCCCGAAACCGCGGAAAAGGAGGAAAGCAATGAATCTTCAGAAAGTCCACCAGATTTGACTGAAAACCCGTCGGTTGAATCAGCAAGTGCTGATGTTCCAGACGAGCCAATGGATACAGCAGAAGCTCCGCAATAAATTTTTTATAAAGGACGTGTTTCTTCTAAAAAATTCGTTTGAACGGTGTTTTTTTTTTCTTTTTTGGTCTCATTGATTGCTGGCAATTTTTATTATTTATTTATTTTATCTCTATTTATCTAATTGCAAAGAATATATATTTATCCTATGTTTGTCCTCTTCTTGAAAAATGAATCTGCTACCATGTAAACCCCACCTTTTTTGTATGTTTTGTATTTTCACACGAGCATGTTACAGAAGCATTATATTTTGAGACCTTTGAAAATTTTAAAAGAAAATAGGAATTTAGGGAAATGTCGTTATATGATCTTCCAAAAACTGGGATTGTGTTTGTACAAGGTTTCTTAAAAAATTAAAATTCTGGAAAAATTGAAGAATTTCAGCCAAAGATATAATTGAAGCTGGAAAAATTGTGCTCGCAGCGACGAGTGATGATAGAAATTGTATTTTGAGCGTTGAATTTGCGAAAACTTTTTTAAGTGAGGTTTTTGAAGGATTTTGTGAAAGGTAATTGGGAAATTTTAGTTTAAATTGCGAAAATTTCAAATTTTAATGAAAAAAAAGGTGAAAATTTCAGTTTTTTTTTTGATTTTTCAAATATGATGAAAAAAATCAGAAATTTGTCGATTTTTCTAATTCTTAAAAATAAAAATAAATCCCGAAAATTTGAAAAAACCTGTATTTTTGTTTTAAATTGAAATTACTCTTTTTGTTGATTATTTTTAAGACTTTGGAATTTTTTCCATATTTTCAAAGCTGAAAATTTTAAAGAATTCGTTTAAAATTTGAAATTTTCAAAATTACTAATTTCAGATGTGAATTTCTGGAATTCTCCGAAACCGCCGCACTCTCTGCATCAGATGTCACAAAAACAAGTGCGAAAAATGCGATTTTTCTGGATTTTGATATTTATTTGGAGTTTTTTGGTGTTTACAACTCGATTCGATTGCTAAACGAGTTGAAAAGTAAGATTTTCGTATAAGAAACAGTCATAAATAAATTGTATCATTTTTTTTCAGATCAATCCAGAATATTTGTAATTTGCCCAACGGAATTGAAGAATTTCAAGAAGTTTATACCATTGGCGCAGGCGATTTTTACCATAGAGTGGGGGTTTTATTAAACATTTTACAAATTTTTAAAATTTCGATTTTTAGAGAAAATTCTGGGGATTCTTTGAGCTATAATTCAAGAACATTGATATATGACAAAAAGGGGAGAACAACAGTACAAGATGATTTGATAAGCATGATTCCGAATTCGAAACCAATTGTGAAGAAAATAAAGAATAAGGTATTTATTTTAAGGGGGAGCTTACGAAAATGAGTTCTTAAAATTGCAGGAAGAAGAAGTTGATATTACAAGTGATTCCCTTCAAGCTGCTTTCGAATTGGCGGTGGAGTTGAAAGAATCGGAAAAGAATGCAAGAGATGCACTTCAATTACCATTTGTGATGTCTCGACAAGAGGATGGAGTAGCTATTAGGGATGCAGCGAAAAAGAAGATTCGAGTTGGAGGACAGATTATTTATGAACCGGATCAGGCGGATGATTTCGATGATAGTGATCCGGATGATGATTTGAATATTTAATTTTTTTTTGTTCTTATTGTTATTGCATATGTTATTTCAGAAAATGAAAGTTTTTTATATTCAATTATCCATTGCTGATATTGATTTTGAGGTTATGGTGATGATTAACTGATTGGTAGGATTAACAGGAGAATTGCAGCAGAGGTTTGGACGAATTTTTATCTAACTGTTCCATGTAACTCGTGAATGCCGAGAAAGCTTATAGACAGTGAAAAGGAAATCGTAGTTCATATATTTGAACTGTCGCCAACTAGCCTTTGATTCAGAAGTTCTCGTGATCCTTTTTTTAAATCTTTTTCTTCAAATATTGTATATCAGATGAAATAAACGCAAAAAATTCAAAATTAATATTTTTTTAATTGCTATGCTTACTTCTAGTGGTTTTTCCTCTCTTTTCCTCTTGTTTTCAATCGTCTGAATTGCTTTAACGCATCCACATATAAAATCTTCGCCAATCTTCGTCATTAGGAAAAACTCGCACATTTGAACCACCGCCAACACTTCATGGTCTAGTTTTCGCACTTTGCCTGTGTTAGGCCACTTGTTTTATTTATTTTCAATCCTTGTCTTTTTTTTAATTGTGAGATTTGTACAAATTTGTTCATCATAAACTTTATGTGAGTTGGACCCTCTAGAAGCCTAGAAGTTTGGAAAAAATCTAAATTAAAAAAATACAGTTTAGGAAGAAATACAAGTTAAGAAATACAAGATGAATTAACAGTTTTCAAAATTAGAACCTATTGTCTTTTCCTTTTTTCTTTTCGTTTTCTTTTGTCTTCAGCTGTCCTCATTGCTTTGACGCAGCCTTGTATATAAATTGGATAATCGACGTCATTTATCACTCGTCCTTTTCCGATATCTCTGTCGATGATTCCTATAAAAAATGTATTTTTCATGTCCTAAACTTAACACTAACCTTTGACTTTATTCATTTCTGTTCTTGTCATTTTTTTCAAAATCTCTTTGTCAATTGGATACCCCAATTCGCGGAAATATACAACCAGTTTGGCGTAGCCATTCTTCGGAACTTTCGGGCGAGTGACTGGTCTTGTGAATATTTGTATTTTTGGCGTTTTTGGGATTTGCTGAAAGTAATGAATTAATTTTAAAATTATATATGTTTCTAAGTTCCTTACTCTTTCACTTCTTCGCACGTTCAATGATGGAGCGGCTGGATTCCCATGTTTCTTCTGAAAACATTTACATTAATATGCAGTTTACTTTAATCTTTATAGTGAAATTTTTCTTACTTCTATGTTTCTCTGTAATTTAATCAAATCCTTTGCAATCTTTCCAGCTGTCGGCCTTTCTCTTGGGCAGAAGTACAATTCGGTTTGTATCAGGTTCATCAAGGAAGCATCCACAAAATCTGGCCTGTCGAAGACTCCTTTCATAATCGAAATTGTGTCCGCGTATATGAACGGAGTTGAACCGACCAGGATTTCATACGAGATAACTCCAAACGAAAAGACGTCGGCCGACGCAGCTTTATATGGCCTTTCATTTTGAATTTCGATTGCTGTATAGTCTGCTGTGCCGACTTCTTCTTCGCACCACCCTGAACAATCGGTGGCGGATGACATATCGAGGATTTTGTACATTTTTTCATTAACTCCGATGTTAGACTGAAAAAAGAGCAAAAATCTCATTTTTAATTTTAAAGCGTACCGGGCAGAGATTTCGGTGATATATTCCAATTGAATGCAAGTGATTAAGTCCCTTGGAGACTTGAACCAATACTTCCATCCCTTCGAGTACCTGAAAAATGAAACCTGAACCTTAATTGAGGATGTTAAACTGAGTACGAAATCTGGCTTCAGCCAATTAGATAAAATAGTACTGAAAATACTTACATCAAATCTTCCTGATCTTTTTTCCTTTAGCTCGTTCACCAACGTCTTGTTTACTTGCTGAAAAATTGATTGCTTAATCGTAAGTGTCTTTTTCTATAATTCATCCCGAATAATAAACTCACCTCAAAAATGAGATAACTATAAACATTATCTTCCACATGATCTAATAACTTGATAACATTCACATGATGGCACAAGTTCAACAGCCGGATCTCCTTTCCAGCATTCTCACTCGAGTACTGAAAAAAAATGTGTTTTCTTTCCAGGACTTATTTTTCTTACGTTTACCATTGTTTTGTCCATCTTTTTGGCGGTTCTGATTTCCTTGCTTATCCTTACTTGAATTTTGTATAATTTCCAAAACTCTAAACTCGACATTTTTGTAATTATATTTTTTTATAGACGACAAACCTCCAACTCCGATTTCTTTCTTCAGTTTGTAAACTTTCATGAAGCTTTTTGTAGACATAGTTGCCATTTTTTAAAATTTAGTTTAATAGTATGAAATAATCTCGATGAAATAAGCGAAAAACAGAATGAAATGAAAAAACCTGGATGGATTCGGAGGTCACTGAGGTCATCGAGGTCATCTTCTTTTATTTATTTATTTATTTAATTTTTTCGGCATTTTTGAGTGTTGAATTTCCGTTTTTGAGTCTTATTTTAAAGGATTTCGTGAATGGCAACTAGAAATTATGAAGAATTTGAAGCAAATTTTAGAATTTTCGTTTTAAATGTGAAAATAATTGAAATTTTTTTCAGAAGTTTCTGATAAATGTGCGTTTGATGAATTTTTATCTAACTGTTCCATGTAACTTGGTAGGATTAAGTCTGGAACAGTCATGATTAAAGGCAGCCAGATTGGCAGGATTACAGGAGAAACGATAACATACTACAAACACTGATAGTTTCAGCATATCAAAATGAGTTTAAATTAGTTTCATTAGGAAAATTAAGACAAAAACTGCCATTTTTTCCCTATTTGTTCATAAAACTTGAAATAATTTCAGAATAAAGTACAACTGCATGAAACTTGATATAGAACTGAGATTCTGGATCCAAATACTACAAACACTGATAGTTTCAGCATATCAAAATGAGTTTAACCTAGTTTCATTAGGAAAATTAAGACAAAAACTGCCATTTTTTCCCTATTTGTTCATAAAACTTGAAATAATTTCAGAATAAAGTACAACTGCATGAAACTTGATATAGAACTGAGATTCTGGATCCAAATACTACAAATACTGATAGTTTCAGCATATCAAAATGAGTTTAACCTAGTTTCATTAGGAAAATTAAGACAAAAACTGCCATTTTTTCCCTATTTGTTCATAAAACTTGAAATAATTTTAGAATAAAGACCAAATGATGGAAACTTGATATAGAACTGAGATTCTGGATCCAAATACTACAAATACTGATAGTTTCAGCATATCAAAATGAGTTTAACCTAGTTTCATTAGGAAAATTAAGACAAAAACTACCATTTTTTCCCTATTTGTTCATAAAACTTGAAATAATTTCAGAATAAAGTACAACTGCATGAAACTTGATATAGAACTGAGATTCTGGATCCAAATACTACAAACACTGATAGTTTCAGCATATCAAAATGAGTTTAACCTAGTTTCATTAGGAAAATTAAGACAAAAACTGCCATTTTTTCCCTATTTGTTCATAAAACTTGAAATAATTTTAGAATAAAGACCAATTGATGGAAACTTGATATAGAACTGAGGTTCTGGATCCAAATACTACAAACACTGATAGTTTCAGCATATCAAAATGAGTTTAACCTAGTTTCATTAGGAAAATTAAGACAAAAACTGCCATTTTTTCCCTATTTGTTCATAAAACTTGAAATAATTTTAGAATAAAGACCAATTGATGGAAACTTGATATAGAACTGAGGTTCTGGATCCAAATACTACAAACACTGATAGTTTCAGCATATCAAAATGAGTTTAACCTAGTTTCATTAGGAAAATTAAGACAAAAACTGCCATTTTTTCCCTATTTGTTCATAAAACTTGAAATAATTTTAGAATAAAGACCAATTGATGGAAACTTGATATAGAACTGAGGTTCTGGATCCAAATACTACAAACACTGATAGTTTCAGCATATCAAAATGAGTTTAACCTAGTTTCATTAGGAAAATTAAGACAAAAACTGCCATTTTTTCCCTATTTGTTCATAAAACTTGAAATAATTTTAGAATAAAGACCGAATGATGGAAACTTGATATAGAACTGAGATTCTGGATCCAAATACTACAAACATTGATAGTTTCAGCATATCAAAATGAGTTTAACCTAGTTTCATTAGGAAAATTAAGACAAAAACTGCCATTTTTTCCCTATTTGTTCATAAAACTTGAAATAATTTTAGAATAAAGACCAAATGATGGAAACTTGATATAGAACTGAGATTCTGGATCCAAATACTACAAACATTGATAGTTTCAGCATATCAAAATGAGTTTAACCTAGTTTCATTAGGAAAATTAAGACAAAAACTGCCATTTTTTCCCTATTTGTTCATAAAACTTGAAATAATTTTAGAATAAAGACCAAATGATGGAAACTTGATATAGAACTGAGATTCTGGATCCAAATACTGCAAACATTGATAGTTTCAGCATATCAAAATGAGTTTAACCTAGTTTCATTAGGAAAATTAAGACAAAAACTGCCATTTTTTCCCTATTTGTTCATAAAACTTGAAATAATTTCAGAATAAAGACCAATTGATGGAAACTTGATATAGAACTGAGGTTCTGGATCCAAATACTACAAATACTGATAGTTTCAGCATATCAAAATGAGTTTAACCTAGTTTCATTAGGAAAATTAAGACAAAAACTGCCATTTTTTCCCTATTTGTTCATAAAACTTGAAATAATTTTAGAATAAAGACCAAATGATGGAAACTTGATATAGAACTGAGATTCTGGATCCAAATACTACAAACATTGATAGTTTCAGCATATCAAAATGAGTTTAACCTAGTTTCATTAGGAAAATTAAGACAAAAACTGCCATTTTTTCCCTATTTGTTCATAAAACTTGAAATAATTTCAGAATAAAGACCAATTGATGGAAACTTGATATAGAACTGAGGTTCTGGATCCAAATACTACAAATACTGATAGTTTCAGCATATCAAAATGAGTTTAACCTAGTTTCATTAGGAAAATTAAGACAAAAACTGCCATTTTTTCCCTATTTGTTCATAAAACTTGAAATAATTTTAGAATAAAGACCAAATGATGGAAACTTGATATAGAACTGAGATTCTGGATCCAAATACTGCAAACATTGATAGTTTCAGCATATCAAAATGAGTTTAACCTAGTTTCATTAGGAAAATTAAGACAAAAACTGCCATTTTTTCCCTATTTGTTCATAAAACTTGAAATAATTTCAGAATAAAGACCAATTGATGGAAACTTGATATAGAACTGAGGTTCTGGATCCAAATACTACAAATACTGATAGTTTCAGCATATCAAAATGAGTTTAACCTAGTTTCATTAGGAAAATTAAGACAAAAACTGCCATTTTTTCCCTATTTGTTCATAAAACTTGAAATAATTTTAGAATAAAGACCAAATGATGGAAACTTGATATAGAACTGAGATTCTGGATCCAAATACTACAAACATTGATAGTTTCAGCATATCAAAATGAGTTTAACCTAGTTTCATTAGGAAAATTAAGACAAAAACTGCCATTTTTTCCCTATTTGTTCATAAAACTTGAAATAATTTCAGAATAAAGTACAACTGCATGAAACTTGATATAGAACTGAGATTCTGGATCCAAATACTACAAACACTGATAGTTTCAGCATATCAAAATGAGTTTAACCTAGTTTCATTAGGAAAATTAAGACAAAAACTGCCATTTTTTCCCTATTTGTTCATAAAACTTGAAATAATTTTAGAATAAAGACCAATTGATGGAAACTTGATATAGAACTGAGATTCTGGATCCAAATACTACAAATACTGATAGTTTCAGCATATCAAAATGAGTTTAACCTAGTTTCATTAGGAAAATTAAGACAAAAACTGCCATTTTTTCCCTATTCGTTCATAAAACTTGAAATAATTTTAGAATAAAGACCAAATGATGGAAACTTGATATAGAACTGAGATTCTGGATCCAAATACTACAAACATTGATAGTTTCAGCATATCAAAATGAGTTTAACCTAGTTTCATTAGGAAAATTAAGACAAAAACTGCCATTTTTTCCCTATTTGTTCATAAAACTTGAAATAATTTCAGAATAAAGACCAATTGATATAAACTTGATATAGAACTGAGGTTCTGGATCCAAATACTACAAACACTGATAGTTTCAGCATATCAAAATGAGTTTAACCTAGTTTCATTACGAAAATTAAGACAAAAACTGCCATTTTTTCCCTATTTGTTCATAAAACTTGGAATAATTTCAGAATAAAGTACAACTGCATGAAACTTGATATAGAACTGAGATTCTGGATCCAAATACTACAAACACTGATAGTTTCAGCATATCAAAATGAGTTTAACCTAGTTTCATTAGGAAAATTAAGACAAAAACTGCCATTTTTTCCCTATTTGTTCATAAAACTTGGAATAATTTCAGAATAAAGTACAACTGCATGAAACTTGATATAGAACTGAGATTCTGGATCCAAATACTACAAACATTGATAGTTTCAGCATATCAAAATGAGTTTAACCTAGTTTCATTAGGAAAATTAAGACAAAAACTGCCATTTTTTCCCTATTTGTTCATAAAACTTGAAATAATTTCAGAATAAAGACCAATTGATATAAACTTGATATAGAACTGAGGTTCTGGATCCAAATACTACAAACACTGATAGTTTCAGCATATCAAAATGAGTTTAACCTAGTTTCATTAGGAAAATTAAGACAAAAACTGCCATTTTTTCCCTATTTGTTCATAAAACTTGAAATAATTTTAGAATAAAGACCAAATGATGGAAACTTGATATAGAACTGAGATTCTGGATCCAAATACTACAAATACTGATAGTTTCAGCATATCAAAATGAGTTTAACCTAGTTTCATTAGGAAAATTAAGACAAAAACTGCCATTTTTTCCCTATTTGTTCATAAAACTTGAAATAATTTCAGAATAAAGACCAATTGATATAAACTTGATATAGAACTGAGATTCTGGATCCAAATACTACAAATACTGATAGTTTCAGCATATCAAAATGAGTTTAACCTAGTTTCATTAGGAAAATTAAGACAAAAACTGCCATTTTTTCCCTATTTGTTCATAAAACTTGAAATAATTTTAGAATAAAGACCAAATGATGGAAACTTGATATAGAACTGAGATTCTGGATCCAAATACTACAAATACTGATAGTTTCAGCATATCAAAATGAGTTTAACCTAGTTTCATTAGGAAAATTAAGACAAAAACTGCCATTTTTTCCCTATTTGTTCATAAAACTTGAAATAATTTTAGAATAAAGACCAAATGATGGAAACTTGATATAGAACTGAGATTCTGGATCCAAATACTACAAATACTGATAGTTTCAGCATATCAAAATGAGTTTAACCTAGTTTCATTAGGAAAATTAAGACAAAAACTGCCATTTTTTCCCTATTTGTTCATAAAACTTGAAATAATTTTAGAATAAAGACCAAATGATGGAAACTTGATATAGAACTGAGATTCTGGATCCAAATACTACAAACATTGATAGTTTCAGCATATAAAAATGAGTTTAACCTAGTTTCATTAGGAAAATTAAGACAAAAACTGCCATTTTTTCCCTATTTGTTCATAAAACTTGAAATAATTTTAGAATAAAGACCAAATGATGGAAACTTGATATAGAACTGAGATTCTGGATCCAAATACTACAAATACTGATAGTTTCAGCATATCAAAATGAGTTTAACCTAGTTTCATTAGGAAAATTAAGACAAAAACTGCCATTTTTTCCCTATTTGTTCATAAAACTTGAAATAATTTTAGAATAAAGACCAAATGATGGAAACTTGATATAGAACTGAGATTCTGGATCCAAATACTACAAACACTGATAGTTTCAGCATATCAAAATGAGTTTAACCTAGTTTCATTAGGAAAATTAAGACAAAAACTGCCATTTTTTCCCTATTTGTTCATAAAACTTGAAATAATTTCAGAATAAAGACCAATTGATGGAAACTTGATATAGAACTGAGGTTCTGGATCCAAATACTACAAACACTGATAGTTTCAGCATATCAAAATGAGTTTAACCTCGTTTCATTAGGAAAATTAAGACAAAAACTGCCATTTTTTCCCTATTTGTTCATAAAACTTGAAATAATTTTAGAATAAAGACCAAATGATGGAAACTTGATATAGAACTGAGATTCTGGATCCAAATACTACAAACATTGATAGTTTCAGCATATCAAAATGAGTTTAACCTAGTTTCATTAGGAAAATTAAGACAAAAACTGCCATTTTTTCCCTATTTGTTCATAAAACTTGAAATAATTTTAGAATAAAGACCAAATGATGGAAACTTGATATAGAACTGAGATTCTGGATCCAAATACTACAAACATTGATAGTTTCAGCATATCAAAATGAGTTTAACCTAGTTTCATTAGGAAAATTAAGACAAAAACTGCCATTTTTTCCCTATTTGTTCATAAAACTTGAAATAATTTCAGAATAAAGTACAACTGCATGAAACTTGATATAGAACTGAGATTCTGGATCCAAATACTGCAAACATTGATAGTTTCAGCATATCAAAATGAGTTTAACCTAGTTTCATTAGGAAAATTAAGACAAAAACTGCCATTTTTTCCCTATTTGTTCATAAAACTTGAAATAATTTTAGAATAAAGACCAAATGATGGAAACTTGATATAGAACTGAGATTCTGGATCCAAATACTACAAACATTGATAGTTTCAGCATATCAAAATGAGTTTAACCTAGTTTCATTAGGAAAATTAAGACAAAAACTGCCATTTTTTCCCTATTTGTTCATAAAACTTGAAATAATTTTAGAATAAAGACCAAATGATGGAAACTTGATATAGAACTGAGATTCTGGATCCAAATACTACAAACATTGATAGTTTCAGCATATCAAAATGAGTTTAACCTAGTTTCATTAGGAAAATTAAGACAAAAACTGCCATTTTTTCCCTATTTGTTCATAAAACTTGAAATAATTTCAGAATAAAGTACAACTGCATGAAACTTGATATAGAACTGAGATTCTGGATCCAAATACTGCAAACATTGATAGTTTCAGCATATCAAAATGAGTTTAACCTAGTTTCATTAGGAAAATTAAGACAAAAACTGCCATTTTTTCCCTATTTGTTCATAAAACTTGAAATAATTTCAGAATAAAGTACAACTGCATGAAACTTGATATAGAACTGAGATTCTGGATCCAAATACTACAAACACTGATAGTTTCAGCATATCAAAATGAGTTTAACCTAGTTTCATTAGGAAAATTAAGACAAAAACTGCCATTTTTTCCCTATTTGTTCATAAAACTTGAAATAATTTCAGAATAAAGACCAATTGATGGAAACTTGATATAGAACTGAGGTTCTGGATCCAAATACTACAAACACTGATAGTTTCAGCATATCAAAATGAGTTTAACCTAGTTTCATTAGGAAAATTAAGACAAAAACTGCCATTTTTTCCCTATTTGTTCATAAAACTTGAAATAATTTCAGAATAAAGACCAATTGATATAAACTTGATATAGAACTGAGGTTCTGGATCCAAATACTACAAACACTGATAGTTTCAGCATATCAAAATGAGTTTAACCTAATTTCATTAGGAAAATTAAGACAAAAACTGCCATTTTTTCCCTATTTGTTCATAAAACTTGAAATAATTTTAGAATAAAGACCAAATGATGGAAACTTGATATAGAACTGAGATTCTGGATCCAAATACTACAAACATTGATAGTTTCAGCATATCAAAATGAGTTTAACCTAGTTTCATTAGGAAAATTAAGACAAAAACTGCCATTTTTTCCCTATTTGTTCATAAAACTTGAAATAATTTCAGAATAAAGTACAACTGCATGAAACTTGATATAGAACTGAGATTCTGGATCCAAATACTACAAACACTGATAGTTTCAGCATATCAAAATGAGTTTAACCTAGTTTCATTAGGAAAATTAAGACAAAAACTGCCATTTTTTCCCTATTTGTTCATAAAACTTGAAATAATTTTAGAATAAAGACCAAATGATGGAAACTTGATATAGAACTGAGGTTCTGGATCCAAATACTACAAACACTGATAGTTTCAGCATATCAAAATGAGTTTAACCTAGTTTCATTAGGAAAATTAAGACAAAAACTGCCATTTTTTCCCTATTTGTTCATAAAACTTGAAATAATTTTAGAATAAAGACCAAATGATGGAAACTTGATATAGAACTGAGATTCTGGATCCAAATACTACAAATACTGATAGTTTCAGCATATCAAAATGAGTTTAACCTAGTTTCATTAGGAAAATTAAGACAAAAACTGCCATTTTTTCCCTATTTGTTCATAAAACTTGAAATAATTTCAGAATAAAGTACAACTGCATGAAACTTGATATAGAACTGAGATTCTGGATCCAAATACTACAAACACTGATAGTTTCAGCATATCAAAATGAGTTTAACCTAGTTTCATTAGGAAAATTAAGACAAAAACTGCCATTTTTTCCCTATTTGTTCATAAAACTTGAAATAATTTTAGAATAAAGACCAAATGATGGAAACTTGATATAGAACTGAGATTCTGGATCCAAATACTACAAATACTGATAGTTTCAGCATATCAAAATGAGTTTAACCTAGTTTCATTAGGAAAATTAAGACAAAAACTGCCATTTTTTCCCTATTTGTTCATAAAACTTGAAATAATTTCAGAATAAAGTACAACTGCATGAAACTTGATATAGAACTGAGATTCTGGATCCAAATACTACAAACACTGATAGTTTCAGCATATCAAAATGAGTTTAACCTAGTTTCATTAGGAAAATTAAGACAAAAACTGCCATTTTTTCCCTATTTGTTCATAAAACTTGAAATAATTTTAGAATAAAGACCAAATGATGGAAACTTGATATAGAACTGAGATTCTGGATCCAAATACTACAAATACTGATAGTTTCAGCATATCAAAATGAGTTTAACCTAGTTTCATTAGGAAAATTAAGACAAAAACTGCCATTTTTTCCCTATTTGTTCATAAAACTTGAAATAATTTCAGAATAAAGTACAACTGCATGAAACTTGATATAGAACTGAGATTCTGGATCCAAATACTACAAACACTGATAGTTTCAGCATATCAAAATGAGTTTAACCTAGTTTCATTAGGAAAATTAAGACAAAAACTGCCATTTTTTCCCTATTTGTTCATAAAACTTGAAATAATTTTAGAATAAAGACCAAATGATGGAAACTTGATATAGAACTGAGATTCTGGATCCAAATACTACAAATACTGATAGTTTCAGCATATCAAAATGAGTTTAACCTAGTTTCATTAGGAAAATTAAGACAAAAACTGCCATTTTTTCCCTATTTGTTCATAAAACTTGAAATAATTTCAGAATAAAGTACAACTGCATGAAACTTGATATAGAACTGAGATTCTGGATCCAAATACTACAAACACTGATAGTTTCAGCATATCAAAATGAGTTTAACCTAGTTTCATTAGGAAAATTAAGACAAAAACTGCCATTTTTTCCCTATTTGTTCATAAAACTTGAAATAATTTTAGAATAAAGACCAAATGATGGAAACTTGATATAGAACTGAGATTCTGGATCCAAATACTACAAATACTGATAGTTTCAGCATATCAAAATGAGTTTAACCTAGTTTCATTAGGAAAATTAAGACAAAAACTGCCATTTTTTCCCTATTTGTTCATAAAACTTGAAATAATTTCAGAATAAAGTACAACTGCATGAAACTTGATATAGAACTGAGATTCTGGATCCAAATACTACAAATACTGATAGTTTCAGCATATCAAAATGAGTTTAACCTAGTTTCATTAGGAAAATTAAGACAAAAACTGCCATTTTTTCCCTATTTGTTCATAAAACTTGAAATAATTTTAGAATAAAGACCAAATGATGGAAACTTGATATAGAACTGAGATTCTGGATCCAAATACTACAAACACTGATAGTTTCAGCATATCAAAATGAGTTTAACCTAGTTTCATTAGGAAAATTAAGACAAAAACTGCCATTTTTTCCCTATTTGTTCATAAAACTTGAAATAATTTTAGAATAAAGACCAAATGATGGAAGCTTGATATAGAACTGAGATTCTGGATCCAAATACTACAAACACTGATAGTTTCAGCATATCAAAATGAGTTTAACCTAGTTTCATTAGGAAAATTAAGACAAAAACTGCCATTTTTTCCCTATTTGTTCATAAAACTTGAAATAATTTTAGAATAAAGACCAAATGATGGAAACTTGATATAGAACTGAGATTCTGGATCCAAATACTACAAATACTGATAGTTTCAGCATATCAAAATGAGTTTAACCTAGTTTCATTAGGAAAATTAAGACAAAAACTGCCATTTTTTCCCTATTTGTTCATAAAACTTGAAATAATTTTAGAATAAAGACCAAATGATGGAAACTTGATATAGAACTGAGATTCTGGATCCAAATACTACAAACGCTGATAGTTTCAGCATATCAAAATGAGTTTAACCTAGTTTCATTAGGAAAATTAAGACAAAAACTGCCATTTTTTCCCTATTTGTTCATAAAACTTGAAATAATTTCAGAATAAAGTACAACTGTATGAAACTTGATATAGAACTGAGATTCTGGATCCAAATACTACAAACACTGATAGTTTCAGCATATCAAAATGAGTTTAACCTAGTTTCATTAGGAAAATTAAGACAAAAACTGCCATTTTTTCCCTATTTGTTCATAAAACTTGAAATAATTTTAGAATAAAGACCAAATGATGGAAACTTGATATAGAACTGAGATTCTGGATCCGAATACTACAAACATTGATAGTTTCAGCATATCAAAATGAGTTTAACCTAGTTTCATTAGGAAAATTAAGACAAAAACTGCCATTTTTTCCCTATTTGTTCATAAAACTTGAAATAATTTTAGAATAAAGACCAAATGATGGAAACTTGATATAGAACTGAGATTCTGGATCCGAATACTACAAACATTGATAGTTTCAGCATATCAAAATGAGTTTAACCTAGTTTCATTAGGAAAATTAAGACAAAAACTGCCATTTTTTCCCTATTTGTTCATAAAACTTGAAATAATTTTAGAATAAAGACCAAATGATGGAAACTTGATATAGAACTGAGATTCTGGATCCAAATACTACAAACACTGATAGTTTCAGCATATCAAAATGAGTTTAACCTAGTTTCATTAGGAAAATTAAGACAAAAACTGCCATTTTTTCCCTATTTGTTCATAAAACTTGAAATAATTTTAGAATAAAGACCAAATGATGGAAACTTGATATAGAACTGAGATTCTGGATCCAAATACTACAAATACTGATAGTTTCAGCATATCAAAATGAGTTTAACCTAGTTTCATTAGGAAAATTAAGACAAAAACTGCCATTTTTTCCCTATTTGTTCATAAAACTTGAAATAATTTCAGAATAAAGTACAACTGCATGAAACTTGATATAGAACTGAGATTCTGGATCCAAATACTACAAACATTGATAGTTTCAGCATATCAAAATGAGTTTAACCTAGTTTCATTAGGAAAATTAAGACAAAAACTGCCATTTTTTCCCTATTTGTTCATAAAACTTGAAATAATTTCAGAATAAAGACAAATTGATGGAAACTTGATATAGAACTGAGATTCTGGATCCAAATACTACAAACACTGATAGTTTCAGCATATCAAAATGAGTTTAACCTAGTTTCATTAGGAAAATTAAGACAAAAACTGCCATTTTTTCCCTATTTGTTCATAAAACTTGAAATAATTTTAGAATAAAGACCAAATGATGGAAACTTGATATAGAACTGAGATTCTGGATCCAAATACTACAAATACTGATAGTTTCAGCATATCAAAATGAGTTTAACCTAGTTTCATTAGGAAAATTAAGACAAAAACTGCCATTTTTTCCCTATTTGTTCATAAAACTTGAAATAATTTCAGAATAAAGTACAACTGCATGAAACTTGATATAGAACTGAGATTCTGGATCCAAATACTACAAACATTGATAGTTTCAGCATATCAAAATGAGTTTAACCTAGTTTCATTAGGAAAATTAAGACAAAAACTGCCATTTTTTCCCTATTTGTTCATAAAACTTGAAATAATTTCAGAATAAAGACAAATTGATGGAAACTTGATATAGAACTGAGATTCTGGATCCAAATACTACAAACACTGATAGTTTCAGCATATCAAAATGAGTTTAACCTAGTTTCATTAGGAAAATTAAGACAAAAACTGCCATTTTTTCCCTATTTGTTCATAAAACTTGAAATAATTTCAGAATAAAGTACAACTGTATGAAACTTGATATAGAACTGAGATTCTGGATCCAAATACTACAAACACTGATAGTTTCAGCATATCAAAATGAGTTTAACCTAGTTTCATTAGGAAAATTAAGACAAAAACTGCCATTTTTTCCCTATTTGTTCATAAAACTTGAAATAATTTCAGAATAAAGACAAATTGATGGAAACTTGATATAGAACTGAGATTCTGGATCCAAATACTACAAACACTGATAGTTTCAGCATATCAAAATGAGTTTAACCTAGTTTCATTAGGAAAATTAAGACAAAAACTGCCATTTTTTCCCTATTTGTTCATAAAACTTGAAATAATTTCAGAATAAAGTACAACTGTATGAAACTTGATATAGAACTGAGATTCTGGATCCAAATACTACAAACACTGATAGTTTCAGCATATCAAAATGAGTTTAACCTAGTTTCATTAGGAAAATTAAGACAAAAACTGCCATTTTTTCCCTATTTGTTCATAAAACTTGAAATAATTTCAGAATAAAGTACAACTGTATGAAACTTGATATAGAACTGAGATTCTGGATCCAAATACTACAAACACTGATAGTTTCAGCATATCAAAATGAGTTTAACCTAGTTTCATTAGGAAAATTAAGACAAAAACTGCCATTTTTTCCCTATTTGTTCATAAAACTTGAAATAATTTCAGAATAAAGTACAACTGTATGAAACTTGATATAGAACTGAGATTCTGGATCCAAATACTACAAACACTGATAGTTTCAGCATATCAAAATGAGTTTAACCTAGTTTCATTAGGAAAATTAAGACAAAAACTGCCATTTTTTCCCTATTTGTTCATAAAACTTGAAATAATTTTAGAATAAAGACCAAATGATGGAAACTTGATATAGAACTGAGATTCTGGATCCAAATACTACAAACATTGATAGTTTCAGCATATCAAAATGAGTTTAACCTAGTTTCATTAGGAAAATTAAGACAAAAACTGCCATTTTTTCCCTATTTGTTCATAAAACTTGAAATAATTTTAGAATAAAGACCAAATGATGGAAACTTGATATAGAACTGAGATTCTGGATCCAAATACTACAAACATTGATAGTTTCAGCATATCAAAATGAGTTTAACCTAGTTTCATTAGGAAAATTAAGACAAAAACTGCCATTTTTTCCCTATTTGTTCATAAAACTTGAAATAATTTCAGAATAAAGTACAACTGCATGAAACTTGATATAGAACTGAGATTCTGGATCCAAATACTACAAACACTGATAGTTTCAGCATATCAAAATGAGTTTAACCTAGTTTCATTAGGAAAATTAAGACAAAAACTGCCATTTTTTCCCTATTTGTTCATAAAACTTGAAATAATTTCAGAATAAAGTACAACTGCATGAAACTTGATATAGAACTGAGATTCTGGATCCAAATACTACAAACACTGATAGTTTCAGCATATCAAAATGAGTTTAACCTAGTTTCATTAGGAAAATTAAGACAAAAACTGCCATTTTTTCCCTATTTGTTCATAAAACTTGAAATAATTTCAGAATAAAGTACAACTGCATGAAACTTGATATAGAACTGAGATTCTGGATCCAAATACTACAAACACTGATAGTTTCAGAATATCAAAATGAGTTTAACCTAGTTTCATTAGGAAAATTAAGACAAAAACTGCCATTTTTTCCCTATTTGTTCATAAAACTTGAAATAATTTCAGAATAAAGTACAACTGCATGAAACTTGATATAGAACTGAGATTCTGGATCCAAATACTACAAACACTGATAGTTTCAGCATATCAAAATGAGTTTAACCTAGTTTCATTAGGAAAATTAAGACAAAAACTGCCATTTTTTCCCTATTTGTTCATAAAACTTGAAATAATTTTAGAATAAAGACCAAATGATGGAAACTTGATATAGAACTGAGATTCTGGATCCAAATACTACAAATACTGATAGTTTCAGCATATCAAAATGAGTTTAACCTAGTTTCATTAGGAAAATTAAGACAAAAACTGCCATTTTTTCCCTATTTGTTCATAAAACTTGAAATAATTTCAGAATAAAGTACAACTGCATGAAACTTGATATAGAACTGAGATTCTGGATCCAAATACTACAAACATTGATAGTTTCAGCATATCAAAATGAGTTTAACCTAGTTTCATTAGGAAAATTAAGACAAAAACTGCCATTTTTTCCCTATTTGTTCATAAAACTTGAAATAATTTTAGAATAAAGACCAAATGATGGAAACTTGATATAGAACTGAGATTCTGGATCCAAATACTACAAATACTGATAGTTTCAGCATATCAAAATGAGTTTAACCTAGTTTCATTAGGAAAATTAAGACAAAAACTGCCATTTTTTCCCTATTTGTTCATAAAACTTGAAATAATTTCAGAATAAAGTACAACTGTATGAAACTTGATATAGAACTGAGATTCTGGATCCAAATACTACAAATACTGATAGTTTCAGCATATCAAAATGAGTTTAACCTAGTTTCATTAGGAAAATTAAGACAAAAACTGCCATTTTTTCCCTATTTGTTCATAAAACTTGAAATAATTTTAGAATAAAGACCAAATGATGGAAACTTGATATAGAACTGAGATTCTGGATCCAAATACTACAAATACTGATAGTTTCAGCATATCAAAATGAGTTTAACCTAGTTTCATTAGGAAAATTAAGACAAAAACTGCCATTTTTTCCCTATTTGTTCATAAAACTTGAAATAATTTCAGAATAAAGTACAACTGTATGAAACTTGATATAGAACTGAGATTCTGGATCCAAATACTACAAATACTGATAGTTTCAGCATATCAAAATGAGTTTAACCTAGTTTCATTAGGAAAATTAAGACAAAAACTGCCATTTTTTCCCTATTTGTTCATAAAACTTGAAATAATTTCAGAATAAAGTACAACTGCATGAAACTTGATATAGAACTGAGATTCTGGATCCAAATACTACAAACACTGATAGTTTCAGAATATCAAAATGAGTTTAACCTAGTTTCATTAGGAAAATTAAGACAAAAACTGCCATTTTTTCCCTATTTGTTCATAAAACTTGAAATAATTTCAGAATAAAGTACAACTGCATGAAACTTGATATAGAACTGAGATTCTGGATCCAAATACTACAAACACTGATAGTTTCAGCATATCAAAATGAGTTTAACCTAGTTTCATTAGGAAAATTAAGACAAAAACTGCCATTTTTTCCCTATTTGTTCATAAAACTTGAAATAATTTTAGAATAAAGACCAAATGATGGAAACTTGATATAGAACTGAGATTCTGGATCCAAATACTACAAATACTGATAGTTTCAGCATATCAAAATGAGTTTAACCTAGTTTCATTAGGAAAATTAAGACAAAAACTGCCATTTTTTCCCTATTTGTTCATAAAACTTGAAATAATTTCAGAATAAAGTACAACTGCATGAAACTTGATATAGAACTGAGATTCTGGATCCAAATACTACAAACATTGATAGTTTCAGCATATCAAAATGAGTTTAACCTAGTTTCATTAGGAAAATTAAGACAAAAACTGCCATTTTTTCCCTATTTGTTCATAAAACTTGAAATAATTTTAGAATAAAGACCAAATGATGGAAACTTGATATAGAACTGAGATTCTGGATCCAAATACTACAAATACTGATAGTTTCAGCATATCAAAATGAGTTTAACCTAGTTTCATTAGGAAAATTAAGACAAAAACTGCCATTTTTTCCCTATTTGTTCATAAAACTTGAAATAATTTCAGAATAAAGTACAACTGTATGAAACTTGATATAGAACTGAGATTCTGGATCCAAATACTACAAATACTGATAGTTTCAGCATATCAAAATGAGTTTAACCTAGTTTCATTAGGAAAATTAAGACAAAAACTGCCATTTTTTCCCTATTTGTTCATAAAACTTGAAATAATTTTAGAATAAAGACCAAATGATGGAAACTTGATATAGAACTGAGATTCTGGATCCAAATACTACAAATACTGATAGTTTCAGCATATCAAAATGAGTTTAACCTAGTTTCATTAGGAAAATTAAGACAAAAACTGCCATTTTTTCCCTATTTGTTCATAAAACTTGAAATAATTTCAGAATAAAGTACAACTGTATGAAACTTGATATAGAACTGAGATTCTGGATCCAAATACTACAAATACTGATAGTTTCAGCATATCAAAATGAGTTTAACCTAGTTTCATTAGGAAAATTAAGACAAAAACTGCCATTTTTTCCCTATTTGTTCATAAAACTTGAAATAATTTTAGAATAAAGACCAAATGATGGAAACTTGATATAGAACTGAGATTCTGGATCCAAATACTACAAATACTGATAGTTTCAGCATATCAAAATGAGTTTAACCTAGTTTCATTAGGAAAATTAAGACAAAAACTGCCATTTTTTCCCTATTTGTTCATAAAACTTGAAATAATTTCAGAATAAAGACAAATTGATGGAAACTTGATATAGAACTGAGATTCTGGATCCAAATACTACAAACACTGATAGTTTCAGCATATCAAAATGAGTTTAACCTAGTTTCATTAGGAAAATTAAGACAAAAACTGCCATTTTTTCCCTATTTGTTCATAAAACTTGAAATAATTTCAGAATAAAGTACAACTGTATGAAACTTGATATAGAACTGAGATTCTGGATCCAAATACTACAAATACTGATAGTTTCAGCATATCAAAATGAGTTTAACCTAGTTTCATTAGGAAAATTAAGACAAAAACTGCCATTTTTTCCCTATTTGTTCATAAAACTTGAAATAATTTCAGAATAAAGACAAATTGATGGAAACTTGATATAGAACTGAGATTCTGGATCCAAATACTACAAACACTGATAGTTTCAGCATATCAAAATGAGTTTAACCTAGTTTCATTAGGAAAATTAAGACAAAAACTGCCATTTTTTCCCTATTTGTTCATAAAACTTGAAATAATTTCAGAATAAAGTACAACTGCATGAAACTTGATATAGAACTGAGATTCTGGATCCAAATACTACAAACACTGATAGTTTCAGCATATCAAAATGAGTTTAACCTAGTTTCATTAGGAAAATTAAGACAAAAACTGCCATTTTTTCCCTATTTGTTCATAAAACTTGAAATAATTTCAGAATAAAGTACAACTGTATGAAACTTGATATAGAACTGAGATTCTGGATCCAAATACTACAAACACTGATAGTTTCAGCATATCAAAATGAGTTTAACCTAGTTTCATTAGGAAAATTAAGACAAAAACTGCCATTTTTTCCCTATTTGTTCATAAAACTTGAAATAATTTTAGAATAAAGACCAAATGATGGAAACTTGATATAGAACTGAGATTCTGGATCCAAATACTACAAATACTGATAGTTTCAGCATATCAAAATGAGTTTAACCTAGTTTCATTAGGAAAATTAAGACAAAAACTGCCATTTTTTCCCTATTTGTTCATAAAACTTGAAATAATTTCAGAATAAAGTACAACTGCATGAAACTTGATATAGAACTGAGATTCTGGATCCAAATACTACAAACGCTGATAGTTTCAGCATATCAAAATGAGTTTAACCTAGTTTCATTAGGAAAATTAAGACAAAAACTGCCATTTTTTCCCTATTTGTTCATAAAACTTGAAATAATTTTAGAATAAAGACCAAATGATGGAAACTTGATATAGAACTGAGATTCTGGATCCAAATACTACAAACATTGATAGTTTCAGCATATCAAAATGAGTTTAACCTAGTTTCATTAGGAAAATTAAGACAAAAACTGCCATTTTTTCCCTATTTGTTCATAAAACTTGAAATAATTTCAGAATAAAGTACAACTGCATGAAACTTGATATAGAACTGAGATTCTGGATCCAAATACTACAAACGCTGATAGTTTCAGCATATCAAAATGAGTTTAACCTAGTTTCATTAGGAAAATTAAGACAAAAACTGCCATTTTTTCCCTATTTGTTCATAAAACTTGAAATAATTTTAGAATAAAGACCAAATGATGGAAACTTGATATAGAACTGAGATTCTGGATCCAAATACTACAAACACTGATAGTTTCAGCATATCAAAATGAGTTTAACCTAGTTTCATTAGGAAAATTAAGACAAAAACTGCCATTTTTTCCCTATTTGTTCATAAAACTTGAAATAATTTTAGAATAAAGACCAAATGATGGAAACTTGATATAGAACTGAGATTCTGGATCCAAATACTACAAACACTGATAGTTTCAGCATATCAAAATGAGTTTAACCTAGTTTCATTAGGAAAATTAAGACAAAAACTGCCATTTTTTCCCTATTTGTTCATAAAACTTGAAATAATTTCAGAATAAAGTACAACTGCATGAAACTTGATATAGAACTGAGATTCTGGATCCAAATACTACAAACGCTGATAGTTTCAGCATATCAAAATGAGTTTAACCTAGTTTCATTAGGAAAATTAAGACAAAAACTGCCATTTTTTCCCTATTTGTTCATAAAACTTGAAATAATTTTAGAATAAAGACCAAATGATGGAAACTTGATATAGAACTGAGATTCTGGATCCAAATACTACAAACACTGATAGTTTCAGCATATCAAAATGAGTTTAACCTAGTTTCATTAGGAAAATTAAGACAAAAACTGCCATTTTTTCCCTATTTGTTCATAAAACTTGAAATAATTTTAGAATAAAGACCAAATGATGGAAACTTGATATAGAACTGAGATTCTGGATCCAAATACTACAAACACTGATAGTTTCAGCATATCAAAATGAGTTTAACCTAGTTTCATTAGGAAAATTAAGACAAAAACTGCCATTTTTTCCCTATTTGTTCATAAAACTTGAAATAATTTCAGAATAAAGTACAACTGCATGAAACTTGATATAGAACTGAGATTCTGGATCCAAATACTACAAACGCTGATAGTTTCAGCATATCAAAATGAGTTTAACCTAGTTTCATTAGGAAAATTAAGACAAAAACTGCCATTTTTTCCCTATTTGTTCATAAAACTTGAAATAATTTTAGAATAAAGACCAAATGATGGAAACTTGATATAGAACTGAGATTCTGGATCCAAATACTACAAATACTGATAGTTTCAGCATATCAAAATGAGTTTAACCTAGTTTCATTAGGAAAATTAAGACAAAAACTGCCATTTTTTCCCTATTTGTTCATAAAACTTGAAATAATTTCAGAATAAAGTACAACTGTATGAAACTTGATATAGAACTGAGATTCTGGATCCAAATACTACAAATACTGATAGTTTCAGCATATCAAAATGAGTTTAACCTAGTTTCATTAGGAAAATTAAGACAAAAACTGCCATTTTTTCCCTATTTGTTCATAAAACTTGAAATAATTTTAGAATAAAGACCAAATGATGGAAACTTGATATAGAACTGAGATTCTGGATCCAAATACTACAAATACTGATAGTTTCAGCATATCAAAATGAGTTTAACCTAGTTTCATTAGGAAAATTAAGACAAAAACTGCCATTTTTTCCCTATTTGTTCATAAAACTTGAAATAATTTCAGAATAAAGACAAATTGATGGAAACTTGATATAGAACTGAGATTCTGGATCCAAATACTACAAACACTGATAGTTTCAGCATATCAAAATGAGTTTAACCTAGTTTCATTAGGAAAATTAAGACAAAAACTGCCATTTTTTCCCTATTTGTTCATAAAACTTGAAATAATTTCAGAATAAAGTACAACTGTATGAAACTTGATATAGAACTGAGATTCTGGATCCAAATACTACAAATACTGATAGTTTCAGCATATCAAAATGAGTTTAACCTAGTTTCATTAGGAAAATTAAGACAAAAACTGCCATTTTTTCCCTATTTGTTCATAAAACTTGAAATAATTTCAGAATAAAGACAAATTGATGGAAACTTGATATAGAACTGAGATTCTGGATCCAAATACTACAAACACTGATAGTTTCAGCATATCAAAATGAGTTTAACCTAGTTTCATTAGGAAAATTAAGACAAAAACTGCCATTTTTTCCCTATTTGTTCATAAAACTTGAAATAATTTCAGAATAAAGTACAACTGCATGAAACTTGATATAGAACTGAGATTCTGGATCCAAATACTACAAACACTGATAGTTTCAGCATATCAAAATGAGTTTAACCTAGTTTCATTAGGAAAATTAAGACAAAAACTGCCATTTTTTCCCTATTTGTTCATAAAACTTGAAATAATTTCAGAATAAAGTACAACTGTATGAAACTTGATATAGAACTGAGATTCTGGATCCAAATACTACAAACACTGATAGTTTCAGCATATCAAAATGAGTTTAACCTAGTTTCATTAGGAAAATTAAGACAAAAACTGCCATTTTTTCCCTATTTGTTCATAAAACTTGAAATAATTTTAGAATAAAGACCAAATGATGGAAACTTGATATAGAACTGAGATTCTGGATCCAAATACTACAAATACTGATAGTTTCAGCATATCAAAATGAGTTTAACCTAGTTTCATTAGGAAAATTAAGACAAAAACTGCCATTTTTTCCCTATTTGTTCATAAAACTTGAAATAATTTCAGAATAAAGTACAACTGCATGAAACTTGATATAGAACTGAGATTCTGGATCCAAATACTACAAACGCTGATAGTTTCAGCATATCAAAATGAGTTTAACCTAGTTTCATTAGGAAAATTAAGACAAAAACTGCCATTTTTTCCCTATTTGTTCATAAAACTTGAAATAATTTTAGAATAAAGACCAAATGATGGAAACTTGATATAGAACTGAGATTCTGGATCCAAATACTACAAACATTGATAGTTTCAGCATATCAAAATGAGTTTAACCTAGTTTCATTAGGAAAATTAAGACAAAAACTGCCATTTTTTCCCTATTTGTTCATAAAACTTGAAATAATTTCAGAATAAAGTACAACTGCATGAAACTTGATATAGAACTGAGATTCTGGATCCAAATACTACAAACGCTGATAGTTTCAGCATATCAAAATGAGTTTAACCTAGTTTCATTAGGAAAATTAAGACAAAAACTGCCATTTTTTCCCTATTTGTTCATAAAACTTGAAATAATTTTAGAATAAAGACCAAATGATGGAAACTTGATATAGAACTGAGATTCTGGATCCAAATACTACAAACACTGATAGTTTCAGCATATCAAAATGAGTTTAACCTAGTTTCATTAGGAAAATTAAGACAAAAACTGCCATTTTTTCCCTATTTGTTCATAAAACTTGAAATAATTTTAGAATAAAGACCAAATGATGGAAACTTGATATAGAACTGAGATTCTGGATCCAAATACTACAAACACTGATAGTTTCAGCATATCAAAATGAGTTTAACCTAGTTTCATTAGGAAAATTAAGACAAAAACTGCCATTTTTTCCCTATTTGTTCATAAAACTTGAAATAATTTCAGAATAAAGTACAACTGCATGAAACTTGATATAGAACTGAGATTCTGGATCCAAATACTACAAACACTGATAGTTTCAGCATATCAAAATGAGTTTAACCTAGTTTCATTAGGAAAATTAAGACAAAAACTGCCATTTTTTCCCTATTTGTTCATAAAACTTGAAATAATTTCAGAATAAAGTACAACTGTATGAAACTTGATATAGAACTGAGATTCTGGATCCAAATACTACAAATACTGATAGTTTCAGCATATCAAAATGAGTTTAACCTAGTTTCATTAGGAAAATTAAGACAAAAACTGCCATTTTTTCCCTATTTGTTCATAAAACTTGAAATAATTTCAGAATAAAGTACAACTGCATGAAACTTGATATAGAACTGAGATTCTGGATCCAAATACTACAAACACTGATAGTTTCAGCATATCAAAATGAGTTTAACCTAGTTTCATTAGGAAAATTAAGACAAAAACTGCCATTTTTTCCCTATATGTTCATAAAACTTGAAATAATTTCAGAATAAAGTACAACTGCATGAAACTTGATATAGAACTGAGATTCTGGATCCAAATACTACAAACACTGATAGTTTCAGCATATCAAAATGAGTTTAACCTAGTTTCATTAGGAAAATTAAGACAAAAACTGCCATTTTTTCCCTATATGTTCATAAAACTTGAAATAATTTCAGAATAAAGTACAACTGTATGAAACTTGATATAGAACTGAGATTCTGGATCCAAATACTACAAATACTGATAGTTTCAGCATATCAAAATGAGTTTAACCTAGTTTCATTAGGAAAATTAAGACAAAAACTGCCATTTTTTCCCTATTTGTTCATAAAACTTGAAATAATTTCAGAATAAAGTACAACTGCATGAAACTTGATATAGAACTGAGATTCTGGATCCAAATACTACAAATACTGATAGTTTCAGCATATCAAAATGAGTTTAACCTAGTTTCATTAGGAAAATTAAGACAAAAACTGCCATTTTTTCCCTATTTGTTCATAAAACTTGAAATAATTTCAGAATAAAGTACAACTGTATGAAACTTGATATAGAACTGAGATTCTGGATCCAAATACTACAAATACTGATAGTTTCAGCATATCAAAATGAGTTTAACCTAGTTTCATTAGGAAAATTAAGACAAAAACTGCCATTTTTTCCCTATATGTTCATAAAACTTGAAATAATTTCAGAATAAAGTACAACTGCATGAAACTTGATATAGAACTGAGATTCTGGATCCAAATACTACAAACACTGATAGTTTCAGCATATCAAAATGAGTTTAACCTAGTTTCATTAGGAAAATTAAGACAAAAACTGCCATTTTTTCCCTATTTGTTCATAAAACTTGAAATAATTTCAGAATAAAGTACAACTGCATGAAACTTGATATAGAACTGAGATTCTGGATCCAAATACTACAAACGCTGATAGTTTCAGCATATCAAAATGAGTTTAACCTAGTTTCATTAGGAAAATTAAGACAAAAACTGCCATTTTTTCCCTATTTGTTCATAAAACTTGAAATAATTTTAGAATAAAGACCAAATGATGGAAACTTGATATAGAACTGAGATTCTGGATCCAAATACTACAAACACTGATAGTTTCAGCATATCAAAATGAGTTTAACCTAGTTTCATTAGGAAAATTAAGACAAAAACTGCCATTTTTTCCCTATTTGTTCATAAAACTTGAAATAATTTTAGAATAAAGACCAAATGATGGAAACTTGATATAGAACTGAGATTCTGGATCCAAATACTACAAACACTGATAGTTTCAGCATATCAAAATGAGTTTAACCTAGTTTCATTAGGAAAATTAAGACAAAAACTGCCATTTTTTCCCTATTTGTTCATAAAACTTGAAATAATTTCAGAATAAAGTACAACTGCATGAAACTTGATATAGAACTGAGATTCTGGATCCAAATACTACAAACACTGATAGTTTCAGCATATCAAAATGAGTTTAACCTAGTTTCATTAGGAAAATTAAGACAAAAACTGCCATTTTTTCCCTATTTGTTCATAAAACTTGAAATAATTTCAGAATAAAGTACAACTGTATGAAACTTGATATAGAACTGAGATTCTGGATCCAAATACTACAAATACTGATAGTTTCAGCATATCAAAATGAGTTTAACCTAGTTTCATTAGGAAAATTAAGACAAAAACTGCCATTTTTTCCCTATTTGTTCATAAAACTTGAAATAATTTCAGAATAAAGTACAACTGCATGAAACTTGATATAGAACTGAGATTCTGGATCCAAATACTACAAACACTGATAGTTTCAGCATATCAAAATGAGTTTAACCTAGTTTCATTAGGAAAATTAAGACAAAAACTGCCATTTTTTCCCTATTTGTTCATAAAACTTGAAATAATTTCAGAATAAAGTACAACTGCATGAAACTTGATATAGAACTGAGATTCTGGATCCAAATACTACAAACACTGATAGTTTCAGCATATCAAAATGAGTTTAACCTAGTTTCATTAGGAAAATTAAGACAAAAACTGCCATTTTTTCCCTATATGTTCATAAAACTTGAAATAATTTCAGAATAAAGTACAACTGTATGAAACTTGATATAGAACTGAGATTCTGGATCCAAATACTACAAATACTGATAGTTTCAGCATATCAAAATGAGTTTAACCTAGTTTCATTAGGAAAATTAAGACAAAAACTGCCATTTTTTCCCTATTTGTTCATAAAACTTGAAATAATTTCAGAATAAAGTACAACTGCATGAAACTTGATATAGAACTGAGATTCTGGATCCAAATACTACAAACACTGATAGTTTCAGCATATCAAAATGAGTTTAACCTAGTTTCATTAGGAAAATTAAGACAAAAACTGCCATTTTTTCCCTATATGTTCATAAAACTTGAAATAATTTCAGAATAAAGTACAACTGCATGAAACTTGATATAGAACTGAGATTCTGGATCCAAATACTACAAACACTGATAGTTTCAGCATATCAAAATGAGTTTAACCTAGTTTCATTAGGAAAATTAAGACAAAAACTGCCATTTTTTCCCTATATGTTCATAAAACTTGAAATAATTTCAGAATAAAGTACAACTGTATGAAACTTGATATAGAACTGAGATTCTGGATCCAAATACTACAAATACTGATAGTTTCAGCATATCAAAATGAGTTTAACCTAGTTTCATTAGGAAAATTAAGACAAAAACTGCCATTTTTTCCCTATTTGTTCATAAAACTTGAAATAATTTCAGAATAAAGTACAACTGTATGAAACTTGATATAGAACTGAGATTCTGGATCCAAATACTACAAACACTGATAGTTTCAGCATATCAAAATGAGTTTAACCTAGTTTCATTAGGAAAATTAAGACAAAAACTGCCATTTTTTCCCTATTTGTTCATAAAACTTGAAATAATTTTAGAATAAAGACCAAATGATGGAAACTTGATATAGAACTGAGATTCTGGATCCAAATACTACAAACATTGATAGTTTCAGCATATCAAAATGAGTTTAACCTAGTTTCATTAGGAAAATTAAGACAAAAACTGCCATTTTTTCCCTATTTGTTCATAAAACTTGAAATAATTTTAGAATAAAGACCAAATGATGGAAACTTGATATAGAACTGAGATTCTGGATCCAAATACTACAAACACTGATAGTTTCAGCATATCAAAATGAGTTTAACCTAGTTTCATTAGGAAAATTAAGACAAAAACTGCCATTTTTTCCCTATTTGTTCATAAAACTTGAAATAATTTCAGAATAAAGACAAATTGATGGAAACTTGATATAGAACTGAGATTCTGGATCCAAATACTACAAACACTGATAGTTTCAGCATATCAAAATGAGCTTAACCTAGTTTCATTAGGAAAATTAAGACAAAAACTGCCATTTTTTCCCTATTTGTTCATAAAACTTGAAATAATTTCAGAATAAAGTACAACTGCATGAAACTTGATATAGAACTGAGATTCTGGATCCAAATACTACAAACACTGATAGTTTCAGCATATCAAAATGAGTTTAACCTAGTTTCATTAGGAAAATTAAGACAAAAACTGCCATTTTTTCCCTATTTGTTCATAAAACTTGAAATAATTTCAGAATAAAGTACAACTGTATGAAACTTGATATAGAACTGAGATTCTGGATCCAAATACTACAAACACTGATAGTTTCAGCATATCAAAATGAGTTTAACCTAGTTTCATTAGGAAAATTAAGACAAAAACTGCCATTTTTTCCCTATTTGTTCATAAAACTTGAAATAATTTTAGAATAAAGACCAAATGATGGAAACTTGATATAGAACTGAGATTCTGGATCCAAATACTACAAACACTGATAGTTTCAGCATATCAAAATGAGTTTAACCTAGTTTCATTAGGAAAATTAAGACAAAAACTGCCATTTTTTCCCTATTTGTTCATAAAACTTGAAATAATTTCAGAATAAAGTACAACTGCATGAAACTTGATATAGAACTGAGATTCTGGATCCAAATACTACAAACACTGATAGTTTCAGCATATCAAAATGAGTTTAACCTAGTTTCATTAGGAAAATTAAGACAAAAACTGCCATTTTTTCCCTATTTGTTCATAAAACTTGAAATAATTTCAGAATAAAGTACAACTGCATGAAACTTGATATAGAACTGAGATTCTGGATCCAAATACTACAAACACTGATAGTTTCAGCATATCAAAATGAGTTTAACCTAGTTTCATTAGGAAAATTAAGACAAAAACTGCCATTTTTTCCCTATTTGTTCATAAAACTTGAAATAATTTCAGAATAAAGTACAACTGCATGAAACTTGATATAGAACTGAGATTCTGGATCCAAATACTACAAACACTGATAGTTTCAGCATATCAAAATGAGTTTAACCTAGTTTCATTAGGAAAATTAAGACAAAAACTGCCATTTTTTCCCTATATGTTCATAAAACTTGAAATAATTTCAGAATAAAGTACAACTGTATGAAACTTGATATAGAACTGAGATTCTGGATCCAAATACTACAAATACTGATAGTTTCAGCATATCAAAATGAGTTTAACCTAGTTTCATTAGGAAAATTAAGACAAAAACTGCCATTTTTTCCCTATTTGTTCATAAAACTTGAAATAATTTCAGAATAAAGTACAACTGCATGAAACTTGATATAGAACTGAGATTCTGGATCCAAATACTACAAACACTGATAGTTTCAGCATATCAAAATGAGTTTAACCTAGTTTCATTAGGAAAATTAAGACAAAAACTGCCATTTTTTCCCTATATGTTCATAAAACTTGAAATAATTTCAGAATAAAGTACAACTGCATGAAACTTGATATAGAACTGAGATTCTGGATCCAAATACTACAAACACTGATAGTTTCAGCATATCAAAATGAGTTTAACCTAGTTTCATTAGGAAAATTAAGACAAAAACTGCCATTTTTTCCCTATATGTTCATAAAACTTGAAATAATTTCAGAATAAAGTACAACTGTATGAAACTTGATATAGAACTGAGATTCTGGATCCAAATACTACAAATACTGATAGTTTCAGCATATCAAAATGAGTTTAACCTAGTTTCATTAGGAAAATTAAGACAAAAACTGCCATTTTTTCCCTATTTGTTCATAAAACTTGAAATAATTTCAGAATAAAGTACAACTGTATGAAACTTGATATAGAACTGAGATTCTGGATCCAAATACTACAAACACTGATAGTTTCAGCATATCAAAATGAGTTTAACCTAGTTTCATTAGGAAAATTAAGACAAAAACTGCCATTTTTTCCCTATTTGTTCATAAAACTTGAAATAATTTTAGAATAAAGACCAAATGATGGAAACTTGATATAGAACTGAGATTCTGGATCCAAATACTACAAACATTGATAGTTTCAGCATATCAAAATGAGTTTAACCTAGTTTCATTAGGAAAATTAAGACAAAAACTGCCATTTTTTCCCTATTTGTTCATAAAACTTGAAATAATTTTAGAATAAAGACCAAATGATGGAAACTTGATATAGAACTGAGATTCTGGATCCAAATACTACAAACACTGATAGTTTCAGCATATCAAAATGAGTTTAACCTAGTTTCATTAGGAAAATTAAGACAAAAACTGCCATTTTTTCCCTATTTGTTCATAAAACTTGAAATAATTTCAGAATAAAGACAAATTGATGGAAACTTGATATAGAACTGAGATTCTGGATCCAAATACTACAAACACTGATAGTTTCAGCATATCAAAATGAGCTTAACCTAGTTTCATTAGGAAAATTAAGACAAAAACTGCCATTTTTTCCCTATTTGTTCATAAAACTTGAAATAATTTCAGAATAAAGTACAACTGCATGAAACTTGATATAGAACTGAGATTCTGGATCCAAATACTACAAACACTGATAGTTTCAGCATATCAAAATGAGTTTAACCTAGTTTCATTAGGAAAATTAAGACAAAAACTGCCATTTTTTCCCTATTTGTTCATAAAACTTGAAATAATTTCAGAATAAAGTACAACTGCATGAAACTTGATATAGAACTGAGATTCTGGATCCAAATACTACAAACACTGATAGTTTCAGCATATCAAAATGAGTTTAACCTAGTTTCATTAGGAAAATTAAGACAAAAACTGCCATTTTTTCCCTATTTGTTCATAAAACTTGAAATAATTTCAGAATAAAGTACAACTGCATGAAACTTGATATAGAACTGAGATTCTGGATCCAAATACTACAAACACTGATAGTTTCAGCATATCAAAATGAGTTTAACCTAGTTTCATTAGGAAAATTAAGACAAAAACTGCCATTTTTTCCCTATATGTTCATAAAACTTGAAATAATTTCAGAATAAAGTACAACTGCATGAAACTTGATATAGAACTGAGATTCTGGATCCAAATACTACAAACACTGATAGTTTCAGCATATCAAAATGAGTTTAACCTAGTTTCATTAGGAAAATTAAGACAAAAACTGCCATTTTTTCCCTATATGTTCATAAAACTTGAAATAATTTCAGAATAAAGTACAACTGTATGAAACTTGATATAGAACTGAGATTCTGGATCCAAATACTACAAATACTGATAGTTTCAGCATATCAAAATGAGTTTAACCTAGTTTCATTAGGAAAATTAAGACAAAAACTGCCATTTTTTCCCTATTTGTTCATAAAACTTGAAATAATTTCAGAATAAAGTACAACTGTATGAAACTTGATATAGAACTGAGATTCTGGATCCAAATACTACAAACACTGATAGTTTCAGCATATCAAAATGAGTTTAACCTAGTTTCATTAGGAAAATTAAGACAAAAACTGCCATTTTTTCCCTATTTGTTCATAAAACTTGAAATAATTTTAGAATAAAGACCAAATGATGGAAACTTGATATAGAACTGAGATTCTGGATCCAAATACTACAAACATTGATAGTTTCAGCATATCAAAATGAGTTTAACCTAGTTTCATTAGGAAAATTAAGACAAAAACTGCCATTTTTTCCCTATTTGTTCATAAAACTTGAAATAATTTTAGAATAAAGACCAAATGATGGAAACTTGATATAGAACTGAGATTCTGGATCCAAATACTACAAACACTGATAGTTTCAGCATATCAAAATGAGTTTAACCTAGTTTCATTAGGAAAATTAAGACAAAAACTGCCATTTTTTCCCTATTTGTTCATAAAACTTGAAATAATTTCAGAATAAAGACAAATTGATGGAAACTTGATATAGAACTGAGATTCTGGATCCAAATACTACAAACACTGATAGTTTCAGCATATCAAAATGAGTTTAACCTAGTTTCATTAGGAAAATTAAGACAAAAACTGCCATTTTTTCCCTATATGTTCATAAAACTTGAAATAATTTCAGAATAAAGTACAACTGCATGAAACTTGATATAGAACTGAGATTCTGGATCCAAATACTACAAACACTGATAGTTTCAGCATATCAAAATGAGTTTAACCTAGTTTCATTAGGAAAATTAAGACAAAAACTGCCATTTTTTCCCTATATGTTCATAAAACTTGAAATAATTTCAGAATAAAGTACAACTGTATGAAACTTGATATAGAACTGAGATTCTGGATCCAAATACTACAAATACTGATAGTTTCAGCATATCAAAATGAGTTTAACCTAGTTTCATTAGGAAAATTAAGACAAAAACTGCCATTTTTTCCCTATTTGTTCATAAAACTTGAAATAATTTCAGAATAAAGTACAACTGTATGAAACTTGATATAGAACTGAGATTCTGGATCCAAATACTACAAACACTGATAGTTTCAGCATATCAAAATGAGTTTAACCTAGTTTCATTAGGAAAATTAAGACAAAAACTGCCATTTTTTCCCTATTTGTTCATAAAACTTGAAATAATTTTAGAATAAAGACCAAATGATGGAAACTTGATATAGAACTGAGATTCTGGATCCAAATACTACAAACATTGATAGTTTCAGCATATCAAAATGAGTTTAACCTAGTTTCATTAGGAAAATTAAGACAAAAACTGCCATTTTTTCCCTATTTGTTCATAAAACTTGAAATAATTTTAGAATAAAGACCAAATGATGGAAACTTGATATAGAACTGAGATTCTGGATCCAAATACTACAAACACTGATAGTTTCAGCATATCAAAATGAGTTTAACCTAGTTTCATTAGGAAAATTAAGACAAAAACTGCCATTTTTTCCCTATTTGTTCATAAAACTTGAAATAATTTCAGAATAAAGACAAATTGATGGAAACTTGATATAGAACTGAGATTCTGGATCCAAATACTACAAACACTGATAGTTTCAGCATATCAAAATGAGCTTAACCTAGTTTCATTAGGAAAATTAAGACAAAAACTGCCATTTTTTCCCTATTTGTTCATAAAACTTGAAATAATTTCAGAATAAAGTACAACTGCATGAAACTTGATATAGAACTGAGATTCTGGATCCAAATACTACAAACACTGATAGTTTCAGCATATCAAAATGAGTTTAACCTAGTTTCATTAGGAAAATTAAGACAAAAACTGCCATTTTTTCCCTATTTGTTCATAAAACTTGAAATAATTTCAGAATAAAGTACAACTGTATGAAACTTGATATAGAACTGAGATTCTGGATCCAAATACTACAAACACTGATAGTTTCAGCATATCAAAATGAGTTTAACCTAGTTTCATTAGGAAAATTAAGACAAAAACTGCCATTTTTTCCCTATTTGTTCATAAAACTTGAAATAATTTTAGAATAAAGACCAAATGATGGAAACTTGATATAGAACTGAGATTCTGGATCCAAATACTACAAACACTGATAGTTTCAGCATATCAAAATGAGTTTAACCTAGTTTCATTAGGAAAATTAAGACAAAAACTGCCATTTTTTCCCTATTTGTTCATAAAACTTGAAATAATTTCAGAATAAAGTACAACTGCATGAAACTTGATATAGAACTGAGATTCTGGATCCAAATACTACAAACACTGATAGTTTCAGCATATCAAAATGAGTTTAACCTAGTTTCATTAGGAAAATTAAGACAAAAACTGCCATTTTTTCCCTATTTGTTCATAAAACTTGAAATAATTTCAGAATAAAGTACAACTGTATGAAACTTGATATAGAACTGAGATTCTGGATCCAAATACTACAAATACTGATAGTTTCAGCATATCAAAATGAGTTTAACCTAGTTTCATTAGGAAAATTAAGACAAAAACTGCCATTTTTTCCCTATTTGTTCATAAAACTTGAAATAATTTCAGAATAAAGTACAACTGCATGAAACTTGATATAGAACTGAGATTCTGGATCCAAATACTACAAACACTGATAGTTTCAGCATATCAAAATGAGTTTAACCTAGTTTCATTAGGAAAATTAAGACAAAAACTGCCATTTTTTCCCTATTTGTTCATAAAACTTGAAATAATTTCAGAATAAAGTTCAACTGCATGAAACTTGATATAGAACTGAGATTCTGGATCCAAATACTACAAACACTGATAGTTTCAGCATATCAAAATGAGTTTAACCTAGTTTCATTAGGAAAATTAAGACAAAAACTGCCATTTTTTCCCTATATGTTCATAAAACTTGAAATAATTTCAGAATAAAGTACAACTGTATGAAACTTGATATAGAACTGAGATTCTGGATCCAAATACTACAAATACTGATAGTTTCAGCATATCAAAATGAGTTTAACCTAGTTTCATTAGGAAAATTAAGACAAAAACTGCCATTTTTTCCCTATTTGTTCATAAAACTTGAAATAATTTCAGAATAAAGTACAACTGCATGAAACTTGATATAGAACTGAGATTCTGGATCCAAATACTACAAACACTGATAGTTTCAGCATATCAAAATGAGTTTAACCTAGTTTCATTAGGAAAATTAAGACAAAAACTGCCATTTTTTCCCTATATGTTCATAAAACTTGAAATAATTTCAGAATAAAGTACAACTGCATGAAACTTGATATAGAACTGAGATTCTGGATCCAAATACTACAAACACTGATAGTTTCAGCATATCAAAATGAGTTTAACCTAGTTTCATTAGGAAAATTAAGACAAAAACTGCCATTTTTTCCCTATATGTTCATAAAACTTGAAATAATTTCAGAATAAAGTACAACTGTATGAAACTTGATATAGAACTGAGATTCTGGATCCAAATACTACAAACACTGATAGTTTCAGCATATCAAAATGAGTTTAACCTAGTTTCATTAGGAAAATTAAGACAAAAACTGCCATTTTTTCCCTATTTGTTCATAAAACTTGAAATAATTTTAGAATAAAGACCAAATGATGGAAACTTGATATAGAACTGAGATTCTGGATCCAAATACTACAAACATTGATAGTTTCAGCATATCAAAATGAGTTTAACCTAGTTTCATTAGGAAAATTAAGACAAAAACTGCCATTTTTTCCCTATTTGTTCATAAAACTTGAAATAATTTTAGAATAAAGACCAAATGATGGAAACTTGATATAGAACTGAGATTCTGGATCCAAATACTACAAACACTGATAGTTTCAGCATATCAAAATGAGTTTAACCTAGTTTCATTAGGAAAATTAAGACAAAAACTGCCATTTTTTCCCTATTTGTTCATAAAACTTGAAATAATTTCAGAATAAAGACAAATTGATGGAAACTTGATATAGAACTGAGATTCTGGATCCAAATACTACAAACACTGATAGTTTCAGCATATCAAAATGAGCTTAACCTAGTTTCATTAGGAAAATTAAGACAAAAACTGCCATTTTTTCCCTATTTGTTCATAAAACTTGAAATAATTTTAGAATAAAGACCAAATGATGGAAACTTGATATAGAACTGAGATTCTGGATCCAAATACTACAAACATTGATAGTTTCAGCATATCAAAATGAGTTTAACCTAGTTTCATTAGGAAAATTAAGACAAAAACTGCCATTTTTTCCCTATTTGTTCATAAAACTTGAAATAATTTTAGAATAAAGACCAAATGATGGAAACTTGATATAGAACTGAGATTCTGGATCCAAATACTACAAATACTGATAGTTTCAGCGTATCAAAATGAGTTTAACCTAGTTTCATTAGGAAAATTAAGACAAAAACTGCCATTTTTTCCCTATTTGTTCATAAAACTTGAAATAATTTCAGAATAAAGTACAACTGCATGAAACTTGATATAGAACTGAGATTCTGGATCCAAATACTACAAACATTGATAGTTTCAGCATATCAAAATGAGTTTAACCTAGTTTCATTAGGAAAATTAAGACAAAAACTGCCATTTTTTCCCTATTTGTTCATAAAACTTGAAATAATTTCAGAATAAAGACAAATTGATGGAAACTTGATATAGAACTGAGATTCTGGATCCAAATACTACAAACACTGATAGTTTCAGCATATCAAAATGAGCTTAACCTAGTTTCATTAGGAAAATTAAGACAAAAACTGCCATTTTTTCCCTATTTGTTCATAAAACTTGAAATAATTTCAGAATAAAGTACAACTGCATGAAACTTGATATAGAACTGAGATTCTGGATCCAAATACTACAAACACTGATAGTTTCAGCATATCAAAATGAGTTTAACCTAGTTTCATTAGGAAAATTAAGACAAAAACTGCCATTTTTTCCCTATTTGTTCATAAAACTTGAAATAATTTCAGAATAAAGTACAACTGCATGAAACTTGATATAGAACTGAGATTCTGGATCCAAATACTACAAACACTGATAGTTTCAGCATATCAAAATGAGTTTAACCTAGTTTCATTAGGAAAATTAAGACAAAAACTGCCATTTTTTCCCTATTTGTTCATAAAACTTGAAATAATTTCAGAATAAAGTACAACTGCATGAAACTTGATATAGAACTGAGATTCTGGATCCAAATACTACAAACACTGATAGTTTCAGCATATCAAAATGAGCTTAACCTAGTTTCATTAGGAAAATTAAGACAAAAACTGCCATTTTTTCCCTATTTGTTCATAAAACTTGAAATAATTTCAGAATAAAGTACAACTGTATGAAACTTGATATAGAACTGAGATTCTGGATCCAAATACTACAAACACTGATAGTTTCAGCATATCAAAATGAGTTTAACCTAGTTTCATTAGGAAAATTAAGACAAAAACTGCCATTTTTTCCCTATTTGTTCATAAAACTTGAAATAATTTTAGAATAAAGACCAAATGATGGAAACTTGATATAGAACTGAGATTCTGGATCCAAATACTACAAATACTGATAGTTTCAGCATATCAAAATGAGTTTAACCTAGTTTCATTAGGAAAATTAAGACAAAAACTGCCATTTTTTCCCTATTTGTTCATAAAACTTGAAATAATTTCAGAATAAAGACAAATTGATGGAAACTTGATATAGAACTGAGATTCTGGATCCAAATACTACAAACATTGATAGTTTCAGCATATCAAAATGAGTTTAACCTAGTTTCATTAGGAAAATTAAGACAAAAACTGCCATTTTTTCCCTATTTGTTCATAAAACTTGAAATAATTTTAGAATAAAGACCAAATGATGGAAACTTGATATAGAACTGAGATTCTGGATCCAAATACTACAAACACTGATAGTTTCAGCATATCAAAATGAGTTTAACCTAGTTTCATTAGGAAAATTAAGACAAAAACTGCCATTTTTTCCCTATTTGTTCATAAAACTTGAAATAATTTTAGAATAAAGACCAAATGATGGAAACTTGATATAGAACTGAGATTCTGGATCCAAATACTACAAATACTGATAGTTTCAGCATATCAAAATGAGTTTAACCTAGTTTCATTAGGAAAATTAAGACAAAAACTGCCATTTTTTCCGTATTTGTTCATAAAACTTGAAATAATTTTAGAATAAAGACCAAATGATGGAAACTTGATATAGAACTGAGATTCTGGATCCAAATACTACAAACATTGATAGTTTCAGCATTTCAAAATGAGTTTAACCTAGTTTCATTAGGAAAATTAAGACAAAAACTGCCATTTTTTCCCTATTTGTTCATAAAACTTGAAATAATTTTAGAATAAAGACCAAATGATGGAAACTTGATATAGAACTGAGATTCTGGATCCAAATACTACAAACACTGATAGTTTCAGCATATCAAAATGAGTTTAACCTAGTTTCATTAGGAAAATTAAGACAAAAACTGCCATTTTTTCCCTATATGTTCATAAAACTTGAAATAATTTCAGAATAAAGTACAACTGTATGAAACTTGATATAGAACTGAGATTCTGGATCCAAATACTACAAACACTGATAGTTTCAGCATATCAAAATGAGTTTAACCTAGTTTCATTAGGAAAATTAAGACAAAAACTGCCATTTTTTCCCTATTTGTTCATAAAACTTGAAATAATTTCAGAATAAAGACAAATTGATGGAAACTTGATATAGAACTGAGATTCTGGATCCAAATACTACAAACATTGATAGTTTCAGCATATCAAAATGAGTTTAACCTAGTTTCATTAGGAAAATTAAGACAAAAACTGCCATTTTTTCCCTATATGTTCATAAAACTTGAAATAATTTCAGAATAAAGTACAACTGTATGAAACTTGATATAGAACTGAGATTCTGGATCCAAATACTACAAACACTGATAGTTTCAGCATATCAAAATGAGTTTAACCTAGTTTCATTAGGAAAATTAAGACAAAAACTGCCATTTTTTCCCTATTTGTTCATAAAACTTGAAATAATTTCAGAATAAAGACAAATTGATGGAAACTTGATATAGAACTGAGATTCTGGATCCAAATACTACAAACATTGATAGTTTCAGCATATCAAAATGAGTTTAACCTAGTTTCATTAGGAAAATTAAGACAAAAACTGCCATTTTTTCCCTATTTGTTCATAAAACTTGAAATAATTTTAGAATAAAGACCAAATGATGGAAACTTGATATAGAACTGAGATTCTGGATCCAAATACTACAAACACTGATAGTTTCAGCATATCAAAATGAGTTTAACCTAGTTTCATTAGGAAAATTAAGACAAAAACTGCCATTTTTTCCCTATTTGTTCATAAAACTTGAAATAATTTTAGAATAAAGACCAAATGATGGAAACTTGATATAGAACTGAGATTCTGGATCCAAATACTACAAATACTGATAGTTTCAGCATATCAAAATGAGTTTAACCTAGTTTCATTAGGAAAATTAAGACAAAAACTGCCATTTTTTCCGTATTTGTTCATAAAACTTGAAATAATTTTAGAATAAAGACCAAATGATGGAAACTTGATATAGAACTGAGATTCTGGATCCAAATACTACAAACATTGATAGTTTCAGCATTTCAAAATGAGTTTAACCTAGTTTCATTAGGAAAATTAAGACAAAAACTGCCATTTTTTCCCTATTTGTTCATAAAACTTGAAATAATTTTAGAATAAAGACCAAATGATGGAAACTTGATATAGAACTGAGATTCTGGATCCAAATACTACAAACACTGATAGTTTCAGCATATCAAAATGAGTTTAACCTAGTTTCATTAGGAAAATTAAGACAAAAACTGCCATTTTTTCCCTATATGTTCATAAAACTTGAAATAATTTCAGAATAAAGTACAACTGTATGAAACTTGATATAGAACTGAGATTCTGGATCCAAATACTACAAACACTGATAGTTTCAGCATATCAAAATGAGTTTAACCTAGTTTCATTAGGAAAATTAAGACAAAAACTGCCATTTTTTCCCTATTTGTTCATAAAACTTGAAATAATTTCAGAATAAAGTACAACTGTATGAAACTTGATATAGAACTGAGATTCTGGATCCAAATACTACAAACACTGATAGTTTCAGCATATCAAAATGAGTTTAACCTAGTTTCATTAGGAAAATTAAGACAAAAACTGCCATTTTTTCCCTATTTGTTCATAAAACTTGAAATAATTTTAGAATAAAGACCAAATGATGGAAACTTGATATAGAACTGAGATTCTGGATCCAAATACTACAAACATTGATAGTTTCAGCATATCAAAATGAGTTTAACCTAGTTTCATTAGGAAAATTAAGACAAAAACTGCCATTTTTTCCCTATTTGTTCATAAAACTTGAAATAATTTTAGAATAAAGACCAAATGATGGAAACTTGATATAGAACTGAGATTCTGGATCCAAATACTACAAACACTGATAGTTTCAGCATATCAAAATGAGTTTAACCTAGTTTCATTAGGAAAATTAAGACAAAAACTGCCATTTTTTCCCTATTTGTTCATAAAACTTGAAATAATTTCAGAATAAAGACAAATTGATGGAAACTTGATATAGAACTGAGATTCTGGATCCAAATACTACAAACACTGATAGTTTCAGCATATCAAAATGAGCTTAACCTAGTTTCATTAGGAAAATTAAGACAAAAACTGCCATTTTTTCCCTATTTGTTCATAAAACTTGAAATAATTTCAGAATAAAGTACAACTGCATGAAACTTGATATAGAACTGAGATTCTGGATCCAAATACTACAAACACTGATAGTTTCAGCATATCAAAATGAGTTTAACCTAGTTTCATTAGGAAAATTAAGACAAAAACTGCCATTTTTTCCCTATTTGTTCATAAAACTTGAAATAATTTCAGAATAAAGTACAACTGTATGAAACTTGATATAGAACTGAGATTCTGGATCCAAATACTACAAACACTGATAGTTTCAGCATATCAAAATGAGTTTAACCTAGTTTCATTAGGAAAATTAAGACAAAAACTGCCATTTTTTCCCTATTTGTTCATAAAACTTGAAATAATTTTAGAATAAAGACCAAATGATGGAAACTTGATATAGAACTGAGATTCTGGATCCAAATACTACAAATACTGATAGTTTCAGCATATCAAAATGAGTTTAACCTAGTTTCATTAGGAAAATTAAGACAAAAACTGCCATTTTTTCCCTATTTGTTCATAAAACTTGAAATAATTTCAGAATAAAGTACAACTGTATGAAACTTGATATAGAACTGAGATTCTGGATCCAAATACTACAAACACTGATAGTTTCAGCATATCAAAATGAGTTTAACCTAGTTTCATTAGGAAAATTAAGACAAAAACTGCCATTTTTTCCCTATTTGTTCATAAAACTTGAAATAATTTTAGAATAAAGACCAAATGATGGAAACTTGATATAGAACTGAGATTCTGGATCCAAATACTACAAACATTGATAGTTTCAGCATATCAAAATGAGTTTAACCTAGTTTCATTAGGAAAATTAAGACAAAAACTGCCATTTTTTCCCTATTTGTTCATAAAACTTGAAATAATTTCAGAATAAAGTACAACTGCATGAAACTTGATATAGAACTGAGATTCTGGATCCAAATACTACAAACATTGATAGTTTCAGCATATCAAAATGAGTTTAACCTAGTTTCATTAGGAAAATTAAGACAAAAACTGCCATTTTTTCCCTATTTGTTCATAAAACTTGAAATAATTTTAGAATAAAGACCAAATGATGGAAACTTGATATAGAACTGAGATTCTGGATCCAAATACTACAAACATTGATAGTTTCAGCATATCAAAATGAGTTTAACCTAGTTTCATTAGGAAAATTAAGACAAAAACTGCCATTTTTTCCCTATTTGTTCATAAAACTTGAAATAATTTCAGAATAAAGACAAATTGATGGAAACTTGATATAGAACTGAGATTCTGGATCCAAATACTACAAACATTGATAGTTTCAGCATATCAAAATGAGTTTAACCTAGTTTCATTAGGAAAATTAAGACAAAAACTGCCATTTTTTCCCTATTTGTTCATAAAACTTGAAATAATTTCAGAATAAAGTACAACTGCATGAAACTTGATATAGAACTGAGATTCTGGATCCAAATACTACAAACATTGATAGTTTCAGCATATCAAAATGAGTTTAACCTAGTTTCATTAGGAAAATTAAGACAAAAACTGCCATTTTTTCCCTATTTGTTCATAAAACTTGAAATAATTTTAGAATAAAGACCAAATGATGGAAACTTGATATAGAACTGAGATTCTGGATCCAAATACTACAAACATTGATAGTTTCAGCATATCAAAATGAGTTTAACCTAGTTTCATTAGGAAAATTAAGACAAAAACTGCCATTTTTTCCCTATTTGTTCATAAAACTTGAAATAATTTCAGAATAAAGACAAATTGATGGAAACTTGATATAGAACTGAGATTCTGGATCCAAATACTACAAACACTGATAGTTTCAGCATATCAAAATGAGCTTAACCTAGTTTCATTAGGAAAATTAAGACAAAAACTGCCATTTTTTCCCTATTTGTTCATAAAACTTGAAATAATTTCAGAATAAAGTACAACTGCATGAAACTTGATATAGAACTGAGATTCTGGATCCAAATACTACAAACACTGATAGTTTCAGCATATCAAAATGAGTTTAACCTAGTTTCATTAGGAAAATTAAGACAAAAACTGCCATTTTTTCCCTATTTGTTCATAAAACTTGAAATAATTTCAGAATAAAGTACAACTGCATGAAACTTGATATAGAACTGAGATTCTGGATCCAAATACTACAAACACTGATAGTTTCAGCATATCAAAATGAGCTTAACCTAGTTTCATTAGGAAAATTAAGACAAAAACTGCCATTTTTTCCCTATTTGTTCATAAAACTTGAAATAATTTTAGAATAAAGACCAAATGATGGAAACTTGATATAGAACTGAGATTCTGGATCCAAATACTACAAACATTGATAGTTTCAGCATATCAAAATGAGTTTAACCTAGTTTCATTAGGAAAATTAAGACAAAAACTGCCATTTTTTCCCTATTTGTTCATAAAACTTGAAATAATTTTAGAATAAAGACCAAATGATGGAAACTTGATATAGAACTGAGATTCTGGATCCAAATACTACAAATACTGATAGTTTCAGCATATCAAAATGAGTTTAACCTAGTTTCATTAGGAAAATTAAGACAAAAACTGCCATTTTTTCCCTATTTGTTCATAAAACTTGAAATAATTTCAGAATAAAGTACAACTGCATGAAACTTGATATAGAACTGAGATTCTGGATCCAAATACTACAAACACTGATAGTTTCAGCATATCAAAATGAGTTTAACCTAGTTTCATTAGGAAAATTAAGACAAAAACTGCCATTTTTTCCCTATTTGTTCATAAAACTTGAAATAATTTCAGAATAAAGTACAACTGCATGAAACTTGATATAGAACTGAGATTCTGGATCCAAATACTACAAACACTGATAGTTTCAGCATATCAAAATGAGTTTAACCTAGTTTCATTAGGAAAATTAAGACAAAAACTGCCATTTTTTCCCTATTTGTTCATAAAACTTGAAATAATTTCAGAATAAAGTACAACTGCATGAAACTTGATATAGAACTGAGATTCTGGATCCAAATACTACAAACACTGATAGTTTCAGCATATCAAAATGAGCTTAACCTAGTTTCATTAGGAAAATTAAGACAAAAACTGCCATTTTTTCCCTATTTGTTCATAAAACTTGAAATAATTTCAGAATAAAGTACAACTGCATGAAACTTGATATAGAACTGAGATTCTGGATCCAAATACTACAAACACTGATAGTTTCAGCATATCAAAATGAGTTTAACCTAGTTTCATTAGGAAAATTAAGACAAAAACTGCCATTTTTTCCCTATTTGTTCATAAAACTTGAAATAATTTCAGAATAAAGTACAACTGCATGAAACTTGATATAGAACTGAGATTCTGGATCCAAATACTACAAACACTGATAGTTTCAGCATATCAAAATGAGCTTAACCTAGTTTCATTAGGAAAATTAAGACAAAAACTGCCATTTTTTCCCTATTTGTTCATAAAACTTGAAATAATTTTAGAATAAAGACCAAATGATGGAAACTTGATATAGAACTGAGATTCTGGATCCAAATACTACAAATACTGATAGTTTCAGCATATCAAAATGAGTTTAACCTAGTTTCATTAGGAAAATTAAGACAAAAACTGCCATTTTTTCCCTATTTGTTCATAAAACTTGAAATAATTTCAGAATAAAGTACAACTGCATGAAACTTGATATAGAACTGAGATTCTGGATCCAAATACTACAAACACTGATAGTTTCAGCATATCAAAATGAGTTTAACCTAGTTTCATTAGGAAAATTAAGACAAAAACTGCCATTTTTTCCCTATTTGTTCATAAAACTTGAAATAATTTCAGAATAAAGTACAACTGCATGAAACTTGATATAGAACTGAGATTCTGGATCCAAATACTACAAACACTGATAGTTTCAGCATATCAAAATGAGTTTAACCTAGTTTCATTAGGAAAATTAAGACAAAAACTGCCATTTTTTCCCTATTTGTTCATAAAACTTGAAATAATTTCAGAATAAAGTACAACTGCATGAAACTTGATATAGAACTGAGATTCTGGATCCAAATACTACAAACACTGATAGTTTCAGCATATCAAAATGAGCTTAACCTAGTTTCATTAGGAAAATTAAGACAAAAACTGCCATTTTTTCCCTATTTGTTCATAAAACTTGAAATAATTTCAGAATAAAGTACAACTGCATGAAACTTGATATAGAACTGAGATTCTGGATCCAAATACTACAAACACTGATAGTTTCAGCATATCAAAATGAGTTTAACCTAGTTTCATTAGGAAAATTAAGACAAAAACTGCCATTTTTTCCCTATTTGTTCATAAAACTTGAAATAATTTCAGAATAAAGTACAACTGCATGAAACTTGATATAGAACTGAGATTCTGGATCCAAATACTACAAACACTGATAGTTTCAGCATATCAAAATGAGTTTAACCTAGTTTCATTAGGAAAATTAAGACAAAAACTGCCATTTTTTCCCTATTTGTTCATAAAACTTGAAATAATTTCAGAATAAAGTACAACTGCATGAAACTTGATATAGAACTGAGATTCTGGATCCAAATACTACAAACACTGATAGTTTCAGCATATCAAAATGAGTTTAACCTAGTTTCATTAGGAAAATTAAGACAAAAACTGCCATTTTTTCCCTATTTGTTCATAAAACTTGAAATAATTTTAGAATAAAGACCAAATGATGGAAACTTGATATAGAACTGAGATTCTGGATCCAAATACTACAAATACTGATAGTTTCAGCATATCAAAATGAGTTTAACCTAGTTTCATTAGGAAAATTAAGACAAAAACTGCCATTTTTTCCCTATTTGTTCATAAAACTTGAAATAATTTCAGAATAAAGACAAATTGATGGAAACTTGATATAGAACTGAGATTCTGGATCCAAATACTACAAACATTGATAGTTTCAGCATATCAAAATGAGTTTAACCTAGTTTCATTAGGAAAATTAAGACAAAAACTGCCATTTTTTCCCTATTTGTTCATAAAACTTGAAATAATTTCAGAATAAAGTACAACTGCATGAAACTTGATATAGAACTGAGATTCTGGATCCAAATACTACAAACATTGATAGTTTCAGCATATCAAAATGAGTTTAACCTAGTTTCATTAGGAAAATTAAGACAAAAACTGCCATTTTTTCCCTATTTGTTCATAAAACTTGAAATAATTTTAGAATAAAGACCAAATGATGGAAACTTGATATAGAACTGAGATTCTGGATCCAAATACTACAAACACTGATAGTTTCAGCATATCAAAATGAGTTTAACCTAGTTTCATTAGGAAAATTAAGACAAAAACTGCCATTTTTTCCCTATTTGTTCATAAAACTTGAAATAATTTTAGAATAAAGACCAAATGATGGAAACTTGATATAGAACTGAGATTCTGGATCCAAATACTACAAATACTGATAGTTTCAGCATATCAAAATGAGTTTAACCTAGTTTCATTAGGAAAATTAAGACAAAAACTGCCATTTTTTCCGTATTTGTTCATAAAACTTGAAATAATTTTAGAATAAAGACCAAATGATGGAAACTTGATATAGAACTGAGATTCTGGATCCAAATACTACAAACATTGATAGTTTCAGCATTTCAAAATGAGTTTAACCTAGTTTCATTAGGAAAATTAAGACAAAAACTGCCATTTTTTCCCTATTTGTTCATAAAACTTGAAATAATTTTAGAATAAAGACCAAATGATGGAAACTTGATATAGAACTGAGATTCTGGATCCAAATACTACAAACACTGATAGTTTCAGCATATCAAAATGAGTTTAACCTAGTTTCATTAGGAAAATTAAGACAAAAACTGCCATTTTTTCCCTATATGTTCATAAAACTTGAAATAATTTCAGAATAAAGTACAACTGTATGAAACTTGATATAGAACTGAGATTCTGGATCCAAATACTACAAACACTGATAGTTTCAGCATATCAAAATGAGTTTAACCTAGTTTCATTAGGAAAATTAAGACAAAAACTGCCATTTTTTCCCTATTTGTTCATAAAACTTGAAATAATTTCAGAATAAAGTACAACTGTATGAAACTTGATATAGAACTGAGATTCTGGATCCAAATACTACAAACACTGATAGTTTCAGCATATCAAAATGAGTTTAACCTAGTTTCATTAGGAAAATTAAGACAAAAACTGCCATTTTTTCCCTATTTGTTCATAAAACTTGAAATAATTTTAGAATAAAGACCAAATGATGGAAACTTGATATAGAACTGAGATTCTGGATCCAAATACTACAAACATTGATAGTTTCAGCATATCAAAATGAGTTTAACCTAGTTTCATTAGGAAAATTAAGACAAAAACTGCCATTTTTTCCCTATTTGTTCATAAAACTTGAAATAATTTTAGAATAAAGACCAAATGATGGAAACTTGATATAGAACTGAGATTCTGGATCCAAATACTACAAACACTGATAGTTTCAGCATATCAAAATGAGTTTAACCTAGTTTCATTAGGAAAATTAAGACAAAAACTGCCATTTTTTCCCTATTTGTTCATAAAACTTGAAATAATTTCAGAATAAAGACAAATTGATGGAAACTTGATATAGAACTGAGATTCTGGATCCAAATACTACAAACACTGATAGTTTCAGCATATCAAAATGAGCTTAACCTAGTTTCATTAGGAAAATTAAGACAAAAACTGCCATTTTTTCCCTATTTGTTCATAAAACTTGAAATAATTTCAGAATAAAGTACAACTGCATGAAACTTGATATAGAACTGAGATTCTGGATCCAAATACTACAAACACTGATAGTTTCAGCATATCAAAATGAGTTTAACCTAGTTTCATTAGGAAAATTAAGACAAAAACTGCCATTTTTTCCCTATTTGTTCATAAAACTTGAAATAATTTCAGAATAAAGTACAACTGTATGAAACTTGATATAGAACTGAGATTCTGGATCCAAATACTACAAACACTGATAGTTTCAGCATATCAAAATGAGTTTAACCTAGTTTCATTAGGAAAATTAAGACAAAAACTGCCATTTTTTCCCTATTTGTTCATAAAACTTGAAATAATTTTAGAATAAAGACCAAATGATGGAAACTTGATATAGAACTGAGATTCTGGATCCAAATACTACAAATACTGATAGTTTCAGCATATCAAAATGAGTTTAACCTAGTTTCATTAGGAAAATTAAGACAAAAACTGCCATTTTTTCCCTATTTGTTCATAAAACTTGAAATAATTTCAGAATAAAGTACAACTGTATGAAACTTGATATAGAACTGAGATTCTGGATCCAAATACTACAAACACTGATAGTTTCAGCATATCAAAATGAGTTTAACCTAGTTTCATTAGGAAAATTAAGACAAAAACTGCCATTTTTTCCCTATTTGTTCATAAAACTTGAAATAATTTTAGAATAAAGACCAAATGATGGAAACTTGATATAGAACTGAGATTCTGGATCCAAATACTACAAACATTGATAGTTTCAGCATATCAAAATGAGTTTAACCTAGTTTCATTAGGAAAATTAAGACAAAAACTGCCATTTTTTCCCTATTTGTTCATAAAACTTGAAATAATTTCAGAATAAAGTACAACTGCATGAAACTTGATATAGAACTGAGATTCTGGATCCAAATACTACAAACATTGATAGTTTCAGCATATCAAAATGAGTTTAACCTAGTTTCATTAGGAAAATTAAGACAAAAACTGCCATTTTTTCCCTATTTGTTCATAAAACTTGAAATAATTTTAGAATAAAGACCAAATGATGGAAACTTGATATAGAACTGAGATTCTGGATCCAAATACTACAAACATTGATAGTTTCAGCATATCAAAATGAGTTTAACCTAGTTTCATTAGGAAAATTAAGACAAAAACTGCCATTTTTTCCCTATTTGTTCATAAAACTTGAAATAATTTCAGAATAAAGACAAATTGATGGAAACTTGATATAGAACTGAGATTCTGGATCCAAATACTACAAACATTGATAGTTTCAGCATATCAAAATGAGTTTAACCTAGTTTCATTAGGAAAATTAAGACAAAAACTGCCATTTTTTCCCTATTTGTTCATAAAACTTGAAATAATTTCAGAATAAAGTACAACTGCATGAAACTTGATATAGAACTGAGATTCTGGATCCAAATACTACAAACATTGATAGTTTCAGCATATCAAAATGAGTTTAACCTAGTTTCATTAGGAAAATTAAGACAAAAACTGCCATTTTTTCCCTATTTGTTCATAAAACTTGAAATAATTTTAGAATAAAGACCAAATGATGGAAACTTGATATAGAACTGAGATTCTGGATCCAAATACTACAAACATTGATAGTTTCAGCATATCAAAATGAGTTTAACCTAGTTTCATTAGGAAAATTAAGACAAAAACTGCCATTTTTTCCCTATTTGTTCATAAAACTTGAAATAATTTTAGAATAAAGACCAAATGATGGAAACTTGATATAGAACTGAGATTCTGGATCCAAATACTACAAATACTGATAGTTTCAGCGTATCAAAATGAGTTTAACCTAGTTTCATTAGGAAAATTAAGACAAAAACTGCCATTTTTTCCCTATTTGTTCATAAAACTTGAAATAATTTCAGAATAAAGTACAACTGCATGAAACTTGATATAGAACTGAGATTCTGGATCCAAATACTACAAACATTGATAGTTTCAGCATATCAAAATGAGTTTAACCTAGTTTCATTAGGAAAATTAAGACAAAAACTGCCATTTTTTCCCTATTTGTTCATAAAACTTGAAATAATTTCAGAATAAAGACAAATTGATGGAAACTTGATATAGAACTGAGATTCTGGATCCAAATACTACAAACACTGATAGTTTCAGCATATCAAAATGAGCTTAACCTAGTTTCATTAGGAAAATTAAAACAAAAACTGCCATTTTTTCCCTATTTGTTCATAAAACTTGAAATAATTTCAGAATAAAGTACAACTGCATGAAACTTGATATAGAACTGAGATTCTGGATCCAAATACTACAAACACTGATAGTTTCAGCATATCAAAATGAGTTTAACCTAGTTTCATTAGGAAAATTAAGACAAAAACTGCCATTTTTTCCCTATTTGTTCATAAAACTTGAAATAATTTCAGAATAAAGTACAACTGCATGAAACTTGATATAGAACTGAGATTCTGGATCCAAATACTACAAACACTGATAGTTTCAGCATATCAAAATGAGTTTAACCTAGTTTCATTAGGAAAATTAAGACAAAAACTGCCATTTTTTCCCTATTTGTTCATAAAACTTGAAATAATTTCAGAATAAAGTACAACTGCATGAAACTTGATATAGAACTGAGATTCTGGATCCAAATACTACAAACACTGATAGTTTCAGCATATCAAAATGAGCTTAACCTAGTTTCATTAGGAAAATTAAGACAAAAACTGCCATTTTTTCCCTATTTGTTCATAAAACTTGAAATAATTTCAGAATAAAGTACAACTGTATGAAACTTGATATAGAACTGAGATTCTGGATCCAAATACTACAAACACTGATAGTTTCAGCATATCAAAATGAGTTTAACCTAGTTTCATTAGGAAAATTAAGACAAAAACTGCCATTTTTTCCCTATTTGTTCATAAAACTTGAAATAATTTTAGAATAAAGACCAAATGATGGAAACTTGATATAGAACTGAGATTCTGGATCCAAATACTACAAATACTGATAGTTTCAGCATATCAAAATGAGTTTAACCTAGTTTCATTAGGAAAATTAAGACAAAAACTGCCATTTTTTCCCTATTTGTTCATAAAACTTGAAATAATTTCAGAATAAAGTACAACTGTATGAAACTTGATATAGAACTGAGATTCTGGATCCAAATACTACAAACACTGATAGTTTCAGCATATCAAAATGAGTTTAACCTAGTTTCATTAGGAAAATTAAGACAAAAACTGCCATTTTTTCCCTATTTGTTCATAAAACTTGAAATAATTTTAGAATAAAGACCAAATGATGGAAACTTGATATAGAACTGAGATTCTGGATCCAAATACTACAAACACTGATAGTTTCAGCATATCAAAATGAGTTTAACCTAGTTTCATTAGGAAAATTAAGACAAAAACTGCCATTTTTTCCCTATTTGTTCATAAAACTTGAAATAATTTCAGAATAAAGACAAATTGATGGAAACTTGATATAGAACTGAGATTCTGGATCCAAATACTACAAACATTGATAGTTTCAGCATATCAAAATGAGTTTAACCTAGTTTCATTAGGAAAATTAAGACAAAAACTGCCATTTTTTCCCTATTTGTTCATAAAACTTGAAATAATTTTAGAATAAAGACCAAATGATGGAAACTTGATATAGAACTGAGATTCTGGATCCAAATACTACAAATACTGATAGTTTCAGCATATCAAAATGAGTTTAACCTAGTTTCATTAGGAAAATTAAGACAAAAACTGCCATTTTTTCCGTATTTGTTCATAAAACTTGAAATAATTTTAGAATAAAGACCAAATGATGGAAACTTGATATAGAACTGAGATTCTGGATCCAAATACTACAAACATTGATAGTTTCAGCATTTCAAAATGAGTTTAACCTAGTTTCATTAGGAAAATTAAGACAAAAACTGCCATTTTTTCCCTATTTGTTCATAAAACTTGAAATAATTTTAGAATAAAGACCAAATGATGGAAACTTGATATAGAACTGAGATTCTGGATCCAAATACTACAAATACTGATAGTTTCAGCATATCAAAATGAGTTTAACCTAGTTTCATTAGGAAAATTAAGACAAAAACTGCCATTTTTTCCCTATTTGTTCATAAAACTTGAAATAATTTTAGAATAAAGACCAAATGATGGAAACTTGATATAGAACTGAGATTCTGGATCCAAATACTACAAACATTGATAGTTTCAGCATTTCAAAATGAGTTTAACCTAGTTTCATTAGGAAAATTAAGACAAAAACTGCCATTTTTTCCCTATTTGTTCATAAAACTTGAAATAATTTCAGAATAAAGTACAACTGTATGAAACTTGATATAGAACTGAGATTCTGGATCCAAATACTACAAACACTGATAGTTTCAGCATATCAAAATGAGTTTAACCTAGTTTCATTAGGAAAATTAAGACAAAAACTGCCATTTTTTCCCTATTTGTTCATAAAACTTGAAATAATTTTAGAATAAAGACCAAATGATGGAAACTTGATATAGAACTGAGATTCTGGATCCAAATACTACAAATACTGATAGTTTCAGCATATCAAAATGAGTTTAACCTAGTTTCATTAGGAAAATTAAGACAAAAACTGCCATTTTTTCCCTATTTGTTCATAAAACTTGAAATAATTTCAGAATAAAGACAAATTGATGGAAACTTGATATAGAACTGAGATTCTGGATCCAAATACTACAAACATTGATAGTTTCAGCATATCAAAATGAGTTTAACCTAGTTTCATTAGGAAAATTAAGACAAAAACTGCCATTTTTTCCCTATTTGTTCATAAAACTTGAAATAATTTTAGAATAAAGACCAAATGATGGAAACTTGATATAGAACTGAGATTCTGGATCCAAATACTACAAACATTGATAGTTTCAGCATTTCAAAATGAGTTTAACCTAGTTTCATTAGGAAAATTAAGACAAAAACTGCCATTTTTTCCCTATTTGTTCATAAAACTTGAAATAATTTTAGAATAAAGACCAAATGATGGAAACTTGATATAGAACTGAGATTCTGGATCCAAATACTACAAACACTGATAGTTTCAGCATATCAAAATGAGTTTAACCTAGTTTCATTAGGAAAATTAAGACAAAAACTGCCATTTTTTCCCTATTTGTTCATAAAACTTGAAATAATTTTAGAATAAAGACCAAATGATGGAAACTTGATATAGAACTGAGATTCTGGATCCAAATACTACAAACATTGATAGTTTCAGCATTTCAAAATGAGTTTAACCTAGTTTCATTAGGAAAATTAAGACAAAAACTGCCATTTTTTCCCTATTTGTTCATAAAACTTGAAATAATTTTAGAATAAAGACCAAATGATGGAAACTTGATATAGAACTGAGATTCTGGATCCAAATACTACAAACACTGATAGTTTCAGCATATCAAAATGAGTTTAACCTAGTTTCATTAGGAAAATTAAGACAAAAACTGCCATTTTTTCCCTATTTGTTCATAAAACTTGAAATAATTTTAGAATAAAGACCAAATGATGGAAACTTGATATAGAACTGAGATTCTGGATCCAAATACTACAAACATTGATAGTTTCAGCATATCAAAATGAGTTTAACCTAGTTTCATTAGGAAAATTAAGACAAAAACTGCCATTTTTTCCCTATTTGTTCATAAAACTTGAAATAATTTTAGAATAAAGACCAAATGATGGAAACTTGATATAGAACTGAGATTCTGGATCCAAATACTACAAACATTGATAGTTTCAGCATTTCAAAATGAGTTTAACCTAGTTTCATTAGGAAAATTAAGACAAAAACTGCCATTTTTTCCCTATTTGTTCATAAAACTTGAAATAATTTTAGAATAAAGACCAAATGATGGAAACTTGATATAGAACTGAGATTCTGGATCCAAATACTACAAACACTGATAGTTTCAGCATATCAAAATGAGTTTAACCTAGTTTCATTAGGAAAATTAAGACAAAAACTGCCATTTTTTCCCTATTTGTTCATAAAACTTGAAATAATTTCAGAATAAAGTACAACTGCATGAAACTTGATATAGAACTGAGATTCTGGATCCAAATACTACAAACATTGATAGTTTCAGCATATCAAAATGAGTTTAACCTAGTTTCATTAGGAAAATTAAGACAAAAACTGCCATTTTTTCCCTATTTGTTCATAAAACTTGAAATAATTTTAGAATAAAGACCAAATGATGGAAACTTGATATAGAACTGAGATTCTGGATCCAAATACTACAAACATTGATAGTTTCAGCATTTCAAAATGAGTTTAACCTAGTTTCATTAGGAAAATTAAGACAAAAACTGCCATTTTTTCCCTATTTGTTCATAAAACTTGAAATAATTTTAGAATAAAGACCAAATGATGGAAACTTGATATAGAACTGAGATTCTGGATCCAAATACTACAAACACTGATAGTTTCAGCATATCAAAATGAGTTTAACCTAGTTTCATTAGGAAAATTAAGACAAAAACTGCCATTTTTTCCCTATTTGTTCATAAAACTTGAAATAATTTCAGAATAAAGTACAACTGCATGAAACTTGATATAGAACTGAGATTCTGGATCCAAATACTACAAACACTGATAGTTTCAGCATATCAAAATGAGTTTAACCTAGTTTCATTAGGAAAATTAAGACAAAAACTGCCATTTTTTCCCTATTTGTTCATAAAACTTGAAATAATTTCAGAATAAAGTACAACTGCATGAAACTTGATATAGAACTGAGATTCTGGATACAAATACTACAAACACTGATAGTTTCAGCATATCAAAATGAGTTTAACCTAGTTTCATTAGGAAAATTAAGACAAAAACTGCCATTTTTTCCCTATTTGTTCATAAAACTTGAAATAATTTCAGAATAAAGTACAACTGCATGAAACTTGATATAGAACTGAGATTCTGGATCCAAATACTACAAACACTGATAGTTTCAGCATATCAAAATGAGTTTAACCTAGTTTCATTAGGAAAATTAAGACAAAAACTGCCATTTTTTCCCTATTTGTTCATAAAACTTGAAATAATTTCAGAATAAAGTACAACTGCATGAAACTTGATATAATATGGAAGAGAAATACGAGCGGGGACTAGTTTCTCGTCGAGTGTGAAACCTAGGCCACCACTTTGTAGTTCGGTTGGAATTCGTTTGGAGTTTAGTTGTTAACTCGTGTTAAACCGTTTTGTTGGTTTTTAAGTGTCTAGTTGTTGCTAGAAAGTGACTAGCAGGTGCTAGTATAATATTCACTTGTTTTGAATCATATTTACCCGTTGTTTATCTTTTATTTCTTGTTTAAAATCTAATAAATCTTTGTAAAATAATCTCGCGTTATTTTTGTTGTTTAAACTGGTTTCTCCACCACTCTTCTTTCGTGGAACCTGAACACCACCAGGGACCACCACATTACTTGGGGGCCGAACCGGTTTAGAGTTGGAAAACCGCTTGAACAGCAAAATTTTCGTGATTTTTGAGGGTTTATTGATTTTTCTTGAATTTTTTCGCTTTTTCTTCTTTTTTTTTTGCCGTTTAATTTCGAATTTTTGTACGTTCGGATTTTGTTTGGTCTTCCCCTAGTGGTTGACATTAAACAGACCGTCTGGGCAAATTATTTGAAATCTTCGTCGCCGTTTTTTTCGAATTTTTCAAATTCTGGTGTTTTGTAGTTTTTTACAAACTCAGAGACCGAGATTTTCGTTAAAATATTGATTTTGCCGCCGTTTCTTTTTGTTCTTCCATTTGATCGAGTATAATCCTTTGGGATATATATCAGGAGAGTGGGGTAAAGAATAAAATTGAAAATGTCAAGGATGCCAGTGTCAACATCGTCCAAGTCGCCTTCCCTCAGGTCGCGCGCATCGAATTTGTCTGTTGCATCAGGATCGGGAAGCAATTCAAATGGTGGAAATGTGCAAGTGAAGAAAGCAGATGAGAAAAATGATGACAATTTGGAGAAATATGTGCAGAAAGTGAACCAATTTTTGCAGGAAGTCTGCGAATGGGTAATTTCGTGTGATGATGATGCAAATTGGTCAAGTGAAGAAATCGCCAAGAAGCAAAGCGTTTGTCAGTCAGCTAGGAAGTTGCAAGAGGTTGCTGGTGATTTATTGAATGGTTATGGAAGAAAGTTTGATGTCAGGAAGTTCATGTATGTGAAAGAAGCTTTGAAAATTTTTTCGAAAAATATTGAAGATGCTGAGAAGTATGCAGAAATGAACACTAGAATGTCAAAGAAGCAGATGTGTACTATTTTTGATACATTGAAAGAAGGATATGGAAAATTGTTGAAAAGTTTTGATGAAGTGAAGGAAAATGTTGAAGCGAAGGATTTTGCTGAAAATAATCCTGAAAATGTCGGATATTTGAAAGAATGTGATAAAGTTTGGAAAATTTTGAAACGGCTGGGCATAGAAAATGCTGATCAAATGTGTAAAGCTATGGGAAGTATTGCAGCTGATAATTCTAAATTTCTGAAGGAAAATATACATTGGATGGATAGGGTTAGAAGGCTCGAAAAAGAAGAAAAGATTAATAGTGATATGCAGGAGGAGTTGAGAGAATCTATCCGTCAAAAAGATGTGCTAATTTCGCAGTTGACGGAAAATCAGGCTGAAAATAAAGAGTATTTGGAAGAATGTCGAAAAATCTGGAAAGTTTTGAAAAAGATTGGTGTGAATAGTGCAGCAAGTTGCGTAGCATTATTTGAGAATGTAGCTGATAAAGGACTCAAAGTAAGAGCTGATCTAAAGTCACAAAGTGAGAAAATTCTGCAAATGGAACAACAATTGAAAGAGGAAATCGAGGTGAAGGATGATTTGAAGGAGAAATTTTGTCAAAATGTTGATGAAATGAAAAAATTGAAGGAAAATATTCAGCAAAAGGATGTCGAAATTCCAAGGTTGAAGGAAAAGCTGAAAAAGTTGGAAAAGGAAGTCCTTTTGGCTCCGAAGAAAATTTTGTCGAATGAAGAAGAACATGTTAAAGAGGATGAGAATTCAGGAAGACATAATGTTTCGCCAGCGTTATCAGTAAAAGCGAATAAGATGTTTATTGCACATATGTTGAAGAGTTCAACTGAGCAAATTGTTGAAAAGCATAATGGAGAGATTTGTGTTGAAAATTTTGGACAAATGTGTTCAGATGGTCTGAATGAAAGAATTGCCGCAATGGAAGCGAGTATTGCAAAATTGACGGAATTTATGATTAGACAAAAGGATGCTAGGTGTGAGTCGGTCGTTGCCGAGAGCAGTTGTCCGGAGTCAGGATCAAGTTTTAGAGTGGAAAAAGCTAGAGGCTTTAATATTGATGATGAAGTGCATAAACCACAAGTTCGAAAAAGTGCTGAAGGAAGTTCAAAAGTGGAAAATGATGTTAAAAGATGTTTCAAATGTGGAAGAAATGGACATTTTGCAAAAAGATGCTGGAATAATAATGTTGCTGAAGCAAATGGTGTGAAGATTGATGCTTTTAATTGGAAAAATGAGCCAGGAGATAAAAATCATGCTACAGTTGGAAGACAAACTATTGAAAAGTCTGAAATTCTTGGCACAAAGTTGAAGCTGATTATTGATAGTGGAGCAATGACAAGTGTGTTATCGTCCAAGACATGGAATAGAATCAAGAATGGAAATTTGAAGAAAGAGAATTTTGTGGAAAGGAATCCAGGTTGTATGGAGATGAGGAATGTTTCGAAGGATAAAATGAAGATCATCCGTCAAGTTGAAGTTCCAGTGAAGATGAGAGGCATGAAAGAAGTTGTGAAATTCCAAGTTGTTGAGAATGAGAATGAACTAGCAGTGTTGGGAATGAATGCATTCAAATGTTTTGGAATATACATTGGATGGAAGAGTTTGAAGAAGGAATCGGTGAATGTGAATGCTGTGATTGTAGAGAGCAGTGGTTCAAGAGATGAGAAGTGGAAAAAGTGTTCGTTGAACTTGAAGATGATGTCCAGTAGAGGCATATGTTCGGAAAGTCCGGAACCAAATGTTTTTCAGGTTAAACCTATGGTCAACCAGTTACAATGGAGTTCATATGATCAAGTTCGAAGAAGATCAGAGATGGAAAGAACATCAAGTTCGAAGAGAGCGCCACAATTAAAAGTTGAGATCATTGGTGGAAAATATCGAATGATGGAGGTCAAGCCAAGCTGGATGCAGGGTACAAATGATGGAATGAAGGGAGCAGGTCAAAAGTGGGTCGAGAACAAGCTGAAAGTCAAGAACAGCGAAGAGACAGTTCAATTTAATAAATGTTCTACCCAAAACCCTATCGCCCCGTATTTTTGTTATTATTATGTACTGCCGAGAAACCTCAAACAGTCAGGAGCCTGTTTTTCTAAAGGAGGGGGATGTAATATGGAAGAGAAATACGAGCGGGGACTAGTTTCTCGTCGAGTGTGAAACCTAGGCCACCACTTTGTAGTTCGGTTGGAATTCGTTTGGAGTTTAGTTGTTAACTCGTGTTAAACCGTTTTGTTGGTTTTTAAGTGTCTAGTTGTTGCTAGAAAGTGACTAGCAGGTGCTAGTATAATATTCACTTGTTTTGAATCATATTTACCCGTTGTTTATCTTTTATTTCTTGTTTAAAATCTAATAAATCTTTGTAAAATAATCTCGCGTTATTTTTGTTGTTTAAACTGGTTTCTCCACCACTCTTCTTTCGTGGAACCTGAACACCACCAGGGACCACCACATTACTGATATAGAACTGAGATTCTGGATACAAATACTACAAACACTGATAGTTTCAGCATATCAAAATGAGTTTAACCTAGTTTCATTAGGAAAATTAAGACAAAAACTGCCATTTTTTCCCTATTTGTTCATAAAACTTGAAATAATTTCAGAATAAAGACAAATTGATGGAAACTTGATATAGAACTGAGATTCTGGATCCAAATACTACAAACACTGATAGTTTCAGCATATCAAAATGAGTTTAACCTAGTTTCATTAGGAAAATTAAGACAAAAACTGCCATTTTTTCCCTATTTGTTCATAAAACTTGAAATAATTTCAGAATAAAGTACAACTGCATGAAACTTGATATAGAACTGAGATTCTGGATCCAAATACTACAAACATTGATAGTTTCAGCATATCAAAATGAGTTTAACCTAGTTTCATTAGGAAAATTAAGACAAAAACTGCCATTTTTTCCCTATTTGTTCATAAAACTTGAAATAATTTCAGAATAAAGTACAACTGCATGAAACTTGATATAGAACTGAGATTCTGGATCCAAATACTACAAACACTGATAGTTTCAGCATATCAAAATGAGTTTAACCTAGTTTCATTAGGAAAATTAAGACAAAAACTGCCATTTTTTCCCTATTTGTTCATAAAACTTGAAATAATTTTAGAATAAAGACCAAATGATGGAAACTTGATATAGAGCTGAGATTCTGGATCCAAATACTACAAATACTGATAGTTTCAGCATATCAAAATGAGTTTAACCTAGTTTCATTAGGAAAATTAAGACAAAAACTGCCATTTTTTCCCTATTTGTTCATAAAACTTGAAATAATTTCAGAATAAAGTACAACTGCATGAAACTTGATATAGAACTGAGATTCTGGATCCAAATACTACAAACGCTGATAGTTTCAGCATATCAAAATGAGTTTAACCTAGTTTCATTAGGAAAATTAAGACAAAAACTGCCATTTTTTCCCTATTTGTTCATAAAACTTGAAATAATTTTAGAATAAAGACCAAATGATGGAAACTTGATATAGAACTGAGATTCTGGATCCAAATACTACAAACACTGATAGTTTCAGCATATCAAAATGAGTTTAACCTAGTTTCATTAGGAAAATTAAGACAAAAACTGCCATTTTTTCCCTATTTGTTCATAAAACTTGAAATAATTTTAGAATAAAGACCAAATGATGGAAACTTGATATAGAACTGAGATTCTGGATCCAAATACTACAAATACTGATAGTTTCAGCATATCAAAATGAGTTTAACCTAGTTTCATTAGGAAAATTAAGACAAAAACTGCCATTTTTTCCCTATTTGTTCATAAAACTTGAAATAATTTTAGAATAAAGACCAAATGATGGAAACTTGATATAGAACTGAGATTCTGGATCCAAATACTACAAATACTGATAGTTTCAGCATATCAAAATGAGTTTAACCTAGTTTCATTAGGAAAATTAAGACAAAAACTGCCATTTTTTCCCTATTTGTTCATAAAACTTGAAATAATTTTAGAATAAAGACCAAATGATGGAAACTTGATATAGAACTGAGATTCTGGATCCAAATACTACAAACACTGATAGTTTCAGCATATCAAAATGAGTTTAACCTAGTTTCATTAGGAAAATTAAGACAAAAACTGCCATTTTTTCCCTATTTGTTCATAAAACTTGAAATAATTTCAGAATAAAGTACAACTGCATGAAACTTGATATAGAACTGAGATTCTGGATCCAAATACTACAAACACTGATAGTTTCAGCATATCAAAATGAGTTTAACCTAGTTTCATTAGGAAAATTAAGACAAAAACTGCCATTTTTTCCCTATTTGTTCATAAAACTTGAAATAATTTCAGAATAAAGTACAACTGTATGAAACTTGATATAGAACTGAGATTCTGGATCCAAATACTACAAATACTGATAGTTTCAGCATATCAAAATGAGTTTAACCTAGTTTCATTAGGAAAATTAAGACAAAAACTGCCATTTTTTCCCTATTTGTTCATAAAACTTGAAATAATTTTAGAATAAAGACCAAATGATGGAAACTTGATATAGAACTGAGATTCTGGATCCAAATACTACAAATACTGATAGTTTCAGCATATCAAAATGAGTTTAACCTAGTTTCATTAGGAAAATTAAGACAAAAACTGCCATTTTTTCCCTATTTGTTCATAAAACTTGAAATAATTTCAGAATAAAGTACAACTGCATGAAACTTGATATAGAACTGAGATTCTGGATCCAAATACTACAAACACTGATAGTTTCAGCATATCAAAATGAGTTTAACCTAGTTTCATTAGGAAAATTAAGACAAAAACTGCCATTTTTTCCCTATTTGTTCATAAAACTTGAAATAATTTCAGAATAAAGTACAACTGCATGAAACTTGATATAGAACTGAGATTCTGGATCCAAATACTACAAACACTGATAGTTTCAGCATATCAAAATGAGTTTAACCTAGTTTCATTAGGAAAATTAAGACAAAAACTGCCATTTTTTCCCTATTTGTTCATAAAACTTGAAATAATTTCAGAATAAAGTACAACTGTATGAAACTTGATATAGAACTGAGATTCTGGATCCAAATACTACAAATACTGATAGTTTCAGCATATCAAAATGAGTTTAACCTAGTTTCATTAGGAAAATTAAGACAAAAACTGCCATTTTTTCCCTATTTGTTCATAAAACTTGAAATAATTTTAGAATAAAGACCAAATGATGGAAACTTGATATAGAACTGAGATTCTGGATCCAAATACTACAAATACTGATAGTTTCAGCATATCAAAATGAGTTTAACCTAGTTTCATTAGGAAAATTAAGACAAAAACTGCCATTTTTTCCCTATTTGTTCATAAAACTTGAAATAATTTCAGAATAAAGTACAACTGCATGAAACTTGATATAGAACTGAGATTCTGGATCCAAATACTACAAACGCTGATAGTTTCAGCATATCAAAATGAGTTTAACCTAGTTTCATTAGGAAAATTAAGACAAAAACTGCCATTTTTTCCCTATTTGTTCATAAAACTTGAAATAATTTTAGAATAAAGACCAAATGATGGAAACTTGATATAGAACTGAGATTCTGGATCCAAATACTACAAACACTGATAGTTTCAGCATATCAAAATGAGTTTAACCTAGTTTCATTAGGAAAATTAAGACAAAAACTGCCATTTTTTCCCTATTTGTTCATAAAACTTGAAATAATTTCAGAATAAAGTACAACTGTATGAAACTTGATATAGAACTGAGATTCTGGATCCAAATACTACAAATACTGATAGTTTCAGCATATCAAAATGAGTTTAACCTAGTTTCATTAGGAAAATTAAGACAAAAACTGCCATTTTTTCCCTATTTGTTCATAAAACTTGAAATAATTTCAGAATAAAGTACAACTGTATGAAACTTGATATAGAACTGAGATTCTGGATCCAAATACTACAAATACTGATAGTTTCAGCATATCAAAATGAGTTTAACCTAGTTTCATTAGGAAAATTAAGACAAAAACTGCCATTTTTTCCCTATTTGTTCATAAAACTTGAAATAATTTTAGAATAAAGACCAAATGATGGAAACTTGATATAGAACTGAGATTCTGGATCCAAATACTACAAATACTGATAGTTTCAGCATATCAAAATGAGTTTAACCTAGTTTCATTAGGAAAATTAAGACAAAAACTGCCATTTTTTCCCTATTTGTTCATAAAACTTGAAATAATTTTAGAATAAAGACCAAATGATGGAAACTTGATATAGAACTGAGATTCTGGATCCAAATACTACAAACACTGATAGTTTCAGCATATCAAAATGAGTTTAACCTAGTTTCATTAGGAAAATTAAGACAAAAACTGCCATTTTTTCCCTATTTGTTCATAAAACTTGAAATAATTTTAGAATAAAGACCAAATGATGGAAACTTGATATAGAACTGAGATTCTGGATCCAAATACTACAAACACTGATAGTTTCAGCATATCAAAATGAGTTTAACCTAGTTTCATTAGGAAAATTAAGACAAAAACTGCCATTTTTTCCCTATTTGTTCATAAAACTTGAAATAATTTCAGAATAAAGTACAACTGCATGAAACTTGATATAGAACTGAGATTCTGGATCCAAATACTACAAACACTGATAGTTTCAGCATATCAAAATGAGTTTAACCTAGTTTCATTAGGAAAATTAAGACAAAAACTGCCATTTTTTCCCTATTTGTTCATAAAACTTGAAATAATTTCAGAATAAAGTACAACTGCATGAAACTTGATATAGAACTGAGATTCTGGATCCAAATACTACAAACACTGATAGTTTCAGCATATCAAAATGAGTTTAACCTAGTTTCATTAGGAAAATTAAGACAAAAACTGCCATTTTTTCCCTATTTGTTCATAAAACTTGAAATAATTTTAGAATAAAGACCAAATGATGGAAACTTGATATAGAACTGAGATTCTGGATCCAAATACTACAAACACTGATAGTTTCAGCATATCAAAATGAGTTTAACCTAGTTTCATTAGGAAAATTAAGACAAAAACTGCCATTTTTTCCCTATTTGTTCATAAAACTTGAAATAATTTCAGAATAAAGTACAACTGCATGAAACTTGATATAGAACTGAGATTCTGGATCCAAATACTACAAACACTGATAGTTTCAGCATATCAAAATGAGTTTAACCTAGTTTCATTAGGAAAATTAAGACAAAAACTGCCATTTTTTCCCTATTTGTTCATAAAACTTGAAATAATTTCAGAATAAAGTACAACTGTATGAAACTTGATATAGAACTGAGATTCTGGATCCAAATACTACAAATACTGATAGTTTCAGCATATCAAAATGAGTTTAACCTAGTTTCATTAGGAAAATTAAGACAAAAACTGCCATTTTTTCCCTATATGTTCATAAAACTTGAAATAATTTCAGAATAAAGTACAACTGCATGAAACTTGATATAGAACTGAGATTCTGGATCCAAATACTACAAACACTGATAGTTTCAGCATATCAAAATGAGTTTAACCTAGTTTCATTAGGAAAATTAAGACAAAAACTGCCATTTTTTCCCTATATGTTCATAAAACTTGAAATAATTTCAGAATAAAGTACAACTGCATGAAACTTGATATAGAACTGAGATTCTGGATCCAAATACTACAAACACTGATAGTTTCAGCATATCAAAATGAGTTTAACCTAGTTTCATTAGGAAAATTAAGACAAAAACTGCCATTTTTTCCCTATTTGTTCATAAAACTTGAAATAATTTCAGAATAAAGTACAACTGTATGAAACTTGATATAGAACTGAGATTCTGGATCCAAATACTACAAACACTGATAGTTTCAGCATATCAAAATGAGTTTAACCTAGTTTCATTAGGAAAATTAAGACAAAAACTGCCATTTTTTCCCTATTTGTTCATAAAACTTGAAATAATTTTAGAATAAAGACCAAATGATGGAAACTTGATATAGAACTGAGATTCTGGATCCAAATACTACAAACATTGATAGTTTCAGCATATCAAAATGAGTTTAACCTAGTTTCATTAGGAAAATTAAGACAAAAACTGCCATTTTTTCCCTATTTGTTCATAAAACTTGAAATAATTTTAGAATAAAGACCAAATGATGGAAACTTGATATAGAACTGAGATTCTGGATCCAAATACTACAAACATTGATAGTTTCAGCATATCAAAATGAGTTTAACCTAGTTTCATTAGGAAAATTAAGACAAAAACTGCCATTTTTTCCCTATTTGTTCATAAAACTTGAAATAATTTTAGAATAAAGACCAAATGATGGAAACTTGATATAGAACTGAGATTCTGGATCCAAATACTACAAATACTGATAGTTTCAGCATATCAAAATGAGTTTAACCTAGTTTCATTAGGAAAATTAAGACAAAAACTGCCATTTTTTCCCTATTTGTTCATAAAACTTGAAATAATTTTAGAATAAAGACCAAATGATGGAAACTTGATATAGAACTGAGATTCTGGATCCAAATACTACAAATACTGATAGTTTCAGCATATCAAAATGAGTTTAACCTAGTTTCATTAGGAAAATTAAGACAAAAACTGCCATTTTTTCCCTATTTGTTCATAAAACTTGAAATAATTTCAGAATAAAGTACAACTGCATGAAACTTGATATAGAACTGAGATTCTGGATCCAAATACTACAAACATTGATAGTTTCAGCATATCAAAATGAGTTTAACCTAGTTTCATTAGGAAAATTAAGACAAAAACTGCCATTTTTTCCCTATTTGTTCATAAAACTTGAAATAATTTCAGAATAAAGACAAATTGATGGAAACTTGATATAGAACTGAGATTCTGGATCCAAATACTACAAACACTGATAGTTTCAGCATATCAAAATGAGCTTAACCTAGTTTCATTAGGAAAATTAAGACAAAAACTGCCATTTTTTCCCTATTTGTTCATAAAACTTGAAATAATTTCAGAATAAAGTACAACTGCATGAAACTTGATATAGAACTGAGATTCTGGATCCAAATACTACAAACACTGATAGTTTCAGCATATCAAAATGAGTTTAACCTAGTTTCATTAGGAAAATTAAGACAAAAACTGCCATTTTTTCCCTATTTGTTCATAAAACTTGAAATAATTTTAGAATAAAGACCAAATGATGGAAACTTGATATAGAACTGAGATTCTGGATCCAAATACTACAAACACTGATAGTTTCAGCATATCAAAATGAGTTTAACCTAGTTTCATTAGGAAAATTAAGACAAAAACTGCCATTTTTTCCCTATTTGTTCATAAAACTTGAAATAATTTCAGAATAAAGACAAATTGATGGAAACTTGATATAGAACTGAGATTCTGGATCCAAATACTACAAACACTGATAGTTTCAGCATATCAAAATGAGTTTAACCTAGTTTCATTAGGAAAATTAAGACAAAAACTGCCATTTTTTCCCTATTTGTTCATAAAACTTGAAATAATTTCAGAATAAAGACAAATTGATGGAAACTTGATATAGAACTGAGATTCTGGATCCAAATACTACAAACACTGATAGTTTCAGCATATCAAAATGAGTTTAACCTAGTTTCATTAGGAAAATTAAGACAAAAACTGCCATTTTTTCCCTATTTGTTCATAAAACTTGAAATAATTTCAGAATAAAGTACAACTGCATGAAACTTGATATAGAACTGAGATTCTGGATCCAAATACTACAAACACTGATAGTTTCAGCATATGAAAATGAGTTTAACCTAGTTTCATTAGGAAAATTAAGACAAAAACTGCCATTTTTTCCCTATTTGTTCATAAAACTTGAAATAATTTTAGAATAAAGACCAAATGATGGAAACTTGATATAGAACTGAGATTCTGGATCCAAATACTACAAACACTGATAGTTTCAGCATATCAAAATGAGTTTAACCTAGTTTCATTAGGAAAATTAAGACAAAAACTGCCATTTTTTCCCTATTTGTTCATAAAACTTGAAATAATTTCAGAATAAAGACAAATTGATGGAAACTTGATATAGAACTGAGATTCTGGATCCAAATACTACAAACACTGATAGTTTCAGCATATCAAAATGAGTTTAACCTAGTTTCATTAGGAAAATTAAGACAAAAACTGCCATTTTTTCCCTATTTGTTCATAAAACTTGAAATAATTTCAGAATAAAGACAAATTGATGGAAACTTGATATAGAACTGAGATTCTGGATCCAAATACTACAAACACTGATAGTTTCAGCATATCAAAATGAGTTTAACCTAGTTTCATTAGGAAAATTAAGACAAAAACTGCCATTTTTTCCCTATTTGTTCATAAAACTTGAAATAATTTCAGAATAAAGTACAACTGCATGAAACTTGATATAGAACTGAGATTCTGGATACAAATACTACAAACACTGATAGTTTCAGCATATCAAAATGAGTTTAACCTAGTTTCATTAGGAAAATTAAGACAAAAACTGCCATTTTTTCCCTATTTGTTCATAAAACTTGAAATAATTTCAGAATAAAGTACAACTGCATGAAACTTGATATAGAACTGAGATTCTGGATCCAAATACTACAAACACTGATAGTTTCAGCATATCAAAATGAGTTTAACCTAGTTTCATTAGGAAAATTAAGACAAAAACTGCCATTTTTTCCCTATTTGTTCATAAAACTTGAAATAATTTCAGAATAAAGTACAACTGCATGAAACTTGATATAGAACTGAGATTCTGGATCCAAATACTACAAACACTGATAGTTTCAGCATATCAAAATGAGTTTAACCTAGTTTCATTAGGAAAATTAAGACAAAAACTGCCATTTTTTCCCTATTTGTTCATAAAACTTGAAATAATTTTAGAATAAAGACCAAATGATGGAAACTTGATATAGAACTGAGATTCTGGATCCAAATACTACAAACACTGATAGTTTCAGCATATCAAAATGAGTTTAACCTAGTTTCATTAGGAAAATTAAGACAAAAACTGCCATTTTTTCCCTATTTGTTCATAAAACTTGAAATAATTTTAGAATAAAGACCAAATGATGGAAACTTGATATAGAACTGAGATTCTGGATCCAAATACTACAAACATTGATAGTTTCAGCATATCAAAATGAGTTTAACCTAGTTTCATTAGGAAAATTAAGACAAAAACTGCCATTTTTTCCCTATTTGTTCATAAAACTTGAAATAATTTTAGAATAAAGACCAAATGATGGAAACTTGATATAGAACTGAGATTCTGGATCCAAATACTACAAACATTGATAGTTTCAGCATTTCAAAATGAGTTTAACCTAGTTTCATTAGGAAAATTAAGACAAAAACTGCCATTTTTTCCCTATTTGTTCATAAAACTTGAAATAATTTTAGAATAAAGACCAAATGATGGAAACTTGATATAGAACTGAGATTCTGGATCCAAATACTACAAACATTGATAGTTTCAGCATTTCAAAATGAGTTTAACCTAGTTTCATTAGGAAAATTAAGACAAAAACTGCCATTTTTTCCCTATTTGTTCATAAAACTTGAAATAATTTTAGAATAAAGACCAAATGATGGAAACTTGATATAGAACTGAGATTCTGGATCCAAATACTACAAACATTGATAGTTTCAGCATATCAAAATGAGTTTAACCTAGTTTCATTAGGAAAATTAAGACAAAAACTGCCATTTTTTCCCTATTTGTTCATAAAACTTGAAATAATTTCAGAATAAAGTACAACTGCATGAAACTTGATATAGAACTGAGATTCTGGATCCAAATACTACAAACACTGATAGTTTCAGCATATCAAAATGAGTTTAACCTAGTTTCATTAGGAAAATTAAGACAAAAACTGCCATTTTTTCCCTATTTGTTCATAAAACTTGAAATAATTTTAGAATAAAGACCAAATGATGGAAACTTGATATAGAACTGAGATTCTGGATCCAAATACTACAAACATTGATAGTTTCAGCATTTCAAAATGAGTTTAACCTAGTTTCATTAGGAAAATTAAGACAAAAACTGCCATTTTTTCCCTATTTGTTCATAAAACTTGAAATAATTTTAGAATAAAGACCAAATGATGGAAACTTGATATAGAACTGAGATTCTGGATCCAAATACTACAAACATTGATAGTTTCAGCATATCAAAATGAGTTTAACCTAGTTTCATTAGGAAAATTAAGACAAAAACTGCCATTTTTTCCCTATTTGTTCATAAAACTTGAAATAATTTCAGAATAAAGTACAACTGCATGAAACTTGATATAGAACTGAGATTCTGGATCCAAATACTACAAACACTGATAGTTTCAGCATATCAAAATGAGTTTAACCTAGTTTCATTAGGAAAATTAAGACAAAAACTGCCATTTTTTCCCTATTTGTTCATAAAACTTGAAATAATTTTAGAATAAAGACCAAATGATGGAAACTTGATATAGAACTGAGATTCTGGATCCAAATACTACAAACACTGATAGTTTCAGCATATCAAAATGAGTTTAACCTAGTTTCATTAGGAAAATTAAGACAAAAACTGCCATTTTTTCCCTATTTGTTCATAAAACTTGAAATAATTTTAGAATAAAGACCAAATGATGGAAACTTGATATAGAACTGAGATTCTGGATCCAAATACTACAAACATTGATAGTTTCAGCATATCAAAATGAGTTTAACCTAGTTTCATTAGGAAAATTAAGACAAAAACTGCCATTTTTTCCCTATTTGTTCATAAAACTTGAAATAATTTTAGAATAAAGACCAAATGATGGAAACTTGATATAGAACTGAGATTCTGGATCCAAATACTACAAACATTGATAGTTTCAGCATTTCAAAATGAGTTTAACCTAGTTTCATTAGGAAAATTAAGACAAAAACTGCCATTTTTTCCCTATTTGTTCATAAAACTTGAAATAATTTTAGAATAAAGACCAAATGATGGAAACTTGATATAGAACTGAGATTCTGGATCCAAATACTACAAACATTGATAGTTTCAGCATTTCAAAATGAGTTTAACCTAGTTTCATTAGGAAAATTAAGACAAAAACTGCCATTTTTTCCCTATTTGTTCATAAAACTTGAAATAATTTTAGAATAAAGACCAAATGATGGAAACTTGATATAGAACTGAGATTCTGGATCCAAATACTACAAACATTGATAGTTTCAGCATTTCAAAATGAGTTTAACCTAGTTTCATTAGGAAAATTAAGACAAAAACTGCCATTTTTTCCCTATTTGTTCATAAAACTTGAAATAATTTTAGAATAAAGACCAAATGATGGAAACTTGATATAGAACTGAGATTCTGGATCCAAATACTACAAACATTGATAGTTTCAGCATTTCAAAATGAGTTTAACCTAGTTTCATTAGGAAAATTAAGACAAAAACTGCCATTTTTTCCCTATTTGTTCATAAAACTTGAAATAATTTTAGAATAAAGACCAAATGATGGAAACTTGATATAGAACTGAGATTCTGGATCCAAATACTACAAACATTGATAGTTTCAGCATTTCAAAATGAGTTTAACCTAGTTTCATTAGGAAAATTAAGACAAAAACTGCCATTTTTTCCCTATTTGTTCATAAAACTTGAAATAATTTTAGAATAAAGACCAAATGATGGAAACTTGATATAGAACTGAGATTCTGGATCCAAATACTACAAACATTGATAGTTTCAGCATTTCAAAATGAGTTTAACCTAGTTTCATTAGGAAAATTAAGACAAAAACTGCCATTTTTTCCCTATTTGTTCATAAAACTTGAAATAATTTCAGAATAAAGTACAACTGCATGAAACTTGATATAGAACTGAGATTCTGGATACAAATACTACAAACACTGATAGTTTCAGCATATCAAAATGAGTTTAACCTAGTTTCATTAGGAAAATTAAGACAAAAACTGCCATTTTTTCCCTATTTGTTCATAAAACTTGAAATAATTTTAGAATAAAGACCAAATGATGGAAACTTGATATAGAACTGAGATTCTGGATCCAAATACTACAAACACTGATAGTTTCAGCATATCAAAATGAGTTTAACCTAGTTTCATTAAGAAAATTAAGACAAAAACTGCCATTTTTTCCCTATTTGTTCATAAAACTTGAAATAATTTTAGAATAAAGACCAAATGATGGAAACTTGATATAGAACTGAGATTCTGGATCCAAATACTACAAACATTGATAGTTTCAGCATATCAAAATGAGTTTAACCTAGTTTCATTAGGAAAATTAAGACAAAAACTGCCATTTTTTCCCTATTTGTTCATAAAACTTGAAATAATTTTAGAATAAAGACCAAATGATGGAAACTTGATATAGAACTGAGATTCTGGATCCAAATACTACAAACATTGATAGTTTCAGCATTTCAAAATGAGTTTAACCTAGTTTCATTAGGAAAATTAAGACAAAAACTGCCATTTTTTCCCTATTTGTTCATAAAACTTGAAATAATTTTAGAATAAAGACCAAATGATGGAAACTTGATATAGAACTGAGATTCTGGATCCAAATACTACAAACATTGATAGTTTCAGCATTTCAAAATGAGTTTAACCTAGTTTCATTAGGAAAATTAAGACAAAAACTGCCATTTTTTCCCTATTTGTTCATAAAACTTGAAATAATTTTAGAATAAAGACCAAATGATGGAAACTTGATATAGAACTGAGATTCTGGATCCAAATACTACAAACATTGATAGTTTCAGCATTTCAAAATGAGTTTAACCTAGTTTCATTAGGAAAATTAAGACAAAAACTGCCATTTTTTCCCTATTTGTTCATAAAACTTGAAATAATTTTAGAATAAAGACCAAATGATGGAAACTTGATATAGAACTGAGATTCTGGATCCAAATACTACAAACATTGATAGTTTCAGCATTTCAAAATGAGTTTAACCTAGTTTCATTAGGAAAATTAAGACAAAAACTGCCATTTTTTCCCTATTTGTTCATAAAACTTGAAATAATTTTAGAATAAAGACCAAATGATGGAAACTTGATATAGAACTGAGATTCTGGATCCAAATACTACAAACATTGATAGTTTCAGCATTTCAAAATGAGTTTAACCTAGTTTCATTAGGAAAATTAAGACAAAAACTGCCATTTTTTCCCTATTTGTTCATAAAACTTGAAATAATTTCAGAATAAAGTACAACTGCATGAAACTTGATATAGAACTGAGATTCTGGATACAAATACTACAAACACTGATAGTTTCAGCATATCAAAATGAGTTTAACCTAGTTTCATTAGGAAAATTAAGACAAAAACTGCCATTTTTTCCCTATTTGTTCATAAAACTTGAAATAATTTCAGAATAAAGTACAACTGCATGAAACTTGATATAGAACTGAGATTCTGGATCCAAATACTACAAACACTGATAGTTTCAGCATATCAAAATGAGTTTAACCTAGTTTCATTAGGAAAATTAAGACAAAAACTGCCATTTTTTCCCTATTTGTTCATAAAACTTGAAATAATTTCAGAATAAAGTACAACTGCATGAAACTTGATATAGAACTGAGATTCTGGATCCAAATACTACAAACACTGATAGTTTCAGCATATCAAAATGAGTTTAACCTAGTTTCATTAGGAAAATTAAGACAAAAACTGCCATTTTTTCCCTATTTGTTCATAAAACTTGAAATAATTTCAGAATAAAGTACAACTGCATGAAACTTGATATAGAACTGAGATTCTGGATCCAAATACTACAAACACTGATAGTTTCAGCATATCAAAATGAGTTTAACCTAGTTTCATTAGGAAAATTAAGACAAAAACTGCCATTTTTTCCCTATTTGTTCATAAAACTTAAAATAATTTTAGAATAAAGACCAAATGATGGAAACTTGATATAGAACTGAGATTCTGGATCCAAATACTACAAACACTGATAGTTTCAGCATATCAAAATGAGTTTAACCTAGTTTCATTAGGAAAATTAAGACAAAAACTGCCATTTTTTCCCTATTTGTTCATAAAACTTGAAATAATTTCAGAATAAAGACAAATTGATGGAAACTTGATATAGAACTGAGATTCTGGATCCAAATACTACAAACACTGATAGTTTCAGCATATCAAAATGAGTTTAACCTAGTTTCATTAGGAAAATTAAGACAAAAACTGCCATTTTTTCCCTATTTGTTCATAAAACTTGAAATAATTTCAGAATAAAGTACAACTGCATGAAACTTGATATAGAACTGAGATTCTGGATCCAAATACTACAAACATTGATAGTTTCAGCATATCAAAATGAGTTTAACCTAGTTTCATTAGGAAAATTAAGACAAAAACTGCCATTTTTTCCCTATTTGTTCATAAAACTTGAAATAATTTCAGAATAAAGTACAACTGCATGAAACTTGATATAGAACTGAGATTCTGGATCCAAATACTACAAACACTGATAGTTTCAGCATATCAAAATGAGTTTAACCTAGTTTCATTAGGAAAATTAAGACAAAAACTGCCATTTTTTCCCTATTTGTTCATAAAACTTGAAATAATTTTAGAATAAAGACCAAATGATGGAAAGTTGATATAGAACTGAGATTCTGGATCCAAATACTACAAATACTGATAGTTTCAGCATATCAAAATGAGTTTAACCTAGTTTCATTAGGAAAATTAAGACAAAAACTGCCATTTTTTCCCTATTTGTTCATAAAACTTGAAATAATTTCAGAATAAAGTACAACTGCATGAAACTTGATATAGAACTGAGATTCTGGATCCAAATACTACAAACACTGATAGTTTCAGCATATCAAAATGAGTTTAACCTAGTTTCATTAGGAAAATTAAGACAAAAACTGCCATTTTTTCCCTATTTGTTCATAAAACTTGAAATAATTTTAGAATAAAGACCAAATGATGGAAACTTGATATAGAACTGAGATTCTGGATCCAAATACTACAAATACTGATAGTTTCAGCATATCAAAATGAGTTTAACCTAGTTTCATTAGGAAAATTAAGACAAAAACTGCCATTTTTTCCCTATTTGTTCATAAAACTTGAAATAATTTCAGAATAAAGACAAATTGATGGAAACTTGATATAGAACTGAGATTCTGGATCCAAATACTACAAACACTGATAGTTTCAGCATATCAAAATGAGTTTAACCTAGTTTCATTAGGAAAATTAAGACAAAAACTGCCATTTTTTCCCTATTTGTTCATAAAACTTGAAATAATTTCAGAATAAAGTACAACTGCATGAAACTTGATATAGAACTGAGATTCTGGATCCAAATACTACAAACATTGATAGTTTCAGCATATCAAAATGAGTTTAACCTAGTTTCATTAGGAAAATTAAGACAAAAACTGCCATTTTTTCCCTATTTGTTCATAAAACTTGAAATAATTTCAGAATAAAGTACAACTGCATGAAACTTGATATAGAACTGAGATTCTGGATCCAAATACTACAAACATTGATAGTTTCAGCATATCAAAATGAGTTTAACCTAGTTTCATTAGGAAAATTAAGACAAAAACTGCCATTTTTTCCCTATTTGTTCATAAAACTTGAAATAATTTTAGAATAAAGACCAAATGGTGGAAACTTGATATAGAACTGAGATTCTGGATCCAAATACTACAAACATTGATAGTTTCAGCATATCAAAATGAGTTTAACCTAGTTTCATTAGGAAAATTAAGACAAAAACTGCCATTTTTTCCCTATTTGTTCATAAAACTTGAAATAATTTCAGAATAAAGTACAACTGCATGAAACTTGATATAGAACTGAGATTCTGGATCCAAATACTACAAACACTGATAGTTTCAGCATATCAAAATGAGTTTAACCTAGTTTCATTAGGAAAATTAAGACAAAAACTGCCATTTTTTCCCTATTTGTTCATAAAACTTGAAATAATTTTAGAATAAAGACCAAATGATGGAAAGTTGATATAGAACTGAGATTCTGGATCCAAATACTACAAATACTGATAGTTTCAGCATATCAAAATGAGTTTAACCTAGTTTCATTAGGAAAATTAAGACAAAAACTGCCATTTTTTCCCTATTTGTTCATAAAACTTGAAATAATTTCAGAATAAAGTACAACTGCATGAAACTTGATATAGAACTGAGATTCTGGATCCAAATACTACAAACACTGATAGTTTCAGCATATCAAAATGAGTTTAACCTAGTTTCATTAGGAAAATTAAGACAAAAACTGCCATTTTTTCCCTATTTGTTCATAAAACTTGAAATAATTTTAGAATAAAGACCAAATGATGGAAACTTGATATAGAACTGAGATTCTGGATCCAAATACTACAAATACTGATAGTTTCAGCATATCAAAATGAGTTTAACCTAGTTTCATTAGGAAAATTAAGACAAAAACTGCCATTTTTTCCCTATTTGTTCATAAAACTTGAAATAATTTCAGAATAAAGACAAATTGATGGAAACTTGATATAGAACTGAGATTCTGGATCCAAATACTACAAACACTGATAGTTTCAGCATATCAAAATGAGTTTAACCTAGTTTCATTAGGAAAATTAAGACAAAAACTGCCATTTTTTCCCTATTTGTTCATAAAACTTGAAATAATTTCAGAATAAAGACAAATTGATGGAAACTTGATATAGAACTGAGATTCTGGATCCAAATACTACAAACACTGATAGTTTCAGCATATCAAAATGAGTTTAACCTAGTTTCATTAGGAAAATTAAGACAAAAACTGCCATTTTTTCCCTATTTGTTCATAAAACTTGAAATAATTTCAGAATAAAGTACAACTGCATGAAACTTGATATAGAACTGAGATTCTGGATCCAAATACTACAAACATTGATAGTTTCAGCATATCAAAATGAGTTTAACCTAGTTTCATTAGGAAAATTAAGACAAAAACTGCCATTTTTTCCCTATTTGTTCATAAAACTTGAAATAATTTTAGAATAAAGACCAAATGGTGGAAACTTGATATAGAACTGAGATTCTGGATCCAAATACTACAAACATTGATAGTTTCAGCATATCAAAATGAGTTTAACCTAGTTTCATTAGGAAAATTAAGACAAAAACTGCCATTTTTTCCCTATTTGTTCATAAAACTTGAAATAATTTTAGAATAAAGACCAAATGATGGAAACTTGATATAGAACTGAGATTCTGGATCCAAATACTACAAACATTGATAGTTTCAGCATATCAAAATGAGTTTAACCTAGTTTCATTAGGAAAATTAAGACAAAAACTGCCATTTTTTCCCTATTTGTTCATAAAACTTGAAATAATTTCAGAATAAAGTACAACTGCATGAAACATGATATAGAACTGAGATTCTGGATCCAAATACTACAAACACTGATAGTTTCAGAATATCAAAATGAGTTTAACCTAGTTTCATTAGGAAAATTAAGACAAAAACTGCCATTTTTTCCCTATTTGTTCATAAAACTTGAAATAATTTCAGAATAAAGTACAACTGTATGAAACTTGATATAGAACTGAGATTCTGGATCCAAATACTACAAACATTGATAGTTTCAGCATATCAAAATGAGTTTAACCTAGTTTCATTAGGAAAATTAAGACAAAAACTGCCATTTTTTCCCTATTTGTTCATAAAACTTGAAATAATTTCAGAATAAAGTACAACTGCATGAAACTTGATATAGAACTGAGATTCTGGATCCAAATACTACAAACATTGATAGTTTCAGCATATCAAAATGAGTTTAACCTAGTTTCATTAGGAAAATTAAGACAAAAACTGCCATTTTTTCCCTATTTGTTCATAAAACTTGAAATAATTTCAGAATAAAGTACAACTGCATGAAACTTGATATAGAACTGAGATTCTGGATCCAAATACTACAAACACTGATAGTTTCAGCATATCAAAATGAGTTTAACCTAGTTTCATTAGGAAAATTAAGACAAAAACTGCCATTTTTTCCCTATTTGTTCATAAAACTTGAAATAATTTTAGAATAAAGACCAAATGATGGAAAGTTGATATAGAACTGAGATTCTGGATCCAAATACTACAAATACTGATAGTTTCAGCATATCAAAATGAGTTTAACCTAGTTTCATTAGGAAAATTAAGACAAAAACTGCCATTTTTTCCCTATTTGTTCATAAAACTTGAAATAATTTCAGAATAAAGTACAACTGCATGAAACTTGATATAGAACTGAGATTCTGGATCCAAATACTACAAACACTGATAGTTTCAGCATATCAAAATGAGTTTAACCTAGTTTCATTAGGAAAATTAAGACAAAAACTGCCATTTTTTCCCTATTTGTTCATAAAACTTGAAATAATTTTAGAATAAAGACCAAATGATGGAAACTTGATATAGAACTGAGATTCTGGATCCAAATACTACAAATACTGATAGTTTCAGCATATCAAAATGAGTTTAACCTAGTTTCATTAGGAAAATTAAGACAAAAACTGCCATTTTTTCCCTATTTGTTCATAAAACTTGAAATAATTTCAGAATAAAGACAAATTGATGGAAACTTGATATAGAACTGAGATTCTGGATCCAAATACTACAAACACTGATAGTTTCAGCATATCAAAATGAGTTTAACCTAGTTTCATTAGGAAAATTAAGACAAAAACTGCCATTTTTTCCCTATTTGTTCATAAAACTTGAAATAATTTCAGAATAAAGTACAACTGCATGAAACTTGATATAGAACTGAGATTCTGGATCCAAATACTACAAACATTGATAGTTTCAGCATATCAAAATGAGTTTAACCTAGTTTCATTAGGAAAATTAAGACAAAAACTGCCATTTTTTCCCTATTTGTTCATAAAACTTGAAATAATTTTAGAATAAAGACCAAATGGTGGAAACTTGATATAGAACTGAGATTCTGGATCCAAATACTACAAACATTGATAGTTTCAGCATATCAAAATGAGTTTAACCTAGTTTCATTAGGAAAATTAAGACAAAAACTGCCATTTTTTCCCTATTTGTTCATAAAACTTGAAATAATTTTAGAATAAAGACCAAATGGTGGAAACTTGATATAGAACTGAGATTCTGGATCCAAATACTACAAACATTGATAGTTTCAGCATATCAAAATGAGTTTAACCTAGTTTCATTAGGAAAATTAAGACAAAAACTGCCATTTTTTCCCTATTTGTTCATAAAACTTGAAATAATTTCAGAATAAAGTACAACTGCATGAAACTTGATATAGAACTGAGATTCTGGATCCAAATACTACAAACATTGATAGTTTCAGCATATCAAAATGAGTTTAACCTAGTTTCATTAGGAAAATTAAGACAAAAACTGCCATTTTTTCCCTATTTGTTCATAAAACTTGAAATAATTTTAGAATAAAGACCAAATGATGGAAACTTGATATAGAACTGAGATTCTGGATCCAAATACTACAAATACTGATAGTTTCAGCATATCAAAATGAGTTTAACCTAGTTTCATTAGGAAAATTAAGACAAAAACTGCCATTTTTTCCCTATTTGTTCATAAAACTTGAAATAATTTCAGAATAAAGACAAATTGATGGAAACTTGATATAGAACTGAGATTCTGGATCCAAATACTACAAACACTGATAGTTTCAGCATATCAAAATGAGTTTAACCTAGTTTCATTAGGAAAATTAAGACAAAAACTGCCATTTTTTCCCTATTTGTTCATAAAACTTGAAATAATTTCAGAATAAAGTACAACTGCATGAAACTTGATATAGAACTGAGATTCTGGATCCAAATACTACAAACATTGATAGTTTCAGCATATCAAAATGAGTTTAACCTAGTTTCATTAGGAAAATTAAGACAAAAACTGCCATTTTTTCCCTATTTGTTCATAAAACTTGAAATAATTTTAGAATAAAGACCAAATGATGGAAACTTGATATAGAACTGAGATTCTGGATCCAAATACTACAAACATTGATAGTTTCAGCATATCAAAATGAGTTTAACCTAGTTTCATTAGGAAAATTAAGACAAAAACTGCCATTTTTTCCCTATTTGTTCATAAAACTTGAAATAATTTTAGAATAAAGACCAAATGATGGAAACTTGATATAGAACTGAGATTCTGGATCCAAATACTACAAACATTGATAGTTTCAGCATATCAAAATGAGTTTAACCTAGTTTCATTAGGAAAATTAAGACAAAAACTGCCATTTTTTCCCTATTTGTTCATAAAACTTGAAATAATTTCAGAATAAAGTACAACTGCATGAAACTTGATATAGAACTGAGATTCTGGATCCAAATACTACAAACACTGATAGTTTCAGCATATCAAAATGAGTTTAACCTAGTTTCATTAGGAAAATTAAGACAAAAACTGCCATTTTTTCCCTATTTGTTCATAAAACTTGAAATAATTTCAGAATAAAGTACAACTGCATGAAACTTGATATAGAACTGAGATTCTGGATCCAAATACTACAAACACTGATAGTTTCAGAATATCAAAATGAGTTTAACCTAGTTTCATTAGGAAAATTAAGACAAAAACTGCCATTTTTTCCCTATTTGTTCATAAAACTTGAAATAATTTCAGAATAAAGTACAACTGCATGAAACTTGATATAGAACTGAGATTCTGGATCCAAATACTACAAACACTGATAGTTTCAGCATATCAAAATGAGTTTAACCTAGTTTCATTAGGAAAATTAAGACAAAAACTGCCATTTTTTCCCTATTTGTTCATAAAACTTGAAATAATTTTAGAATAAAGACCAAATGATGGAAACTTGATATAGAACTGAGATTCTGGATCCAAATACTACAAATACTGATAGTTTCAGCATATCAAAATGAGTTTAACCTAGTTTCATTAGGAAAATTAAGACAAAAACTGCCATTTTTTCCCTATTTGTTCATAAAACTTGAAATAATTTCAGAATAAAGACAAATTGATGGAAACTTGATATAGAACTGAGATTCTGGATCCAAATACTACAAACGCTGATAGTTTCAGCATATCAAAATGAGTTTAACCTAGTTTCATTAGGAAAATTAAGACAAAAACTGCCATTTTTTCCCTATTTGTTCATAAAACTTGAAATAATTTTAGAATAAAGACCAAGTGATGGAAACTTGATATAGAACTGAGATTCTGGATCCAAATACTACAAATACTGATAGTTTCAGCATATCAAAATGAGTTTAACCTAGTTTCATTAGGAAAATTAAGACAAAAACTGCCATTTTTTCCCTATTTGTTCATAAAACTTGAAATAATTTCAGAATAAAGTACAACTGTATGAAACTTGATATAGAACTGAGATTCTGGATCCAAATACTACAAATACTGATAGTTTCAGCATATCAAAATGAGTTTAACCTAGTTTCATTAGGAAAATTAAGACAAAAACTGCCATTTTTTCCCTATATGTTCATAAAACTTGAAATAATTTCAGAATAAAGTACAACTGCATGAAACTTGATATAGAACTGAGATTCTGGATCCAAATACTACAAACACTGATAGTTTCAGCATATCAAAATGAGTTTAACCTAGTTTCATTAGGAAAATTAAGACAAAAACTGCCATTTTTTCCCTATTTGTTCATAAAACTTGAAATAATTTCAGAATAAAGTACAACTGTATGAAACTTGATATAGAACTGAGATTCTGGATCCAAATACTACAAACACTGATAGTTTCAGCATATCAAAATGAGTTTAACCTAGTTTCATTAGGAAAATTAAGACAAAAACTGCCATTTTTTCCCTATTTGTTCATAAAACTTGAAATAATTTTAGAATAAAGACCAAACGATGGAAACTTGATATAGAACTGAGATTCTGGATCCAAATACTACAAATACTGATAGTTTCAGCATATCAAAATGAGTTTAACCTAGTTTCATTAGGAAAATTAAGACAAAAACTGCCATTTTTTCCCTATTTGTTCATAAAACTTGAAATAATTTCAGAATAAAGACAAATTGATGGAAACTTGATATAGAACTGAGATTCTGGATCCAAATACTACAAACACTGATAGTTTCAGCATATCAAAATGAGTTTAACCTAGTTTCATTAGGAAAATTAAGACAAAAACTGCCATTTTTTCCCTATTTGTTCATAAAACTTGAAATAATTTCAGAATAAAGTACAACTGTATGAAACTTGATATAGAACTGAGATTCTGGATCCAAATACTACAAACACTGATAGTTTCAGCATATCAAAATGAGTTTAACCTAGTTTCATTAGGAAAATTAAGACAAAAACTGCCATTTTTTCCCTATTTGTTCATAAAACTTGAAATAATTTTAGAATAAAGACCAAACGATGGAAACTTGATATAGAACTGAGATTCTGGATCCAAATACTACAAATACTGATAGTTTCAGCATATCAAAATGAGTTTAACCTAGTTTCATTAGGAAAATTAAGACAAAAACTGCCATTTTTTCCCTATTTGTTCATAAAACTTGAAATAATTTCAGAATAAAGACAAATTGATGGAAACTTGATATAGAACTGAGATTCTGGATCCAAATACTACAAACACTGATAGTTTCAGCATATCAAAATGAGTTTAACCTAGTTTCATTAGGAAAATTAAGACAAAAACTGCCATTTTTTCCCTATTTGTTCATAAAACTTGAAATAATTTTAGAATAAAGACCAAATGATGGAAACTTGATATAGAACTGAGATTCTGGATCCAAATACTACAAACATTGATAGTTTCAGCATATCAAAATGAGTTTAACCTAGTTTCATTAGGAAAATTAAGACAAAAACTGCCATTTTTTCCCTATTTGTTCATAAAACTTGAAATAATTTCAGAATAAAGTACAACTGCATGAAACTTGATATAGAACTGAGATTCTGGATCCAAATACTACAAAGGCTGATAGTTTCAGCATATCAAAATGAGTTTAACCTAGTTTCATTAGGAAAATTAAGACAAAAACTGCCATTTTTTCCCTATTTGTTCATAAAACTTGAAATAATTTTAGAATAAAGACCAAACGATGGAAACTTGATATAGAACTGAGATTCTGGATCCAAATACTACAAACACTGATAGTTTCAGCATATCAAAATGAGTTTAACCTAGTTTCATTAGGAAAATTAAGACAAAAACTGCCATTTTTTCCCTATTTGTTCATAAAACTTGAAATAATTTCAGAATAAAGTACAACTGCATGAAACTTGATATAGAACTGAGATTCTGGATCCAAATACTACAAAGGCTGATAGTTTCAGCATATCAAAATGAGTTTAACCTAGTTTCATTAGGAAAATTAAGACAAAAACTGCCATTTTTTCCCTATTTGTTCATAAAACTTGAAATAATTTCAGAATAAAGTACAACTGCATGAAACTTGATATAGAACTGAGATTCTGGATCCAAATACTACAAACACTGATAGTTTCAGCATATCAAAATGAGTTTAACCTAGTTTCATTAGGAAAATTAAGACAAAAACTGCCATTTTTTCCCTATTTGTTCATAAAACTTGAAATAATTTTAGAATAAAGACCAAATGATGGAAACTTGATATAGAACTGAGATTCTGGATCCAAATACTACAAACATTGATAGTTTCAGCATATCAAAATGAGTTTAACCTAGTTTCATTAGGAAAATTAAGACAAAAACTGCCATTTTTTCCCTATTTGTTCATAAAACTTGAAATAATTTCAGAATAAAGTACAACTGCATGAAACTTGATATAGAACTGAGATTCTGGATCCAAATACTACAAACACTGATAGTTTCAGCATATCAAAATGAGTTTAACCTAGTTTCATTAGGAAAATTAAGACAAAAACTGCCATTTTTTCCCTATTTGTTCATAAAACTTGAAATAATTTCAGAATAAAGTACAACTGCATGAAACTTGATATAGAACTGAGATTCTGGATCCAAATACTACAAACACTGATAGTTTCAGCATATCAAAATGAGTTTAACCTAGTTTCATTAGGAAAATTAAGACAAAAACTGCCATTTTTTCCCTATTTGTTCATAAAACTTGAAATAATTTCAGAATAAAGTACAACTGTATGAAACTTGATATAGAACTGAGATTCTGGATCCAAATACTACAAATACTGATAGTTTCAGCATATCAAAATGAGTTTAACCTAGTTTCATTAGGAAAATTAAGACAAAAACTGCCATTTTTTCCCTATATGTTCATAAAACTTGAAATAATTTCAGAATAAAGTACAACTGCATGAAACTTGATATAGAACTGAGATTCTGGATCCAAATACTACAAACACTGATAGTTTCAGCATATCAAAATGAGTTTAACCTAGTTTCATTAGGAAAATTAAGACAAAAACTGCCATTTTTTCCCTATATGTTCATAAAACTTGAAATAATTTCAGAATAAAGTACAACTGCATGAAACTTGATATAGAACTGAGATTCTGGATCCAAATACTACAAACACTGATAGTTTCAGCATATCAAAATGAGTTTAACCTAGTTTCATTAGGAAAATTAAGACAAAAACTGCCATTTTTTCCCTATTTGTTCATAAAACTTGAAATAATTTCAGAATAAAGTACAACTGTATGAAACTTGATATAGAACTGAGATTCTGGATCCAAATACTACAAACACTGATAGTTTCAGCATATCAAAATGAGTTTAACCTAGTTTCATTAGGAAAATTAAGACAAAAACTGCCATTTTTTCCCTATTTGTTCATAAAACTTGAAATAATTTCAGAATAAAGTACAACTGTATGAAACTTGATATAGAACTGAGATTCTGGATCCAAATACTACAAATACTGATAGTTTCAGCATATCAAAATGAGTTTAACCTAGTTTCATTAGGAAAATTAAGACAAAAACTGCCATTTTTTCCCTATATGTTCATAAAACTTGAAATAATTTCAGAATAAAGTACAACTGCATGAAACTTGATATAGAACTGAGATTCTGGATCCAAATACTACAAACACTGATAGTTTCAGCATATCAAAATGAGTTTAACCTAGTTTCATTAGGAAAATTAAGACAAAAACTGCCATTTTTTCCCTATTTGTTCATAAAACTTGAAATAATTTCAGAATAAAGTACAACTGCATGAAACTTGATATAGAACTGAGATTCTGGATCCAAATACTACAAACACTGATAGTTTCAGCATATCAAAATGAGCTTAACCTAGTTTCATTAGGAAAATTAAGACAAAAACTGCCATTTTTTCCCTATTTGTTCATAAAACTTGAAATAATTTTAGAATAAAGACCAAATGATGGAAACTTGATATAGAACTGAGATTCTGGATCCAAATACTACAAACACTGATAGTTTCAGCATATCAAAATGAGTTTAACCTAGTTTCATTAGGAAAATTAAGACAAAAACTGCCATTTTTTCCCTATTTGTTCATAAAACTTGAAATAATTTCAGAATAAAGTACAACTGTATGAAACTTGATATAGAACTGAGATTCTGGATCCAAATACTACAAACACTGATAGTTTCAGCATATCAAAATGAGCTTAACCTAGTTTCATTAGGAAAATTAAGACAAAAACTGCCATTTTTTCCCTATTTGTTCATAAAACTTGAAATAATTTTAGAATAAAGACCAAATGATGGAAACTTGATATAGAACTGAGATTCTGGATCCAAATACTACAAACACTGATAGTTTCAGCATATCAAAATGAGTTTAACCTAGTTTCATTAGGAAAATTAAGACAAAAACTGCCATTTTTTCCCTATTTGTTCATAAAACTTGAAATAATTTTAGAATAAAGACCAAATGATGGAAACTTGATATAGAACTGAGATTCTGGATCCAAATACTACAAACACTGATAGTTTCAGCATATCAAAATGAGTTTAACCTAGTTTCATTAGGAAAATTAAGACAAAAACTGCCATTTTTTCCCTATTTGTTCATAAAACTTGAAATAATTTCAGAATAAAGTACAACTGCATGAAACTTGATATAGAACTGAGATTCTGGATCCAAATACTACAAACATTGATAGTTTCAGCATATCAAAATGAGTTTAACCTAGTTTCATTAGGAAAATTAAGACAAAAACTGCCATTTTTTCCCTATTTGTTCATAAAACTTGAAATAATTTTAGAATAAAGACCAAATGATGGAAACTTGATATAGAACTGAGATTCTGGATCCAAATACTACAAACACTGATAGTTTCAGCATATCAAAATGAGTTTAACCTAGTTTCATTAGGAAAATTAAGACAAAAACTGCCATTTTTTCCCTATTTGTTCATAAAACTTGAAATAATTTCAGAATAAAGTACAACTGCATGAAACTTGATATAGAACTGAGATTCTGGATCCAAATACTACAAACACTGATAGTTTCAGCATATCAAAATGAGTTTAACCTAGTTTCATTAGGAAAATTAAGACAAAAACTGCCATTTTTTCCCTATTTGTTCATAAAACTTGAAATAATTTCAGAATAAAGTACAACTGTATGAAACTTGATATAGAACTGAGATTCTGGATCCAAATACTACAAATACTGATAGTTTCAGCATATCAAAATGAGTTTAACCTAGTTTCATTAGGAAAATTAAGACAAAAACTGCCATTTTTTCCCTATTTGTTCATAAAACTTGAAATAATTTCAGAATAAAGTACAACTGTATGAAACTTGATATAGAACTGAGATTCTGGATCCAAATACTACAAATACTGATAGTTTCAGCATATCAAAATGAGTTTAACCTAGTTTCATTAGGAAAATTAAGACAAAAACTGCCATTTTTTCCCTATTTGTTCATAAAACTTGAAATAATTTCAGAATAAAGTACAACTGCATGAAACTTGATATAGAACTGAGATTCTGGATCCAAATACTACAAACATTGATAGTTTCAGCATATCAAAATGAGTTTAACCTAGTTTCATTAGGAAAATTAAGACAAAAACTGCCATTTTTTCCCTATTTGTTCATAAAACTTGAAATAATTTTAGAATAAAGACCAAATGATGGAAACTTGATATAGAACTGAGATTCTGGATCCAAATACTACAAACACTGATAGTTTCAGCATATCAAAATGAGTTTAACCTAGTTTCATTAGGAAAATTAAGACAAAAACTGCCATTTTTTCCCTATTTGTTCATAAAACTTGAAATAATTTCAGAATAAAGTACAACTGCATGAAACTTGATATAGAACTGAGATTCTGGATCCAAATACTACAAACACTGATAGTTTCAGCATATCAAAATGAGTTTAACCTAGTTTCATTAGGAAAATTAAGACAAAAACTGCCATTTTTTCCCTATTTGTTCATAAAACTTGAAATAATTTCAGAATAAAGTACAACTGTATGAAACTTGATATAGAACTGAGATTCTGGATCCAAATACTACAAATACTGATAGTTTCAGCATATCAAAATGAGTTTAACCTAGTTTCATTAGGAAAATTAAGACAAAAACTGCCATTTTTTCCCTATATGTTCATAAAACTTGAAATAATTTCAGAATAAAGTACAACTGCATGAAACTTGATATAGAACTGAGATTCTGGATCCAAATACTACAAACACTGATAGTTTCAGCATATCAAAATGAGTTTAACCTAGTTTCATTAGGAAAATTAAGACAAAAACTGCCATTTTTTCCCTATTTGTTCATAAAACTTGAAATAATTTCAGAATAAAGTACAACTGTATGAAACTTGATATAGAACTGAGATTCTGGATCCAAATACTACAAACACTGATAGTTTCAGCATATCAAAATGAGTTTAACCTAGTTTCATTAGGAAAATTAAGACAAAAACTGCCATTTTTTCCCTATTTGTTCATAAAACTTGAAATAATTTCAGAATAAAGTACAACTGTATGAAACTTGATATAGAACTGAGATTCTGGATCCAAATACTACAAACACTGATAGTTTCAGCATATCAAAATGAGTTTAACCTAGTTTCATTAGGAAAATTAAGACAAAAACTGCCATTTTTTCCCTATTTGTTCATAAAACTTGAAATAATTTCAGAATAAAGTACAACTGTATGAAACTTGATATAGAACTGAGATTCTGGATCCAAATACTACAAACACTGATAGTTTCAGCATATCAAAATGAGTTTAACCTAGTTTCATTAGGAAAATTAAGACAAAAACTGCCATTTTTTCCCTATTTGTTCATAAAACTTGAAATAATTTTAGAATAAAGACCAAATGATGGAAACTTGATATAGAACTGAGATTCTGGATCCAAATACTACAAAAATTGATAGTTTCAGCATATCAAAATGAGTTTAACCTAGTTTCATTAGGAAAATTAAGACAAAAACTGCCATTTTTTCCCTATTTGTTCATAAAACTTGAAATAATTTCAGAATAAAGTACAACTGCATGAAACTTGATATAGAACTGAGATTCTGGATCCAAATACTACAAACACTGATAGTTTCAGCATATCAAAATGAGTTTAACCTAGTTTCATTAGGAAAATTAAGACAAAAACTGCCATTTTTTCCCTATTTGTTCATAAAACTTGAAATAATTTTAGAATAAAGACCAAATGATGGAAACTTGATATAGAACTGAGATTCTGGATCCAAATACTACAAACACTGATAGTTTCAGCATATCAAAATGAGTTTAACCTAGTTTCATTAGGAAAATTAAGACAAAAACTGCCATTTTTTCCCTATTTGTTCATAAAACTTGAAATAATTTCAGAATAAAGTACAACTGCATGAAACTTGATATAGAACTGAGATTCTGGATCCAAATACTACAAACACTGATAGTTTCAGCATATCAAAATGAGTTTAACCTAGTTTCATTAGGAAAATTAAGACAAAAACTGCCATTTTTTCCCTATTTGTTCATAAAACTTGAAATAATTTCAGAATAAAGTACAACTGTATGAAACTTGATATAGAACTGAGATTCTGGATCCAAATACTACAAATACTGATAGTTTCAGCATATCAAAATGAGTTTAACCTAGTTTCATTAGGAAAATTAAGACAAAAACTGCCATTTTTTCCCTATATGTTCATAAAACTTGAAATAATTTCAGAATAAAGTACAACTGCATGAAACTTGATATAGAACTGAGATTCTGGATCCAAATACTACAAACACTGATAGTTTCAGCATATCAAAATGAGTTTAACCTAGTTTCATTAGGAAAATTAAGACAAAAACTGCCATTTTTTCCCTATTTGTTCATAAAACTTGAAATAATTTCAGAATAAAGTACAACTGTATGAAACTTGATATAGAACTGAGATTCTGGATCCAAATACTACAAACACTGATAGTTTCAGCATATCAAAATGAGTTTAACCTAGTTTCATTAGGAAAATTAAGACAAAAACTGCCATTTTTTCCCTATTTGTTCATAAAACTTGAAATAATTTTAGAATAAAGACCAAATGATGGAAACTTGATATAGAACTGAGATTCTGGATCCAAATACTACAAAAATTGATAGTTTCAGCATATCAAAATGAGTTTAACCTAGTTTCATTAGGAAAATTAAGACAAAAACTGCCATTTTTTCCCTATTTGTTCATAAAACTTGAAATAATTTCAGAATAAAGTACAACTGCATGAAACTTGATATAGAACTGAGATTCTGGATCCAAATACTACAAACACTGATAGTTTCAGCATATCAAAATGAGCTTAACCTAGTTTCATTAGGAAAATTAAGACAAAAACTGCCATTTTTTCCCTATTTGTTCATAAAACTTGAAATAATTTTAGAATAAAGACCAAATGATGGAAACTTGATATAGAACTGAGATTCTGGATCCAAATACTACAAACACTGATAGTTTCAGCATATCAAAATGAGTTTAACCTAGTTTCATTAGGAAAATTAAGACAAAAACTGCCATTTTTTCCCTATTTGTTCATAAAACTTGAAATAATTTTAGAATAAAGACCAAATGATGGAAACTTGATATAGAACTGAGATTCTGGATCCAAATACTACAAACACTGATAGTTTCAGCATATCAAAATGAGTTTAACCTAGTTTCATTAGGAAAATTAAGACAAAAACTGCCATTTTTTCCCTATTTGTTCATAAAACTTGAAATAATTTCAGAATAAAGTACAACTGCATGAAACTTGATATAGAACTGAGATTCTGGATCCAAATACTACAAACACTGATAGTTTCAGCATATCAAAATGAGTTTAACCTAGTTTCATTAGGAAAATTAAGACAAAAACTGCCATTTTTTCCCTATTTGTTCATAAAACTTGAAATAATTTCAGAATAAAGTACAACTGTATGAAACTTGATATAGAACTGAGATTCTGGATCCAAATACTACAAATACTGATAGTTTCAGCATATCAAAATGAGTTTAACCTAGTTTCATTAGGAAAATTAAGACAAAAACTGCCATTTTTTCCCTATTTGTTCATAAAACTTGAAATAATTTCAGAATAAAGTACAACTGTATGAAACTTGATATAGAACTGAGATTCTGGATCCAAATACTACAAATACTGATAGTTTCAGCATATCAAAATGAGTTTAACCTAGTTTCATTAGGAAAATTAAGACAAAAACTGCCATTTTTTCCCTATTTGTTCATAAAACTTGAAATAATTTCAGAATAAAGTACAACTGCATGAAACTTGATATAGAACTGAGATTCTGGATCCAAATACTACAAACATTGATAGTTTCAGCATATCAAAATGAGTTTAACCTAGTTTCATTAGGAAAATTAAGACAAAAACTGCCATTTTTTCCCTATTTGTTCATAAAACTTGAAATAATTTTAGAATAAAGACCAAATGATGGAAACTTGATATAGAACTGAGATTCTGGATCCAAATACTACAAACACTGATAGTTTCAGCATATCAAAATGAGTTTAACCTAGTTTCATTAGGAAAATTAAGACAAAAACTGCCATTTTTTCCCTATTTGTTCATAAAACTTGAAATAATTTCAGAATAAAGTACAACTGCATGAAACTTGATATAGAACTGAGATTCTGGATCCAAATACTACAAACACTGATAGTTTCAGCATATCAAAATGAGTTTAACCTAGTTTCATTAGGAAAATTAAGACAAAAACTGCCATTTTTTCCCTATTTGTTCATAAAACTTGAAATAATTTCAGAATAAAGTACAACTGTATGAAACTTGATATAGAACTGAGATTCTGGATCCAAATACTACAAATACTGATAGTTTCAGCATATCAAAATGAGTTTAACCTAGTTTCATTAGGAAAATTAAGACAAAAACTGCCATTTTTTCCCTATATGTTCATAAAACTTGAAATAATTTCAGAATAAAGTACAACTGCATGAAACTTGATATAGAACTGAGATTCTGGATCCAAATACTACAAACACTGATAGTTTCAGCATATCAAAATGAGTTTAACCTAGTTTCATTAGGAAAATTAAGACAAAAACTGCCATTTTTTCCCTATTTGTTCATAAAACTTGAAATAATTTCAGAATAAAGTACAACTGTATGAAACTTGATATAGAACTGAGATTCTGGATCCAAATACTACAAACACTGATAGTTTCAGCATATCAAAATGAGTTTAACCTAGTTTCATTAGGAAAATTAAGACAAAAACTGCCATTTTTTCCCTATTTGTTCATAAAACTTGAAATAATTTTAGAATAAAGACCAAATGATGGAAACTTGATATAGAACTGAGATTCTGGATCCAAATACTACAAAAATTGATAGTTTCAGCATATCAAAATGAGTTTAACCTAGTTTCATTAGGAAAATTAAGACAAAAACTGCCATTTTTTCCCTATTTGTTCATAAAACTTGAAATAATTTCAGAATAAAGTACAACTGCATGAAACTTGATATAGAACTGAGATTCTGGATCCAAATACTACAAACACTGATAGTTTCAGCATATCAAAATGAGTTTAACCTAGTTTCATTAGGAAAATTAAGACAAAAACTGCCATTTTTTCCCTATTTGTTCATAAAACTTGAAATAATTTTAGAATAAAGACCAAATGATGGAAACTTGATATAGAACTGAGATTCTGGATCCAAATACTACAAACACTGATAGTTTCAGCATATCAAAATGAGTTTAACCTAGTTTCATTAGGAAAATTAAGACAAAAACTGCCATTTTTTCCCTATTTGTTCATAAAACTTGAAATAATTTCAGAATAAAGTACAACTGCATGAAACTTGATATAGAACTGAGATTCTGGATCCAAATACTACAAACACTGATAGTTTCAGCATATCAAAATGAGTTTAACCTAGTTTCATTAGGAAAATTAAGACAAAAACTGCCATTTTTTCCCTATTTGTTCATAAAACTTGAAATAATTTCAGAATAAAGTACAACTGCATGAAACTTGATATAGAACTGAGATTCTGGATCCAAATACTACAAACACTGATAGTTTCAGCATATCAAAATGAGTTTAACCTAGTTTCATTAGGAAAATTAAGACAAAAACTGCCATTTTTTCCCTATTTGTTCATAAAACTTGAAATAATTTCAGAATAAAGTACAACTGTATGAAACTTGATATAGAACTGAGATTCTGGATCCAAATACTACAAACACTGATAGTTTCAGCATATCAAAATGAGTTTAACCTAGTTTCATTAGGAAAATTAAGACAAAAACTGCCATTTTTTCCCTATTTGTTCATAAAACTTGAAATAATTTTAGAATAAAGACCAAATGATGGAAACTTGATATAGAACTGAGATTCTGGATCCAAATACTACAAAAATTGATAGTTTCAGCATATCAAAATGAGTTTAACCTAGTTTCATTAGGAAAATTAAGACAAAAACTGCCATTTTTTCCCTATTTGTTCATAAAACTTGAAATAATTTCAGAATAAAGTACAACTGCATGAAACTTGATATAGAACTGAGATTCTGGATCCAAATACTACAAACACTGATAGTTTCAGCATATCAAAATGAGCTTAACCTAGTTTCATTAGGAAAATTAAGACAAAAACTGCCATTTTTTCCCTATTTGTTCATAAAACTTGAAATAATTTTAGAATAAAGACCAAATGATGGAAACTTGATATAGAACTGAGATTCTGGATCCAAATACTACAAACACTGATAGTTTCAGCATATCAAAATGAGTTTAACCTAGTTTCATTAGGAAAATTAAGACAAAAACTGCCATTTTTTCCCTATTTGTTCATAAAACTTGAAATAATTTCAGAATAAAGTACAACTGCATGAAACTTGATATAGAACTGAGATTCTGGATCCAAATACTACAAACACTGATAGTTTCAGCATATCAAAATGAGCTTAACCTAGTTTCATTAGGAAAATTAAGACAAAAACTGCCATTTTTTCCCTATTTGTTCATAAAACTTGAAATAATTTTAGAATAAAGACCAAATGATGGAAACTTGATATAGAACTGAGATTCTGGATCCAAATACTACAAACACTGATAGTTTCAGCATATCAAAATGAGTTTAACCTAGTTTCATTAGGAAAATTAAGACAAAAACTGCCATTTTTTCCCTATTTGTTCATAAAACTTGAAATAATTTCAGAATAAAGTACAACTGCATGAAACTTGATATAGAACTGAGATTCTGGATCCAAATACTACAAACACTGATAGTTTCAGCATATCAAAATGAGCTTAACCTAGTTTCATTAGGAAAATTAAGACAAAAACTGCCATTTTTTCCCTATTTGTTCATAAAACTTGAAATAATTTCAGAATAAAGTACAACTGCATGAAACTTGATATAGAACTGAGATTCTGGATCCAAATACTACAAACACTGATAGTTTCAGCATATCAAAATGAGTTTAACCTAGTTTCATTAGGAAAATTAAGACAAAAACTGCCATTTTTTCCCTATTTGTTCATAAAACTTGAAATAATTTCAGAATAAAGTACAACTGCATGAAACTTGATATAGAACTGAGATTCTGGATCCAAATACTACAAACACTGATAGTTTCAGCATATCAAAATGAGTTTAACCTAGTTTCATTAGGAAAATTAAGACAAAAACTGCCATTTTTTCCCTATTTGTTCATAAAACTTGAAATAATTTCAGAATAAAGTACAACTGCATGAAACTTGATATAGAACTGAGATTCTGGATCCAAATACTACAAACACTGATAGTTTCAGCATATCAAAATGAGCTTAACCTAGTTTCATTAGGAAAATTAAGACAAAAACTGCCATTTTTTCCCTATTTGTTCATAAAACTTGAAATAATTTCAGAATAAAGACCAAGTGATGGAAACTTGATATAGAACTGAGATTCTGGATCCAAATACTACAAACACTGATAGTTTCAGCATATCAAAATGAGTTTAACCTAGTTTCATTAGGAAAATTAAGACAAAAACTGCCATTTTTTCCCTATTTGTTCATAAAACTTGAAATAATTTCAGAATAAAGACCAAGTGATGGAAACTTGATATAGAACTGAGATTCTGGATCCAAATACTACAAACACTGATAGTTTCAGCATATCAAAATGAGTTTAACCTAGTTTCATTAGGAAAATTAAGACAAAAACTGCCATTTTTTCCCTATTTGTTCATAAAACTTGAAATAATTTCAGAATAAAGTACAACTGCATGAAACTTGATATGGAACTGAGATTCTGGATCCAAATACTACAAACACTGATAGTTTCAGCATATCAAAATGAGTTTAACCTAGTTTCATTAGGAAAATTAAGACAAAAACTGCCATTTTTTCCCTATTTGTTCATAAAACTTGAAATAATTTCAGAATAAAGACCAAGTGATGGAAACTTGATATAGAACTGAGATTCTGGATCCAAATACTACAAACACTGATAGTTTCAGCATATCAAAATGAGTTTAACCTAGTTTCATTAGGAAAATTAAGACAAAAACTGCCATTGTTTCCCTATTTGTTCATAAAACTTGAAATAATTTCAGAATAAAGACCAAGTGATGGAAACTTGATATAGAACTGAGATTCTGGATCCAAATACTACAAACACTGATAGTTTCAGCATATCAAAATGAGTTTAACCTAGTTTCATTAGGAAAATTAAGACAAAAACTGCCATTTTTTCCCTATTTGTTCATAAAACTTGAAATAATTTCAGAATAAAGTACAACTGCATGAAACTTGATATAGAACTGAGATTCTGGATCCAAATACTACAAACACTGATAGTTTCAGCATATCAAAATGAGCTTAACCTAGTTTCATTAGGAAAATTAAGACAAAAACTGCCATTTTTTCCCTATTTGTTCATAAAACTTGAAATAATTTCATAATAAAGTACAACTGCATGAAACTTGATATAGAACTGAGATTCTGGATCCAAATACTACAAACACTGATAGTTTCAGCATATCAAAATGAGCTTAACCTAGTTTCATTAGGAAAATTAAGACAAAAACTGCCATTTTTTCCCTATTTGTTCATAAAACTTGAAATAATTTCAGAATAAAGTACAACTGCATGAAACTTGATATAGAACTGAGATTCTGGATCCAAATACTACAAACACTGATAGTTTCAGCATATCAAAATGAGCTTAACCTAGTTTCATTAGGAAAATTAAGACAAAAACTGCCATTTTTTCCCTATTTGTTCATAAAACTTGAAATAATTTCATAATAAAGTACAACTGCATGAAACTTGATATAGAACTGAGATTCTGGATCCAAATACTACAAACACTGATAGTTTCAGCATATCAAAATGAGCTTAACCTAGTTTCATTAGGAAAATTAAGACAAAAACTGCCATTTTTTCCCTATTTGTTCATAAAACTTGAAATAATTTCAGAATAAAGTACAACTGCATGAAACTTGATATAGAACTGAGATTCTGGATCCAAATACTACAAACACTGATAGTTTCAGCATATCAAAATGAGCTTAACCTAGTTTCATTAGGAAAATTAAGACAAAAACTGCCATTTTTTCCCTATTTGTTCATAAAACTTGAAATAATTTCATAATAAAGTACAACTGCATGAAACTTGATATAGAACTGAGATTCTGGATCCAAATACTACAAACACTGATAGTTTCAGCATATCAAAATGAGCTTAACCTAGTTTCATTAGGAAAATTAAGACAAAAACTGCCATTTTTTCCCTATTTGTTCATAAAACTTGAAATAATTTCAGAATAAAGTACAACTGCATGAAACTTGATATAGAACTGAGATTCTGGATCCAAATACTACAAACACTGATAGTTTCAGCATATCAAAATGAGCTTAACCTAGTTTCATTAGGAAAATTAAGACAAAAACTGCCATTTTTTCCCTATTTGTTCATAAAACTTGAAATAATTTCATAATAAAGTACAACTGCATGAAACTTGATATAGAACTGAGATTCTGGATCCAAATACTACAAACACTGATAGTTTCAGCATATCAAAATGAGCTTAACCTAGTTTCATTAGGAAAATTAAGACAAAAACTGCCATTTTTTCCCTATTTGTTCATAAAACTTGAAATAATTTCAGAATAAAGTACAACTGCATGAAACTTGATATAGAACTGAGATTCTGGATCCAAATACTACAAACACTGATAGTTTCAGCATATCAAAATGAGTTTAACCTAGTTTCATTAGGAAAATTAAGACAAAAACTGCCATTTTTTCCCTATTTGTTCATAAAACTTGAAATAAGTTTAGAATAAACACCAATTGATGGAAACTTGATATAGAACTGAGGTTCTGGATCCAAATACTACAAACACTGATAGTTTCAGCATATCAAAATGAGTTTAACCTAGTTTCATTAGGAAAATTAAGACAAAAACTGCCATTTTTTCCCTATTTGTTCATAAAACTTGAAATAATTTCAGAATAAAGTACAACTGCATGAAACTTGATATAGAACTGAGATTCTGGATCCAAATACTACAAACACTGATAGTTTCAGCATATCAAAATGAGTTTAACCTAGTTTCATTAGGAAAATTAAGACAAAAACTGCCATTTTTTCCCTATTTGTTCATAAAACTTGAAATAAGTTTAGAATAAACACCAATTGATGGAAACTTGATATAGAACTGAGGTTCTGGATCCAAATACTACAAACACTGATAGTTTCAGCATATCAAAATGAGTTTAACCTAGTTTCATTAGGAAAATTAAGACAAAAACTGCCATTTTTTCCCTATTTGTTCATAAAACTTGAAATAAGTTTAGAATAAACACCAATTGATGGAAACTTGATATAGAACTGAGATTCTGGATCCAAATACTACAAACACTGATAGTTTCAGCATATCAAAATGAGTTTAACCTAGTTTCATTAGGAAAATTAAGACAAAAACTGCCATTTTTTCCCTATTTGTTCATAAAACTTGAAATAATTTCAGAATAAAGTACAACTGCATGAAACTTGATATAGAACTGAGATTCTGGATCCAAATACTACAAACACTGATAGTTTCAGCATATCAAAATGAGTTTAACCTAGTTTCATTAGGAAAATTAAGACAAAAACTGCCATTTTTTCCCTATTTGTTCATAAAACTTGAAATAAGTTTAGAATAAACACCAATTGATGGAAACTTGATATAGAACTGAGATTCTGGATCCAAATACTACAAACACTGATAGTTTCAGCATATCAAAATGAGTTTAACCTAGTTTCATTAGGAAAATTAAGACAAAAACTGCCATTTTTTCCCTATTTGTTCATAAAACTTGAAATAATTTCAGAATAAAGTACAACTGCATGAAACTTGATATAGAACTGAGATTCTGGATCCAAATACTACAAACACTGATAGTTTCAGCATATCAAAATGAGTTTAACCTAGTTTCATTAGGAAAATTAAGACAAAAACTGCCATTTTTTCCCTATTTGTTCATAAAACTTGAAATAAGTTTAGAATAAACACCAATTGATGGAAACTTGATATAGAACTGAGGTTCTGGATCCAAATACTACAAACACTGATAGTTTCAGCATATCAAAATGAGTTTAACCTAGTTTCATTAGGAAAATTAAGACAAAAACTGCCATTTTTTCCCTATTTGTTCATAAAACTTGAAATAATTTCAGAATAAAGTACAACTGCATGAAACTTGATATGGAACTGAGATTCTGGATCCAAATACTACAAACACTGATAGTTTCAGCATATCAAAATGAGTTTAACCTAGTTTCATTAGGAAAATTAAGACAAAAACTGCCATTTTTTCCCTATTTGTTCATAAAACTTGAAATAATTTCAGAATAAAGACCAAGTGATGGAAACTTGATATAGAACTGAGATTCTGGATCCAAATACTACAAACACTGATAGTTTCAGCATATCAAAATGAGTTTAACCTAGTTTCATTAGGAAAATTAAGACAAAAACTGCCATTTTTTCCCTATTTGTTCATAAAACTTGAAATAATTTCAGAATAAAGACCAAGTGATGGAAACTTGATATAGAACTGAGATTCTGGATCCAAATACTACAAACACTGATAGTTTCAGCATATCAAAATGAGTTTAACCTAGTTTCATTAGGAAAATTAAGACAAAAACTGCCATTTTTTCCCTATTTGTTCATAAAACTTGAAATAATTTCAGAATAAAGTACAACTGCATGAAACTTGATATAGAACTGAGATTCTGGATCCAAATACTACAAACACTGATAGTTTCAGCATATCAAAATGAGCTTAACCTAGTTTCATTAGGAAAATTAAGACAAAAACTGCCATTTTTTCCCTATTTGTTCATAAAACTTGAAATAATTTCATAATAAAGTACAACTGCATGAAACTTGATATAGAACTGAGATTCTGGATCCAAATACTACAAACACTGATAGTTTCAGCATATCAAAATGAGCTTAACCTAGTTTCATTAGGAAAATTAAGACAAAAACTGCCATTTTTTCCCTATTTGTTCATAAAACTTGAAATAATTTCAGAATAAAGTACAACTGCATGAAACTTGATATAGAACTGAGATTCTGGATCCAAATACTACAAACACTGATAGTTTCAGCATATCAAAATGAGCTTAACCTAGTTTCATTAGGAAAATTAAGACAAAAACTGCCATTTTTTCCCTATTTGTTCATAAAACTTGAAATAATTTCATAATAAAGTACAACTGCATGAAACTTGATATAGAACTGAGATTCTGGATCCAAATACTACAAACACTGATAGTTTCAGCATATCAAAATGAGCTTAACCTAGTTTCATTAGGAAAATTAAGACAAAAACTGCCATTTTTTCCCTATTTGTTCATAAAACTTGAAATAATTTCAGAATAAAGTACAACTGCATGAAACTTGATATAGAACTGAGATTCTGGATCCAAATACTACAAACACTGATAGTTTCAGCATATCAAAATGAGCTTAACCTAGTTTCATTAGGAAAATTAAGACAAAAACTGCCATTTTTTCCCTATTTGTTCATAAAACTTGAAATAATTTCAGAATAAAGTACAACTGCATGAAACTTGATATAGAACTGAGATTCTGGATCCAAATACTACAAACACTGATAGTTTCAGCATATCAAAATGAGCTTAACCTAGTTTCATTAGGAAAATTAAGACAAAAACTGCCATTTTTTCCCTATTTGTTCATAAAACTTGAAATAATTTCATAATAAAGTACAACTGCATGAAACTTGATATAGAACTGAGATTCTGGATCCAAATACTACAAACACTGATAGTTTCAGCATATCAAAATGAGCTTAACCTAGTTTCATTAGGAAAATTAAGACAAAAACTGCCATTTTTTCCCTATTTGTTCATAAAACTTGAAATAATTTCAGAATAAAGTACAACTGCATGAAACTTGATATAGAACTGAGATTCTGGATCCAAATACTACAAACACTGATAGTTTCAGCATATCAAAATGAGCTTAACCTAGTTTCATTAGGAAAATTAAGACAAAAACTGCCATTTTTTCCCTATTTGTTCATAAAACTTGAAATAAGTTTAGAATAAACACCAATTGATGGAAACTTGATATAGAACTGAGGTTCTGGATCCAAATACTACAAACACTGATAGTTTCAGCATATCAAAATGAGTTTAACCTAGTTTCATTAGGAAAATTAAGACAAAAACTGCCATTTTTTCCCTATTTGTTCATAAAACTTGAAATAATTTCAGAATAAAGTACAACTGCATGAAACTTGATATAGAACTGAGATTCTGGATCCAAATACTACAAACACTGATAGTTTCAGCATATCAAAATGAGCTTAACCTAGTTTCATTAGGAAAATTAAGACAAAAACTGCCATTTTTTCCCTATTTGTTCATAAAACTTGAAATAAGTTTAGAATAAACACCAATTGATGGAAACTTGATATAGAACTGAGGTTCTGGATCCAAATACTACAAACACTGATAGTTTCAGCATATCAAAATGAGTTTAACCTAGTTTCATTAGGAAAATTAAGACAAAAACTGCCATTTTTTCCCTATTTGTTCATAAAACTTGAAATAATTTCAGAATAAAGTACAACTGCATGAAACTTGATATAGAACTGAGATTCTGGATCCAAATACTACAAACACTGATAGTTTCAGCATATCAAAATGAGCTTAACCTAGTTTCATTAGGAAAATTAAGACAAAAACTGCCATTTTTTCCCTATTTGTTCATAAAACTTGAAATAAGTTTAGAATAAACACCAATTGATGGAAACTTGATATAGAACTGAGGTTCTGGATCCAAATACTACAAACACTGATAGTTTCAGCATATCAAAATGAGTTTAACCTAGTTTCATTAGGAAAATTAAGACAAAAACTGCCATTTTTTCCCTATTTGTTCATAAAACTTGAAATAATTTCAGAATAAAGTACAACTGCATGAAACTTGATATAGAACTGAGATTCTGGATCCAAATACTACAAACACTGATAGTTTCAGCATATCAAAATGAGCTTAACCTAGTTTCATTAGGAAAATTAAGACAAAAACTGCCATTTTTTCCCTATTTGTTCATAAAACTTGAAATAAGTTTAGAATAAACACCAATTGATGGAAACTTGATATAGAACTGAGATTCTGGATCCAAATACTACAAACACTGATAGTTTCAGCATATCAAAATGAGTTTAACCTAGTTTCATTAGGAAAATTAAGACAAAAACTGCCATTTTTTCCCTATTTGTTCATAAAACTTGAAATAAGTTTAGAATAAACACCAATTGATGGAAACTTGATATAGAACTGAGGTTCTGGATCCAAATACTACAAACACTGATAGTTTCAGCATATCAAAATGAGTTTAACCTAGTTTCATTAGGAAAATTAAGACAAAAACTGCCATTTTTTCCCTATTTGTTCATAAAACTTGAAATAAGTTTAGAATAAACACCAATTGATGGAAACTTGATATAGAACTGAGATTCTGGATCCAAATACTACAAACACTGATAGTTTCAGCATATCAAAATGAGCTTAACCTAGTTTCATTAGGAAAATTAAGACAAAAACTGCCATTTTTTCCCTATTTGTTCATAAAACTTGAAATACTTTCAGAATAAAGACCAAGTGATGGAAACTTGATATAGAACTGAGATTCTGGATCCAAATACTACAAACACTGATAGTTTCAGCATATCAAAATGAGTTTAACCTAGTTTCATTAGGAAAATTAAGACAAAAACTGCCATTTTTTTCCCTATTTGTTCATAAAACTTGAAATAATTTCAGAATAAAGTACAACTGCATGAAACTTGATATAGAACTGAGATTCTGGATCCAAATACTACAAACACTGATAGTTTCAGCATATCAAAATGAGCTTAACCTAGTTTCATTAGGAAAATTAAGACAAAAACTGCCATTTTTTCCCTATTTGTTCATAAAACTTGAAATAAGTTTAGAATAAACACCAATTGATGGAAACTTGATATAGAACTGAGGTTCTGGATCCAAATACTACAAACACTGATAGTTTCAGCATATCAAAATGAGTTTAACCTAGTTTCATTAGGAAAATTAAGACAAAAACTGCCATTTTTTCCCTATTTGTTCATAAAACTTGAAATAATTTCAGAATAAAGTACAACTGCATGAAACTTGATATAGAACTGAGATTCTGGATCCAAATACTACAAACACTGATAGTTTCAGCATATCAAAATGAGCTTAACCTAGTTTCATTAGGAAAATTAAGACAAAAACTGCCATTTTTTCCCTATTTGTTCATAAAACTTGAAATAAGTTTAGAATAAACACCAATTGATGGAAACTTGATATAGAACTGAGGTTCTGGATCCAAATACTACAAACACTGATAGTTTCAGCATATCAAAATGAGTTTAACCTAGTTTCATTAGGAAAATTAAGACAAAAACTGCCATTTTTTCCCTATTTGTTCATAAAACTTGAAATAATTTCAGAATAAAGTACAACTGCATGAAACTTGATATAGAACTGAGATTCTGGATCCAAATACTACAAACACTGATAGTTTCAGCATATCAAAATGAGCTTAACCTAGTTTCATTAGGAAAATTAAGACAAAAACTGCCATTTTTTCCCTATTTGTTCATAAAACTTGAAATAAGTTTAGAATAAACACCAATTGATGGAAACTTGATATAGAACTGAGGTTCTGGATCCAAATACTACAAACACTGATAGTTTCAGCATATCAAAATGAGTTTAACCTAGTTTCATTAGGAAAATTAAGACAAAAACTGCCATTTTTTCCCTATTTGTTCATAAAACTTGAAATAATTTCAGAATAAAGTACAACTGCATGAAACTTGATATAGAACTGAGATTCTGGATCCAAATACTACAAACACTGATAGTTTCAGCATATCAAAATGAGCTTAACCTAGTTTCATTAGGAAAATTAAGACAAAAACTGCCATTTTTTCCCTATTTGTTCATAAAACTTGAAATAAGTTTAGAATAAACACCAATTGATGGAAACTTGATATAGAACTGAGATTCTGGATCCAAATACTACAAACACTGATAGTTTCAGCATATCAAAATGAGTTTAACCTAGTTTCATTAGGAAAATTAAGACAAAAACTGCCATTTTTTCCCTATTTGTTCATAAAACTTGAAATAAGTTTAGAATAAACACCAATTGATGGAAACTTGATATAGAACTGAGGTTCTGGATCCAAATACTACAAACACTGATAGTTTCAGCATATCAAAATGAGTTTAACCTAGTTTCATTAGGAAAATTAAGACAAAAACTGCCATTTTTTCCCTATTTGTTCATAAAACTTGAAATAAGTTTAGAATAAACACCAATTGATGGAAACTTGATATAGAACTGAGATTCTGGATCCAAATACTACAAACACTGATAGTTTCAGCATATCAAAATGAGCTTAACCTAGTTTCATTAGGAAAATTAAGACAAAAACTGCCATTTTTTCCCTATTTGTTCATAAAACTTGAAATACTTTCAGAATAAAGACCAAGTGATGGAAACTTGATATAGAACTGAGATTCTGGATCCAAATACTACAAACACTGATAGTTTCAGCATATCAAAATGAGTTTAACCTAGTTTCATTAGGAAAATTAAGACAAAAACTGCCATTTTTTCCCTATTTGTTCATAAAACTTGAAATAATTTTAGAATAAAGACCAAATGATGGAAACTTGATATAGAACTGAGATTCTGGATCCAAATACTACAAACACTGATAGTTTCAGCATATCAAAATGAGTTTAACCTAGTTTCATTAGGAAAATTAAGACAAAAACTGCCATTTTTTCCCTATTTGTTCATAAAACTTGAAATAATTTCAGAATAAAGACCAAGTGATGGAAACTTGATATAGAACTGAGATTCTGGATCCAAATACTACAAACACTGATAGTTTCAGCATATCAAAATGAGTTTAACCTAGTTTCATCAGGAAAATTAAGACAAAAACTGCCATTTTTTCCCTATTTGTTCATAAAACTTGAAATAATTTCAGAATAAAGACCAAGTGATGGAAACTTGATATAGAACTGAGATTCTGGATCCAAATACTACAAACACTGATAGTTTCAGCATATCAAAATGAGTTTAACCTAGTTTCATTAGGAAAATTAAGACAAAAACTGCCATTTTTTCCCTATTTGTTCATAAAACTTGAAATAATTTCAGAATAAAGTACAACTGCATGAAACTTGATATAGAACTGAGATTCTGGATCCAAATACTACAAACACTGATAGTTTCAGCATATCAAAATGAGCTTAACCTAGTTTCATTAGGAAAATTAAGACAAAAACTGCCATTTTTTCCCTATTTGTTCATAAAACTTGAAATAATTTCAGAATAAAGTACAACTGCATGAAACTTGATACAGAACTGAGATTCTGGATCCAAATACTACAAACACTGATAGTTTCAGCATATCAAAATGAGTTTAACCTAGTTTCATTAGGAAAATTAAGACAAAAACTGCCATTTTTTCCCTATTTGTTCATAAAACTTGAAATAATTTCAGAATAAAGTACAACTGCATGAAACTTGATATAGAACTGAGATTCTGGATCCAAATACTACAAACACTGATAGTTTCAGCATATCAAAATGAGCTTAACCTAGTTTCATTAGGAAAATTAAGACAAAAACTGCCATTTTTTCCCTATTTGTTCATAAAACTTGAAATAATTTCAGAATAAAGACAAATTGATGGAAACTTGATATAGAACTGAGATTCTGGATCCAAATACTACAAACACTGATAGTTTCAGCATATCAAAATGAGTTTAACCTAGTTTCATTAGGAAAATTAAGACAAAAACTGCCATTTTTTCCCTATTTGTTCATAAAACTTGAAATAATTTCAGAATAAAGACAAATTGATGGAAACTTGATATAGAACTGAGATTCTGGATCCAAATACTACAAACACTGATAGTTTCAGCATATCAAAATGAGTTTAACCTAGTTTCATTAGGAAAATTAAGACAAAAACTGCCATTTTTTCCCTATTTGTTCATAAAACTTGAAATAAGTTTAGAATAAACACCAATTGATGGAAACTTGATATAGAACTGAGGTTCTGGATCCAAATACTACAAACACTGATAGTTTCAGCATATCAAAATGAGTTTAACCTAGTTTCATTAGGAAAATTAAGACAAAAACTGCCATTTTTTCCCTATTTGTTCATAAAACTTGAAATAATTTCAGAATAAAGTACAACTGCATGAAACTTGATATAGAACTGAGATTCTGGATCCAAATACTACAAACACTGATAGTTTCAGCATATCAAAATGAGTTTAACCTAGTTTCATTAGGAAAATTAAGACAAAAACTGCCATTTTTTCCCTATTTGTTCATAAAACTTGAAATAAGTTTAGAATAAACACCAATTGATGGAAACTTGATATAGAACTGAGGTTCTGGATCCAAATACTACAAACACTGATAGTTTCAGCATATCAAAATGAGTTTAACCTAGTTTCATTAGGAAAATTAAGACAAAAACTGCCATTTTTTCCCTATTTGTTCATAAAACTTGAAATAATTTCAGAATAAAGTACAACTGCATGAAACTTGATATAGAACTGAGATTCTGGATCCAAATACTACAAACACTGATAGTTTCAGCATATCAAAATGAGTTTAACCTAGTTTCATTAGGAAAATTAAGACAAAAACTGCCATTTTTTCCCTATTTGTTCATAAAACTTGAAATAATTTCAGAATAAAGACAAATTGATGGAAACTTGATATAGAACTGAGATTCTGGATCCAAATACTACAAACACTGATAGTTTCAGCATATCAAAATGAGCTTAACCTAGTTTCATTAGGAAAATTAAGACAAAAACTGCCATTTTTTCCCTATTTGTTCATAAAACTTGAAATAATTTCAGAATAAAGTACAACTGCATGAAACTTGATACAGAACTGAGATTCTGGATCCAAATACTACAAACACTGATAGTTTCAGCATATCAAAATGAGTTTAACCTAGTTTCATTAGGAAAATTAAGACAAAAACTGCCATTTTTTCCCTATTTGTTCATAAAACTTGAAATAATTTCAGAATAAAGTACAACTGCATGAAACTTGATATAGAACTGAGATTCTGGATCCAAATACTACAAACACTGATAGTTTCAGCATATCAAAATGAGCTTAACCTAGTTTCATTAGGAAAATTAAGACAAAAACTGCCATTTTTTCCCTATTTGTTCATAAAACTTGAAATAATTTCAGAATAAAGACAAATTGATGGAAACTTGATATAGAACTGAGATTCTGGATCCAAATACTACAAACACTGATAGTTTCAGCATATCAAAATGAGTTTAACCTAGTTTCATTAGGAAAATTAAGACAAAAACTGCCATTTTTTCCCTATTTGTTCATAAAACTTGAAATAATTTCAGAATAAAGACAAATTGATGGAAACTTGATATAGAACTGAGATTCTGGATCCAAATACTACAAACACTGATAGTTTCAGCATATCAAAATGAGTTTAACCTAGTTTCATTAGGAAAATTAAGACAAAAACTGCCATTTTTTCCCTATTTGTTCATAAAACTTGAAATAAGTTTAGAATAAACACCAATTGATGGAAACTTGATATAGAACTGAGGTTCTGGATCCAAATACTACAAACACTGATAGTTTCAGCATATCAAAATGAGTTTAACCTAGTTTCATTAGGAAAATTAAGACAAAAACTGCCATTTTTTCCCTATTTGTTCATAAAACTTGAAATAAGTTTAGAATAAACACCAATTGATGGAAACTTGATATAGAACTGAGGTTCTGGATCCAAATACTACAAACACTGATAGTTTCAGCATATCAAAATGAGTTTAACCTAGTTTCATTAGGAAAATTAAGACAAAAACTGCCATTTTTTCCCTATTTGTTCATAAAACTTGAAATAAGTTTAGAATAAACACCAATTGATGGAAACTTGATATAGAACTGAGGTTCTGGATCCAAATACTACAAACACTGATAGTTTCAGCATATCAAAATGAGTTTAACCTAGTTTCATTAGGAAAATTAAGACAAAAACTGCCATTTTTTCCCTATTTGTTCATAAAACTTGAAATAATTTCAGAATAAAGTACAACTGCATGAAACTTGATATAGAACTGAGATTCTGGATCCAAATACTACAAACACTGATAGTTTCAGCATATCAAAATGAGTTTAACCTAGTTTCATTAGGAAAATTAAGACAAAAACTGCCATTTTTTCCCTATTTGTTCATAAAACTTGAAATAATTTCAGAATAAAGACAAATTGATGGAAACTTGATATAGAACTGAGATTCTGGATCCAAATACTACAAACACTGATAGTTTCAGCATATCAAAATGAGTTTAACCTAGTTTCATTAGGAAAATTAAGACAAAAACTGCCATTTTTTCCCTATTTGTTCATAAAACTTGAAATAAGTTTAGAATAAACACCAATTGATGGAAACTTGATATAGAACTGAGGTTCTGGATCCAAATACTACAAACACTGATAGTTTCAGCATATCAAAATGAGTTTAACCTAGTTTCATTAGGAAAATTAAGACAAAAACTGCCATTTTTTCCCTATTTGTTCATAAAACTTGAAATAATTTCAGAATAAAGTACAACTGCATGAAACTTGATATAGAACTGAGATTCTGGATCCAAATACTACAAACACTGATAGTTTCAGCATATCAAAATGAGTTTAACCTAGTTTCATTAGGAAAATTAAGACAAAAACTGCCATTTTTTCCCTATTTGTTCATAAAACTTGAAATAATTTCAGAATAAAGACAAATTGATGGAAACTTGATATAGAACTGAGATTCTGGATCCAAATACTACAAACACTGATAGTTTCAGCATATCAAAATGAGTTTAACCTAGTTTCATTAGGAAAATTAAGACAAAAACTGCCATTTTTTCCCTATTTGTTCATAAAACTTGAAATAATTTCAGAATAAAGTACAACTGCATGAAACTTGATATAGAACTGAGATTCTGGATCCAAATACTACAAACACTGATAGTTTCAGCATATCAAAATGAGTTTAACCTAGTTTCATTAGGAAAATTAAGACAAAAACTGCCATTTTTTCCCTATTTGTTCATAAAACTTGAAATAATTTCAGAATAAAGTACAACTGCATGAAACTTGATATAGAACTGAGATTCTGGATCCAAATACTACAAACACTGATAGTTTCAGCATATCAAAATGAGTTTAACCTAGTTTCATTAGGAAAATTAAGACAAAAACTGCCATTTTTTCCCTATTTGTTCATAAAACTTGAAATAATTTCAGAATAAAGACAAATTGATGGAAACTTGATATAGAACTGAGATTCTGGATCCAAATACTACAAACACTGATAGTTTCAGCATATCAAAATGAGTTTAACCTAGTTTCATTAGGAAAATTAAGACAAAAACTGCCATTTTTTCCCTATTTGTTCATAAAACTTGAAATAATTTCAGAATAAAGTACAACTGCATGAAACTTGATATAGAACTGAGATTCTGGATCCAAATACTACAAACACTGATAGTTTCAGCATATCAAAATGAGTTTAACCTAGTTTCATTAGGAAAATTAAGACAAAAACTGCCATTTTTTCCCTATTTGTTCATAAAACTTGAAATAATTTCAGAATAAAGACAAATTGATGGAAACTTGATATAGAACTGAGATTCTGGATCCAAATACTACAAACACTGATAGTTTCAGCATATCAAAATGAGTTTAACCTAGTTTCATTAGGAAAATTAAGACAAAAACTGCCATTTTTTCCCTATTTGTTCATAAAACTTGAAATAATTTCAGAATAAAGACAAATTGATGGAAACTTGATATAGAACTGAGATTCTGGATCCAAATACTACAAACACTGATAGTTTCAGCATATCAAAATGAGTTTAACCTAGTTTCATTAGGAAAATTAAGACAAAAACTGCCATTTTTTCCCTATTTGTTCATAAAACTTGAAATAAGTTTAGAATAAACACCAATTGATGGAAACTTGATATAGAACTGAGGTTCTGGATCCAAATACTACAAACACTGATAGTTTCAGCATATCAAAATGAGTTTAACCTAGTTTCATTAGGAAAATTAAGACAAAAACTGCCATTTTTTCCCTATTTGTTCATAAAACTTGAAATAAGTTTAGAATAAACACCAATTGATGGAAACTTGATATAGAACTGAGATTCTGGATCCAAATACTACAAACACTGATAGTTTCAGCATATCAAAATGAGTTTAACCTAGTTTCATTAGGAAAATTAAGACAAAAACTGCCATTTTTTCCCTATTTGTTCATAAAACTTGAAATAATTTCAGAATAAAGTACAACTGCATGAAACTTGATATAGAACTGAGATTCTGGATCCAAATACTACAAACACTGATAGTTTCAGCATATCAAAATGAGTTTAACCTAGTTTCATTAGGAAAATTAAGACAAAAACTGCCATTTTTTCCCTATTTGTTCATAAAACTTGAAATAATTTCAGAATAAAGTACAACTGCATGAAACTTGATATAGAACTGAGATTCTGGATCCAAATACTACAAACACTGATAGTTTCAGCATATCAAAATGAGTTTAACCTAGTTTCATTAGGAAAATTAAGACAAAAACTGCCATTTTTTCCCTATTTGTTCATAAAACTTGAAATAATTTCAGAATAAAGACAAATTGATGGAAACTTGATATAGAACTGAGATTCTGGATCCAAATACTACAAACACTGATAGTTTCAGCATATCAAAATGAGTTTAACCTAGTTTCATTAGGAAAATTAAGACAAAAACTGCCATTTTTTCCCTATTTGTTCATAAAACTTGAAATAAGTTTAGAATAAACACCAATTGATGGAAACTTGATATAGAACTGAGGTTCTGGATCCAAATACTACAAACACTGATAGTTTCAGCATATCAAAATGAGTTTAACCTAGTTTCATTAGGAAAATTAAGACAAAAACTGCCATTTTTTCCCTATTTGTTCATAAAACTTGAAATAATTTTAGAACAAAGTCCAACAGTATGAAACTTGATATAAAACTGAGGTTCTGGATCCAAATACTACAAACACTGATAGTTTCAGCATATCAAAATGAGTTTAACCTAGTTTCATTAGGAAAATTAAGACAAAAACTGCCATTTTTTCCCTATTTGTTCATAAAACTTGAAATAATTTCAGAATAAAGACAACATGATGGAAACTTGATATAGAACTGAGATTCTGGATCCAAATACTACAAACACTGATAGTTTCAGCATATCAAAATGAGTTTAACCTAGTTTCATTAGGAAAATTAAGACAAAAACTGCCATTTTTTCCCTATTTGTTCATAAAACTTGAAATAATTTCAGAATAAAGTACAACTGCATGAAACTTGATATAGAACTGAGATTCTGGATCCAAATACTACAAACACTGATAGTTTCAGCATATCAAAATGAGTTTAACCTAGTTTCATTAGGAAAATTAAGACAAAAACTGCCATTTTTTCCCTATTTGTTCATAAAACTTGAAATAATTTCAGAATAAAGTACAACTGCATGAAACTTGATATAGAACTGAGATTCTGGATCCAAATACTACAAACACTGATAGTTTCAGCATATCAAAATGAGTTTAACCTAGTTTCATTAGGAAAATTAAGACAAAAACTGCCATTTTTTCCCTATTTGTTCATAAAACTTGAAATAATTTCAGAATAAAGTACAACTGCATGAAACTTGATATAGAACTGAGATTCTGGATCCAAATACTACAAACACTGATAGTTTCAGCATATCAAAATGAGTTTAACCTAGTTTCATTAGGAAAATTAAGACAAAAACTGCCATTTTTTCCCTATTTGTTCATAAAACTTGAAATAATTTCAGAATAAAGACCAAGTGATGGAAACTTGATATAGAACTGAGATTCTGGATCCAAATACTACAAACACTGATAGTTTCAGCATATCAAAATGAGTTTAACCTAGTTTCATTAGGAAAATTAAGACAAAAACTGCCATTTTTTCCCTATTTGTTCATAAAACTTGAAATAATTTTAGAACAAAGTCCAACAGTATGAAACTTGATATAAAACTGAGGTTCTGGATCCAAATACTACAAACACTGATAGTTTCAGCATATCAAAATGAGTTTAACCTAGTTTCATTAGGAAAATTAAGACAAAAACTGCCATTTTTTCCCTATTTGTTCATAAAACTTGAAATAATTTCAGAATAAAGACAACATGATGGAAACTTGATATAGAACTGAGATTCTGGATCCAAATACTACAAACACTGATAGTTTCAGCATATCAAAATGAGTTTAACCTAGTTTCATTAGGAAAATTAAGACAAAAACTGCCATTTTTTCCCTATTTGTTCATAAAACTTGAAATAATTTCAGAATAAAGTGCAACTGCATGAAACTTGATATAGAACTGAGGTTCTGGATCCAAATACTACAAACACTGATAGTTTCAGCATATCAAAATGAGTTTAACCTAGTTTCATTAGGAAAATTAAGACAAAAACTGCCATTTTTTCCCTATTTGTTCATAAAACTTGAAATAATTTCAGAATAAAGACAAATTGATGGAAACTTGATATAGAACTGAGATTCTGGATCCAAATACTACAAACACTGATAGTTTCAGCATATCAAAATGAGTTTAACCTAGTTTCATTAGGAAAATTAAGACAAAAACTGCCATTTTTTCCCTATTTGTTCATAAAACTTGAAATAATTTTAGAACAAAGTCCAACAGTATGAAACTTGATATAGAACTGAGGTTCTGGATCCAAATACTACAAACACTGATAGTTTCAGCATATCAAAATGAGTTTAACCTAGTTTCATTAGGAAAATTAAGACAAAAACTGCCATTTTTTCCCTATTTGTTCATAAAACTTGAAATAACTTTAGAATAAACACCAATTGATGGAAACTTGATATAGAACTGAGGTTCTGGATCCAAATACTACAAACACTGATAGTTTCAGCATATCAAAATGAGTTTAACCTAGTTTCATTAGGAAAATTAAGACAAAAACTGCCATTTTTTCCCTATTTGTTCATAAAACTTGAAATAATTTTAGAACAAAGTCCAACAGTATGAAACTTGATATAGAACTGAGGTTCTGGATCCAAATACTACAAACACTGATAGTTTCAGCATATCAAAATGAGTTTAACCTAGTTTCATTAGGAAAATTAAGACAAAAACTGCCATTTTTTCCCTATTTGTTCATAAAACTTGAAATAATTTCAGAATAAAGACAAATTGATGGAAACTTGATATAGAACTGAGATTCTGGATCCAAATACTACAAACACTGATAGTTTCATCATATCAAAATGAGTTTAACCTAGTTTCATTAGGAAAATTAAGACAAAAACTGCCATTTTTTCCCTATTTGTTCATAAAACTTGAAATAATTTCAGAATAAAGACCAATTGATGGAAACTTGATATAGAACTGAGATTCTGGATCCAAATACTACAAACACTGATAGTTTCAGCATATCAAAATGAGTTTAACCTAGTTTCATTAGGAAAATTAAGACAAAAACTGCCATTTTTTCCCTATTTGTTCATAAAACTTGTAATAATTTTAGAACAAAGTCCAACAGTATGAAACTTGATATAGAACTGAGGTTCTGGATCCAAATACTACAAACACTGATAGTTTCAGCATATCAAAATGAGTTTAACCTAGTTTCATTAGGAAAATTAAGACAAAAACTGCCATTTTTTCCCTATTTGTTCATAAAACTTGAAATAATTTCAGAATAAAGACCAATTGATGGAAACTTGATATAGAACTGAGATTCTGGATCCAAATACTACAAACACTGATAGTTTCAGCATATCAAAATGAGTTTAACCTAGTTTCATTAGGAAAATTAAGACAAAAACTGCCATTTTTTCCCTATTTGTTCATAAAACTTGAAATAATTTCAGAATAAAGACAAATTGATGGAAACTTGATATAGAACTGAGATTCTGGATCCAAATACTACAAACACTGATAGTTTCAGCATATCAAAATGAGTTTAACCTAGTTTCATTAGGAAAATTAAGACAAAAACTGCCATTTTTTCCCTATTTGTTCATAAAACTTGAAATAAGTTTAGAATAAACACCAATTGATGGAAACTTGATGTAGAACTGAGGTTCTGGATCCAAATACTACAAACACTGATAGTTTCAGCATATCAAAATGAGTTTAACCTAGTTTCATTAGGAAAATTAAGACAAAAACTGCCATTTTTTCCCTATTTGTTCATAAAACTTGAAATAATTTCAGAATAAAGACCAATTGATGGAAACTTGATATAGAACTGAGATTCTGGATCCAAATACTACAAACACTGATAGTTTCAGCATATCAAAATGAGTTTAACCTAGTTTCATTAGGAAAATTAAGACAAAAACTGCCATTTTTTCCCTATTTGTTCATAAAACTTGAAATAATTTCAGAATAAAGACAAATTGATGGAAACTTGATATAGAACTGAGATTCTGGATCCAAATACTACAAACACTGATAGTTTCAGCATATCAAAATGAGTTTAACCTAGTTTCATTAGGAAAATTAAGACAAAAACTGCCATTTTTTCCCTATTTGTTCATAAAACTTGAAATAATTTCAGAATAAAGACCAATTGATGGAAACTTGATATAGAACTGAGATTCTGGATCCAAATACTACAAACACTGATAGTTTCAGCATATCAAAATGAGTTTAACCTAGTTTCATTAGGAAAATTAAGACAAAAACTGCCATTTTTTCCCTATTTGTTCATAAAACTTGAAATAATTTCAGAATAAAGACAAATTGATGGAAACTTGATATAGAACTGAGATTCTGGATCCAAATACTACAAACACTGATAGTTTCAGCATATCAAAATGAGTTTAACCTAGTTTCATTAGGAAAATTAAGACAAAAACTGCCATTTTTTCCCTATTTGTTCATAAAACTTGAAATAAGTTTAGAATAAACACCAATTGATGGAAACTTGATGTAGAACTGAGGTTCTGGATCCAAATACTACAAACACTGATAGTTTCAGCATATCAAAATGAGTTTAACCTAGTTTCATTAGGAAAATTAAGACAAAAACTGCCATTTTTTCCCTATTTGTTCATAAAACTTGAAATAATTTTAGAACAAAGTCCAACAGTATGAAACTTGATATAGAACTGAGGTTCTGGATCCAAATACTACAAACACTGATAGTTTCAGCATATCAAAATGAGTTTAACCTAGTTTCATTAGGAAAATTAAGACAAAAACTGCCATTTTTTCCCTATTTGTTCATAAAACTTGAAATAATTTTAGAACAAAGTCCAACAGTATGAAACTTGATATAGAACTGAGGTTCTGGATCCAAATACTACAAACACTGATAGTTTCAGCATATCAAAATGAGTTTAACCTAGTTTCATTAGGAAAATTAAGACAAAAACTGCCATTTTTTCCCTATTTGTTCATAAAACTTGAAATAATGTTAGAACAAAGTCCAACAGTATGACACTTGATATAGAACTGAGGTTCTGGATCCAAATACTACAAACACTGATAGTTTCAGCATATCAAAATGAGTTTAACCTAGTTTCATTAGGAAAATTAAGACAAAAACTGCCATTTTTTCCCTATTTGTTCATAAAACTTGAAATAAGTTTAGAATAAACACCAATTGATGGAAACTTGATGTAGAACTGAGGTTCTGGATCCAAATACTACAAACACTGATAGTTTCAGCATATCAAAATGAGTTTAACCTAGTTTCATTAGGAAAATTAAGACAAAAACTGCCATTTTTTCCCTATTTGTTCATAAAACTTGAAATAATTTCAGAATAAAGACCAATTGATGGAAACTTGATATAGAACTGAGATTCTGGATCCAAATACTACAAACACTGATAGTTTCAGCATTTCAAAATGAGTTTAACCTAGTTTCATTAGGAAAATTAAGACAAAAACTGCCATTTTTTCCCTATTTGTTCATAAAACTTGAAATAATTTCAGAATAAAGACCAATTGATGGAAACTTGATATAGAACTGAGATTCTGGATCCAAATACTACAAACACTGATAGTTTCAGCATATCAAAATGAGTTTAACCTAGTTTCATTAGGAAAATTAAGACAAAAACTGCCATTTTTTCCCTATTTGTTCATAAAACTTGAAATAATTTCAGAATAAAGACAAATTGATGGAAACTTGATATAGAACTGAGATTCTGGATCCAAATACTACAAACACTGATAGTTTCAGCATATCAAAATGAGTTTAACCTAGTTTCATTAGGAAAATTAAGACAAAAACTGCCATTTTTTCCCTATTTGTTCATAAAACTTGAAATAAGTTTAGAATAAACACCAATTGATGGAAACTTGATGTAGAACTGAGGTTCTGGATCCAAATACTACAAACACTGATAGTTTCAGCATATCAAAATGAGTTTAACCTAGTTTCATTAGGAAAATTAAGACAAAAACTGCCATTTTTTCCCTATTTGTTCATAAAACTTGAAATAATTTTAGAACAAAGTCCAACAGTATGAAACTTGATATAGAACTGAGGTTCTGGATCCAAATACTACAAACACTGATAGTTTCAGCATATCAAAATGAGTTTAACCTAGTTTCATTAGGAAAATTAAGACAAAAACTGCCATTTTTTCCCTATTTGTTCATAAAACTTGAAATAATTTTAGAACAAAGTCCAACAGTATGAAACTTGATATAGAACTGAGGTTCTGGATCCAAATACTACAAACACTGATAGTTTCAGCATATCAAAATGAGTTTAACCTAGTTTCATTAGGAAAATTAAGACAAAAACTGCCATTTTTTCCCTATTTGTTCATAAAACTTGAAATAATGTTAGAACAAAGTCCAACAGTATGACACTTGATATAGAACTGAGGTTCTGGATCCAAATACTACAAACACTGATAGTTTCAGCATATCAAAATGAGTTTAACCTAGTTTCATTAGGAAAATTAAGACAAAAACTGCCATTTTTTCCCTATTTGTTCATAAAACTTGAAATAATTTCAGAATAAAGACCAATTGATGGAAACTTGATATAGAACTGAGGTTCTGGATCCAAATACTACAAACACTGATAGTTTCAGCATATCAAAATGAGTTTAACCTAGTTTCATTAGGAAAATTAAGACAAAAACTGCCATTTTTTCCCTATTTGTTCATAAAACTTGAAATAATTTCAGAATAAAGACCAATTGATGGAAACTTGATATAGAACTGAGATTCTGGATCCAAATACTACAAACACTGATAGTTTCAGCATATCAAAATGAGTTTAACCTAGTTTCATTAGGAAAATTAAGACAAAAACTGCCATTTTTTCCCTATTTGTTCATAAAACTTGAAATAATGTTAGAACAAAGTCCAACAGTATGAAACTTGATATAGAACTGAGGTTCTGGATCCAAATACTACAAACACTGATAGTTTCAGCATATCAAAATGAGTTTAACCTAGTTTCATTAGGAAAATTAAGACAAAAACTGCCATTTTTTCCCTATTTGTTCATAAAACTTGAAATAATTTCAGAATAAAGACAAATTGATGGAAACTTGATATAGAACTGAGGTTCTGGATCCAAATACTACAAACACTGATAGTTTCAGCATATCAAAATGAGTTTAACCTAGTTTCATTAGGAAAATTAAGACAAAAACTGCCATTTTTTCCCTATTTGTTCATAAAACTTGAAATAATTTCAGAATAAAGACCAATTGATGGAAACTTGATATAGAACTGAGATTCTGGATCCAGATACTACAAACACTGATAGTTTCAGCATATCAAAATGAGTTTAACCTAGTTTCATTAGGAAAATTAAGACAAAAACTGCCATTTTTTCCCTATTTGTTCATAAAACTTGAAATAATGTTAGAACAAAGTCCAACAGTATGAAACTTGATATAGAACTGAGGTTCTGGATCCAAATACTACAAACACTGATAGTTTCAGCATATCAAAATGAGTTTAACCTAGTTTCATTAGGAAAATTAAGACAAAAACTGCCATTTTTTCCCTATTTGTTCATAAAACTTGAAATAACTTTAGAATAAACACCAATTGATGGAAACTTGATATAGAACTGAGATTCTGGATCCAAATACTACAAACACTGATAGTTTCAGCATATCAAAATGAGTTTAACCTAGTTTCATTAGGAAAATTAAGACAAAAACTGCCATTTTTTCCCTATTTGTTCATAAAACTTGAAATAATGTTAGAACAAAGTCCAACAGTATGAAACTTGATATAGAACTGAGGTTCTGGATCCAAATACTACAAACACTGATAGTTTCAGCATATCAAAATGAGTTTAACCTAGTTTCATTAGGAAAATTAAGACAAAAACTGCCATTTTTTCCCTATTTGTTCATAAAACTTGAAATAATGTTAGAACAAAGTCCAACAGTATGAAACTTGATATAGAACTGAGGTTCTGGATCCAAATACTACAAACACTGATAGTTTCAGCATATCAAAATGAGTTTAACCTAGTTTCATTAGGAAAATTAAGACAAAAACTGCCATTTTTTCCCTATTTGTTCATAAAACTTGAAATAATTTCAGAATAAAGACAAATTGATGGAAACTTGATATAGAACTGAGGTTCTGGATCCAAATACTACAAACACTGATAGTTTCAGCATATCAAAATGAGTTTAACCTAGTTTCATTAGGAAAATTAAGACAAAAACTGCCATTTTTTCCCTATTTGTTCATAAAACTTGAAATAATTTCAGAATAAAGACCAATTGATGGAAACTTGATATAGAACTGAGATTCTGGATCCAGATACTACAAACACTGATAGTTTCAGCATATCAAAATGAGTTTAACCTAGTTTCATTAGGAAAATTAAGACAAAAACTGCCATTTTTTCCCTATTTGTTCATAAAACTTGAAATAATGTTAGAACAAAGTCCAACAGTATGAAACTTGATATAGAACTGAGGTTCTGGATCCAAATACTACAAACACTGATAGTTTCAGCATATCAAAATGAGTTTAACCTAGTTTCATTAGGAAAATTAAGACAAAAACTGCCATTTTTTCCCTATTTGTTCATAAAACTTGAAATAACTTTAGAATAAACACCAATTGATGGAAACTTGATATAGAACTGAGATTCTGGATCCAAATACTACAAACACTGATAGTTTCAGCATATCAAAATGAGTTTAACCTAGTTTCATTAGGAAAATTAAGACAAAAACTGCCATTTTTTCCCTATTTGTTCATAAAACTTGAAATAATGTTAGAACAAAGTCCAACAGTATGAAACTTGATATAGAACTGAGGTTCTGGATCCAAATACTACAAACACTGATAGTTTCAGCATATCAAAATGAGTTTAACCTAGTTTCATTAGGAAAATTAAGACAAAAACTGCCATTTTTTCCCTATTTGTTCATAAAACTTGAAATAATGTTAGAACAAAGTCCAACAGTATGAAACTTGATATAGAACTGAGGTTCTGGATCCAAATACTACAAACACTGATAGTTTCAGCATATCAAAATGAGTTTAACCTAGTTTCATTAGGAAAATTAAGACAAAAACTGCCATTTTTTCCCTATTTGTTCATAAAACTTGAAATAACTTTAGAATAAACACCAATTGATGGAAACTTGATATAGAACTGAGATTCTGGATCCAAATACTACAAACACTGATAGTTTCAGCATATCAAAATGAGTTTAACCTAGTTTCATTAGGAAAATTAAGACAAAAACTGCCATTTTTTCCCTATTTGTTCATAAAACTTGAAATAATGTTAGAACAAAGTCCAACAGTATGAAACTTGATATAGAACTGAGGTTCTGGATCCAAATACTACAAACACTGATAGTTTCAGCATATCAAAATGAGTTTAACCTAGTTTCATTAGGAAAATTAAGACAAAAACTGCCATTTTTTCCCTATTTGTTCATAAAACTTGAAATAATTTCAGAATAAAGACCAATTGATGGAAACTTGATATAGAACTGAGATTCTGGATCCAGATACTACAAACACTGATAGTTTCAGCATATCAAAATGAGTTTAACCTAGTTTCATTAGGAAAATTAAGACAAAAACTGCCATTTTTTCCCTATTTGTTCATAAAACTTGAAATAATGTTAGAACAAAGTCCAACAGTATGAAACTTGATATAGAACTGAGGTTCTGGATCCAAATACTACAAACACTGATAGTTTCAGCATATCAAAATGAGTTTAACCTAGTTTCATTAGGAAAATTAAGACAAAAACTGCCATTTTTTCCCTATTTGTTCATAAAACTTGAAATAACTTTAGAATAAACACCAATTGATGGAAACTTGATATAGAACTGAGATTCTGGATCCAAATACTACAAACACTGATAGTTTCAGCATATCAAAATGAGTTTAACCTAGTTTCATTAGGAAAATTAAGACAAAAACTGCCATTTTTTCCCTATTTGTTCATAAAACTTGAAATAATGTTAGAACAAAGTCCAACAGTATGAAACTTGATATAGAACTGAGGTTCTGGATCCAAATACTACAAACACTGATAGTTTCAGCATATCAAAATGAGTTTAACCTAGTTTCATTAGGAAAATTAAGACAAAAACTGCCATTTTTTCCCTATTTGTTCATAAAACTTGAAATAATTTCAGAATAAAGACAAATTGATGGAAACTTGATATAGAACTGAGGTTCTGGATCCAAATACTACAAACACTGATAGTTTCAGCATATCAAAATGAGTTTAACCTAGTTTCATTAGGAAAATTAAGACAAAAACTGCCATTTTTTCCCTATTTGTTCATAAAACTTGAAATAACTTTAGAATAAACACCAATTGATGGAAACTTGATATAGAACTGAGATTCTGGATCCAAATACTACAAACACTGATAGTTTCAGCATATCAAAATGAGTTTAACCTAGTTTCATTAGGAAAATTAAGACAAAAACTGCCATTTTTTCCCTATTTGTTCATAAAACTTGAAATAATTTCAGAACAAAGTCCAACAGTATGAAACTTGATATAGAACTGAGGTTCTGGATCCAAATACTACAAACACTGATAGTTTCAGCATATCAAAATGAGTTTAACCTAGTTTCATTAGGAAAATTAAGACAAAAACTGCCATTTTTTCCCTATTTGTTCATAAAACTTGAAATAATTTCAGAATAAAGACAAATTGATGGAAACTTGATATAGAACTGAGGTTCTGGATCCAAATACTACAAACACTGATAGTTTCAGCATATCAAAATGAGTTTAACCTAGTTTCATTAGGAAAATTAAGACAAAAACTGCCATTTTTTCCCTATTTGTTCATAAAACTTGAAATAATGTTAGAACAAAGTCCAACAGTATGAAACTTGATATAGAACTGAGGTTCTGGATCCAAATACTACAAACACTGATAGTTTCAGCATATCAAAATGAGTTTAACCTAGTTTCATTAGGAAAATTAAGACAAAAACTGCCATTTTTTCCCTATTTGTTCATAAAACTTGAAATAACTTTAGAATAAACACCAATTGATGGAAACTTGATATAGAACTGAGATTCTGGATCCAAATACTACAAACACTGATAGTTTCAGCATATCAAAATGAGTTTAACCTAGTTTCATTAGGAAAATTAAGACAAAAACTGCCATTTTTTCCCTATTTGTTCATAAAACTTGAAATAACTTTAGAATAAACACCAATTGATGGAAACTTGATATAGAACTGAGATTCTGGATCCAAATACTACAAACACTGATAGTTTCAGCATATCAAAATGAGTTTAACCTAGTTTCATTAGGAAAATTAAGACAAAAACTGCCATATTTTCCCTATTTGTTCATAAAACTTGAAATAATTTCAGAATAAAGACAAATTGATGGAAACTTGATATAGAACTGAGATTCTGGATCCAAATACTACAAACACTGATAGTTTCAGCATATCAAAATGAGTTTAACCTAGTTTCATTAGGAAAATTAAGACAAAAACTGCCATTTTTTCCCTATTTGTTCATAAAACTTGAAATAATTTCAGAATAAAGACCAATTGATGGAAACTTGATATAGAACTGAGATTCTGGATCCAGATACTACAAACACTGATAGTTTCAGCATATCAAAATGAGTTTAACCTAGTTTCATTAGGAAAATTAAGACAAAAACTGCCATTTTTTCCCTATTTGTTCATAAAACTTGAAATAATGTTAGAACAAAGTCCAACAGTATGAAACTTGATATAGAACTGAGGTTCTGGATCCAAATACTACAAACACTGATAGTTTCAGCATATCAAAATGAGTTTAACCTAGTTTCATTAGGAAAATTAAGACAAAAACTGCCATTTTTTCCCTATTTGTTCATAAAACTTGAAATAACTTTAGAATAAACACCAATTGATGGAAACTTGATATAGAACTGAGATTCTGGATCCAAATACTACAAACACTGATAGTTTCAGCATATCAAAATGAGTTTAACCTAGTTTCATTAGGAAAATTAAGACAAAAACTGCCATTTTTTCCCTATTTGTTCATAAAACTTGAAATAATGTTAGAACAAAGTCCAACAGTATGAAACTTGATATAGAACTGAGGTTCTGGATCCAAATACTACAAACACTGATAGTTTCAGCATATCAAAATGAGTTTAACCTAGTTTCATTAGGAAAATTAAGACAAAAACTGCCATTTTTTCCCTATTTGTTCATAAAACTTGAAATAACTTTAGAATAAACACCAATTGATGGAAACTTGATATAGAACTGAGATTCTGGATCCAAATACTACAAACACTGATAGTTTCAGCATATCAAAATGAGTTTAACCTAGTTTCATTAGGAAAATTAAGACAAAAACTGCCATTTTTTCCCTATTTGTTCATAAAACTTGAAATAACTTTAGAATAAACACCAATTGATGGAAACTTGATATAGAACTGAGATTCTGGATCCAAATACTACAAACACTGATAGTTTCAGCATATCAAAATGAGTTTAACCTAGTTTCATTAGGAAAATTAAGACAAAAACTGCCATATTTTCCCTATTTGTTCATAAAACTTGAAATAATTTCAGAATAAAGACAAATTGATGGAAACTTGATATAGAACTGAGATTCTGGATCCAAATACTACAAACACTGATAGTTTCAGCATATCAAAATGAGTTTAACCTAGTTTCATTAGGAAAATTAAGACAAAAACTGCCATTTTTTCCCTATTTGTTCATAAAACTTGAAATAATTTCAGAATAAAGACAAATTGATGGAAACTTGATATAGAACTGAGATTCTGGATCCAAATACTACAAACACTGATAGTTTCAGCATATCAAAATGAGTTTAACCTAGTTTCATTAGGAAAATTAAGACAAAAACTGCCATTTTTTCCCTATTTGTTCATAAAACTTGAAATAATTTCAGAATAAAGACAAATTGATGGAAACTTGATATAGAACTGAGGTTCTGGATCCAAATACTACAAACACTGATAGTTTCAGCATATCAAAATGAGTTTAACCTAGTTTCATTAGGAAAATTAAGACAAAAACTGCCATTTTTTCCCTATTTGTTCATAAAACTTGAAATAACTTTAGAATAAACACCAATTGATGGAAACTTGATATAGAACTGAGATTCTGGATCCAAATACTACAAACACTGATAGTTTCAGCATATCAAAATGAGTTTAACCTAGTTTCATTAGGAAAATTAAGACAAAAACTGCCATTTTTTCCCTATTTGTTCATAAAACTTGAAATAACTTTAGAATAAACACCAATTGATGGAAACTTGATATAGAACTGAGATTCTGGATCCAAATACTACAAACACTGATAGTTTCAGCATATCAAAATGAGTTTAACCTAGTTTCATTAGGAAAATTAAGACAAAAACTGCCATATTTTCCCTATTTGTTCATAAAACTTGAAATAATTTCAGAATAAAGACAAATTGATGGAAACTTGATATAGAACTGAGATTCTGGATCCAAATACTACAAACACTGATAGTTTCAGCATATCAAAATGAGTTTAACCTAGTTTCATTAGGAAAATTAAGACAAAAACTGCCATTTTTTCCCTATTTGTTCATAAAACTTGAAATAATTTTAGAACAAAGTCCAACAGTATGAAACTTGATATAGAACTGAGGTTCTGGATCCAAATACTACAAACACTGATAGTTTCAGCATATCAAAATGAGTTTAACCTAGTTTCATTAGGAAAATTAAGACAAAAACTGCCATTTTTTCCCTATTTGTTCATAAAACTTGAAATAATTTCAGAATAAAGACAAATTGATGGAAACTTGATATAGAACTGAGATTCTGGATCCAAATACTACAAACACTGATAGTTTCAGCATATCAAAATGAGTTTAACCTAGTTTCATTAGGAAAATTAAGACAAAAACTGCCATTTTTTCCCTATTTGTTCATAAAACTTGAAATAATTTCAGAATAAAGACCAATTGATGGAAACTTGATATAGAACTGAGATTCTGGATCCAAATACTACAAACACTGATAGTTTCAGCATATCAAAATGAGTTTAACCTAGTTTCATTAGGAAAATTAAGACAAAAACTGCCATTTTTTCCCTATTTGTTCATAAAACTTGAAATAACTTTAGAATAAACACCAATTGATGGAAACTTGATATAGAACTGAGGTTCTGGATCCAAATACTACAAACACTGATAGTTTCAGCATATCAAAATGAGTTTAACCTAGTTTCATTAGGAAAATTAAGACAAAAACTGCCATTTTTTCCCTATTTGTTCATAAAACTTGAAATAACTTTAGAATAAACACCAATTGATGGAAACTTGATATAGAACTGAGATTCTGGATCCAAATACTACAAACACTGATAGTTTCAGCATATCAAAATGAGTTTAACCTAGTTTCATTAGGAAAATTAAGACAAAAACTGCCATTTTTTCCCTATTTGTTCATAAAACTTGAAATAACTTTAGAATAAACACCAAGTGATGGAAACTTGATATAGAACTGAGATTCTGGATCCAAATACTACAAACACTGATAGTTTCAGCATATCAAAATGAGTTTAACCTAGTTTCATTAGGAAAATTAAGACAAAAACTGCCATTTTTTCCCTATTTGTTCATAAAACTTGAAATAACTTTAGAATAAACACCAAGTGATGGAAACTTGATATAGAACTGAGATTCTGGATCCAAATACTACAAACACTGATAGTTTCAGCATATCAAAATGAGTTTAACCTAGTTTCATTAGGAAAATTAAGACAAAAACTGCCATTTTTTCCCTATTTGTTCATAAAACTTGAAATAACTTTAGAATAAACACCAAGTGATGGAAACTTGATATAGAACTGAGATTCTGGATCCAAATACTACAAACACTGATAGTTTCAGCATATCAAAATGAGTTTAACCTAGTTTCATTAGGAAAATTAAGACAAAAACTGCCATTTTTTCCCTATTTGTTCATAAAACTTGAAATAACTTTAGAATAAACACCAAGTGATGGAAACTTGATATAGAACTGAGATTCTGGATCCAAATACTACAAACACTGATAGTTTCAGCATATCAAAATGAGTTTAACCTAGTTTCATTAGGAAAATTAAGACAAAAACTGCCATTTTTTCCCTATTTGTTCATAAAACTTGAAATAATTTCAGAATAAAGACCAATTGATGGAAACTTGATATAGAACTGAGATTCTGGATCCAAATACTACAAACACTGATAGTTTCAGCATATCAAAATGAGTTTAACCTAGTTTCATTAGGAAAATTAAGACAAAAACTGCCATTTTTTCCCTATTTGTTCATAAAACTTGAAATAATTTCAGAATAAAGACAAATTGATGGAAACTTGATATAGAACTGAGATTCTGGATCCAAATACTACAAACACTGATAGTTTCAGCATATCAAAATGAGTTTAACCTAGTTTCATTAGGAAAATTAAGACAAAAACTGCCATTTTTTCCCTATTTGTTCATAAAACTTGAAATAACTTTAGAATAAACACCAAGTGATGGAAACTTGATATAGAACTGAGATTCTGGATCCAAATACTACAAACACTGATAGTTTCAGCATATCAAAATGAGTTTAACCTAGTTTCATTAGGAAAATTAAGACAAAAACTGCCATTTTTTCCCTATTTGTTCATAAAACTTGAAATAACTTTAGAATAAACACCAAGTGATGGAAACTTGATATAGAACTGAGATTCTGGATCAAAATACTACAAACACTGATAGTTTCAGCATATCAAAATGAGTTTAACCTAGTTTCATTAGGAAAATTAAGACAAAAACTGCCATTTTTTCCCTATTTGTTCATAAAACTTGAAATAACTTTAGAATAAACACCAAGTGATGGAAACTTGATATAGAACTGAGATTCTGGATCCAAATACTACAAACACTGATAGTTTCAGCATATCAAAATGAGTTTAACCTAGTTTCATTAGGAAAATTAAGACAAAAACTGCCATTTTTTCCCTATTTGTTCATAAAACTTGAAATAATTTCAGAATAAAGACCAATTGATGGAAACTTGATATAGAACTGAGGTTCTGGATCCAAATACTACAAACACTGATAGTTTCAGCATATCAAAATGAGTTTAACCTAGTTTCATTAGGAAAATTAAGACAAAAACTGCCATTTTTTCCCTATTTGTTCATAAAACTTGAAATAACTTTAGAATAAACACCAAGTGATGGAAACTTGATATAGAACTGAGATTCTGGATCCAAATACTACAAACACTGATAGTTTCAGCATATCAAAATGAGTTTAACCTAGTTTCATTAGGAAAATTAAGACAAAAACTGCCATTTTTTCCCTATTTGTTCATAAAACTTGAAATAACTTTAGAATAAACACCAAGTGATGGAAACTTGATATAGAACTGAGATTCTGGATCAAAATACTACAAACACTGATAGTTTCAGCATATCAAAATGAGTTTAACCTAGTTTCATTAGGAAAATTAAGACAAAAACTGCCATTTTTTCCCTATTTGTTCATAAAACTTGAAATAACTTTAGAATAAACACCAAGTGATGGAAACTTGATATAGAACTGAGATTCTGGATCCAAATACTACAAACACTGATAGTTTCAGCATATCAAAATGAGTTTAACCTAGTTTCATTAGGAAAATTAAGACAAAAACTGCCATTTTTTCCCTATTTGTTCATAAAACTTGAAATAACTTTAGAATAAACACCAAGTGATGGAAACTTGATATAGAACTGAGATTCTGGATCCAAATACTACAAACACTGATAGTTTCAGCATATCAAAATGAGTTTAACCTAGTTTCATTAGGAAAATTAAGACAAAAACTGCCATTTTTTCCCTATTTGTTCATAAAACTTGAAATAATTTCAGAATAAAGACCAAGTGATGGAAACTTGATATAGAACTGAGGTTCTGGATCAAAATACTACAAACACTGATAGTTTCAGCATATCAAAATGAGTTTAACCTAGTTTCATTAGGAAAATTAAGACAAAAACTGCCATTTTTTCCCTATTTGTTCATAAAACTTGAAATAACTTTAGAATAAACACCAAGTGATGGAAACTTGATATAGAACTGAGATTCTGGATCCAAATACTACAAACACTGATAGTTTCAGCATATCAAAATGAGTTTAACCTAGTTTCATTAGGAAAATTAAGACAAAAACTGCCATTTTTTCCCTATTTGTTCATAAAACTTGAAATAATTTCAGAATAAAGACCAATTGATGGAAACTTGATATAGAACTGAGATTCTGGATCCAAATACTACAAACACTGATAGTTTCAGCATATCAAAATGAGTTTAACCTAGTTTCATTAGGAAAATTAAGACAAAAACTGCCATTTTTTCCCTATTTGTTCATAAAACTTGAAATAATTTCAGAATAAAGACAAATTGATGGAAACTTGATATAGAACTGAGATTCTGGATCCAAATACTACAAACACTGATAGTTTCAGCATATCAAAATGAGTTTAACCTAGTTTCATTAGGAAAATTAAGACAAAAACTGCCATTTTTTCCCTATTTGTTCATAAAACTTGAAATAATTTCAGAATAAAGTACAACTGCATGAAACTTGATATAGAACTGAGATTCTGGATCCAAATACTACAAACACTGATAGTTTCAGCATATCAAAATGAGTTTAACCTAGTTTCATTAGGAAAATTAAGACAAAAACTGCCATTTTTTCCCTATTTGTTCATAAAACTTGAAATAATTTCAGAATAAAGACCAAGTGATGGGAACTTGATATAGAACTGAGATTCTGGATCAAAATACTACAAACACTGATAGTTTCAGCATATCAAAATGAGTTTAACCTAGTTTCATTAGGAAAATTAAGACAAAAACTGCCATTTTTTCCCTATTTGTTCATAAAACTTGAAATAATTTCAGAATAAAGACCAATTGATGGAAACTTGATATAGAACTGAGGTTCTGGATCCAAATACTACAAACACTGATAGTTTCAGCATATCAAAATGAGTTTAACCTAGTTTCATTAGGAAAATTAAGACAAAAACTGCCATTTTTTCCCTATTTGTTCATAAAACTTGAAATAACTTTAGAATAAACACCAAGTGATGGAAACTTGATATAGAACTGAGATTCTGGATCCAAATACTACAAACACTGATAGTTTCAGCATATCAAAATGAGTTTAACCTAGTTTCATTAGGAAAATTAAGACAAAAACTGCCATTTTTTCCCTATTTGTTCATAAAACTTGAAATAATTTCAGAATAAAGACCAAGTGATGGAAACTTGATATAGAACTGAGGTTCTGGATCAAAATACTACAAACACTGATAGTTTCAGCATATCAAAATGAGTTTAACCTAGTTTCATTAGGAAAATTAAGACAAAAACTGCCATTTTTTCCCTATTTGTTCATAAAACTTGAAATAACTTTAGAATAAACACCAAGTGATGGAAACTTGATATAGAACTGAGATTCTGGATCCAAATACTACAAACACTGATAGTTTCAGCATATCAAAATGAGTTTAACCTAGTTTCATTAGGAAAATTAAGACAAAAACTGCCATTTTTTCCCTATTTGTTCATAAAACTTGAAATAATTTTAGAACAAAGTACAACTGTATGAAACTTGAAATAGAACTGAGATTCTGGATCCAAATACTACAAACACTGATAGTTTCAGCATATCAAAATGAGTTTAACCTAGTTTCATTAGGAAAATTAAGACAAAAACTGCCATTTTTTCCCTATTTGTTCATAAAACTTGAAATAATTTCAGAATAAAGACCAATTGATGGAAACTTGATATAGAACTGAGGTTCTGGATCCAAATACTACAAACACTGATAGTTTCAGCATATCAAAATGAGTTTAACCTAGTTTCATTAGGAAAATTAAGACAAAAACTGCCATTTTTTCCCTATTTGTTCATAAAACTTGAAATAACTTTAGAATAAACACCAAGTGATGGAAACTTGATATAGAACTGAGATTCTGGATCCAAATACTACAAACACTGATAGTTTCAGCATATCAAAATGAGTTTAACCTAGTTTCATTAGGAAAATTAAGACAAAAACTGCCATTTTTTCCCTATTTGTTCATAAAACTTGAAATAACTTTAGAATAAACACCAAGTGATGGAAACTTGATATAGAACTGAGATTCTGGATCCAAATACTACAAACACTGATAGTTTCAGCATATCAAAATGAGTTTAACCTAGTTTCATTAGGAAAATTAAGACAAAAACTGCCATTTTTTCCCTATTTGTTCATAAAACTTGAAATAATTTCAGAATAAAGACCAATTGATGGAAACTTGATATAGAACTGAGATTCTGGATCCAAATACTACAAACACTGATAGTTTCAGCATATCAAAATGAGTTTAACCTAGTTTCATTAGGAAAATTAAGACAAAAACTGCCATTTTTTCCCTATTTGTTCATAAAACTTGAAATAATTTCAGAATAAAGACAAATTGATGGAAACTTGATATAGAACTGAGATTCTGGATCCAAATACTACAAACACTGATAGTTTCAGCATATCAAAATGAGTTTAACCTAGTTTCATTAGGAAAATTAAGACAAAAACTGCCATTTTTTCCCTATTTGTTCATAAAACTTGAAATAATTTCAGAATAAAGACCAATTGATGGAAACTTGATATAGAACTGAGGTTCTGGATCCAAATACTACAAACACTGATAGTTTCAGCATATCAAAATGAGTTTAACCTAGTTTCATTAGGAAAATTAAGACAAAAACTGCCATTTTTTCCCTATTTGTTCATAAAACTTGAAATAACTTTAGAATAAACACCAAGTGATGGAAACTTGATATAGAACTGAGATTCTGGATCCAAATACTACAAACACTGATAGTTTCAGCATATCAAAATGAGTTTAACCTAGTTTCATTAGGAAAATTAAGACAAAAACTGCCATTTTTTCCCTATTTGTTCATAAAACTTGAAATAACTTTAGAATAAACACCAAGTGATGGAAACTTGATATAGAACTGAGATTCTGGATCCAAATACTACAAACACTGATAGTTTCAGCATATCAAAATGAGTTTAACCTAGTTTCATTAGGAAAATTAAGACAAAAACTGCCATTTTTTCCCTATTTGTTCATAAAACTTGAAATAATTTCAGAATAAAGACCAAGTGATGGAAACTTGATATAGAACTGAGGTTCTGGATCAAAATACTACAAACACTGATAGTTTCAGCATATCAAAATGAGTTTAACCTAGTTTCATTAGGAAAATTAAGACAAAAACTGCCATTTTTTCCCTATTTGTTCATAAAACTTGAAATAACTTTAGAATAAACACCAAGTGATGGAAACTTGATATAGAACTGAGATTCTGGATCCAAATACTACAAACACTGATAGTTTCAGCATATCAAAATGAGTTTAACCTAGTTTCATTAGGAAAATTAAGACAAAAACTGCCATTTTTTCCCTATTTGTTCATAAAACTTGAAATAATTTCAGAATAAAGACCAAGTGATGGAAACTTGATATAGAACTGAGGTTCTGGATCAAAATACTACAAACACTGATAGTTTCAGCATATCAAAATGAGTTTAACCTAGTTTCATTAGGAAAATTAAGACAAAAACTGCCATTTTTTCCCTATTTGTTCATAAAACTTGAAATAATTTCAGAATAAAGACCAATTGATGGAAACTTGATATAGAACTGAGATTCTGGATCCAAATACTACAAACACTGATAGTTTCAGCATATCAAAATGAGTTTAACCTAGTTTCATTAGGAAAATTAAGACAAAAACTGCCATTTTTTCCCTATTTGTTCATAAAACTTGAAATAATTTCAGAATAAAGTACAACTGCATGAAACTTGATATAGAACTGAGATTCTGGATCCAAATACTACAAACACTGATAGTTTCAGCATATCAAAATGAGTTTAACCTAGTTTCATTAGGAAAATTAAGACAAAAACTGCCATTTTTTCCCTATTTGTTCATAAAACTTGAAATAATTTCAGAATAAAGACCAAGTGATGGGAACTTGATATAGAACTGAGATTCTGGATCAAAATACTACAAACACTGATAGTTTCAGCATATCAAAATGAGTTTAACCTAGTTTCATTAGGAAAATTAAGACAAAAACTGCCATTTTTTCCCTATTTGTTCATAAAACTTGAAATAACTTTAGAATAAACACCAAGTGATGGAAACTTGATATAGAACTGAGATTCTGGATCCAAATACTACAAACACTGATAGTTTCAGCATATCAAAATGAGTTTAACCTAGTTTCATTAGGAAAATTAAGACAAAAACTGCCATTTTTTCCCTATTTGTTCATAAAACTTGAAATAATTTCAGAATAAAGACCAAGTGATGGAAACTTGATATAGAACTGAGGTTCTGGATCAAAATACTACAAACACTGATAGTTTCAGCATATCAAAATGAGTTTAACCTAGTTTCATTAGGAAAATTAAGACAAAAACTGCCATTTTTTCCCTATTTGTTCATAAAACTTGAAATAACTTTAGAATAAACACCAAGTGATGGAAACTTGATATAGAACTGAGATTCTGGATCCAAATACTACAAACACTGATAGTTTCAGCATATCAAAATGAGTTTAACCTAGTTTCATTAGGAAAATTAAGACAAAAACTGCCATTTTTTCCCTATTTGTTCATAAAACTTGAAATAATTTCAGAATAAAGACCAAGTGATGGAAACTTGATATAGAACTGAGGTTCTGGATCAAAATACTACAAACACTGATAGTTTCAGCATATCAAAATGAGTTTAACCTAGTTTCATTAGGAAAATTAAGACAAAAACTGCCATTTTTTCCCTATTTGTTCATAAAACTTGAAATAATTTCAGAATAAAGACCAATTGATGGAAACTTGATATAGAACTGAGATTCTGGATCCAAATACTACAAACACTGATAGTTTCAGCATATCAAAATGAGTTTAACCTAGTTTCATTAGGAAAATTAAGACAAAAACTGCCATTTTTTCCCTATTTGTTCATAAAACTTGAAATAATTTCAGAATAAAGTACAACTGCATGAAACTTGATATAGAACTGAGATTCTGGATCCAAATACTACAAACACTGATAGTTTCAGCATATCAAAATGAGTTTAACCTAGTTTCATTAGGAAAATTAAGACAAAAACTGCCATTTTTTCCCTATTTGTTCATAAAACTTGAAATAATTTCAGAATAAAGACCAAGTGATGGGAACTTGATATAGAACTGAGATTCTGGATCAAAATACTACAAACACTGATAGTTTCAGCATATCAAAATGAGTTTAACCTAGTTTCATTAGGAAAATTAAGACAAAAACTGCCATTTTTTCCCTATTTGTTCATAAAACTTGAAATAACTTTAGAATAAACACCAAGTGATGGAAACTTGATATAGAACTGAGATTCTGGATCCAAATACTACAAACACTGATAGTTTCAGCATATCAAAATGAGTTTAACCTAGTTTCATTAGGAAAATTAAGACAAAAACTGCCATTTTTTCCCTATTTGTTCATAAAACTTGAAATAATTTCAGAATAAAGTACAACTGCATGAAACTTGATATAGAACTGAGATTCTGGATCCAAATACTACAAACACTGATAGTTTCAGCATATCAAAATGAGTTTAACCTAGTTTCATTAGGAAAATTAAGACAAAAACTGCCATTTTTTCCCTATTTGTTCATAAAACTTGAAATAATTTCAGAATAAAGACCAATTGATGGAAACTTGATATAGAACTGAGGTTCTGGATCCAAATACTACAAACACTGATAGTTTCAGCATATCAAAATGAGTTTAACCTAGTTTCATTAGGAAAATTAAGACAAAAACTGCCATTTTTTCCCTATTTGTTCATAAAACTTGAAATAACTTTAGAATAAACACCAAGTGATGGAAACTTGATATAGAACTGAGATTCTGGATCCAAATACTACAAACACTGATAGTTTCAGCATATCAAAATGAGTTTAACCTAGTTTCATTAGGAAAATTAAGACAAAAACTGCCATTTTTTCCCTATTTGTTCATAAAACTTGAAATAATTTCAGAATAAAGACCAAGTGATGGAAACTTGATATAGAACTGAGGTTCTGGATCAAAATACTACAAACACTGATAGTTTCAGCATATCAAAATGAGTTTAACCTAGTTTCATTAGGAAAATTAAGACAAAAACTGCCATTTTTTCCCTATTTGTTCATAAAACTTGAAATAACTTTAGAATAAACACCAAGTGATGGAAACTTGATATAGAACTGAGATTCTGGATCCAAATACTACAAACACTGATAGTTTCAGCATATCAAAATGAGTTTAACCTAGTTTCATTAGGAAAATTAAGACAAAAACTGCCATTTTTTCCCTATTTGTTCATAAAACTTGAAATAATTTTAGAACAAAGTACAACTGTATGAAACTTGAAATAGAACTGAGATTCTGGATCCAAATACTACAAACACTGATAGTTTCAGCATATCAAAATGAGTTTAACCTAGTTTCATTAGGAAAATTAAGACAAAAACTGCCATTTTTTCCCTATTTGTTCATAAAACTTGAAATAATTTCAGAATAAAGACCAATTGATGGAAACTTGATATAGAACTGAGGTTCTGGATCCAAATACTACAAACACTGATAGTTTCAGCATATCAAAATGAGTTTAACCTAGTTTCATTAGGAAAATTAAGACAAAAACTGCCATTTTTTCCCTATTTGTTCATAAAACTTGAAATAACTTTAGAATAAACACCAAGTGATGGAAACTTGATATAGAACTGAGATTCTGGATCCAAATACTACAAACACTGATAGTTTCAGCATATCAAAATGAGTTTAACCTAGTTTCATTAGGAAAATTAAGACAAAAACTGCCATTTTTTCCCTATTTGTTCATAAAACTTGAAATAACTTTAGAATAAACACCAAGTGATGGAAACTTGATATAGAACTGAGATTCTGGATCCAAATACTACAAACACTGATAGTTTCAGCATATCAAAATGAGTTTAACCTAGTTTCATTAGGAAAATTAAGACAAAAACTGCCATTTTTTCCCTATTTGTTCATAAAACTTGAAATAATTTCAGAATAAAGACCAATTGATGGAAACTTGATATAGAACTGAGATTCTGGATCCAAATACTACAAACACTGATAGTTTCAGCATATCAAAATGAGTTTAACCTAGTTTCATTAGGAAAATTAAGACAAAAACTGCCATTTTTTCCCTATTTGTTCATAAAACTTGAAATAATTTCAGAATAAAGACAAATTGATGGAAACTTGATATAGAACTGAGATTCTGGATCCAAATACTACAAACACTGATAGTTTCAGCATATCAAAATGAGTTTAACCTAGTTTCATTAGGAAAATTAAGACAAAAACTGCCATTTTTTCCCTATTTGTTCATAAAACTTGAAATAATTTCAGAATAAAGACCAATTGATGGAAACTTGATATAGAACTGAGGTTCTGGATCCAAATACTACAAACACTGATAGTTTCAGCATATCAAAATGAGTTTAACCTAGTTTCATTAGGAAAATTAAGACAAAAACTGCCATTTTTTCCCTATTTGTTCATAAAACTTGAAATAACTTTAGAATAAACACCAAGTGATGGAAACTTGATATAGAACTGAGATTCTGGATCCAAATACTACAAACACTGATAGTTTCAGCATATCAAAATGAGTTTAACCTAGTTTCATTAGGAAAATTAAGACAAAAACTGCCATTTTTTCCCTATTTGTTCATAAAACTTGAAATAACTTTAGAATAAACACCAAGTGATGGAAACTTGATATAGAACTGAGATTCTGGATCAAAATACTACAAACACTGATAGTTTCAGCATATCAAAATGAGTTTAACCTAGTTTCATTAGGAAAATTAAGACAAAAACTGCCATTTTTTCCCTATTTGTTCATAAAACTTGAAATAACTTTAGAATAAACACCAAGTGATGGAAACTTGATATAGAACTGAGATTCTGGATCCAAATACTACAAACACTGATAGTTTCAGCATATCAAAATGAGTTTAACCTAGTTTCATTAGGAAAATTAAGACAAAAACTGCCATTTTTTCCCTATTTGTTCATAAAACTTGAAATAATTTCAGAATAAAGACCAAGTGATGGAAACTTGATATAGAACTGAGGTTCTGGATCAAAATACTACAAACACTGATAGTTTCAGCATATCAAAATGAGTTTAACCTAGTTTCATTAGGAAAATTAAGACAAAAACTGCCATTTTTTCCCTATTTGTTCATAAAACTTGAAATAACTTTAGAATAAACACCAAGTGATGGAAACTTGATATAGAACTGAGATTCTGGATCCAAATACTACAAACACTGATAGTTTCAGCATATCAAAATGAGTTTAACCTAGTTTCATTAGGAAAATTAAGACAAAAACTGCCATTTTTTCCCTATTTGTTCATAAAACTTGAAATAATTTCAGAATAAAGACCAATTGATGGAAACTTGATATAGAACTGAGATTCTGGATCCAAATACTACAAACACTGATAGTTTCAGCATATCAAAATGAGTTTAACCTAGTTTCATTAGGAAAATTAAGACAAAAACTGCCATTTTTTCCCTATTTGTTCATAAAACTTGAAATAATTTCAGAATAAAGACAAATTGATGGAAACTTGATATAGAACTGAGATTCTGGATCCAAATACTACAAACACTGATAGTTTCAGCATATCAAAATGAGTTTAACCTAGTTTCATTAGGAAAATTAAGACAAAAACTGCCATTTTTTCCCTATTTGTTCATAAAACTTGAAATAATTTCAGAATAAAGTACAACAGCATGAAACTTGATATAGAACTGAGATTCTGGATCCAAATACTACAAACACTGATAGTTTCAGCATATCAAAATGAGTTTAACCTAGTTTCATTAGGAAAATTAAGACAAAAACTGCCATTTTTTCCCTATTTGTTCATAAAACTTGAAATAATTTCAGAATAAAGACCAAGTGATGGGAACTTGATATAGAACTGAGATTCTGGATCAAAATACTACAAACACTGATAGTTTCAGCATATCAAAATGAGTTTAACCTAGTTTCATTAGGAAAATTAAGACAAAAACTGCCATTTTTTCCCTATTTGTTCATAAAACTTGAAATAACTTTAGAATAAACACCAAGTGATGGAAACTTGATATAGAACTGAGATTCTGGATCCAAATACTACAAACACTGATAGTTTCAGCATATCAAAATGAGTTTAACCTAGTTTCATTAGGAAAATTAAGACAAAAACTGCCATTTTTTCCCTATTTGTTCATAAAACTTGAAATAACTTTAGAATAAACACCAAGTGATGGAAACTTGATATAGAACTGAGATTCTGGATCCAAATACTACAAACACTGATAGTTTCAGCATATCAAAATGAGTTTAACCTAGTTTCATTAGGAAAATTAAGACAAAAACTGCCATTTTTTCCCTATTTGTTCATAAAACTTGAAATAATTTCAGAATAAAGTACAACTGCATGAAACTTGATATAGAACTGAGATTCTGGATCCAAATACTACAAACACTGATAGTTTCAGCATATCAAAATGAGTTTAACCTAGTTTCATTAGGAAAATTAAGACAAAAACTGCCATTTTTTCCCTATTTGTTCATAAAACTTGAAATAATTTCAGAATAAAGACCAATTGATGGAAACTTGATATAGAACTGAGGTTCTGGATCCAAATACTACAAACACTGATAGTTTCAGCATATCAAAATGAGTTTAACCTAGTTTCATTAGGAAAATTAAGACAAAAACTGCCATTTTTTCCCTATTTGTTCATAAAACTTGAAATAACTTTAGAATAAACACCAAGTGATGGAAACTTGATATAGAACTGAGATTCTGGATCCAAATACTACAAACACTGATAGTTTCAGCATATCAAAATGAGTTTAACCTAGTTTCATTAGGAAAATTAAGACAAAAACTGCCATTTTTTCCCTATTTGTTCATAAAACTTGAAATAATTTCAGAATAAAGACCAAGTGATGGAAACTTGATATAGAACTGAGGTTCTGGATCAAAATACTACAAACACTGATAGTTTCAGCATATCAAAATGAGTTTAACCTAGTTTCATTAGGAAAATTAAGACAAAAACTGCCATTTTTTCCCTATTTGTTCATAAAACTTGAAATAACTTTAGAATAAACACCAAGTGATGGAAACTTGATATAGAACTGAGATTCTGGATCCAAATACTACAAACACTGACAGTTTCAGCATATCAAAATGAGTTTAACCTAGTTTCATTAGGAAAATTAAGACAAAAACTGCCATTTTTTCCCTATTTGTTCATAAAACTTGAAATAATTTTAGAACAAAGTACAACTGTATGAAACTTGAAATAGAACTGAGATTCTGGATCCAAATACTACAAACACTGATAGTTTCAGCATATCAAAATGAGTTTAACCTAGTTTCATTAGGAAAATTAAGACAAAAACTGCCATTTTTTCCCTATTTGTTCATAAAACTTGAAATAATTTCAGAATAAAGACCAATTGATGGAAACTTGATATAGAACTGAGGTTCTGGATCCAAATACTACAAACACTGATAGTTTCAGCATATCAAAATGAGTTTAACCTAGTTTCATTAGGAAAATTAAGACAAAAACTGCCATTTTTTCCCTATTTGTTCATAAAACTTGAAATAACTTTAGAATAAACACCAAGTGATGGAAACTTGATATAGAACTGAGATTCTGGATCCAAATACTACAAACACTGATAGTTTCAGCATATCAAAATGAGTTTAACCTAGTTTCATTAGGAAAATTAAGACAAAAACTGCCATTTTTTCCCTATTTGTTCATAAAACTTGAAATAACTTTAGAATAAACACCAAGTGATGGAAACTTGATATAGAACTGAGATTCTGGATCCAAATACTACAAACACTGATAGTTTCAGCATATCAAAATGAGTTTAACCTAGTTTCATTAGGAAAATTAAGACAAAAACTGCCATTTTTTCCCTATTTGTTCATAAAACTTGAAATAACTTTAGAATAAACACCAAGTGATGGAAACTTGATATAGAACTGAGATTCTGGATCCAAATACTACAAACACTGATAGTTTCAGCATATCAAAATGAGTTTAACCTAGTTTCATTAGGAAAATTAAGACAAAAACTGCCATTTTTTCCCTATTTGTTCATAAAACTTGAAATAACTTTAGAATAAACACCAAGTGATGGAAACTTGAAATAGAACTGAGATTCTGGATCCAAATACTACAAACACTGATAGTTTCAGCATATCAAAATGAGTTTAACCTAGTTTCATTAGGAAAATTAAGACAAAAACTGCCATTTTTTCCCTATTTGTTCATAAAACTTGAAATAATTTCAGAATAAAGACCAATTGATGGAAACTTGATATAGAACTGAGGTTCTGGATCCAAATACTACAAACACTGATAGTTTCAGCATATCAAAATGAGTTTAACCTAGTTTCATTAGGAAAATTAAGACAAAAACTGCCATTTTTTCCCTATTTGTTCATAAAACTTGAAATAACTTTAGAATAAACACCAAGTGATGGAAACTTGATATAGAACTGAGATTCTGGATCCAAATACTACAAACACTGATAGTTTCAGCATATCAAAATGAGTTTAACCTAGTTTCATTAGGAAAATTAAGACAAAAACTGCCATTTTTTCCCTATTTGTTCATAAAACTTGAAATAATTTTAGAACAAAGTACAACTGTATGAAACTTGAAATAGAACTGATATTCTGGATCCAAATACTACAAACACTGATAGTTTCAGCATATCAAAATGAGTTTAACCTAGTTTCATTAGGAAAATTAAGACAAAAACTGCCATTTTTTCCCTATTTGTTCATAAAACTTGAAATAACTTTAGAATAAACACCAAGTGATGGAAACTTGATATAGAACTGAGATTCTGGATCCAAATACTACAAACACTGATAGTTTCAGCATATCAAAATGAGTTTAACCTAGTTTCATTAGGAAAATTAAGACAAAAACTGCCATTTTTTCCCTATTTGTTCATAAAACTTGAAATAACTTTAGAATAAACACCAAGTGATGGAAACTTGATATAGAACTGAGATTCTGGATCAAAATACTACAAACACTGATAGTTTCAGCATATCAAAATGAGTTTAACCTAGTTTCATTAGGAAAATTAAGACAAAAACTGCCATTTTTTCCCTATTTGTTCATAAAACTTGAAATAACTTTAGAATAAACACCAAGTGATGGAAACTTGATATAGAACTGAGATTCTGGATCCAAATACTACAAACACTGATAGTTTCAGCATATCAAAATGAGTTTAACCTAGTTTCATTAGGAAAATTAAGACAAAAACTGCCATTTTTTCCCTATTTGTTCATAAAACTTGAAATAACTTTAGAATAAACACCAAGTGATGGAAACTTGATATAGAACTGAGATTCTGGATCCAAATACTACAAACACTGATAGTTTCAGCATATCAAAATGAGTTTAACCTAGTTTCATTAGGAAAATTAAGACAAAAACTGCCATTTTTTCCCTATTTGTTCATAAAACTTGAAATAATTTCAGAATAAAGACCAAGTGATGGAAACTTGATATAGAACTGAGGTTCTGGATCAAAATACTACAAACACTGATAGTTTCAGCATATCAAAATGAGTTTAACCTAGTTTCATTAGGAAAATTAAGACAAAAACTGCCATTTTTTCCCTATTTGTTCATAAAACTTGAAATAACTTTAGAATAAACACCAAGTGATGGAAACTTGATATAGAACTGAGATTCTGGATCCAAATACTACAAACACTGATAGTTTCAGCATATCAAAATGAGTTTAACCTAGTTTCATTAGGAAAATTAAGACAAAAACTGCCATTTTTTCCCTATTTGTTCATAAAACTTGAAATAATTTCAGAATAAAGACCAATTGATGGAAACTTGATATAGAACTGAGATTCTGGATCCAAATACTACAAACACTGATAGTTTCAGCATATCAAAATGAGTTTAACCTAGTTTCATTAGGAAAATTAAGACAAAAACTGCCATTTTTTCCCTATTTGTTCATAAAACTTGAAATAATTTCAGAATAAAGACAAATTGATGGAAACTTGATATAGAACTGAGATTCTGGATCCAAATACTACAAACACTGATAGTTTCAGCATATCAAAATGAGTTTAACCTAGTTTCATTAGGAAAATTAAGACAAAAACTGCCATTTTTTCCCTATTTGTTCATAAAACTTGAAATAATTTCAGAATAAAGTACAACTGCATGAAACTTGATATAGAACTGAGATTCTGGATCCAAATACTACAAACACTGATAGTTTCAGCATATCAAAATGAGTTTAACCTAGTTTCATTAGGAAAATTAAGACAAAAACTGCCATTTTTTCCCTATTTGTTCATAAAACTTGAAATAATTTCAGAATAAAGACCAAGTGATGGGAACTTGATATAGAACTGAGATTCTGGATCAAAATACTACAAACACTGATAGTTTCAGCATATCAAAATGAGTTTAACCTAGTTTCATTAGGAAAATTAAGACAAAAACTGCCATTTTTTCCCTATTTGTTCATAAAACTTGAAATAATTTCAGAATAAAGTACAACTGCATGAAACTTGATATAGAACTGAGATTCTGGATCCAAATACTACAAACACTGATAGTTTCAGCATATCAAAATGAGTTTAACCTAGTTTCATTAGGAAAATTAAGACAAAAACTGCCATTTTTTCCCTATTTGTTCATAAAACTTGAAATAATTTCAGAATAAAGACCAAGTGATGGGAACTTGATATAGAACTGAGATTCTGGATCAAAATACTACAAACACTGATAGTTTCAGCATATCAAAATGAGTTTAACCTAGTTTCATTAGGAAAATTAAGACAAAAACTGCCATTTTTTCCCTATTTGTTCATAAAACTTGAAATAACTTTAGAATAAACACCAAGTGATGGAAACTTGATATAGAACTGAGATTCTGGATCCAAATACTACAAACACTGATAGTTTCAGCATATCAAAATGAATTTAACCTAGTTTCATTAGGAAAATTAAGACAAAAACTGCCATTTTTTCCCTATTTGTTCATAAAACTTGAAATAATTTCAGAATAAAGACCAATTGATGGAAACTTGATATAGAACTGAGGTTCTGGATCCAAATACTACAAACACTGATAGTTTCAGCATATCAAAATGAGTTTAACCTAGTTTCATTAGGAAAATTAAGACAAAAACTGCCATTTTTTCCCTATTTGTTCATAAAACTTGAAATAACTTTAGAATAAACACCAAGTGATGGAAACTTGATATAGAACTGAGATTCTGGATCCAAATACTACAAACACTGATAGTTTCAGCATATCAAAATGAGTTTAACCTAGTTTCATTAGGAAAATTAAGACAAAAACTGCCATTTTTTCCCTATTTGTTCATAAAACTTGAAATAATTTCAGAATAAAGACCAAGTGATGGAAACTTGATATAGAACTGAGGTTCTGGATCAAAATACTACAAACACTGATAGTTTCAGCATATCAAAATGAGTTTAACCTAGTTTCATTAGGAAAATTAAGACAAAAACTGCCATTTTTTCCCTATTTGTTCATAAAACTTGAAATAACTTTAGAATAAACACCAAGTGATGGAAACTTGATATAGAACTGAGATTCTGGATCCAAATACTACAAACACTGATAGTTTCAGCATATCAAAATGAGTTTAACCTAGTTTCATTAGGAAAATTAAGACAAAAACTGCCATTTTTTCCCTATTTGTTCATAAAACTTGAAATAATTTTAGAACAAAGTACAACTGTATGAAACTTGAAATAGAACTGAGATTCTGGATCCAAATACTACAAACACTGATAGTTTCAGCATATCAAAATGAGTTTAACCTAGTTTCATTAGGAAAATTAAGACAAAAACTGCCATTTTTTCCCTATTTGTTCATAAAACTTGAAATAATTTCAGAATAAAGACCAATTGATGGAAACTTGATATAGAACTGAGGTTCTGGATCCAAATACTACAAACACTGATAGTTTCAGCATATCAAAATGAGTTTAACCTAGTTTCATTAGGAAAATTAAGACAAAAACTGCCATTTTTTCCCTATTTGTTCATAAAACTTGAAATAACTTTAGAATAAACACCAAGTGATGGAAACTTGATATAGAACTGAGATTCTGGATCCAAATACTACAAACACTGATAGTTTCAGCATATCAAAATGAGTTTAACCTAGTTTCATTAGGAAAATTAAGACAAAAACTGCCATTTTTTCCCTATTTGTTCATAAAACTTGAAATAATTTCAGAATAAAGACCAAGTGATGGAAACTTGATATAGAACTGAGGTTCTGGATCAAAATACTACAAACACTGATAGTTTCAGCATATCAAAATGAGTTTAACCTAGTTTCATTAGGAAAATTAAGACAAAAACTGCCATTTTTTCCCTATTTGTTCATAAAACTTGAAATAACTTTAGAATAAACACCAAGTGATGGAAACTTGATATAGAACTGAGATTCTGGATCCAAATACTACAAACACTGATAGTTTCAGCATATCAAAATGAGTTTAACCTAGTTTCATTAGGAAAATTAAGACAAAAACTGCCATTTTTTCCCTATTTGTTCATAAAACTTGAAATAATTTTAGAACAAAGTACAACTGTATGAAACTTGAAATAGAACTGAGATTCTGGATCCAAATACTACAAACACTGATAGTTTCAGCATATCAAAATGAGTTTAACCTAGTTTCATTAGGAAAATTAAGACAAAAACTGCCATTTTTTCCCTATTTGTTCATAAAACTTGAAATAATTTCAGAATAAAGACCAATTGATGGAAACTTGATATAGAACTGAGGTTCTGGATCCAAATACTACAAACACTGATAGTTTCAGCATATCAAAATGAGTTTAACCTAGTTTCATTAGGAAAATTAAGACAAAAACTGCCATTTTTTCCCTATTTGTTCATAAAACTTGAAATAACTTTAGAATAAACACCAAGTGATGGAAACTTGATATAGAACTGAGATTCTGGATCCAAATACTACAAACACTGATAGTTTCAGCATATCAAAATGAGTTTAACCTAGTTTCATTAGGAAAATTAAGACAAAAACTGCCATTTTTTCCCTATTTGTTCATAAAACTTGAAATAACTTTAGAATAAACACCAAGTGATGGAAACTTGATATAGAACTGAGATTCTGGATCCAAATACTACAAACACTGATAGTTTCAGCATATCAAAATGAGTTTAACCTAGTTTCATTAGGAAAATTAAGACAAAAACTGCCATTTTTTCCCTATTTGTTCATAAAACTTGAAATAATTTCAGAATAAAGACCAATTGATGGAAACTTGATATAGAACTGAGATTCTGGATCCAAATACTACAAACACTGATAGTTTCAGCATATCAAAATGAGTTTAACCTAGTTTCATTAGGAAAATTAAGACAAAAACTGCCATTTTTTCCCTATTTGTTCATAAAACTTGAAATAATTTTAGAACAAAGTACAACTGTATGAAACTTGAAATAGAACTGAGATTCTGGATCCAAATACTACAAACACTGATAGTTTCAGCATATCAAAATGAGTTTAACCTAGTTTCATTAGGAAAATTAAGACAAAAACTGCCATTTTTTCCCTATTTGTTCATAAAACTTGAAATAATTTCAGAATAAAGTACAACTGTATGAAACTTGAAATAGAACTGAGATTCTGGATCCAAATACTACAAACACTGATAGTTTCAGCATATCAAAATGAGTTTAACCTAGTTTCATTAGGAAAAATAAGACAAAAACTGCCATTTTTTCCCTATTTGTTCATAAAACTTGAAATAATTTTAGAGCAAAGTACAACTGCATGAATCTTGATATAGAACTGAGATTCTGGATCCAAATACTACAAACACTGATAGTTTCAGCATATCAAAATGAGTTTAACCTAGTTTCATTGGGAAAATTAAGACAAAAACTGCCATTTTTTCCCTATTTGTTCATAAAACTTGAAATAATTTTAGAGCAAAGTACAACTGCATGAATCTTGATATAGAACTGAGATTCTGGATCCAAATACTACAAACACTGATAGTTTCAGCATATCAAAATGAGTTTAACCTAGTTTCATTAGGAAAATTAAGACAAAAACTGCCATTTTTTCCCTATTTGTTCATAAAACTTGAAATAATTTCAGAATAAAGACAAATTGATGGAAACTTGATATAGAACTGAGATTCTGGATCCAAATACTACAAACACTGATAGTTTCAGCATATCAAAATGAGTTTAACCTAGTTTCATTAGGAAAATTAAGACAAAAACTGCCATTTTTTCCCTATTTGTTCATAAAACTTGAAATAATTTCAGAATAAAGACAAATTGATGGAAACTTGATATAGAACTGAGATTCTGGATCCAAATACTACAAACACTGATAGTTTCAGCATATCAAAATGAGTTTAACCTAGTTTCATTAGGAAAATTAAGACAAAAACTGCCATTTTTTCCCTATTTGTTCATAAAACTTGAAATAACTTTAGAATAAACACCAAGTGATGGAAACTTGATATAGAACTGAGATTCTGGATCCAAATACTACAAACACTGATAGTTTCAGCATATCAAAATGAGTTTAACCTAGTTTCATTAGGAAAATTAAGACAAAAACTGCCATTTTTTCCCTATTTGTTCATAAAACTTGAAATAACTTTAGAATAAACACCAAGTGATGGAAACTTGATATAGAACTGAGATTCTGGATCCAAATACTACAAACACTGATAGTTTCAGCATATCAAAATGAGTTTAACCTAGTTTCATTAGGAAAATTAAGACAAAAACTGCCATTTTTTCCCTATTTGTTCATAAAACTTGAAATAATTTCAGAATAAAGTACAACTGCATGAAACTTGATATAGAACTGAGATTCTGGATCCAAATACTACAAACACTGATAGTTTCAGCATATCAAAATGAGTTTAACCTAGTTTCATTAGGAAAATTAAGACAAAAACTGCCATTTTTTCCCTATTTGTTCATAAAACTTGAAATAACTTTAGAATAAACACCAAGTGATGGAAACTTGATATAGAACTGAGATTCTGGATCAAAATACTACAAACACTGATAGTTTCAGCATATCAAAATGAGTTTAACCTAGTTTCATTAGGAAAATTAAGACAAAAACTGCCATTTTTTCCCTATTTGTTCATAAAACTTGAAATAACTTTAGAATAAACACCAAGTGATGGAAACTTGATATAGAACTGAGATTCTGGATCCAAATACTACAAACACTGATAGTTTCAGCATATCAAAATGAGTTTAACCTAGTTTCATTAGGAAAATTAAGACAAAAACTGCCATTTTTTCCCTATTTGTTCATAAAACTTGAAATAATTTCAGAATAAAGACCAAGTGATGGAAACTTGATATAGAACTGAGGTTCTGGATCAAAATACTACAAACACTGATAGTTTCAGCATATCAAAATGAGTTTAACCTAGTTTCATTAGGAAAATTAAGACAAAAACTGCCATTTTTTCCCTATTTGTTCATAAAACTTGAAATAACTTTAGAATAAACACCAAGTGATGGAAACTTGATATAGAACTGAGATTCTGGATCCAAATACTACAAACACTGATAGTTTCAGCATATCAAAATGAGTTTAACCTAGTTTCATTAGGAAAATTAAGACAAAAACTGCCATTTTTTCCCTATTTGTTCATAAAACTTGAAATAATTTTAGAACAAAGTACAACTGTATGAAACTTGAAATAGAACTGAGATTCTGGATCCAAATACTACAAACACTGATAGTTTCAGCATATCAAAATGAGTTTAACCTAGTTTCATTAGGAAAATTAAGACAAAAACTGCCATTTTTTCCCTATTTGTTCATAAAACTTGAAATAATTTCAGAATAAAGACCAATTGATGGAAACTTGATATAGAACTGAGGTTCTGGATCCAAATACTACAAACACTGATAGTTTCAGCATATCAAAATGAGTTTAACCTAGTTTCATTAGGAAAATTAAGACAAAAACTGCCATTTTTTCCCTATTTGTTCATAAAACTTGAAATAACTTTAGAATAAACACCAAGTGATGGAAACTTGATATAGAACTGAGATTCTGGATCCAAATACTACAAACACTGATAGTTTCAGCATATCAAAATGAGTTTAACCTAGTTTCATTAGGAAAATTAAGACAAAAACTGCCATTTTTTCCCTATTTGTTCATAAAACTTGAAATAACTTTAGAATAAACACCAAGTGATGGAAACTTGATATAGAACTGAGATTCTGGATCCAAATACTACAAACACTGATAGTTTCAGCATATCAAAATGAGTTTAACCTAGTTTCATTAGGAAAATTAAGACAAAAACTGCCATTTTTTCCCTATTTGTTCATAAAACTTGAAATAATTTTAGAACAAAGTACAACTGTATGAAACTTGAAATAGAACTGAGATTCTGGATCCAAATACTACAAACACTGATAGTTTCAGCATATCAAAATGAGTTTAACCTAGTTTCATTAGGAAAATTAAGACAAAAACTGCCATTTTTTCCCTATTTGTTCATAAAACTTGAAATAATTTCAGAATAAAGACCAATTGATGGAAACTTGATATAGAACTGAGGTTCTGGATCCAAATACTACAAACACTGATAGTTTCAGCATATCAAAATGAGTTTAACCTAGTTTCATTAGGAAAATTAAGACAAAAACTGCCATTTTTTCCCTATTTGTTCATAAAACTTGAAATAACTTTAGAATAAACACCAAGTGATGGAAACTTGATATAGAACTGAGATTCTGGATCCAAATACTACAAACACTGATAGTTTCAGCATATCAAAATGAGTTTAACCTAGTTTCATTAGGAAAATTAAGACAAAAACTGCCATTTTTTCCCTATTTGTTCATAAAACTTGAAATAACTTTAGAATAAACACCAAGTGATGGAAACTTGATATAGAACTGAGATTCTGGATCCAAATACTACAAACACTGATAGTTTCAGCATATCAAAATGAGTTTAACCTAGTTTCATTAGGAAAATTAAGACAAAAACTGCCATTTTTTCCCTATTTGTTCATAAAACTTGAAATAACTTTAGAATAAACACCAAGTGATGGAAACTTGATATAGAACTGAGATTCTGGATCCAAATACTACAAACACTGATAGTTTCAGCATATCAAAATGAGTTTAACCTAGTTTCATTAGGAAAATTAAGACAAAAACTGCCATTTTTTCCCTATTTGTTCATAAAACTTGGAATAACTTTAGAATAAACACCAAGTGATGGAAACTTGATATAGAACTGAGATTCTGGATCCAAATACTACAAACACTGATAGTTTCAGCATATCAAAATGAGTTTAACCTAGTTTCATTAGGAAAATTAAGACAAAAACTGCCATTTTTTCCCTATTTGTTCATAAAACTTGAAATAATTTCAGAATAAAGACCAATTGATGGAAACTTGATATAGAACTGAGATTCTGGATCCAAATACTACAAACACTGATAGTTTCAGCATATCAAAATGAGTTTAACCTAGTTTCATTAGGAAAATTAAGACAAAAACTGCCATTTTTTCCCTATTTGTTCATAAAACTTGAAATAATTTCAGAATAAAGACCAATTGATGGAAACTTGATATAGAACTGAGGTTCTGGATCCAAATACTACAAACACTGATAGTTTCAGCATATCAAAATGAGTTTAACCTAGTTTCATTAGGAAAATTAAGACAAAAACTGCCATTTTTTCCCTATTTGTTCATAAAACTTGAAATAATTTTAGAACAAAGTACAACTGTATGAAACTTGAAATAGAACTGAGATTCTGGATCCAAATACTACAAACACTGATAGTTTCAGCATATCAAAATGAGTTTAACCTAGTTTCATTAGGAAAATTAAGACAAAAACTGCCATTTTTTCCCTATTTGTTCATAAAACTTGAAATAATTTCAGAATAAAGTACAACTGTATGAAACTTGAAATAGAACTGAGATTCTGGATCCAAATACTACAAACACTGATAGTTTCAGCATATCAAAATGAGTTTAACCTAGTTTCATTAGGAAAAATAAGACAAAAACTGCCATTTTTTCCCTATTTGTTCATAAAACTTGAAATAATTTTAGAGCAAAGTACAACTGCATGAATCTTGATATAGAACTGAGATTCTGGATCCAAATACTACAAACACTGATAGTTTCAGCATATCAAAATGAGTTTAACCTAGTTTCATTGGGAAAATTAAGACAAAAACTGCCATTTTTTCCCTATTTGTTCATAAAACTTGAAATAATTTTAGAGCAAAGTACAACTGCATGAATCTTGATATAGAACTGAGATTCTGGATCCAAATACTACAAACACTGATAGTTTCAGCATATCAAAATGAGTTTAACCTAGTTTCATTAGGAAAATTAAGACAAAAACTGCCATTTTTTCCCTATTTGTTCATAAAACTTGAAATAATTTTAGAGCAAAGTACAACTGCATGAATCTTGATATAGAACTGAGATTCTGGATCCAAATACTACAAACACTGATAGTTTCAGCATATCAAAATGAGTTTAACCTAGTTTCATTAGGAAAATTAAGACAAAAACTGCCATTTTTTCCCTATTTGTTCATAAAACTTGAAATAACTTTAGAATAAACACCAAGTGATGGAAACTTGATATAGAACTAAGATTCTGGATCCAAATACTACAAACACTGATAGTTTCAGCATATCAAAATGAGTTTAACCTAGTTTCATTAGGAAAATTAAGACAAAAACTGCCATTTTTTCCCTATTTGTTCATAAAACTTGAAATAACTTTAGAATAAACACCAATTGATGGAAACTTGATATAGAACTGAGGTTCTGGATCCAAATACTACAAACACTGATAGTTTCAGCATATCAAAATGAGTTTAACCTAGTTTCATTAGGAAAATTAAGACAAAAACTGCCATTTTTTCCCTATTTGTTCATAAAACTTGAAATAACTTTAGAATAAACACCAAGTGATGGAAACTTGATATAGAACTAAGATTCTGGATCCAAATACTACAAACACTGATAGTTTCAGCATATCAAAATGAGTTTAACCTAGTTTCATTAGGAAAATTAAGACAAAAACTGCCATTTTTTCCCTATTTGTTCATAAAACTTGAAATAATTTTAGAACAAAGTCCAACAGTATGAAACTTGATATAGAACTGAGATTCTGGATCCAAATACTACAAACACTGATAGTTTCAGCATATCAAAATGAGTTTAACCTAGTTTCATTAGGAAAATTAAGACAAAAACTGCCATTTTTTCCCTATTTGTTCATAAAACTTGAAATAATTTTAGAACAAAGTACAACTGTATGAAACTTGAAATAGAACTGAGATTCTGGATCCAAATACTACAAACACTGATAGTTTCAGCATATCAAAATGAGTTTAACCTAGTTTCATTAGGAAAATTAAGACAAAAACTGCCATTTTTTCCCTATTTGTTCATAAAACTTGAAATAATTTCAGAATAAAGTACAACTGTATGAAACTTGAAATAGAACTGAGATTCTGGATCCAAATACTACAAACACTGATAGTTTCAGCATATCAAAATGAGTTTAACCTAGTTTCATTAGGAAAAATAAGACAAAAACTGCCATTTTTTCCCTATTTGTTCTTAAAACTTGAAATAACTTTAGAATAAACACCAAGTGATGGAAACTTGATATAGAACTGAGATTCTGGATCCAAATACTACAAACACTGATAGTTTCAGCATATCAAAATGAGTTTAACCTAGTTTCATTAGGAAAATTAAGACAAAAACTGCCATTTTTTCCCTATTTGTTCATAAAACTTGAAATAATTTTAGAACAAAGTACAACTGTATGAAACTTGAAATAGAACTGAGATTCTGGATCCAAATACTACAAACACTGATAGTTTCAGCATATCAAAATGAGTTTAACCTAGTTTCATTAGGAAAATTAAGACAAAAACTGCCATTTTTTCCCTATTTGTTCATAAAACTTGAAATAATTTCAGAATAAAGACCAATTGATGGAAACTTGATATAGAACTGAGGTTCTGGATCCAAATACTACAAACACTGATAGTTTCAGCATATCAAAATGAGTTTAACCTAGTTTCATTAGGAAAATTAAGACAAAAACTGCCATTTTTTCCCTATTTGTTCATAAAACTTGAAATAACTTTAGAATAAACACCAAGTGATGGAAACTTGATATAGAACTGAGATTCTGGATCCAAATACTACAAACACTGATAGTTTCAGCATATCAAAATGAGTTTAACCTAGTTTCATTAGGAAAATTAAGACAAAAACTGCCATTTTTTCCCTATTTGTTCATAAAACTTGAAATAACTTTAGAATAAACACCAAGTGATGGAAACTTGATATAGAACTGAGATTCTGGATCCAAATACTACAAACACTGATAGTTTCAGCATATCAAAATGAGTTTAACCTAGTTTCATTAGGAAAATTAAGACAAAAACTGCCATTTTTTCCCTATTTGTTCATAAAACTTGAAATAATTTCAGAATAAAGACCAATTGATGGAAACTTGATATAGAACTGAGATTCTGGATCCAAATACTACAAACACTGATAGTTTCAGCATATCAAAATGAGTTTAACCTAGTTTCATTAGGAAAATTAAGACAAAAACTGCCATTTTTTCCCTATTTGTTCATAAAACTTGAAATAATTTTAGAACAAAGTACAACTGTATGAAACTTGAAATAGAACTGAGATTCTGGATCCAAATACTACAAACACTGATAGTTTCAGCATATCAAAATGAGTTTAACCTAGTTTCATTAGGAAAATTAAGACAAAAACTGCCATTTTTTCCCTATTTGTTCATAAAACTTGAAATAATTTCAGAATAAAGACCAATTGATGGAAACTTGATATAGAACTGAGGTTCTGGATCCAAATACTACAAACACTGATAGTTTCAGCATATCAAAATGAGTTTAACCTAGTTTCATTAGGAAAATTAAGACAAAAACTGCCATTTTTTCCCTATTTGTTCATAAAACTTGAAATAACTTTAGAATAAACACCAAGTGATGGAAACTTGATATAGAACTGAGATTCTGGATCCAAATACTACAAACACTGATAGTTTCAGCATATCAAAATGAGTTTAACCTAGTTTCATTAGGAAAATTAAGACAAAAACTGCCATTTTTTCCCTATTTGTTCATAAAACTTGAAATAATTTCAGAATAAAGACCAATTGATGGAAACTTGATATAGAACTGAGATTCTGGATCCAAATACTACAAACACTGATAGTTTCAGCATATCAAAATGAGTTTAACCTAGTTTCATTAGGAAAATTAAGACAAAAACTGCCATTTTTTCCCTATTTGTTCATAAAACTTGAAATAATTTTAGAACAAAGTACAACTGTATGAAACTTGAAATAGAACTGAGATTCTGGATCCAAATACTACAAACACTGATAGTTTCAGCATATCAAAATGAGTTTAACCTAGTTTCATTAGGAAAATTAAGACAAAAACTGCCATTTTTTCCCTATTTGTTCATAAAACTTGAAATAATTTCAGAATAAAGTACAACTGTATGAAACTTGAAATAGAACTGAGATTCTGGATCCAAATACTACAAACACTGATAGTTTCAGCATATCAAAATGAGTTTAACCTAGTTTCATTAGGAAAAATAAGACAAAAACTGCCATTTTTTCCCTATTTGTTCATAAAACTTGAAATAATTTTAGAGCAAAGTACAACTGCATGAATCTTGATATAGAACTGAGATTCTGGATCCAAATACTACAAACACTGATAGTTTCAGCATATCAAAATGAGTTTAACCTAGTTTCATTGGGAAAATTAAGACAAAAACTGCCATTTTTTCCCTATTTGTTCATAAAACTTGAAATAATTTTAGAGCAAAGTACAACTGCATGAATCTTGATATAGAACTGAGATTCTGGATCCAAATACTACAAACACTGATAGTTTCAGCATATCAAAATGAGTTTAACCTAGTTTCATTAGGAAAATTAAGACAAAAACTGCCATTTTTTCCCTATTTGTTCATAAAACTTGAAATAATTTCAGAATAAAGACCAATTGATGGAAACTTGATATAGAACTGAGGTTCTGGATCCAAATACTACAAACACTGATAGTTTCAGCATATCAAAATGAGTTTAACCTAGTTTCATTAGGAAAATTAAGACAAAAACTGCCATTTTTTCCCTATTTGTTCATAAAACTTGAAATAACTTTAGAATAAACACCAAGTGATGGAAACTTGATATAGAACTAAGATTCTGGATCCAAATACTACAAACACTGATAGTTTCAGCATATCAAAATGAGTTTAACCTAGTTTCATTAGGAAAATTAAGACAAAAACTGCCATTTTTTCCCTATTTGTTCATAAAACTTGAAATAATTTTAGAACAAAGTCCAACAGTATGAAACTTGATATAGAACTGAGATTCTGGATCCAAATACTACAAACACTGATAGTTTCAGCATATCAAAATGAGTTTAACCTAGTTTCATTAGGAAAATTAAGACAAAAACTGCCATTTTTTCCCTATTTGTTCATAAAACTTGAAATAATTTTAGAACAAAGTACAACTGTATGAAACTTGAAATAGAACTGAGATTCTGGATCCAAATACTACAAACACTGATAGTTTCAGCATATCAAAATGAGTTTAACCTAGTTTCATTAGGAAAATTAAGACAAAAACTGCCATTTTTTCCCTATTTGTTCATAAAACTTGAAATAATTTTAGAACAAAGTACAACTGTATGAAACTTGATATAGAACTGAGATTCTGGATCCAAATACTACAAACACTGATAGTTTCAGCATATCAAAATGAGTTTAACCTAGTTTCATTAGGAAAATTAAGACAAAAACTGCCATTTTTTCCCTATTTGTTCATAAAACTTGAAATAATTTTAGAACAAAGTACAACTGTATGAAACTTGAAATAGAACTGAGATTCTGGATCCAAATACTACAAACACTGATAGTTTCAGCATATCAAAATGAGTTTAACCTAGTTTCATTAGGAAAATTAAGACAAAAACTGCCATTTTTTCCCTATTTGTTCATAAAACTTGAAATAATTTTAGAACAAAGTACAACTGTATGAAACTTGAAATAGAACTGAGATTCTGGATCCAAATACTACAAACACTGATAGTTTCAGCATATCAAAATGAGTTTAACCTAGTTTCATTAGGAAAATTAAGACAAAAACTGCCATTTTTTCCCTATTTGTTCATAAAACTTGAAATAATTTCAGAATAAAGTACAACTGTATGAAACTTGAAATAGAACTGAGATTCTGGATCCAAATACTACAAACACTGATAGTTTCAGCATATCAAAATGAGTTTAACCTAGTTTCATTAGGAAAAATAAGACAAAAACTGCCATTTTTTCCCTATTTGTTCTTAAAACTTGAAATAATTTTAGAGCAAAGTACAACTGCATGAATCTTGATATAGAACTGAGATTCTGGATCCAAATACTACAAACACTGATAGTTTCAGCATATCAAAATGAGTTTAACCTAGTTTCATTGGGAAAATTAAGACAAAAACTGCCATTTTTTCCCTATTTGTTCATAAAACTTGAAATAATTTTAGAGCAAAGTACAACTGTATGAAACTTGATATAGAACTGAGATTCTGGATCCAAATACTACAAACACTGATAGTTTCAGCATATCAAAATGAGTTTAACCTAGTTTCATTAGGAAAAATAAGACAAAAACTGCCATTTTTTCCCTATTTGTTCTTAAAACTTGAAATAATTTTAGAGCAAAGTACAACTGCATGAATCTTGATATAGAACTGAGATTCTGGATCCAAATACTACAAACACTGATAGTTTCAGCATATCAAAATGAGTTTAACCTAGTTTCATTGGGAAAATTAAGACAAAAACTGCCATTTTTTCCCTATTTGTTCATAAAACTTGAAATAATTTTAGAGCAAAGTACAACTGTATGAAACTTGATATAGAACTGAGATTCTGGATCCAAATACTACAAACACTGATAGTTTCAGCATATCAAAATGAGTTTAACCTAGTTTCATTAGGAAAATTAAGACAAAAACTGCCATTTTTTCCCTATTTGTTCATAAAACTTGAAATAATTTCAGAATAAAGACCAATTGATGGAAACTTGATATAGAACTGAGGTTCTGGATCCAAATACTACAAACACTGATAGTTTCAGCATATCAAAATGAGTTTAACCTAGTTTCATTAGGAAAATTAAGACAAAAACTGCCATTTTTTCCCTATTTGTTCATAAAACTTGAAATAACTTTAGAATAAACACCAAGTGATGGAAACTTGATATAGAACTAAGATTCTGGATCCAAATACTACAAACACTGATAGTTTCAGCATATCAAAATGAGTTTAACCTAGTTTCATTAGGAAAATTAAGACAAAAACTGCCATTTTTTCCCTATTTGTTCATAAAACTTGAAATAATTTTAGAACAAAGTCCAACAGTATGAAACTTGATATAGAACTGAGATTCTGGATCCAAATACTACAAACACTGATAGTTTCAGCATATCAAAATGAGTTTAACCTAGTTTCATTAGGAAAATTAAGACAAAAACTGCCATTTTTTCCCTATTTGTTCATAAAACTTGAAATAATTTTAGAACAAAGTACAACTGTATGAAACTTGAAATAGAACTGAGATTCTGGATCCAAATACTACAAACACTGATAGTTTCAGCATATCAAAATGAGTTTAACCTAGTTTCATTAGGAAAATTAAGACAAAAACTGCCATTTTTTCCCTATTTGTTCATAAAACTTGAAATAATTTCAGAATAAAGTACAACTGTATGAAACTTGAAATAGAACTGAGATTCTGGATCCAAATACTACAAACACTGATAGTTTCAGCATATCAAAATGAGTTTAACCTAGTTTCATTAGGAAAAATAAGACAAAAACTGCCATTTTTTCCCTATTTGTTCTTAAAACTTGAAATAACTTTAGAATAAACACCAAGTGATGGAAACTTGATATAGAACTGAGATTCTGGATCCAAATACTACAAACACTGATAGTTTCAGCATATCAAAATGAGTTTAACCTAGTTTCATTAGGAAAATTAAGACAAAAACTGCCATTTTTTCCCTATTTGTTCATAAAACTTGAAATAATTTCAGAATAAAGACCAATTGATGGAAACTTGATATAGAACTGAGGTTCTGGATCCAAATACTACAAACACTGATAGTTTCAGCATATCAAAATGAGTTTAACCTAGTTTCATTAGGAAAATTAAGACAAAAACTGCCATTTTTTCCCTATTTGTTCATAAAACTTGAAATAACTTTAGAATAAACACCAAGTGATGGAAACTTGATATAGAACTAAGATTCTGGATCCAAATACTACAAACACTGATAGTTTCAGCATATCAAAATGAGTTTAACCTAGTTTCATTAGGAAAATTAAGACAAAAACTGCCATTTTTTCCCTATTTGTTCATAAAACTTGAAATAATTTTAGAACAAAGTCCAACAGTATGAAACTTGATATAGAACTGAGATTCTGGATCCAAATACTACAAACACTGATAGTTTCAGCATATCAAAATGAGTTTAACCTAGTTTCATTAGGAAAATTAAGACAAAAACTGCCATTTTTTCCCTATTTGTTCATAAAACTTGAAATAATTTTAGAACAAAGTACAACTGTATGAAACTTGATATAGAACTGAGATTCTGGATCCAAATACTACAAACACTGATAGTTTCAGCATATCAAAATGAGTTTAACCTAGTTTCATTAGGAAAATTAAGACAAAAACTGCCATTTTTTCCCTATTTGTTCATAAAACTTGAAATAATTTTAGAACAAAGTACAACTGTATGAAACTTGAAATAGAACTGAGATTCTGGATCCAAATACTACAAACACTGATAGTTTCAGCATATCAAAATGAGTTTAACCTAGTTTCATTAGGAAAATTAAGACAAAAACTGCCATTTTTTCCCTATTTGTTCATAAAACTTGAAATAATTTTAGAACAAAGTACAACTGTATGAAACTTGAAATAGAACTGAGATTCTGGATCCAAATACTACAAACACTGATAGTTTCAGCATATCAAAATGAGTTTAACCTAGTTTCATTAGGAAAATTAAGACAAAAACTGCCATTTTTTCCCTATTTGTTCATAAAACTTGAAATAATTTCAGAATAAAGTACAACTGTATGAAACTTGAAATAGAACTGAGATTCTGGATCCAAATACTACAAACACTGATAGTTTCAGCATATCAAAATGAGTTTAACCTAGTTTCATTAGGAAAAATAAGACAAAAACTGCCATTTTTTCCCTATTTGTTCTTAAAACTTGAAATAATTTTAGAGCAAAGTACAACTGCATGAATCTTGATATAGAACTGAGATTCTGGATCCAAATACTACAAACACTGATAGTTTCAGCATATCAAAATGAGTTTAACCTAGTTTCATTGGGAAAATTAAGACAAAAACTGCCATTTTTTCCCTATTTGTTCATAAAACTTGAAATAATTTTAGAGCAAAGTACAACTGTATGAAACTTGATATAGAACTGAGATTCTGGATCCAAATACTACAAACACTGATAGTTTCAGCATATCAAAATGAGTTTAACCTAGTTTCATTAGGAAAAATAAGACAAAAACTGCCATTTTTTCCCTATTTGTTCTTAAAACTTGAAATAATTTTAGAGCAAAGTACAACTGCATGAATCTTGATATAGAACTGAGATTCTGGATCCAAATACTACAAACACTGATAGTTTCAGCATATCAAAATGAGTTTAACCTAGTTTCATTGGGAAAATTAAGACAAAAACTGCCATTTTTTCCCTATTTGTTCATAAAACTTGAAATAATTTTAGAGCAAAGTACAACTGTATGAAACTTGATATAGAACTGAGATTCTGGATCCAAATACTACAAACACTGATAGTTTCAGCATATCAAAATGAGTTTAACCTAGTTTCATTAGGAAAATTAAGACAAAAACTGCCATTTTTTCCCTATTTGTTCATAAAACTTGAAATAATTTCAGAATAAAGACCAATTGATGGAAACTTGATATAGAACTGAGGTTCTGGATCCAAATACTACAAACACTGATAGTTTCAGCATATCAAAATGAGTTTAACCTAGTTTCATTAGGAAAATTAAGACAAAAACTGCCATTTTTTCCCTATTTGTTCATAAAACTTGAAATAACTTTAGAATAAACACCAAGTGATGGAAACTTGATATAGAACTAAGATTCTGGATCCAAATACTACAAACACTGATAGTTTCAGCATATCAAAATGAGTTTAACCTAGTTTCATTAGGAAAATTAAGACAAAAACTGCCATTTTTTCCCTATTTGTTCATAAAACTTGAAATAATTTTAGAACAAAGTCCAACAGTATGAAACTTGATATAGAACTGAGATTCTGGATCCAAATACTACAAACACTGATAGTTTCAGCATATCAAAATGAGTTTAACCTAGTTTCATTAGGAAAATTAAGACAAAAACTGCCATTTTTTCCCTATTTGTTCATAAAACTTGAAATAATTTTAGAACAAAGTACAACTGTATGAAACTTGAAATAGAACTGAGATTCTGGATCCAAATACTACAAACACTGATAGTTTCAGCATATCAAAATGAGTTTAACCTAGTTTCATTAGGAAAATTAAGACAAAAACTGCCATTTTTTCCCTATTTGTTCATAAAACTTGAAATAATTTCAGAATAAAGTACAACTGTATGAAACTTGAAATAGAACTGAGATTCTGGATCCAAATACTACAAACACTGATAGTTTCAGCATATCAAAATGAGTTTAACCTAGTTTCATTAGGAAAAATAAGACAAAAACTGCCATTTTTTCCCTATTTGTTCTTAAAACTTGAAATAACTTTAGAATAAACACCAAGTGATGGAAACTTGATATAGAACTGAGATTCTGGATCCAAATACTACAAACACTGATAGTTTCAGCATATCAAAATGAGTTTAACCTAGTTTCATTAGGAAAATTAAGACAAAAACTGCCATTTTTTCCCTATTTGTTCATAAAACTTGAAATAATTTCAGAATAAAGACCAATTGATGGAAACTTGATATAGAACTGAGGTTCTGGATCCAAATACTACAAACACTGATAGTTTCAGCATATCAAAATGAGTTTAACCTAGTTTCATTAGGAAAATTAAGACAAAAACTGCCATTTTTTCCCTATTTGTTCATAAAACTTGAAATAACTTTAGAATAAACACCAAGTGATGGAAACTTGATATAGAACTAAGATTCTGGATCCAAATACTACAAACACTGATAGTTTCAGCATATCAAAATGAGTTTAACCTAGTTTCATTAGGAAAATTAAGACAAAAACTGCCATTTTTTCCCTATTTGTTCATAAAACTTGAAATAATTTTAGAACAAAGTCCAACAGTATGAAACTTGATATAGAACTGAGATTCTGGATCCAAATACTACAAACACTGATAGTTTCAGCATATCAAAATGAGTTTAACCTAGTTTCATTAGGAAAATTAAGACAAAAACTGCCATTTTTTCCCTATTTGTTCATAAAACTTGAAATAATTTTAGAACAAAGTGCAACTGTATGAAACTTGAAATAGAACTGAGATTCTGGATCCAAATACTACAAACACTGATAGTTTCAGCATATCAAAATGAGTTTAACCTAGTTTCATTAGGAAAATTAAGACAAAAACTGCCATTTTTTCCCTATTTGTTCATAAAACTTGAAATAATTTTAGAACAAAGTCCAACAGTATGAAACTTGATATAGAACTGAGATTCTGGATCCAAATACTACAAACACTGATAGTTTCAGCATATCAAAATGAGTTTAACCTAGTTTCATTAGGAAAATTAAGACAAAAACTGCCATTTTTTCCCTATTTGTTCATAAAACTTGAAATAATTTTAGAACAAAGTCCAACAGTATGAAACTTGATATAGAACTGAGATTCTGGATCCAAATACTACAAACACTGATAGTTTCAGCATATCAAAATGAGTTTAACCTAGTTTCATTAGGAAAATTAAGACAAAAACTGCCATTTTTTCCCTATTTGTTCATAAAACTTGAAATAATTTTAGAACAAAGTCCAACAGTATGAAACTTGATATAGAACTGAGATTCTGGATCCAAATACTACAAACACTGATAGTTTCAGCATATCAAAATGAGTTTAACCTAGTTTCATTAGGAAAATTAAGACAAAAACTGCCATTTTTTCCCTATTTGTTCATAAAACTTGAAATAATTTTAGAACAAAGTGCAACTGTATGAAACTTGAAATAGAACTGAGATTCTGGATCCAAATACTACAAACACTGATAGTTTCAGCATATCAAAATGAGTTTAACCTAGTTTCATTAGGAAAAATAAGACAAAAACTGCCATTTTTTCCCTATTTGTTCTTAAAACTTGAAATAACTTTAGAATAAACACCAAGTGATGGAAACTTGATATAGAACTGAGATTCTGGATCCAAATACTACAAACACTGATAGTTTCAGCATATCAAAATGAGTTTAACCTAGTTTCATTAGGAAAAATAAGACAAAAACTGCCATTTTTTCCCTATTTGTTCTTAAAACTTGAAATAACTTTAGAATAAACACCAAGTGATGGAAACTTGATATAGAACTGAGATTCTGGATCCAAATACTACAAACACTGATAGTTTCAGCATATCAAAATGAGTTTAACCTAGTTTCATTAGGAAAATTAAGACAAAAACTGCCATTTTTTCCCTATTTGTTCATAAAACTTGAAATAATTTTAGAACAAAGTACAACTGTATGAAACTTGAAATAGAACTGAGATTCTGGATCCAAATACTACAAACACTGATAGTTTCAGCATATCAAAATGAGTTTAACCTAGTTTCATTAGGAAAATTAAGACAAAAACTGCCATTTTTTCCCTATTTGTTCATAAAACTTGAAATAATTTCAGAATAAAGTACAACTGTATGAAACTTGAAATAGAACTGAGATTCTGGATCCAAATACTACAAACACTGATAGTTTCAGCATATCAAAATGAGTTTAACCTAGTTTCATTAGGAAAAATAAGACAAAAACTGCCATTTTTTCCCTATTTGTTCTTAAAACTTGAAATAACTTTAGAATAAACACCAAGTGATGGAAACTTGATATAGAACTGAGATTCTGGATCCAAATACTACAAACACTGATAGTTTCAGCATATCAAAATGAGTTTAACCTAGTTTCATTAGGAAAAATAAGACAAAAACTGCCATTTTTTCCCTATTTGTTCTTAAAACTTGAAATAACTTTAGAATAAACACCAAGTGATGGAAACTTGATATAGAACTGAGATTCTGGATCCAAATACTACAAACACTGATAGTTTCAGCATATCAAAATGAGTTTAACCTAGTTTCATTAGGAAAATTAAGACAAAAACTGCCATTTTTTCCCTATTTGTTCTTAAAACTTGAAATAACTTTAGAATAAACACCAAGTGATGGAAACTTGATATAGAACTGAGATTCTGGATCCAAATACTACAAACACTGATAGTTTCAGCATATCAAAATGAGTTTAACCTAGTTTCATTAGGAAAAATAAGACAAAAACTGCCATTTTTTCCCTATTTGTTCTTAAAACTTGAAATAACTTTAGAATAAACACCAAGTGATGGAAACTTGATATAGAACTGAGATTCTGGATCCAAATACTACAAACACTGATAGTTTCAGCATATCAAAATGAGTTTAACCTAGTTTCATTAGGAAAATTAAGACAAAAACTGCCATTTTTTCCCTATTTGTTCATAAAACTTGAAATAATTTCAGAATAAAGACCAATTGATGGAAACTTGATATAGAACTGAGATTCTGGATCCAAATACTACAAACACTGATAGTTTCAGCATATCAAAATGAGTTTAACCTAGTTTCATTGGGAAAATTAAGACAAAAACTGCCATTTTTTCCCTATTTGTTCATAAAACTTGAAATAATTTCAGAATAAAGACCAATTGATGGAAACTTGATATAGAACTGAGGTTCTGGATCCAAATACTACAAACACTGATAGTTTCAGCATATCAAAATGAGTTTAACCTAGTTTCATTAGGAAAATTAAGACAAAAACTGCCATTTTTTCCCTATTTGTTCATAAAACTTGAAATAACTTTAGAATAAACACCAAGTGATGGAAACTTGATATAGAACTAAGATTCTGGATCCAAATACTACAAACACTGATAGTTTCAGCATATCAAAATGAGTTTAACCTAGTTTCATTAGGAAAATTAAGACAAAAACTGCCATTTTTTCCCTATTTGTTCATAAAACTTGAAATAATTTTAGAACAAAGTCCAACAGTATGAAACTTGATATAGAACTGAGATTCTGGATCCAAATACTACAAACACTGATAGTTTCAGCATATCAAAATGAGTTTAACCTAGTTTCATTAGGAAAATTAAGACAAAAACTGCCATTTTTTCCCTATTTGTTCATAAAACTTGAAATAATTTTAGAACAAAGTACAACTGTATGAAACTTGAAATAGAACTGAGATTCTGGATCCAAATACTACAAACACTGATAGTTTCAGCATATCAAAATGAGTTTAACCTAGTTTCATTAGGAAAATTAAGACAAAAACTGCCATTTTTTCCCTATTTGTTCATAAAACTTGAAATAATTTCAGAATAAAGTACAACTGTATGAAACTTGAAATAGAACTGAGATTCTGGATCCAAATACTACAAACACTGATAGTTTCAGCATATCAAAATGAGTTTAACCTAGTTTCATTAGGAAAAATAAGACAAAAACTGCCATTTTTTCCCTATTTGTTCTTAAAACTTGAAATAATTTTAGAGCAAAGTACAACTGCATGAATCTTGATATAGAACTGAGATTCTGGATCCAAATACTACAAACACTGATAGTTTCAGCATATCAAAATGAGTTTAACCTAGTTTCATTGGGAAAATTAAGACAAAAACTGCCATTTTTTCCCTATTTGTTCATAAAACTTGAAATAATTTCAGAATAAAGACCAATTGATGGAAACTTGATATAGAACTGAGGTTCTGGATCCAAATACTACAAACACTGATAGTTTCAGCATATCAAAATGAGTTTAACCTAGTTTCATTAGGAAAATTAAGACAAAAACTGCCATTTTTTCCCTATTTGTTCATAAAACTTGAAATAACTTTAGAATAAACACCAAGTGATGGAAACTTGATATAGAACTAAGATTCTGGATCCAAATACTACAAACACTGATAGTTTCAGCATATCAAAATGAGTTTAACCTAGTTTCATTAGGAAAATTAAGACAAAAACTGCCATTTTTTCCCTATTTGTTCATAAAACTTGAAATAATTTTAGAACAAAGTCCAACAGTATGAAACTTGATATAGAACTGAGATTCTGGATCCAAATACTACAAACACTGATAGTTTCAGCATATCAAAATGAGTTTAACCTAGTTTCATTAGGAAAATTAAGACAAAAACTGCCATTTTTTCCCTATTTGTTCATAAAACTTGAAATAATTTTAGAACAAAGTACAACTGTATGAAACTTGAAATAGAACTGAGATTCTGGATCCAAATACTACAAACACTGATAGTTTCAGCATATCAAAATGAGTTTAACCTAGTTTCATTAGGAAAATTAAGACAAAAACTGCCATTTTTTCCCTATTTGTTCATAAAACTTGAAATAATTTCAGAATAAAGTACAACTGTATGAAACTTGAAATAGAACTGAGATTCTGGATCCAAATACTACAAACACTGATAGTTTCAGCATATCAAAATGAGTTTAACCTAGTTTCATTAGGAAAAATAAGACAAAAACTGCCATTTTTTCCCTATTTGTTCTTAAAACTTGAAATAATTTTAGAGCAAAGTACAACTGCATGAATCTTGATATAGAACTGAGATTCTGGATCCAAATACTACAAACACTGATAGTTTCAGCATATCAAAATGAGTTTAACCTAGTTTCATTGGGAAAATTAAGACAAAAACTGCCATTTTTTCCCTATTTGTTCATAAAACTTGAAATAATTTTAGAGCAAAGTACAACTGCATGAATCTTGATATAGAACTGAGATTCTGGATCCAAATACTACAAACACTGATAGTTTCAGCATATCAAAATGAGTTTAACCTAGTTTCATTAGGAAAATTAAGACAAAAACTGCCATTTTTTCCCTATTTGTTCATAAAACTTGAAATAATTTTAGAATAAAGTAAAACTGCATGAATCTTGATATAGAACTGAGATTCTGGATCCAAATACTACAAACACTGATAGTTTCAGCATATCAAAATGAGTTTAACCTATTTTCATTAGGAAAATTAAGACAAAAACTGCCATTTTTTCCCTATTTGTTCATAAAACTTGAAATAATTTCAGAATAAAGTACAACTGCATGAATCTTGATATAGAACTGAGATTCTGGATCCAAATACTACAAACACTGATAGTTTCAGCATATCAAAATGAGTTTAACCTAGTTTCATTAGGAAAATTAAGACAAAAACTGTCATTTTTTCCCTATTTGTTCATAAAACTTGAAATAATTTTAGAACAAAGTACAACTGTATGAAACTTCATATAGAACTGAGATTCTGGATCCAAATACTACAAACACTGATAGTTTCAGCATATCAAAATGAGTTTAACCTAGTTTCATTAGGAAAATTAAGACAAAAACTGCCATTTTTTCCCTATTTGTTCATAAAACTTGAAATAATTTTAGAATAAAGTAAAACTGCATGAATCTTGATATAGAACTGAGATTCTGGATCCAAATACTACAAACACTGATAGTTTCAGCATATCAAAATGAGTTTAACCTATTTTCATTAGGAAAATTAAGACAAAAACTGCCATTTTTTCCCTATTTGTTCATAAAACTTGAAATAATTTCAGAATAAAGTACAACTGCATGAATCTTGATATAGAACTGAGATTCTGGATCCAAATACTACAAACACTGATAGTTTCAGCATATCAAAATGAGTTTAACCTAGTTTCATTAGGAAAATTAAGACAAAAACTGTCATTTTTTCCCTATTTGTTCATAAAACTTGAAATAATTTTAGAATAAAGTACAACTGTATGTCAGAATTGGCGCGAAACACCATAATTTGAATGTGGCTGCATATTGGTATCGTTCTTTGGACCACCAGGACTCCCATTCGAATTTTGATTTTTTTTCCTTGAATTTGAATCGTGTTAACTGACCAGACGCCATTAATATCGTGTGCTGCTTCCTTAAGAAACGTTAAATATTCCGAAAATATTTTATTTTCAATTAACAACTGTTGATTGCAATTTTGAAATCTTAGTGACTGCAATAGTACGACTTTTAAGGTTTTTTGAATTCCCGCAGAATTTAGGATAAATCCCCTTATTGAAAATGAGCATAGTTGTTGCATCTAGGACGTGGATAACAAGAAAATTCACAGAGAGACAAAGAATCTGAAACCATATTTCTGAACTTAGTGTGCTGAAGTATACGGAATTTATGACATCGATTACTGTTATGTTTTAACAGGTAGTCGAGTGGAATTATAATCCACTATAAAATTCAGTCCAAAAAATACGCGCTATTTTTTGGATACAATTTTATATTAAAAAAACGACTAAAAGAAAAACGCTAAATAATTTAAGAATTAAACAAACGATAAAATGAACAACAAAGAAGAATGGGGAAAAGGTAAAACTCGAAAAAACTATTTTTGGGCCTAAAACTAGAACACAACGTAAAGTCTGCAAAAGTGCGTCAAAAATGCTAGCCAGTGACGCGGGGTGGTGTGCAAACACCGTCGACTACCGTAGACGCCGTTAGCGTTGACGCTGACTTTTTCTTCTTCACAACACCTCCCATCAAAAATTGAAGCTCCTGGGTGGAAACGATTAGGCGTTGGTTTGGAGTTGGGCTTGAGCATGACGATTTATAACATTTGAACATATAACAGACTGAGTTGATATTTTTTAGTTGAGTTGACTTGGGTTGACTTGGATCAATTACTGGGATCGAATCTGACAGTCGGTTTCCTGATCCTGGTACTCTTTCTGATTGGCTCCGGAACGTCGTTAGGACTTGACTGAGTGACTCCAATTGGGGCGTCAATGACTTGGCGCTTCCCGCCTCTGGAATCTACCGGTAGACCGTTATTTCCCCCTTGCTGGCCAGCTTTAGTTATTACAGAAAAATTATCAACTTTAATATCGGGACGACAAATTAATGGGGTAACACATGGGTTTAATAAAATATGACTTGGTGAAGAATTTTCGTTACATTTTCCTGAGGATGATGGGCTTGGAGTAGGTGAACTTGATGCTTGTTGTTGTGGGGCGGCTGGACTTGAACTTGTGGAATTGTTGGTTGAACTTGAACTGGTGGAGTTGAATGACGATGCTTCAGCTTGAGATGTTGGACATGAAGCTGAAAATAAATCATTTGTTTTTGGATTTTCTGATAATGCGAAAATATCAATCATAGTTTCAAACCAATTGTCCTCTCTAGAGAGGGACAACTTATTTTTCAGCATCTGGTTTGCATGGAATTTTTTCGTCTTTCCATCATGTTCCACTAAATACACGACTGGGCTAACGACCTTTCTCACCACACCATCTTCCCATTTCCAATTGTTCTGACGATAAATCTTAACGAGAACTGACTCATCAACCTGAAAATCTTTTGATTTAACCCCCCGTTTTGCATCAAAATTAGCCTTCATTGATTTTTGCCGAAAGTTAAGGCATCCCTCATTTTTAACACTGAAATTTTTTGGATTTAGTAATGACATTTTGGTCCGTAATTTCCGGCCAATATGCACTTCTGCTGGGCACTTACCTCCAATTGTATCCATCGGCGTTGACCGATAGTACAATAAGAATTGATTCAACAATTCTTGGGAAACACTTCCCTCCCCTTTCAGCTTTCGGAGACCTCGTTTCAGGGTGTCGACGAATCTTTCCGCCTGACCATTGCTTTGTGGATGATAGGCTGGTGATCTGACGTGTTCAATACCAAATTCGGCGCACATTCTGGAAAAAGTTTCAGAAACGAATTGTGTTCCATTGTCTGAGACAATGGTTTCCGGGAAACCGTTTCGCGAGAAGATAGTTTCCAACATTGAAACCGTTCTGGAAGCTGAAATTGAACGTGTGATCATAACCTCTGGCCATTTTGTCAATGCATCGACAACTACCAAGTACCAAATGCCATTATCCGGACCTGCATAGTCAATATGCACCCGCTGCCACGGTTTCCTCGGCTGCGGCCATGGTTCAAGTGGTACCTTTTCCGTCGATTTTCTGCTTTCCTGACACCTTCGACATCGAATAACAGTTTCCATACAATCCGCGTCGATTCCTGGCCAATATACACATGTTCTTGCTAACTGTTTCATCCTTTCGATTCCCGGGTGATTTTCATGAAGCTGCTGGATTACCTGAATTCTTAACGACTCTGGAATTACGACACGCTCCTGCCATAATAGACATCCGTCCACAACTGATAAGAAATCCCTCTTATCTGAATATCTCTTCGATGAACTGTCTAGATTCTTGCTCCGCGGCCAACAATTTGATTCAACGAATCCAATGATTTTCCTCAAGTTGGCATCATTTTCCGTCGCTATCTGAATATCTGCAACGGTAACTGGTAACTTCCTTAAACTTTCTCTCAAATAGTTTGTATTTCCAAGGTAGACTTCTGCGACAACGACATCCTCGTCCACAAGTGGGACTCTCTGCATCATTCGTGACAACGCGTCCGCTTGTCCGAATCTATCTGTCTTGACGTACTCAATTCCGAAATCATATCCCATCATCATCGTTGCCCAACGAACCAACCGATTTTGTGAATGAACTGGGAGATCTCGCTTTTCTCCGAAAATTGCCAGCAATGGTTTGTGGTCTGTTTTCAGCGTGAACCTTCTCCCGAAAATATACTTGTGGAATCGCTTGATTGAAAACATTAATGCTAACGCTTCCTTCTCGATTTGCGAATAGTTCTTTTCTGCAGATGCCAATGATTTTGCCGCATGTGCGATTGGTTTTTCACTTCCGTCCGGCATTCTGTGCGAAATTACGCATCCGATTCCATATTCTGATGCATCAGCGGCCACCATGATCGGTAAATTCGGGTCGAAATGTGTCAAATTCAGGTCCGATGCCAAAACATTTTTCAATTCATCAAATTTTTCCTGTTCAACTTCCGTCCACTTCCACTTCACGTCCTTCTGGAGAAGCTTGTCTAATGGTCCTCTCATCGACTTCATTCCTGGAATGAATGCGGAATAATACGTGATCATTCCCATGAACGATTGGAGTTTTTTCTGGTTATCCGGTGGTAACATTTCCCTTATAACTTTCGTTTTGACTGGATTCGGTCTTCTTCCATTTTTGTCCACAATGAATCCAAGAAACTCGATTTGTTTCTTCGCGAATGCACATTTTTCCAGTCTTACATGGAACCCATATTCATGAATCCGCTCGAATAACTTCAACAAATTGGACTTGTGCTCTTCTTCGGTTTTTCCAATGACAATGATATCATCCAAATACGAAGCCACACCTTCCAATCCAGAAATCATCTTGTCCACAATTTGTTGAAATATCGCTGGGGCTGTTTTGACTCCGAATGGTAATCTCTTGTACTTGAATAATCCCAAATGAGTATTTATCACGCACAATTTCTGAGATTCTGCATCCAATTCCACTTGTAGATAAGCATCGGCTAAATCGATTTGTGAAAATAATTGGCCTCCATTCAAATTTGCAAAAATATCCTGCGGTGTTGGCAATGGATGAATCTCGTCCTCCAGATTGGCATTGAGTCCTGTCCTGAAATCAGCACACAATCTTGTTTTTCCATTCGATTTCTTGACGAGAACGACCGGTGCAGCCCATTTGCTGTGATTTATCTTCTCCAGCACTCCCATATTGATTAATCGTTCAATTTCCGACGTTGCAACCTCGATCGATCCATAAGGCACCGGCCTTGCCTTCTTGTACACTGGAGTTGCATCCTTCTTGGTCTTGAGCGTGGCTTGCTCTTTCACGCATGTTCCTAAATCTTCCTGGAACACAGAGGGAAATTTTTGAAAAATTTCCGTTGAGATATTCTCTGCGATTTGTTCAGCTCGAATTTGGTTGACCATCATATCCATATGGTATTTCATTTCCTCTGATTGATTGATGAAATCTAATCCTAGTAGATTGCCTTCTTTGCGAACATATATCCAGCCTTGACCATTTGATCCTTTCATTTCGAAGCTACATCTGAACTTCCCGTCGATTTCCATTTCCGACCCGTTTGCACAATGGATTTGAACATTTGATGACGATAATTCTGGCTTTCCGAGCCTGTTCCAATCGTTTCTCCCAATCAATGTGATGTCTGAACCGGTGTCCACTTGGAAATCGAGCCACGTGTCCGACACTTTCACTTTCAGAAATTTCCGAATCGCGTTGACCGTACAACTTGCAACAACATTCTGGCTTTTCCTTTGTTCTCTTGATCGACAATCCTTCTTAAAATGTCCAATTTTGCCGCAATTCCAACACTCTCCGATCTTCTTACCCGATCGGCTTTTGCTCCTGGTCTGATATTGTTTCCTTTCCTCATCCCTGGGCTTCTTGTCCTTGTTGTATTTGTTATCCTTCTTCGGATATCTTTCTACATGATTGACATATGGTTTGGAACTTTGGATTTCTTCCGAATCCTTTTTTAAGCTGATAATCCTCATCCATTCTGCATAAAGATCCTTGATTGAAGTAGATTTCTTCTCGACCGTCCGAACTTCCATGAATTGTAGGAAATGATTCCTAATTTTCTCATCCTTGTTCCTGTCTAGACCTTTTATGAAGAAAAATACCTTCCAATCTTCCGTTTTCAGCTCATCCAACTTAGCTAACTCGCACAAGGCGTTCACCCGATTTGTGTAGTCCGTCGGCGTCTCTTCCATTTTACTGATTTGCATGCAAGCAAATCGATGTGCGAATATAGACCTCTTTACATCAAACAATGCTGACAACTGCTTGACGACTTCCTCGAATGTTAAATCACTGCATTTCTGCGGCTTCACAGACGCTACCAGTTGTTCGTAACACGCCTCCGAAAGTTTACCTAACAATAATTGGCGTTTTCCCATATCCGTCAGCGATTGTCCTTCCAGATTCATGATGTCTGAATACCTGCTGTACCATCGGGGAAAAGTTCGATTCTCGTCCAAATCGAACTCGAAATTCGGGATTCTGTTCGAAAGTGCATTAATAAGCGGTGTTTCACTTACGACTTTTTCGGAATTTCCCTGAATTGTAGGGCTCGGCGGAGTTGCCATTTCTTTTGAGTTCTTCACCATTGATGTCATCAACTCCATGAATTGAGCCGTTTGCCGGCGCCCTTCATCCGCCAAAATCTGATTTTGTTCCATTTGACGTTGCATCATCTCCATCATTTTGTTCAATGTGTAATTTCCATCTGGTTTTTGATCATCCTCCATCCTGTAATAAATTTACCCCCGGACAAGAAAAAAATTTCTTACCCTCTTTTTGGAATTTATTAACGGAAATTAAAAACACAAAAACAAGAAAATTTCACAATTTGCGCTTGTTCGGAGCAATTGAATTTTTTCAATTTGCTTCCAGCCTGATCGCCACTGTTATGTTTTATCAGGTAGTCGAGTGGAATTATAATCCACTATAAAATTCAGTCCAAAAAATACGCGCTATTTTTTGGATACAATTTTATATTAAAAAAACGACTAAAAGAAAAACGCTAAATAATTTAAGAATTAAACAAACGATAAAATGAACAACAAAGAAGAATGGGGAAAAGGTAAAACTCGAAAAAACTATTTTTGGGCCTAAAACTAGAACACAACGTAAAGTCTGCAAAAGTGCGTCAAAAATGCTAGCCAGTGACGCGGGGTGGTGTGCAAACACCGTCGACTACCGTAGACGCCGTTAGCGTTGACGCTGACTTTTTCTTCTTCACAACAATTACATAGAGAATATCTTGGGTAAAGCTCTGGAAACAAGGTGAATATCTGAATATTTATAAAAAAAGTTACCTGAGCAAACATTAACTGATTTTGTCGTTGACGTAGCTCACTATGTGATGTAGAAACATGTTTAGACGATTTTTTCTAAAATAATCAATAAAAACTTCAAGATGGTGAAAATTATCTTACAATTTGATATATGAGTTTAGCAAACGTGGCAATATTCAAAGAATTAGTACATACTGTTAATACAATAATTACGAGGAAAAAATAATCTACATTCACAGCTGAACATGAGCCATCGACGGTTACCCAGGTGATGAGCTCAACGCTGAAAATCAAGGCACAATCTGCTAAAGAAAGTTATTTTCATAGATAATTGGTTGATTTGTTACATTTGGCAATAAAAACAGTGTACCCTATAGCTATCAACCAGCAAACTGTTAAGCTTATAGTTACTGCATATTTTGAAGAAGAGGTACGTAATGGCCAATAGGATACAACAAAACGATTAGCAGCCATGACTGATTGGACCAGAACCCCAGCTATATAGGCCACCCAGTTGGAGAGTTGCCCAAAAAAAACGTTGAAGATGAATGGAAGGTAGGTGTATCCACTGAAGTACTTTTTTTTAACTTCTTAAGGTAGACCTATCCGGACGTGTCAAGTTGTCTTTTATATAAATTATAGACAACAATTGATTCCAAAAAATCGTGGCGAACCGAAAGTTTTCATTTCTTCAGTCAAAAAAAAACGATTTGCTTGAGTGAAAAGTGACCTAATGTATTTTTGAGGGTAGGACAATACATTAGAAAACTAAAATATTATACGACAAAAATATTTTCGACAATTTCCTAAGAAAACAAAAATATTAGATGACAATTTCATTAGCGACTAATTCATTGGAAAATCATTTCCTTAGAAAATCGCATTGGAACGCGTTTGCTGGAGGGTAGTCCTTGTGTTAGTAGCGTTTCAAGACGCGAATTAAGATATTTAAGGCGCATGCGCCTTGAAATGTCTGCGTCTCTCAACGACCAGGGCCGGCAACCAACTGCCCTTATCATGTGACGTTGAGAAACGCAGACATTTCAAGGCGCATGCGCCTTAAATATCGTTCGCGTCTTGAAACGCTACAAACACAAGGACTACCCTCCAGCAAACGCGCTCCAATGCGATTTTCTAAGGAAATGGTTTTCCAATGAATTACTGTTCGTTCAATTCAATTCCAAACGCGCACCACTGTTTTCGCAAGTTTGTGGGGCCCTTTCCGTGTTCATACGTATTGAAAATATTATTTTTGAGTCATAAATGCATTTTTGGTATCTATTAGACGAATTATAAAAAAATTATTTTTTTGTCCGTCCCCCGGAACACACCTAAAAACCGAGGTTTGTCAGTAGAGCGCGTTTGGAATCGGTTTGTTGCTACAGTAGTCGCTAATGAAATTGTCATCTAATATTTTTGTTTTCTTAGGAAATTGTCGAAAATATTTTTGTCGTATAATATTTTAGTTTTCTAATGTATTGTCCTACCCTCGTATTTTTAGTCCCAGTTTGTTTTTCTAGGCCATATCACTTCATAAATTTCCACAATTAATTTTTCGCGAATTTTTCAAAAATAACATGTTTTTAATTCTTTAAAATAACACAAAAAGATGCGAAAAATAAGTTATATGGCATAGAAAAACAAATAGGGACTTGAAATCCATAATGGCCCCATTTTAAGATAGTGTTTCAGTTGTTTCATTTTTCTATCGACGACTTGAATTTAATATTGTCAAGTTAAAAATTTTGGATCATCCATTTTCTACTAAAGACAGCACCGCAACCGCTCGCATTTAGAAATAGCATGACTGTGTGAGAGATTTAGCTTTTCTGGGTAGGTCAAAACCAACATGCATGATCAAGAATATTTGAGTTGACAATAAAATAATTTCTAATAAAATTCCCAAAGAACTTACAGTAAAGTTGATGGAGCCGCCCATATAAAAAATATAAAACAAATCAAAAAATCTGAAATAGTTCGTGATCTACAAAGATGATAAAATGATGCCCGGAATTTCGGATTTCTACTCAGCGCTTGAAGTACGTAGACGGTTACGATGACCCCATAACCGGATATCTGAATCAGCTTTAACAAAAGTGAAATTTTAAAATTTCAGATTACAATTTGCATTGCTAGCCCAGTAGCAATTCTGAATGTTTTGGAAGGTAATTGAGCTGCGGTGTCTGAATCCATTTTCTGAAATAATTGTAGAAAAGGCAGGGTTTTTTGAGCGAATTAAAAAAGCCGGAACCCCAATTCTTGCGGCAGACTTTATGGAGGAGGGGGTTGGACGCAGACAATGTACTGTTCTGGACTACGCCCACTGCATTATTTTTACAATTGTAATTATTTTCTTGTTTTCGATAGAAAAAAAAAACACTTGTTTGGAATTTTTTGGTGGGAACTTGAATAAATAAATTTTTTAGAATGTTTCAAGAATACGATGGGCGGAATCGAGAAATGTGAACTGTTTGCGTTCAAATCCCGCCTCGGCCTCCAGAGAGTCCGCAAAAACAGATTTCTGTTGAGAGTCGGTCACTTTTACAAACCGTGGATGTCTATAAACCAATGCACAAAGCTGTATTAAACTAAATTTTCTAAAATTATAAAACATTCTCGTTATTTAATTTGAAGACAAATTGACGAACTCGTCTTGGTAGACCCTTAATAAATTGGCATGTTTTACACTACGCGCGGAATATACGAGTTAATTTTTTTCCCGCCGCTGCGATCAATCACGTCAACACAATTTTTGACTGACGCACTTCTGGAGCACGTTTTAATTTCCAGTTTTCTGGATTACCCTAGGGTAATTCTTGAAATAAATGTCTTGAATGGGTTCTCACAAAAAAAACTCACTTCATTTTTATTTATGTTGAGCATAATAATACACCAAAAAGTAATGGGAAAAATATTCACAAAAGTTGCTGGTTTCATTATTTGTTTTTTTTCAGTTTTTTTTTCTTGTAACGAGTTTGCGAAATCACGCCTGAATAATTTCACAAAAGTTTTTGGCTTCATTATTTGTTTGTTTTTCTTGTAATGAGTGTGAGAATTTCATCAAAATCTTTTGCTGAAAATAAGGGTGAGGTTTTAGGTTTTCCAAAGATCTTAAAACAGTTAGAAAAATTATAATGAAATTAGACAAATTACCATTATTTTTGTAAGCACGTTCATCTTTGACCAAAGGTACAATGAATAATATAACCAACTGGTATTGTCAACTTAAAAATTTTGGATCATTCATTTTCTACTAAAAGACCGCAGCGCAACCGCTCGCAGGTGAAAATAGCATGACTATGTGAGAGACTTAGATTTTCTGGGTAGGTCAAAACCAACTTGAATGATCAAGAATATTTGAGTTGACAATATAAATAAACAACTTTTAAGTACAGCGTGTCTGAAAAGATGGATAAAATAAATAATTAAACGTGAAAAAATATAACTCTGAATAAAAAATACAAAAACACTATTATAATAGCAAAAACATACAATCAAATACATATTCTAATGGACGTAAAAACTCGCTTACAATCTCAACAAATAACATTCTAAAAGTTTTTAAGAATCTATCACCAGATTTTCTTATATAAACTGAAAACTTCTCTATTGAAATAAAAAAAAGCTAAAATACTTATTCAAGCTAAATACTGCAGCATAAGCAAAAGTAAATTCAACTATTCCACATGGACGAAAATAATAAGTAAAATAGCCACCAAAAAAAACAAGATAATAAAATAATAAAAGTAAAAACAGAAATGAAATGACAGACCCTAAACGTAATGAACTACTTAGTGTATCTAAAATCAAAATAGGCTTATTATTAAATCATAACGAAAACGTGGATAAGAACTACTAATGAAAATTAATAATGAAAAATTGAATAAAGCAAAAGAAAATAGAACAAATAAAAAAGATTGCTGAAGATATAAGATGAAAATTCTAGCAGCTCGTTGTGCATTTCGAGGAAATTCCCTACGCAAAACGAGCGGCCAGGAATTTTCGTCTTGACAATAATACACTAAAAAAATTAACCTGCCTTATTTCCTTAAAAAAAGTAAAGCAAAAGCAAAACTCTACATTATATCCCCTAACTTATAAAAACCCCTAACACTGCAATAATTATAATTAAAAATGAAATTAATAAACTTAAACTAAACTTACTAATAAAATTAAAATTATTATTATTATGAATAATAATACATAAAACATACAATGAAAAGCAATTTCATAATAAATACTTTGACTTCTAGCACCAATAGCACCAATCCTTAGATTTACTAACTACACCACTAATTAAAGCTGTATATACAGCAAAAAAAAACAAAAGTGCATATTCAAAGCTTAAAAAATAAATAAAAAATAAGGTAACGGAAATCACTCTGAATATACGGCTTGTAAAAAGAAACAGAAGAAGGAGAAAAAATTTCGCCCTGCAATTGGAAAATTAGAGAACAATAATGGGCGTGACACAGTTTTTTACAGCTGTGTTTTGGTTGGAGGAAATTCAAATATTTGAATTTTTGTGTGTGATTTCGGAAATCATCATCATTCATCATCATCTATCATCATTATTTCCAAAATAATGACACATATCCGGAAACAATATGTCAATTCGGTGTATGCACACATTTTATTAGAAGCTAATGAATTAGTAGCGGGTAGTTTGGGTTTCAAGCTCACTTGTCTCTACTTCCCAAAACCCTATTAAGATAATTCTAAGTGATAACTGACCACTTTTGACCGAATATCTATAAAAATGACGAACACAAAGTTTACACGACAAGTTTATTACTATAAAATCAAAAGAAAACAAACAAAAAGTCAAAAATGCAACGAGAACTGGTTACATATAAAAATTCCTCACTATATATTTGAATTTGGTGTGAACACCGTGACGAGCAATTACGGTCGCACCCAGACATGCGCACCGTACACATTCAAAATTGGATGGGGTTTACTAATTCGGTTCAAATTGACACACAGTGCCCCATGCCATTAATATCGTTTGCTGATTCCTACAGAAACGTTAAATATTCCGAAAATATTTTATTTTCAATTAATTATTGTTGATTGTAATTTAGAAACCTTGGTGATTGCAATAGTACGACTTTTAAGGTTTTTTGAATTCCCGCAGAATTTAGGATAAATCCCCTTATTGAAAATGAGCATAGTTGTTGCATCTAGGACGTGGATAACAAGAAAATTCACAGAGAGACAAAGAATCTGAAACCATATTTCTGAACTTAGTGTGCTGAAGTATGCGGAATTTATGACATCGATTACATAGAGAATATCTTGGGTAAAGCTCTGGAAACAAGGTGAATATCTGAAATATTTATAAAAAAATTACCTGAGCAAACATTAACTGATTTTTTCGTTGACGTTGGTCACTGTGTGATGTAGAAACTTGTTGAGACGATTTTTTCTAAAATAATCAATAAAAACTTCAAGATCATGGAAATTATCTTACAATTTGATATATGAGTTTAACGAACGTGGCAATATTCAAAGAATTAGTACAGAGAGTTAATACAATAATTGCAAGGAGAAAATAATCTGCATTCACAGCTGAACATGAGCCATCGACGGTTACCCAGGTGATGAGCTCAACGCTGAAAATCAAGGCACAATCTGATAATGAAAGTTATTTTCATAGATAATTGGTTAATTTGCTACCTTTGGCAATAAAAACAGTATACCCTATAGCTATCAACCAGCAAATTGTTAAGCTTATAGTTACTGCATATTTTGAAGAAGATGTACGTAATGGCCAATAGGACACAACAAAACGATTAACAGCCATGACTGATTGGACCAGAACCCCAGCTATATAGGCCACCCAGTTGGAGAGTTGCCCAAAGCTAACGTTGAAGATGAATGGAAGGTAGGTGTATCCACTGAAGTACTTTTTTAAAACTTCTTAAGGCAGACCTATCCGGACGTGTCAAGTTGTCTTTTATATAAATTATAGACAACAATTGATTCCAAAAAATCGTGGCGAACTCAAAGTTTTCATCTCTTCAGTCGATTTAATTTTTTTTTTCGAAATTTTATAATAAAATACTGTTGTCTCACCACGAAGCGTCAGACCCTTTGAGAGGATAGGCCAAATGTTTGGAGGCTCAATTGTTTGGAAGCACATGTGCTTGGAGGCACAAGTGTTATTGTCAACTCAATTATTCTTGATCATTGCGTTCGGAAGGCTGCTCAACCTCACAGCCGCTCCGCACGCACACGACGCGGCTGCCGACACTCACACACACTGGAAAATTTGAAAAATTTATTTTCCCGCCGATTTCAGTGTGTGTTAGTGTCGGCAGCCGCGTCGTGTGCGTGCGGAGCGGCTGTGAGGTTGAGCAGCCTTCCGAACGCAATGATCAAGAATAATTGAGTTGACAATAGTTTTTGTAGCGTTTCAAGATGCGAACGACATTTAATGCGCATGTGCCTTGAAATGTCTGCGTCACATGCGCATCAAACGTCGTTCGCATCTTGAAACGATATTGTCAAGATAATAATTTCTGGCCGCTCGTTTTGCGGAGTGTCGTTGGGAATTTTCTCGCAACGCAACCGCGACGCGCTCAAATTCAAATTTCTCAGTTGGTTTTGCGCGTTGCGGTTGCGATGCGAGGAAATTCCCAACGACACTCCGCCAAACGAGCGGCCAGGAATCTTCATCTTGACAATATAAAAACGAACACATGTGCCTCACTCTTATTCTTTTTCGTTTTGCTATTTTTCTAACTTTAAAACCAGCATTAAAAAAAAAACAATTTTTCAAATTTGCTTGAGTGAAAAGTGACCTAATGTATTTTTAGTCCCAATTTGTTTTTCTAGGCCATATCACTTCATAAATTTCCACAATTAATTTTTCGCGAATTTTTAAAAAATAACATGTTTTTAATTCTTTAAAATAACACAAAAAGATGCGAAAAATAAGTTATATGGCATAGAAAAACAAATAGGGACTTGAAATCCATAATGGCCCCATTTTAAGATAGTGTTCCAGTTGTTTTCATTTTTCTATCGACGACTTGAATTTAATAAATAACATAATTTATAATAAAATTCCCAAAGAACTTACAGTAAAGTTGATGGAGCCGCCCATATAAAAAATATAAAACAAATCAAAAAATCAGAAATAGTTCGTGATCTACAAAGATGATAAAATGATGCCCGGAATTTCGGATTTCTACTCAGCGCTTGAAGTACGTAGACAGTTATGATTACCCCATATCCGGATATCTGAAACAACTTTAACAAAAGGTGTAATCTTAAAATTTCGGATTACAATTAGCAGTGCTAGGCCAACAGCAATTCTGAGTGTTTTGGAAGGTAATTGAGCTGCGGGGTCTGAATCCATTTTCTGAAATAATTATAGAAAATGTATAAGGGTTTTGTTTCAGACAATTAAAAAAGCTGGAAGAAGAAACGCTCAAAATATCTAAAAACCGAACTATAGTTAATAAACTGTATTTGATGGCACGGTTTGTAAAAGTAAACGTAACCTGTGATTGCTGACCTTATGCGGCAGCCTTTATGTAGGCGTGGTTTGCCACCAACTGCATTATCTTTCCCATTTTATTTATTTTCTTTGTTTTTGATTTTTTGATTTTTTGGTGGGAACTTGAATAAATATTTTTTTTTAAAGGTTTATCCAAAATTACTAATCAAAACAACTTTAGGGATATGAGGAATATGCAGTGATGTTAGATTAATTTTGTAAGATACATTTTTCTTTTTTTAGATTAAATTTTATTTTTAAATTTTTTGCGCTTACTTTTATGTAGTCCAAATTAGCGAAAAATATATTTGTTTTTCTTGTAACGAGTGTGCGAAAAAAAAGAGTTTGCAAAGTAATTTCACAAAAGTTTTTGGGTTCTTAATTTATTTTTTTCTGCTTTTTTTCTTATAATGGGTTTGCGAATTTCAGCAAGATTTTTTTGCCAGATTTAGATTCTAACATTTGAGAAAATGGCGCTTGACGTTGGTTAACCAAACGGTTAATCCTCCTACTAAAAAAAACTAATAAAAAAATAGAAATATTAATTAAATAACTCAAACCAATTCACAACCTTTCAACACTAAAGATAATTAAACCCTGTACTCTTTGTTTCTGTAATATACATACAACCGATACAAGCGATGAGAAGATTTTCACGATTAAACCACTTCCCAATCGCCAAAACACCCGGAAATTGATGTCAGCAGCTGACAGTAGGTATCCTAAACGTCGCCTGGTCTACCAGAAACTTTTCCGAAAAAGTGTCATGGTTTGGGCCCGGCTTACGTCCGATGGTAAGGCTCCACTCGTTTTCATTTAGCGAAACGTCAAAGTTAACTCGGAACTTACCAAAAAGTTTTTTTGAAGGCTGTTTTGCTACCTAGGGGTTCTCAGCACTTTGCTGGACAGCATTTGATTTTTCAACAGGATTAGGCCCCGTTCCACGGATCGAAATCGATCAAGGCTGTGCTGGAGCGAGATTTTCCAGGATTTTGAGGTCATGACTTGTGGCCAGCTTTCTCGCCCGATCTCAACTCAATCGACTTTTCTGTGTGGGAATATTGGAGATCAAGGTTTCTACTCGTTCTCCTCCAACTTTGGACCCTCTCGAGGCCGCACTTCAAAAAGCGTGGGCTGAAAGCGATGACGAATACCTGCGGCGCACCGCTGATTTTATTGCTGCACGTCTGACGGCCTGTGTTGGGCCGAAGGGTCTAACTTCGAACATCTTTTGTAACTTGTTTTTATTGAGTTTTTTGTTTCATAAAATAAGCTTGGTTTCTGATAAAAACGCTTTGTTTTGGAAATTCACATAAAAACGTTGCGATCAATACTTAAGAGACAATGTCTGACTCGCGTTAAATTTAACACGTTAGTACGTGCCCTAGGCCGAATAATTGTGCTATCAACTTGAAACTTCGTGTGTGAGTGCGGTAGGGGTCAAAGACTTCTTCCGTACCACAAAACATGTGAAGTGTCCCGACGTTCGGGGGGAGCACCCCGTTTTGTCTTACAACTTTGACTAGCTATAACTTAGCTTATTTCCCGAACTATGAGCAGATATGTATATTATTAGAAAGCTCTCATTTAGTTCTACAACTTTATGGTTGACAACAAAGCGCAAAAAAATTTTTTTGAGTATGAAAATGTTGAAGATAGAAAATTGGATTTAGTTTTTCATAATTTTCAACTGAAAACCCCCTAATCCGGTATAAAAATTTTACGAATTCCTGTAGAAAATAATTTTTCCTATCGAATGATATATAGAATATCAAAAACTGAGGGGACCATTGTTTCAAAAAATAGGCAAATATGTCGAAAAATGACACTTTTTGGCCAATCATGCACATTCAAATGAGCTGTAAATACCTTAAAATTGAACTTTTTGTTTCAAATTTGAACATAAATAGTAGTTTTTATCATTTTCTTCGCTTTGTTGTCAACCATAAAGTTGTAGAACTAAATGAGAGCTTTCTAATAATATACATATCTGCTCAAAATAAGCTAAGTTATAGCTAGTCAAAGTTGTAAGACAAAACGGGGTGCTCCCCCCGAACGCCGGGACACTTCACATGTTTTGTAGTACGAAAGTAATCTTTGACCCCTACCGCACTCACACACGAAGTTTCAAGTTGATAGCACAATTATTCGGCCTAGGGCACTAGGATTCAACCCGACTCGGACATCGTCTCTTAAATAAACTAAAAAACTTAAATTACTCTATAGTACCAAAACATCACCAGTAGAGTACATCCAACGAGGTTTTAAAACAATGAAATATCAGGTACAACAACTGTGTACGTTTGAATACGCCGGGACTACTGTACCTGCACTTACATGTGCAGGTGGAGTAGTCTCTACAAAATTTAAAACATTATTATTAATACTAATACATAAAACATACAATGAACTAGCAGTGTCATAAGAAATACTTTGACTTCTAGCACGTAGCACCAATCTTAGATTTACTAACTAATTAAGAGACGATGTCCGAGTCGCGTTGAATCATCGTGCCCTAGGCCGAATAATTGTGCTATCAACTTGAAACTTTGTGTGTGAGTGTGTTAGGGGTCAAAGATTATTTTCGTACCACAAAACCTGTGAAGTGTCCCGGCGTTCGGGGGGAGCTCCCCGTTTTGTCTTACAACTTTGACTAGCTATAACTTTGCTTATTTCCTGAACAATGAGCAGATATGTATATTATTAGAAAGCTCTTATTAAGCTCTACAACTTTATTGTTGACAACAAAGCGCAAAAAAATTTTTTTGAGTATGAAAATGTTGATGATAGAAAATTAGATTTAGTTTTTCATAATTTTCAAATGAAAAAACCCCCAATCCGGTATAAAAATTTTACGAATTCCTGTAGAAAATGATTTTTCCTATCGAATGGTGTATAGAAGATTAAAAACTGAGGGGACCATTGTTTCGAAAAATAGGCAAATATGTCAAAAAATGACACTTTTTGGCCAATAATACACATTCAAATGAGCTGTAAATACCTTAAAATTGAGCTTTTTGTTTCAAATTTGAACTTAAAAGGTTGTTTTTATCATTTTCTTCCATTTCGAGCCATTTTTGTCAAAAAAATCGAAAAAAAAATTTTTTTTGAAAATTTCGATGACTTTTTTTTGGTCAATTTTTCGAAAAATGTTGTAAAAATTTTTTTTGCGTTTTTTGCCAATTTTATGTCGTAAACATCATAATTGGTCGTTTTTTATAAGAACAGAAACATTTTTGAGCAAAAAACGTTTCAAAAATTTTTATACAAAATTTTTCGAAAAATTGACCAAAAAAAGTCATCGAAAATTTTCAAAAAAATTTTTTTTCCGATTTTTTGACAAAAATGGCTCGAAATGGAAGAAAATGATAAAAACAACCATTTAAGTTCAAATTTGAAACAAAAAGCTCAATTTTAAGTTATTTACAGCTCATTTGAATGTGTATTATTGGCCAAAAAGTGTCATTTTTTGACATATTTGCCTATTTTTCGAAACAATGGTCCCCTCAGTTTTTAATCTTCTATATACCATTCGATAGGAAAAATCATTTTCTACAGGAATTCGTAAAATTTTTATACCGGATTGGGGGTTTTTTCATTTGAAAATTATGAAAAACTAAATCTAATTTTCTATCATCAACATTTTCATACTCAAAAAAATTTTTTTGCGCTTTGTTGTCAACAATAAAGTTGTAGAGCTTAATAAGAGCTTTCTAATAATATACATATCTGCTCATTGTTCGGGAAATAAGCAAAGTTATAGCTAGTCAAAGTTGTAAGACAAAACGGGGAGCTATCCCCGAACGCCGGGACACTTCACAGGTTTTGTGGTACGAAAATAATCTTTGACCCCTAACACACTCACACACAAAGTTTCAAGTTGATAGCACAATTATTCGGCCTAGGGCACATACTAACCTGTTAAATTTAACGCGACTTAGACATTGTCTCTTAAAGTTGTATATACAGCAAAACCAATTAAACATTAAAAAAAAACAACACTGCATACTCAAAGCTTAAAAAAATAAAATAAAAACAAGGTAACGTAAATCACTCTAAATATATAACAATAAAAGAAATGTCAGGTACTAAGAGAAACGAAATTTCTGATGAATTTAGAGGGGTTATCTGTTCTTTTTTTAAAAAGTTTAATACCATCTAGTAAATCTTGTGCTAAACCTATAAAGGTAACTTTAGTAGAACCTTGACGATTCTGACTACTCCTAAATGAGCTTAGAGCGCAGACAGGACACGTTTTTGCTTGTTCAAAAGAAATTTGTCACGTTCCATTCACAAACCAGCTGATATCTAAGGCAATTAATGTCTGGAAAGTTTTAAGCACTTCAAAACACCTGTAGATTTGCAAATGTGTTCTATTTTTTCTGAGAATAACAACTTTTTTCCGATAAACGGCGGAGGCGTGCCGGATAGGGAAGCTGTATTCCAGGAGTCTTTCCACGTAGCGGCACGTGGCACCTGGTTTTATAAATAGTTCAATTACTAGATTAAGGTTCCCTTAAAATTACTTTATTGTCAACTCAAATATTCCTGATCATGCAAGTTAGTTTTGATCTACCCAGAAAATCTAAGTCTCTCACACTGTCGTGCTATTTTTAAATGCGAGCGGTTGCGTTGCGGTCTTTTAGTAGAATGTGGATGATCCAAAATTTTTAACTCGACAATATTTAATACCCCTTTGGGCAATTGATGGATGATTTCTAGATAATCTTTAAAAATACATAAAACATTGTATACTGTCTTTTACAATTTCATTTAAATAACTATATTTAAAATCCACATTATAAAATATTGTAGGCCAAATTTTACTTAAATCATAAACCGGATAGATATCTAAAAAAATTTCTAATATAATCCTTAAGAATAAAATAAACGATCAAAAGTCAAAAAATTACACGAGTCAAAAAATGAAGTAGTTAATGAGGGTTCTCAGTTATTACTCAGCCTCCAACGATAATTAGAAAATTGACCAATATCCTTTCATTTTAAATACAACTCTGCACCTGCCCTTTTAGTGTTCTGTCTAACCAGGTGCTAATCTGATTTGTTCACAGAAATTTAAAATTATGAATGTACACTTATAAAAATCATAATTCTACCAAAGATTAATAACAATTTTGATTTTGAATATTAATAGTTTAAACTTAACTCATATATTTTATTAAAAAATACAATTATCACAACCAAAAAATTGTATATTACCAACTATAATAATTATAACAAGAATACTAGAAATAACTGAAATACACACAAAATTAATTCCCATAAAGCCCCTGAAAAATTCAAAAAATAACTTAAAATTTATAAGAATGATAAAAAATTAAATAAGAAAAAATAAATAATTAGATTCTATAAGAAAAACCGTTTAAATATATTTTCTATAACTTAATAAGCTAGGTCCAAATAATAGCAAACTCTAAATCAACAATAAAACACCTAAATAACTTTTAACAACATTAATTTTAGATAAACTCGAAAAATAAACTAAAATAACAAAAATACCACTCAAAAAAATTGTATTCTATTCCGGAATAATTTTATCATAGAATGAATGGCGTAATTTGGGAACTAAAGTTCCAAAATATATCTCAATGCACTTTTTTATTATATTTTTATTATAAATATATTTTTCTTTCATTTTAATTTATTTTTCTTAAATTTTTTTTTGTATTTTTCACACCTGCGGACTAGTTTTCGCCGCTGGCCACTTTTTCTAGGCCATTATTTTGAGGCGTGTTTTCTTGGCTTCTAGGTGGTATTAGAAAATTTTAATTATCATCTCAGATGCATTCATTAGCTCCTTAAAGTCCTCCTTTATACATTATATTTATTTTATAAATATAATGTATATATTAGTACATTATATTTATAAATAAATATGATTCTTCTTTTTTTCTAGCTGAGAATTTGGCTGAGGAAAAACGGGGATTTTTTTTGTCTACTTTTTCGTGCTGAGAATTTGAATACATAATAATGAATAATATATATTTTTTAAATAAATTTGTTGAACTATCTGAAACATTTTCAAATTTCAATATAAATAATGTCATATGTGAATTTCTGGAATTCTCCGAAACCGTCCCACTCTCTACAACAGATATCCCAGGGTCATTAATATCATCATGCCCTTTAAAAACAATATACATTCCGAAAATGTTTTATTTTCAATTAACAACTGTTGGTTTTGATTTTGAAATCTTGGAGATTGGAATAGTATGACTTGAAAGTTCTCTTGAATTCCCGCAGAATTTAGGATGAATCCCCTTATTGAAAATGAGCATAATTGTTGCATCCAGGACATGGATAACAAGAAAATTCAGAGAAAGACAAATAAATTGAAACCATATTTCTGAATTTAGTGTGCTGACGTATAGTGCATTTATCATATCGATTACATAGAGCATATCTTGGGTAAAGCTCTGGAAATAATAGGTTAATATTTGAATATTTATTAATATTTACCTGAGCAAACATTAATCGATTTTTTCGTTGACGTAGGTCACTTTGTGATGTAGAAAAATGTTGAGAAGATTTTTTCTAAAAAAAAATCAATAAAAACTTCAATTTGTTGAAAATTATCTTACAATTTGACATACGAGTTTAAAAAACGTGGCAATATTCAGAGAATTCGAACAGACTGTTACTACAATAATTGCAAGGAAGAAATAATCAGCATTCGAAGATGAACATGAGCCATCGACGTTTACCCAGGAAATGAGCTCAACGCTGAAAATGAAGGCGCATCCTGCTAAAGAAAGTCATGGCCATCGATAATTGATTAATTTGTTACCTTGGGTAACAAAAACTGTAAACCCGATAGCTATCAACCAGCAAATTGTTAAGGTTATATTTACCGCATATTTTGTTGAAGAGGTATGTAATGGCCAATAGGATACAACGAAACGATTGGCAGACATGACTGATTGGACAAGGATTCCAGCTATGAAGGCTCCCCAGTTGGAAATTTGCCCAAAAATAACGTTGACGACGAATGGAAGATAGGTGTATCCACTGAAGTAATTTTTTTTTGAAAACTTCTTATAGGTGGCTTTCCGGAGCTAAGGAATGTACAATTTATAATCAAATTACGAAAAAACTTACAGTAAAGTTGATGGAGCCGCCCATATAAAAAATATGAAACAAATCATAAAATCTGAAATACATCGTGACGTACAAAGATGATAAAATGATGACCGGAATTTCGGATTTCTTCTCAACGCTTGAAATACGTAGACCGTTATGATGACCCCATATCCGGATATCTGAAACAACTTTAACAAAGGTGAAATTTTAATATTTCAGATTACAATTAGCATTGCTAGACCAGCAGCAATTCTGAGTGTTTTGGAAGGTAATTTAGCTCCGGTTTCTATATCCATTTTCTGAAATTATTATAAAAAATGAATGGGGTTTTTTAAAAATAATTTTTAAAAACCGAAAGTCGCTCAAAATATCTGAAAACTGAACAATGCAATAAAATGTATTTGATGTTTATAAACCAATACACAAAACTTTATTAAACTCAATTTTCTAAAATTATAAAACATTTTTGTTATTTATTTGGAGCATACATACATCAAAAAGTAATCGGGAAAAACATTCGACCAAAAAACGAAAAATTCAAAAAGCGTACATTGATTTTCCCATAAGAATGGTGGGGGCATCGGAAAAACAAGGAGTGCGATGCGGAGTGTGTGACCGCGACGCTACCGAAAACATTAAACACCAAACTGGAATTCATTTGAACTTATAGAAAAGCTAATATATGAGTAATATAATTTCTAAACTTAGAATATATTATTTTCTCTCATTTCTGAAATTTGAAGTTTCAGTGATGAGCGAAAACACGCGTGAATAATTTCACAAAACTTTTTGGTTTCATCATTTGATTTTTTCTGTTTTTTGTCTTCTTTTAATGAGTTTGCGAATTTCACCAAGACTTTTTTGCTGAAAATAAAAGTGACGTCCTATGGTTTTCTAAAAAAACTGTAAAAACAGATAAAAATTACTGAAAATTAAAAAAAAACCGTAAATTTCAATTCAGTGCATTTTTAGACTGTTTTCAGAACTTCTAGAAATTTATAAGTAACTAAAAAATGCCCTGAACATTTTATTTTTCGAATAAAATAATTTCTATACCAAAATAAATTGAGGAACTGTTAAAATAGGCCAATTTGCGTTAGGGCGCACTTGCAACATCGAAGAATGAAACTAGCCGGTTTTTGAAGTTTTTGAAAAACATCAAATTGGATTTTTGGCACTTTTGTAAGCTTTTAAAAAAATACAATACCAGGTGAAATTTTGAGGGAATTCATAATTAAAAGCTATAAAAATCTGGAAAAAATCTGAAAATTCAAAAAATGAGCATTTATATGACTAGCTGATCGTTTAGGAGTAAAACACCGAGCTACTAACTTTTCGTTTTCTCACGCAGAATTTCGGTTGAATTTCCCTATTAAAAACAATCATAACTGTTCCATCTAGCACATGGATCCCTACGAAGCTCACAGATAGACAAAGAAATTGAAACCATATTTCGGGATTTAGTTTGCTGACGTAAAGAGCATTTATCATATCGATTACGTGGAGGATGTCTTGGGTGCAGCTCTGGAAAGAATAGGTGAATATTTGAAAATTTGTTAAAAACTTACCTGAGCAAACATTAATCGATTTTTTCGTTGACGTAGATCACTTTGTGATGAAGATACATTCCCAGACCCTTTTTTCTATAACAAATAACATTTTTCTGTAAAAACATTTTAAAAACGTACAATTTGGAATATAATTTTGAAAAAAGTAGCAATATTCATTGTATTAGAAAACGCGGTAATAGCAATAATTGTGAATAACAAATAATCACCATGAGAAATAGCACATGGTGAGTCGACAGGTACCCAGGAAATGAGCTCAACGCTGAAAATGAATGCACAACCTTCTGGAAAAATATATTCCTTATTTTTGAGTTTATTAGAGGCTTTACCTGGAAACCCGCTTACTGTAAACCCGATAGCTATCAACCAGCAAATTGTTAAACTTATATGTACGCCGTATTTTGTGCTTGGTGTATATAATGGCCAATATGACACAATAAATCGATTAGCGGACATGACCCATTGGACCAGAACCCCAGCTATGTAGGCTCCCCATCCGGCGAGTTGTCCGAAAAGGACGTTAAATGCAAATGGGAGATAGAGGAAACCTCTGAAAAATAACAAGTTTGTAAAAAAATAAATTTTTTGAAAACACACACACACACAGAAGCAGTTATTTGAATTACCGCCAAAAACATACGACGCTAAACACAGAGCAGCGTCATCGCGTAGCATCGAGAGACGAATATAAAATTTATTGGAGTTTTTTTGGTGTTTTGGCGGCTCTTTAAAACTTTTAAAAATTTTCTTGTCATTTCAATGTGTTAGATTATTAAATTCAGCGCGTTTATTTATATTATTTAATTTTTTAGATTTTGTTTTCAGAATTTCTCGAAATTTCTGATTTTTTCAATTTCCTAAGCGATATATCTTAAATTTTTAAATAAAATGTTTTAAGTAAAATTACTTCTGTGGGCACAAAAATTGAGGAAATGCTCAAATTAGGCCGATTTGCATTAGGGCGCACTTGCAGCATAGGAAATTCAAGTATTAATTTTAGGACACTTCTTTTAAAGTTATTATTTTTCGAAGTGTAATTAAACTTGAATAGGCTTCGAAAAATGACTTAAAAAATTACAGTAATGTTGACGGAGCCGCCCATATGAGAAAAACAAAGCAATTTAGAAAATTGGAGAGACTTCGAGAGATGCAAAGTAGATAGAAAGATCCACTGAATTTTGGATTTTTTCGAATTGATTGAAAAACGTAGGTGTTTACAAGCACACCATAAGCGGAAATCTGAAAACATTTTGAATTATTATAGTGCAGATTATATTGAAGTTACAAATAAAATAATGAGGCCAGCTGAAATTCGTAATGTTAGGGACGGGAGTGCGGCTTCTTTTCCATCATCCATTTAGCGAGGTTGCTGGAAATAATCTTGAAGCTTCCGAAGATGTGAAATTTAAATTTTTTAAAAACGGCAAACAAAAACTACAGTAGTAACTCAAAATCTAGACCTGAGTTCACTTCAAGAACACAAATAACTTGTTTTTCGCTTATACTCGACATTCCACCCTCTTTATTACATTTTAAGCATAATTGGAACAAAACATAAAGTTTGTAAATTGAGTAAGGAACTTAAAATGATTCTGGAAATAATTTATGACCTCTTTTTTTTTCATTTGCTCCCACGCTTTGAATCAGCCACGTTTTTTAGTTTTGTGTCGAAGAACAACTTGATTTTTTGGACTTCATTCCATTGTGTTGCAGAAAAACATATGATTCATTGAAACAGCTTCGTGGGAATGATTTGTGAAATTTTGGATTTGTAGAAAAAAAAACATACGTAAATTGCAAAAATATTGAACTTCAAAGGAAGATCAAGTGGTAATGAGGTGGACTATCTCAAGAAGATGGTATTTTGATGATTTTGGTATAGAACAATTCGTTTTTTGATGTAGATTCTGAAAACATTTGAAATTTTGAGAAAAATCCAAGAATTTTATGAATTTTACATTTTTTAATAATAATAATAGAATTGAAACGGCTGACCTACAACTTTGAGAAATTAAAGGAGGGATTTACGAAGATAAGAAGTGCCCCTTAAATGAAAATAGAGTTCATTCTCCTTCCAAATCTGTTTTTAAAATTTTCTAAAACCACCTAGAAGCCGAGAAAATGAGCTTCAAAACAATGGCCTAGAAAAAGTGTTACACCTGGCCGAACTTTTTCCTATGAGCTTTTTTCATGGTTTTTTTATAAATAGTTATGCAGAATGCTTATATATATAGTTCTTTTTATGTTTTTTAATGTTTTTTTGGATTTTTTATGACTGCGGACTAGTTTTCGCCAGCTAACGAGTTTTAATTTTTTTAAATTTGAATTCCCGCCAACCTCATGCACAATTTATGTGCACGCCGGAATTCGGAAGGTTATTTTTGGGAACGTTGATAATTTACTATTTACAAACTTGTTCTTTTTCGTCAGGGGGGATTTTTTGTGGATTTCACTTGATTGTTGAAAAAAAAGAATTAATGTTTTTTACAATTTTAAAGAGCTAGGGTTTCACAAACTGAGAGGCTGCCTTTAAAGACGATGTGCTACTTAAATTTGAGCTATAACGGAAGAGTTAAATAATTGTTCTGAATATATTATCAATCTGATATTCATAGAAAAATTGTAGTAAAAATATTAAATGGCCCATTAATTTTCGTGTTATCAAAAAATTCGCGATTTTTCAGTTTTTTCCAAGTTTGCACGGCTAGGGTTTACTTAAAAATGGTTGGATTTGTTTCAAACTTTTTAAAATGGTTGACAAGCACCTCAAAAATAAGTGTATGAAATCTAGATCAGATCAGAGCAGCTGTAGCCGAGTTATGACCATTCAAAGGAAGCCCTTTATGTTTTGGACAATTTTCAAAAAATAGTTATAAACTCTGCAAATTTCTAAACCATGATTTCCTTCCTAAATCATCTCACATGCCCTTGGCTGCGGGTGTACACAGTGTTCTGCGCAAAACCATCCCTCAATAACCATCGTTCTTCTTCTTGTTCATCTTCTTCTTCATAAAATGGGGGCCGTGACCTAAATTCTATAAGAGACACATTCAGAGACATGCATTTCCTTTTCGTTTCGTACATCCAATATACTCTGTTTATCAATGTTGGTTTCTCTAACGTCATCATGAACTTATATTGATCTTTGATTTTGGGTGAATTTAGGATCTACTAGAGTTTTTTTTGGATGAGAGTTTAGTTTAGGTATCTAGTTGCTTGATTGCTATTTTTTGTTTTTATGCAAATAATTGCAACACTTGAGTAACTACTTCTTTATAAGTTACACAAACCATCGAAAGATATTCACTTTTTTTGGTTTCTCTTTTCTAGAAAACTTCTGAATCCCTTACCAATGATTCAGACAATATAAATCATGTTGATGTCATGAGGCAATAGATAATCCCATATTGATTCATGTGATCTGTATCGATTTTTTAAATATAAATATGTAGTTTTCAATGAGGTATCGGGTCAATTTAAAAATGGAGTCAGGTTCTCATTTCCGACGCTTAAAATTCAGAGTTTCAGTTTCCGACACTACCAAAAATTTATTGATTTTTAAAGGATTTATTGATTTTTTAAAGGCATTGGGTTCTGGATAAGAAATTTTAACATTTTTAAATTCAAAATTAAATGAGACCTTGTCTTTAAGACTAAAATTAAATTAAGACTGTACACTTATATTGTAAATGTCGTTCAATCGATTCAGAATTTAGTTTTATATTCTGAATGAATACTAGGAATGCAAAAAAGGGGCACCCGGAATCGAACCTTGGTCTCAAAAATCACAAGCTCACTTTAGCTCAGAAATCCGATTCGGGTGCATTATTTTTCTCACTGATTGACACGTTAAAAATCTAGTTTTTAGTCGGTCATTGTGTAAATTACGTACCCGTCGTTAATACTGGGCTCATGGTTCATTTGAAATTTAGAACATCGAAGTGAATTCAAGACAAATCCCCACAATTTTCACCAATCGTTGTTATGAATGAGTCATGGTATTGACTTGCGATTTTGAACAATTTTTGGATGTTGATGCCTTATTACTGGCCACTAGGACCAGTGTTGCGATCCAGATCGGATCAATGACCAAATTCGAATAAGATCAGAGGACATTCTTGCGAAATAAAAAAATTCTTAGAAAATAAATAAATCGGAGGAGAGGAAGCAACCAATTTCTGAACTGCTAAATATCCGGTCAGTTCAGGATTTGATCATAAAAACCGATCCGGATCGGAACACTGAATATGACCCCCATTAGGAAAAAATAACAGTTCTGAAAATAAACCACCTCAATGATGTCTTTGAAGTTCTTCTCCCCCATTTAATTTAGTTCTCAGTGAAATTTTCGCGGATCCGCCATTTCAATAGTAACTAGTTGAAATGGCGGATCCGCGCAGAGAAAGTGACGGATTATATGCGGATCTTCGAAAAATTCCCGAGTCGTGATTACTTAATTTTCTATAATCCTAAAATATATTTCTCAAAAAAGAGCCCATAGATGTGCTTGATTTTTTTCACATCGATTTAGGAGAAAAAAGAAGTGAAGATATTGAATCTAGTGATATTTGATCCAAAATGAACTCTGAATGAATCCCTACATTTTCATCAACTATCACAGGGAAAGCAATGTACCGGAACATTCCCATTTTGTCCGTGGACAAGTCCCGGACCGTACCGGACATTTACAGTTTTGCTCAAACATGTCCGATTTTCAAAAACTTTACTGCAAATGAAAGTGAGAGCATTACTGACCTCCTTAGTAAAATTTGGAGGCTCTAGCTGAAATCTTTGATACTGAAATATGCATTTCATTTTCATTATTTTATTTCTCGATCAAATAAAGCCGCCAACAAACAAATGTGTAACATTACTCGAAAATTAGGTGGAGCTTCAAAATTTCACCAAAGAGCTCAGTAACGCTCTAGCTTCATTTCCAGTGAATTTTTTGAAAATCGGACATGTTAGAGCAAAACTGTAAATGTCCGGGACGGTCCGGGATTTGTCCACGTACAAAATGGGAATGTTCCTGTGCATTGCTTTCCCTGAGATGGTGATGCCTGTGGCAAGTTTCACCGCAAGAGTCCCGATTTTAGTCGATTTTGAGGTTCCATAGCTCGTGATTCTGAGCCCGTCCGGAAAAAATAAAAACGGATTCTGAATCAACGAATAGAGCTGTTTCCAATGAGCTATGGCACTTTCCAAACTTGGATACAGGGTCCCGTTACACTTAAAGCTAGATTTGATTATTCATTAACCATATTTGATTACGTCAGTACTACTTTACACCGTTTCCTTGATTCCGTTTTTTGTCTATGTCAAAGATCAGAATCATATCCATTCACTCATTAACCAAAAAAAAACGAATTACGAATCCAAAAACCATAATTATTGATTAACGACTGAATCAAAATGGCATCTCTCCCCCCACCACCAATTGTATATTAATCCGCCTCCCTATTCTGATACGTGTATCATCATCCCCGCTGCCGAACGGGTTTCGAACCTCTGGATAATATACGATGGCGAGACTTTTCGCGGATTGTGGAAAATGGAAAATGGAAAAAATACTGGATAATAGCGGTGTATAGTGTAAGGATAAGGGAAGGGGAAGGGAGGACGTGTATGTGTGTGTGTATCATTCCATAATCATTCAATTGATAATAATCTCGTTTTTGGATATATTTCCCCTTTTGGGAGAAATCGGTTTGATCCTTTTTACATTTTTCATTGACATTTTTTTTCCGGGTTAAAATTTGCATATTGGTTGGTTGGTGGCCTCGTTTTTTTTCCACCGCAACTATTCTTTTGCCCGGTTCATTTGACATCAAAATTTTGCAGGTTATGCTCCTCTTACTTGTCGCCTTTGTTACAAGCGCTCTCGCTCAAAATCCGCTAACCAAGGCGTGGAATGAAGCGGTGCCAGGTGTGCAGCCATTTTGGGAGAAGTATCAGACGGGACCACATGGTGTTGTTATCAGAGGATGGCAGTTTAGTAGATGTGCTAGTGAACAGGTTTGATCCATTATGAAGTATTGGAAATATTTGGGATCTTTTTTAGTGGACTAACTATGTTGTAAATGTCTCAAATATTGTCATCTGGCCGGATTATCCAAGATTCCCTGGACCAATTTTCTTCAATGTTACCATGGATGTTAGTGAAGATCTTCCAATTGACAAGATTGAAATGGATTTGGAGGTAAACTACTTGTTCCTTCAAAAATATTCTTCATCGGAGACTTCAGGTTCGACACGCTGTTACCAATAAGCAAGGATCAAAAGGATGGCAAGTGATCCCATGCCAAGGATGGAACATCATTGATGGATGTGATGGTGTTGGATCATGCAGATATTGTGACATGTTGGACAAGTGTAATGAAGCAGTCCACGGAGCTCATAAATATGTGAAAGATAGAAAAGCACTCGATTTCTTGAAACAGAATAAATTATGTCCACCACCAAAGGGTCATTGGACTATGACCTTCTCGAAAGTCTTCAGTTCTGAGGATTTGCCAAAGTCCTTCTTTGGACCACTTCAATCGGTAGGTTTTCTGAAAAATGTTAAATGAATTGTCCTTTTTTAACTCTTCATTTTCCGCGCCCCTGGATTACTGACAATACCTTCATATACAGAATAAATGTATCTAGGATGAAAGAAAAAAAGTTTTTCTCTATCGAATGATACAAAGATCAAAATTTTGGGCCCAAAAATGACCATTTTCGGGCTTCCGTATTTTTTGTTGATTTCTCGGCCATTTTTGGTCAAAAAATTTTGTTCTTAGCACCATTCGATAGAGAATTAAATTTGCTTTCATTCATTATTTATATTTTCCATTAAGACTTCTGCGTTCGTGGTGAAAAATGGGGTTTAAACAATTGTGCCTCGATTGCATATCGCTCGTAGTCTCCGCCCACTTTTTCGAAGTTCCTTGTTGTTTTATTGTCAACTCAAATGTTCTTGATCATTGCATTTTGAGGTCTGCTCACCTCACTGACGCTCCGCACGCACGCGACGCGACTGCCGACACTCAACACACTGGAAAATTCGCGGGAAAATGAATTTTTCGAATTTTCCAGTGCGTGCGTGCGTGCGTGCCGAGCGTCAGTGATATTGAGCAGCCCTCAAAATGCAATGATCAAGAACATTTAAGTTGACATTACAAAATGCAAGATTTTGAAGCTAATTTGATTTAATTAGTTGAAAAGTTAATTAAACGCTGAAAATATTTTTAAAATTTAGAATTTTTTAATTTTTGTCATTTTCATGTCACTTTAAAAAAAAAATTGCTATAATCATTTTCAGCATTAAATTTAGAACATCTCTGCGCCAAAAAAATTTACATTTTCGTTAAAAATTCGCAAAAATTCAGGTGGGCGGAGCTGGCGTGTATTTTCACGCGTCACGCGGTTGCGGCGCGTTATTTTTAAAAAACTGACTTTTTTAAATCCTAGAAACGGATCCTAATGTCAATTTTCTAGAACGAATACTGGCTCACATTCTCATTCACCGACGGCAAAGACAAAAAACTGGGATGTGCTCGTCTCTGGGTGGACGTCTGTAAATACCATCTTCAAGACAAATCACAGAAGTGTCTTCGTGATCCAAACGCTTTCAAGAACTTCATCAACGAAATCTCATCACAAGCCGAGCAGATCCGTAACAGAAACGGAAAATAAATTTTAAAAAAACACTTTTAAAAACGGATGCTTTTTTAAGAAAAATGTATTTTTAATACCAGTCTTCTTTACCTTGATCTTGTTTGTGGGTAGATTATTGGAACCAAAACCTTTTTTTGTCTTTTTTCATCATTAATTTATTTTGATTTTTTTGTTGTAGTGTTGTTTTTTTTCTAATCAAGCCCGACATGACGAGTCTTTCATGTTGATATAAAGTTAAAACCCAAAATTTGTTTTTCAAATTTTTCTTTTAGATATTTGCATTTTGGACCACTATCCTAAGTGACACCGGTGGCGCAGTGGCTTACACATTTGCCTAATAATCAAGAGGTCAAATGCTCGGTTCCTGATAAGAAATTCCGTCGGTTTTGCGTTTTTTTTCCTTTTTTTTTTCATTGAATAACTAAACGTTTCTATGGGAAAAAAGCGTTAGCTATTCCCCCCAGATATTTTTCTTTTTGTTTTATTTTGTTTTTCGCTCTTTTCGAATAGAAAAAAAGCTCCAAGTTGTAAATAAAAGGTGTTGTTGTGGAAGAGATAGATGTGAGGTCTTATTCATTTTTTTTTTCTTCATGCATCCATATAATATAAGCATTTTTTCTCAATGGTTGTCACGAAACGTTTACTTAGAATTTTTCAACGAGGTTTTAAGCTTCAAATCTGAAAAAGTTTTGGTGACACTCTACCTTTAAAGGAGGGCTTTACGGAGATTATGAATGCGTCTGGGAAGAAAATAGGCTTCATTCTCATTCTAAATCTGTATTTAAAATTTTCTAAAACGACCCAGAAGCCGAGAAAACACGCCTCAAAACAATGGCCTAGAAAAAAGGGCCACCTGGCCGAACTTTTTCCTATGAGCTTTTTTCGTGTTTCGTTAATAAATAGTTATGCAGAATGCTTATAGTAGTCCTTTTTAATGTTTTTTCATCTTAATTTTAATTTAATTTTATGTTTTTTTGGACTTTTCATGCCTGCGGACTAGTTTTCGCCGGTGGCCCTTTTTTCTAGGCCATTGTTTTGAGGCGTGTTTTCTCGGCTTCTAGGTGGTTTTAGAAAATTTTAAATACAGATTTGGAATGAGTCTGAAGCCTATTTTCATCCCAGGCGCATTCATAATCTCCGTAAAACCCTCCTTTAAGGACACAAACTTGTTATCTACCTTTACAAAGTGACACTTTATCATTAAGAATACAAACTAATACTCTATCTTTTAGGACACAAAGTGACACCCTACCTTTAAGCTTGCAAAAGGACACTTTATCTTTAAGAATACAAACTAATGATCTACATTTTAGGGCACAAAGTGACACTCTACTTTTAAGGACAAAAGGGGCATTCTACCTTTAAGGAAACACAGTGACACTCTACCTTTAAGCTTACAAAATTACACTTTATCTTTAAAGACAGCTGTGCAGTTAATTTGACCCTATCTGATCTTAGTTTCAAAAATTAGAGCGTTCTCTCATTAGCATAATGCCATTTATGCGAAATCACACCGATAAATACACGCGACATAGCAGCGGTCCAAAGTTGAAAAAATCAAAATTTGAATGCGCGCGTGTCCGTGCAACGCGGTCGGAATTGGCGCGAAACACAATTATTTGAATGTGGCCACATATTGGTATTGTTCTTTGGATAACCTGGGCTCCCATTCGAAATTTGATTTTTTGCCTTGGATTTAGATCGTGTTAACTGACCAGCTGCCTTTAAGAATACCAACTAACACTATGCCTTTAAGGACACAACGTAACACTCTAAATTTAAGCTTACAAAGTAACACTTTACCTTTAAGAATATAAAATTACACCATGTCTTTAAAAACACAATTTTTTTGCTGATTGTGCTTTGACCTAGAATATTATTTGAAGAATTGCCCAATCTTGCAAACATTTCATAGTATTTTCTCTTCTGGTACACTGCCTTTAAGAAAGGACTTGAAGAGCGAATAAATATGTTCAAAAAGGTCGTTTTAACTGTCAGATTAAAACAAATCCCTTTTTTAAACCTTTCGGGTTCAATAAAATGGAGGATAACTACTGACACGCCGTCTTTAAGAATAAATATTGGTATTTTAAAGACAGAGTCACCCAATTTAATGCTGTATTTTGACATACAGTCCGGTAGTGTTGATGTCTGAAATAGCTAAAAAGTTCAGTGGGGGACAAATTCTCTCACAATTCTGAAAAAAAATCGAAATTCTGAAAAAAAAGAATTATCCTAAGGTCAACAAAATCGTTATACTTTGACCAATGTTTCGTGATCCCCCATGAGACCCTCTTCTCAAAGATTTCAGCGAGTAAAACAAGCTCAAGAAGTAGTCGTAGTCCCTCCTTACACACACACACTTCTATCGAGAGTTCAGAGCATTTTCTTCTTCTTCTTCATGGGTTTGCTCGATTTTCTCCTCTCTTTTTCCTCCTCCCCCATCATGCAAAAAAAAATAGAAGGAAAAGAAGACGGAGTTTGGGGCGGTGTGCTCGATGTAGTTTTCTCGGCAAATCTCCTCGTCTATTCCGCGCGAGCTCTCTTCTTTTTTCTTCCTTCTTTTTTTTTTTTGGCCGCCGACTGACTGAATGGCAAAAAAGGCTTCTACACTACTTTTCCACTTCTTCGTGTCTATATTTTTTTTGCTTTCAATTTTTTTGGACAAAGGTTTTTTCAGCACTTATTTTTTTCTTGTTTTCAAAGAGCAGTGTTTTTTAAAGAGTTGTTCTTAAAGACAATACCCCACCTTTTTTAAAAAACGTTGTTGATAAAGGGTTCTGGGTCCTAAATGTTAAAAAGTTTGAAAATCCCGGTTCAAGTGTCAGTTAGTACTTAAATCACAAAAATCAGGAGATTTTCAGGCTTTTATAGGTCACAAATGCATTTATTAGGGGGGTTCAAATTACATTTAAAAATTAAATTAAATTAGGGGCTTCTATCCTACGAGATTCAAATATTCGAAAAAAAAAATTCAATTACAATATTTAGCTGTCAGTTTTTTTGAAAAATAAAAAAACAGTGGGTTTAATGATCAATTATTAACTGATTAAAGGTAATTAAAGATGATAAAATTGTATCAGAGCTAAATAATCCAAATTAATTAATAGCTTTAATATAACGCTAATTATCTCTAATTATCTATTAATTACCTGATAATTAACATGTTACTACTAGCTTATCATCTCACCTAACAGTGGCTAATTAATTATTTATCTATTAGAGGTAATTGATATCGATTAATTACTAGCTTCAGAAATTCATGTTAATTAGACGTCCAATAATAATTAGTTGATAATTATCCACCTCTAATTAACAATTTTTATAAACCAAACGCGCACCATCGTTTTCGCTGGTTTGTATGGCGTTGATCGTGTCCATACGTATCGAAAATAGTGTTTTTGAGTTATGAATACATTTTTGGTAACTATTGGACCAACTGAGACATAATTTTTTTGTCCGTGTACCACCGGAACACCCCAAAAAGCCGAGTTTGTCCGGTTTGTTTCTACAGCACTTTTTTATTATTCAAATACGTAGAAACTGCGCTCTATTGAAAATACCGTATTGATTAAAGGGACATAACAGTTCTCAAAACATGAAAACAGTTAGGAAAATTCAAATTTTTAAATAAATACATTTATTAAAAAATAAATAAATAATCGGTAATTATAACTAAGCTTGAATTGGTTAAAAAAAAAGCTTACAAAGAATTTTTCATATTTTCGTTGCGTTCTAGAAAAATGTTATGTCCCTTTAAAAAATGGTAGAATTTCGATTTTATTTTGCAAAATTCAAAATTTCAGAAAATCTCAAAGTTTTTAAATTCTAATAATTTTGCAGAATCGAAAATAAAGAAAGTTGATGCCAAACTCATAAATATTCATTTTTTTACATTTTTAATCGCTTAGCAAAAAAAAAAGAAAAAAGGTGGGGATCTTGTCTTTAAGAACCTTTTTTAAATTCCAATTATAGTTTAAAAATTCCAAAATGTGGTATGTTGTCTTTAAGAACCGCCGAAGTTTAAAAATACCGTCCTAGAATGATCTTCTCAATTTTAGGTTGGTGTTGAATTATTGATTTTTGTCTTCATTACTAATTCCTTAAACATTTTGTGCCCCCCCCCCCCCCCCTCTCTTCTTTAGATTCTCAAATTGGAGGTACACTCTCAAGAAGATAATGGATGTTGACAACAAGCATGTTTTTCTTTTTTTTATTTTCTCTTTTGCTCCTCACAACATTTTTCTAAAATGACAAAAAAAATTTTGTTCTGGCTTCTCCTCCATTTTTGGTGGTGGGGGGATATAATCGGATTTATCTCTCAATCCTATTGGTTTTCAGAAAATCCCCGCGATAACATGTAGCTTTTATTAAAGATAGTGTACCCCCTCTTTTTTTTAGTACGGAAAAATATAATCCCCCCAAAAAAACTAACGCCTCTTCCAGCCCTTTTCTTTTTTCTCTAATTGCTAATTAGACATGCATATAAGCACGCCTTTTGGTTGGTCTCCTTCCTCTCTTCTTTTCACCAAAAAGGAGAAAAAACTGGAAATTTTTCTATATCTTTTTTATTTCATGAGTTTCACAATTCTAATCCGAAAAAAAAGAAGACAAGAAGCGAGAAAAAGAATGAATGCACTGAAATTCGATAGTTTCCATGTGTATAAGCCGTCCTTTTTATTTCATTTTTTCGCTCCCCCCAAAAAAAATATATGCACATATTTTTTTTTTCGCAGATTCTCTAAATAGATAGGAATATACATATATAGAATATAAAAGAGAGGTGGTGCTTTAACTGCACTGCGAGCCAGTCGACGACGGTGTACCATCCGACGGCAGCTCAACAACAGCACGAACGGTCTCGATCGCCGATTGGTTTGGGATATGAGACCGTTCCGTGTCAGCCATCGTCATCGGGAACTGCCGGATTGCCGCCGCAGCAGCAGCAGCAGGGGCAGGGTTATCAACCGCCGGTTCAGATTGAGATATCGATTGATTTTACGAGGCCTGATGGACAGGTAGGATTTCTGTTTTTTCTAAAAAAATTTTGTTTTGTTTAAAATCTGATTAATTTTTATTTTTTAGCATTTAAAAAAATTTCTGCAATTTTTTAAAATGCAAAAAAATTTAAAATATAAAGAAAAACATCTAAATAAAATACAGAAAAAAGTGTTTTTTTTTTCTAAATTAAAAAAAATTAAATTCGTTGAAATTTAAACTAAACTTTGATTTTTTAAGTAAAACTGAACCTTCAATTTAAAAAAAAAATTAAATTAATTTTTTCTGAAACGAGGAAATAAAATTAAAATTTTTTCTACATTATTTTAATTTTTAAATTTTTTTTTCAAAAACGGTGTGCGCCTTTAAGTAATACTGTAATTTTTAGAATAATTTAATATTTTTGAAAAAATTTTAATTTTTAAAAAATTGAAGCGTAAACAAAAATTAACATTTTATCTGTGAAAGAAAACAACTAAATTGTAGTTTTATAATTAATTTTGGAGAATTTAAATAAATTGTTTTTGAAAAGTTAAAAAGCAAAAAAAATATATCAAAAATGCGTTATTTTAATTTTTCGGAACAAATAATTCTCATTTCATTTATGAACCGCATTTTTATCAGAAATTCAATTATTCACCAATTTTTTTCAAAAACCCCTGCAAAGTCCGAAATGCATCAAAGTCTACGCAAAATTGCGTACTGGCGGGAGTTTGAATAAAAAACAACCTTCCTGGATGAATGAAGCACATAACATCAGTCTTTTTGGAGTATAGTCACATAAAAGCAACGGGGGTAAAAAAAATAAAAGGTTTTTGTTCTGTTTTTGGATGATTGAGAATGGAGTGTCTTTTTACTTTTAGTAAGGGGGCGGAACAGGGAACAAATGTTAACTTTTGTGTTCAGAATCACCTTGAAATTTTTCAAATGGTACTTTTAAATGTACCAGGGATAAAAATAGACCCCATACTAATTCCAACTCCGTTTTAAAAATTTTCTAAAACCACCTAGAAGCTGAGAAAACACAATGGCCTAGAAAAAGTTGGGAAAATTAGTCCGCGAGTATTATTAGGTGAGGAAATAAGAAACAATCAAAAGTTCGAATTAAAATGGACAAATTGTAGGCATTTTCCATGAATTTTTTTTTAAAACTTTGAAAAACAAAGTAAAGGGAAAACTTTTTCTAGGCCGTTGTTTTGAAGCAAATTTTTTTTTCTGAAAATTTTAAATTTGGAAGAATGACGTCTATTTTCACCCCAGTTTTGTTTTAATTTATAAGCTCATAAAAACCCTCCTTTAATGAAAATATCCAATTTTTCAGCGCACCCGCCCACTACTTGTCGAAAATCGTCGGCTCTACGTAGATGAGCATTACATATCGGTCTGGTCGCCAGTGTTAAGAGCATGGTGTGTGGAATGCCCAGATCGAGAGCTGATTCTAGCTAATGTTCAATATGAACACGTGCTAGAAATGTTAGAATGTATTCATCCGACTTATAAAGCTGTTGATGATCAATCAGTTCATATCTTATTACCATTAGCTTATGATTATCAGGTAAAAATGATAATTTTCCTAAAATTCCTCCAAAATCCCCTCACAATTTCAGATGGAAGGTCTCCTACATAGATGTGAATGTTTCCTAATTAGTCATAATTTAGCATTTCTCGAGAAAGTTTGGATAGCAGATAGGTATATTTATTTTTGATTGAAACAGAACCGAACATCTTAATTTCACTTGCAGATACAAACTGAATCGACTTCTAGTCCTATGCCTTCGAGAAATGAGGCCAAATAGTAAAGTAGACCTAAACGGTTCTAGATATTATGCACTTTCTGATCGTGTCAAAGTCTTGTTGTTGGAAAGGCTACATGGCGCCGCCGCACCGGAAGAGATCCTCGAGCCCCCATTGGATTTGGAGCTTTATCAGAGAGCGAGTGACGTGAATTTTGCGGCTGTTCGTGCGAAGACCGGAAGGGTTTATTATGTTAATCCGTATTATATGGCATCGTGGTCGAATGTTTTCGAGGTATGTTTTGGGTATTTAGAATGTGCCGGAAACCCAAATTTTTTGGCCTCGTTTAGTTTTTTTTTTTTTTGATCGGATGAACTTTCTAGGATTACAAAATCACCAAAACACCATAGAATCTGTCCAAAATTAGCATAGTAATTAATAAATGCACAATTAACAAGCTCTCAAAATTTCATGTCTAACAGAAATTATGGAGCCGAGTTATATATTGATTTTCTTAAATTTCGAGAAATATTTCTAGAAAAATAGCTTGTTTTTTGAAATTAAAAAAATAATTTTAAATCCTTATATATATATTTTTTTTTTAATTTCGGTGGTATTTATATCATTTTGTACCTGAAAATCTGAAATTTCGAGTTTCTGCAAAATTCCATGAAAATCCAACAATTTGCAGGAAAAAATACTAGTATTTCGAAGGCTTGTAAGTTTTTTCAAAATTTTCCGTTTTTTATGAATTTAGTCTTACTTTAAAGCCAAAAATTCGAAATTGGAAGTTTTTTACTTCAAAATAAATTAAAATTTCTGGAAATTGACCAATTACTCGAAAAACTATAGGCCGTTAAAAATGGTGTAAAAACATGTACAATTTTGACGTTTTTCAAAAGCTCATAACTTTTTTCAATCTTTCTCAATTCTTGTGATTTTTAGATCGATTTAAAGCTAAAATTCTGATATTTTCATAATTTAGCATTAAAATTCACTATTTGCTATAAAAATTGAACAATTAGTTGAAAAATTCGGGGAAAATGTAATATTTCTGAAGCTCATAGCTTGTCTCAAGATTTCCCCATTTTTATGAATTTTGTCTTATTTTAAAGCTGAAAATTCGAAATTTGAAATATTTTGCTTCACAATAGATCAAAATATCTGAAAATTGACCAATTACTCGAAACAAAATATAGACCTTCGAAGATGGTGTAAAAATCTGTGCAATTTTGACGTTTTTCAAAGACTCGTAACTTTTTTCATTATTTCTCAATTCTTGTGATTTTTAGATCATTTTGTACCTGAAATTCTGAAATTTCAAGTTTTTTTAATTCCAAATCCGTCAAATTTAATAAAAATTGAACAATTTGCAGAAAACTATGAGAAAAAATACTGGTATTTCAAAGGGTCGTAAGTTTTCTCAAAAATTCCCATTTTTTATGATTTTGGTCTCATTTTAAAGCTAAAAATTTGAAGTTTAAAGTTTTCTGCTTCAAAATAAATAAAAATTTCTGTAAATTGACCAATTACTCGAAAAAATATAGGTCTTTAAAATAGGTGTTAAAAAATAACCACTTATTCAATTTGTGCGGTTTTAAGATCCAATGAAATTCTGAAATTTTCCAGAATTTGGCTTTAATGTAATATTTTTTTGTAACCCTTTTTATTTTTAGGAAAAAATCCTCTCAACATCATCAGGCGTGGAAGAAATGTTCTGTCCATGCTCTCACGAAGAACTAAAAGCATTCCTAATGGCAATCCACCCGCCACAACTGCGGATCAATGGTACTTTTCTTTTATTCCGTTTTCAAAAGGAACCATTAAAATTTCATGGAATAAATATCTATTTTTTTCTCGCAGAGACCAACATCGGCCCAATCCTGATGTCAGCGTGTAAAATGGAGTCACCAGCGTTGCTGAAAAAATGCGCAAATTTGCTGCTCTCACCGCACACTCAATTGTCGGTGTTCGTTCGACTCTCGCTACTTGATCGATGTTTTCTGCATGAGATGCTGCCCCAGTGTCTGCAAATGGTTCAGAGACCGGAGCATTTGATACAAATGACACAGCAGTCAACATGTAGGAGCGGGCACCTAGCGAAATCTCAACACAATACGTATTTATAATTTTTCCAGATGATTGCTTGTCAACAAGAGCAAAAGCTTCAATGATGGATCGGTTAGGTGTACTTTTAGACAATCCTGGATTACAGACACATCATTGTAGCAGGTTTGAACATTTTTTTCATTGAAAAATTTCACATTTCTATTGAAAACTCGTAAAAATCCAAAGAAACAGTAAAATATTCTGAAAAAATCGAAAAAATAAGAAGTGCGCACTTTTGGCATGAAAACTGCGCCTCAATTGCAAAAAATGGGCGTGACTTAAATGTGGTATCTCAACTTTAGTGAGAAAAATTCAATTTTCAGTATTATTCCCTGTTTTCTAGAAAAAAAAAGGGTATATAAGCGATTTTCCGTGCCCGCCTTGCAAAAGTGGGAGTGGCTTAGAAAAAAGTGGGCGTTTTACCCTATTTTATGAGAAAAATATTGAATTCTATGGAAAAAATTGAATTTTTCTAAAAATCGTTCCAAATTTCTGGAATTTTCCAACAAATTTAAGCACTTATTAAAAAGGTGGGCGTGGCTTAAATTTCTAGCATCAACGAATGTAATTTTTACATTCTTTTCGAAAATGTGGATTTTGAAGTAATTTTCTTGTAAAAATTGTTTATTTCTCGAGTTTTTCATCATATTTAAGAAGTATACGCTATTGGCATGAAAAGTGGGCGTGGCTTAAAATATCCAAACTAAATTTCATGAGGAAATCAAATTTGAACATATTTTATTCTGGAAAATTTCAAAAATTCGATATTTCCGGCAACAAAAGTACAGAATGATAGAAATAATTATACTATAAATTGCATTTTAATTAGATGGTTAAAATTAGAAAATTTCGGAATTTTTCTAAATAGCGCGCACCGCTTGCAAAAAGTGGGCGTGGCTTAAACGTGGCATCTGAAATTTATTGAGAAAAAATCAATTTTCAGTATTATTCCCGGTTTTCTGAAAAAAAAACGGTTTATAAGCACTTTTAAGTGCCCGACATTTGCAAAAAATGCACCGCTTGCAAATAGTGGGTGTGGCTTACGTTACATCTCAAAAAAAACCCATATTTCAGATGCAAAGCCACGAACACGTGTGGAGCGGTTACGTGGATGTGTCCCTCCTGCAAAACCTATTCAACCGATACAAGTCTCATTCGAAACCCGAACCAGAACCAGAATGCCGTGATGACGAACAACACAACAACCAGCACAATGTCAACAAATCAGGGTCTTAATCGATAGAAGAGCCCATTTGATCTTTCAAAAATTAATAATTTATTTGAATTACGTTTTTTTTAATTGGTCCTGCCTATTTATTGAAGTAAATTTTTATATTTTTAAAATATTGTTAAAAGTCTGATAATTCGGGCTAACTTTTCCAGTTTTTATTTTTTTCAGACCAATTTTTTCATAGAATCTAGGGCAGCTTTAACGAAAAATTTGAATCGGCTTTATTTCCGAAGTGCGACTGTATTTCCATGACCAAATTGAAATTTTAAATGATAAATTAAAATTTTGGCGGGAATTCAAATTTTTAAAAATTAAAAACTCATATTTTGCCACGAAACACCGGATTTTTAATGGGATTTTTAAAAAATTCCATGAAAGAAGAGTTTCAGATAAAAATTTAAAGAAAAGTTTATATTAATTAAAATACTCAGATTTCGTACCTTTTTTTTTCAAAAGGTCTTAAAGCAAAAGGTGTCACCTACCTCTTACGATGGCATAAGAGATTTTTAATCAAAAACATAAACTTTTATTTAAAATACAAATTTAATGAGGTTTGAGTTTTTTTTTTAAATCAAAAGGTCATCCGTTCAGCATGACAACGTTCGTAGAACCGATCCAGAAGATCATCGTCGATTTCGCCGAGAAGTATTCCACGTTGTTGAATTTCACGGAATGGGCGGAGCAGGCCTGGAAAAAGCGACAACTTTTTAAATCCTACATTTTTCGAATAGAAGAACTAAATTTAATATAAAGTGTGTAACTTTCGAATCGAAATTTTGAGCTGATTCTGAAAATCTGGGTTTTGATTTTGAGACAGTTGTGGTTCCAGAGATAGTCTCAAAGACGTGCGAGCTTCAAAAATTCATAAGCTTTTTCCAAAGGCTTCTTAATTAAATGCCTTAATTAGTTAAATAATTAAAAGCATATATAAAATTTCCAGAATCATAATTTCGATCAGGCACCATGAAAATAGGCTTGGCGCCTTGCAACCATAAATTCTAAAAATTTCCGGAATAATGTCTTCAAAATTCGACTTTTTCTGCAATTTGTCGTCAAATTCAATGTTTTTTTTAACGAAAAAAGAACGCTCTAAATCTAAGACATATAGAAAATTGTATTCGCAATCGAATGGTACCACGAATAAAATTGTGTCGCCAAAAAATAGCCAACTAACACCAAAAATACAATATTTTCGATTTTTCCCTTTTTTTTCGTATTTCTCGGCCAATTCCAAAATAATGTTTTTTGTACCTTTCGATAGAGAATCAAATTTTCTTTCCATCTAGATATTTGTGTATCCGTGGAGACTTCTGAAAATCTGATAAATATCTGAAAATACTACTTTTTCTTCAGATAACTTTAAATTTTCAAAAGTCGAAAAATTTCAAAATATTAAAAAAAAAATCCAACAAAAATTTCCAACCTATAATTTCAGAATTGTTCTAATTTTTAATTTTTTTCAAATTTAAAAATTCCGGTTTCGGCGAAATTTTAAATTTTTCCTCGAAAAACTTGAAAATAATTCCTTTGTGAAAATTAGATTAAAACTACTGTTATTGCCAACTTAAAAATTTTGGATAATCCATTTTCTACTAAAAGACCGCAGCGCAACCGCTCGCAGGTAAAAATATCATGACTATGTGAGAGACTTAGATTTTTCTCAGTAGATCAAAACCAACTTGCGTGATACCAACATTTTACATTGACAATACAATATATTCATTTTAAAAAAATAAAAGTTGAGAAAAAAAAGCGAATTTTTCATATTTTCATGTTTGAAAAGTTTACCAAAATGTATTTCTAGTCCCCCGTTTGCTTTTTCTAGGCCATTAAATTTTTCAAGAAAAAAAAGACATATCGCCTTTTTTTCACATCAATTTCGAAGAAAACTTCAGTTTCCAAGTTTTTTTTGGTTTACAGGGAAATTAAGCAAAAAAAATTGAAAAAATTAATTCCCTATTCTTGAAAAACATTCTAAAAATTTTCCGCAAAAAAATTTATCTAAGAATTTTCGAGGATAGGCTTGCTCTTTTCTTGCTCAAAAAAAAAACAATTTGATTAAAAACAAAAATGATTAAAAGTTTAAAATATTAAATTTCAAAAGGGTTTTCTTCAATTCGCTGAAAATGCAATTTGATTAAATTACTTATGGACCTATTCAGTTTGAAAAAAAAATACAAAAAATGTCGAGAAATTCAATGCAGAAATTGCAGAGAAATGTCGAGAAATGCAGAGAAATAGCAATTTCTCTGCATTTCTCGACATGTCTTTTTTTCGACCCAGACGGTCTTTTTGGGTCTAAATCAGATATTTTGGGCATCTAAGGGCCATTGGGACTCACTACTGAATTTTTGGTAAAATTTCCACAATCATAGACACGAAAACAAACATTTTCCATAAAATTGTTTAAAGGGACACAGATTAAATCGTTTGGGTCTTGAAGAAAACCAGTTCAAACAATGCGGAGAAATAGAAATTTCTCTGCATTTCTCGGCATTTCTCTGCAATTTCTGCATTGAATTTCTCGACATTTTTTGTATTTTTTTTTCAAACTGAATAGGTCCATTAAAATTTCCTTCAATCTCATTAGAGCGCACTTGCTTCATTGGAGCGCACTTGCTTCAAAAAAATTAACTTTCTCAAAAATGAAATATTTTAAACTTATAATCTTTTTCTGTTTTTTAAAATCAAATTGTTATTTTGAGCAACTAAATGACCTAAAAAATAAACAAACAGGGGACTAGAAAACCAAGTTCGGTCACCAAGAAAAAAATTAAATAGGGACTTCACGGAGATCATAAATGTACCTCAAATGAAAATAGACTTCATTCTCATTCCAAATCTATTTTTAACATTTTCAAAAACCCACCTAGAAGCCGAGAAAATGAGCTTCAAAACAATGGCCTAGAAAAAGATGGCCTAACTTTTTCCAATGAGCTTTTATTGGTGGTTTGCTAATAAATAGTTATGCAAAATACTTATATTAGTCCTTTTTAAAGTTTTTAAAAAGGGATTTTTCATACCGGCGGACTAGTTTTCACCAGGTGGCCACTTTTCTAGGCCATTGTTTTGAGGGGCGTTTTCTCGGCTTCTAAGTGGTTTTAGAAAATTTTAAAAACAGATTTGGAATGAGAATGAAGTCTATTTTTATCCCAGATGCATTCATTAGCTCCATGAGGCGCGTAATACATTTTTAACATATAATAACAATTTATTAAAAACTGAAACCGTAGTTTTTTCTCAATTTCAAATTCAATAAGAGTCCCCCCACAAACCTGTGCGATCATCATTAATCCCAGCCGCCAAAATAACCGGCACCGTCAAATACATATGAATCGATAATAAAACGAGCACAGTGTTCCACGTCTGCGGCAATCGTCTCCCACATATAATCCTTCTCATTCTCTGCATAATTCTCCGATTATTCGTCGTCATTCCGGCGCCTAAATTTCCGGACATAAAACCGCAAAAAAAAAACACTACTTGCAAAATGAAAATAAAAAACGGAAGAATGAAAGGAGGGGGAAGACGATTCCCCCCGAAAATCTAATTTGAAATTTCATTAAAGACTCATTTCCAGTACTACAATAAAAAATATATTCCCTTAAACAATGCGTTCCCCCTTCCCAAGTACTCGAAAAAATCCATAAAAACTAATAACAATTCTTTTTTTCCTGAGAGTGAAAGCGCGCACTTTTTCTTCCCTTTTTTTTTGTTTCCAAGGTTAATGAAGCGAAAAGGCATTTTTCACTATAAAATCGTCATTTTTAACAAAGAAAAAAAGCAAGTTAAAAAAATAGAGTTCATAAAATAAGGAGCAGACATATTACAAAACAAAAACCTGTAATCAATAAATAAAAAATCAATAAATAAGAAAAATCAAATAAAAAATCATATACATCATACTTGACCACTGTGTTGTTTGATGTTCTTCCCTCTCAACGCTTGTTCGTATTTCTGAAAATGTTTTGGATTTTTGGAATTTTTAAAACTATCGCTACGCCCAATGAAACGCTTTTTAAAACAAATAAATAATTTTCATAAAATCTCGAAACCGTATTTTTTTCCAAAAAAAAAGGTTATAAATTTTGTTTTCTGGGAAAATTCAAAAAAATCATATTTAATAAAAAGGCGTGTATTTTTACCTGTCGGTGAGCTCCCGAAAACTCTCAAAATTTCAAAAAACCCCACCGAAAATGTAAAGTTCTAAAATTATCTAATTTTTTTTTAAATTTCCGGTTTCAACATTTTTTAAAATCTGAAATACGTGTCATTTTAATATTCTCCCTTCTAAAAATGTTAAAAACACTTCAAAATATACGAAAAAATAAGTGAAAGAAGAAAAAAAACTTGGAATTTTGCCAACTAGCACAAAATTTGCATTTCCTCCGGTTTGTTTATTCCTGCTTGTTTATTCCAAGCTTTTTCAAAATTTTGAATATTTCGAAAAATTCTGATTTTTTGACGTGGCAAAATCGGAAAACCTCAATTTTCCAACAAAATCCAACCTTGCCATGTCAAAAATTGAAAATCCGGATTTTCAGACATTTTTTGACGTGGCAAGATATTAAAAACCTAAATTTTTAACAAAGACCAAACTTGCCACGTCAAAAATTGAAAAATCCCAAAAAAAAACGGATTTTTAGATATTTTTTGACTTGGCAAGATTCTAAAAAGCTAAATTTTCCAACAAAATCCACCCTTGCAAGGTCAAAATTGAAAAATTCTAAAAATCCGCATTTTTAGTTATTTTTGACGTGGCAAAAATTCTAAAACCTCAATATTCCAACAAAATCCAAACTTGTCACGTCAAAAATTGAAAAATCCGGATTTTTAGATACTTTTGACGTGGCAAGATATTAAAAAGCTAAATTTTTAACAAAATCCAAGCTGGCCACTTCAAAAATTGAAAAATTCCAAAAAAAAAACGGATTTTTAGATATTTTTTGACTTGGCAAGATTCTAAAAAGCTAAATTTTTAATAAAGACCAAACTTGCCACGTCAAAAATTGAAAAATTCGGATTTTTAGACATTTTTTGACTTGGCAAGATTCTAAAAAGCTAAATTTTTAATAAAGACCAAACTTGCCACGTCAAAAATTGAAAAATCGGGATTTTCAGATATTTTTTGACTTGGCAAGAATCCTAAAACCTCAATTTTCCAACAAAATCCAAACTTGCCACATCAAAAATTGAAAAATCGGGATTTTTAGATATTTTTTGCCGTGGCAAAAATCCTAAAACCTCAATTTTCCAACAAAATCCAAACTTGCCACGTCAAAACTTGAAAAATTCTAAAAATCCGGATTTTTAGAAATTAAAAAAAAAACTTCAAACAATTCTAGTTTTTCAGCCCACTTTCAGCATTACCAAAAAATTTCATTATTCAAAAAAAAACAACCCCAAAAAACCCACCACCAATTGCGGTATCAACCGTATAATCTCCGACGCCACCAGCTCTCCATTCTTCCGATTCGTCATCTCCGAATGCAAGTGTTTCTGTCTTCCAATCATCTCCGAGAACTCCTTCGCCAACCATCCAATCCTCCGCGGTTCCACAAACTCCGATAGCACGATTATCGTTCCGTAGATCATCGGCGCCGACGATTCGTCGTCTTTAAATATTCGCCACGTGAACTGGAATATTCTCCTCCGAAATTCCGGCGCGTCTTCCGCGTTCATATGATCTCTGCAAATTTTTATAAATATATCGTTCTCCTCTAAAACACCCTTATTTCGGAAAATTTCTCAATTTTCAGAGTTCGCGCATAATTCACGCTTTAATTGAGATTTCAGCGCTTCGATGCTTTGAAGTTAAAGTCGAGTTTCCAAAAAAGTATTGGAAATTCAATTTTCAGCGTTTGCTCTTGATTTACGCTTAAATTAAAATTTTTTAAGGTTTTCGCAGAATTCCACCAAATTTTGAAAATATCTAATTTAGAAGTCTAATTCAGAAATTCTAAAACTTCAGCGCAGGCGTAAACCAAGCGTGAATTAGGCGTAACGCTGAAAATTAAGCGATACAAGTATTTCTAGGACATTTTTCACAATTTTAAAGGTACATATAAAGCGAGTAGGTACCTCCAAATGTGCCAAATCTCTCTCTCTCTCTCTCTCTCTAAAACTCACTTCACAATCGCCAATAACGTCTTCGCCGAATAATCCCTCAACGCCCAATGATTATCACTTTCCGGTCTCAGACAAATATTCCTCCCCACCATACAGCTCAAAAGCGCTGGGAATATTTCATGAAGCTGAAAAGAGAAGAAGGGCGTGGTTTGAGTTTTTAACGTGGGCGTGGCTTACCGTCATCGTCATATCGATTGATTTATTCGCACAAATTGATCTCAGTATCCTTCCCGAATAAATAATCAGCGATAGACATCGTTGTGAAATGTTGACGAAGATCTGAAATTTAGAAAATATCAATTTCTTAAAAATCTAAATCTTTTTTTAAATTTCAAATTAAAAAATACCGTTTTTCTTAGAAAATCAAAAAAATTTAAAAAATTCAAGTTTTCAAAACAAAAAACAGATTTCAGGTACTTTTCCCCACCTATTTTTCGAAAATTAGTCCAAATTTCAGCTTTTTACAAGCTTTTTTCTGAAAATATAGCCACTTTTCTTCTAAAATCAAAAAAATTGAGTATCCAATTTCTTAATATAAAAATTACTATTTCAAAATGTTTAATTAAAATTTATTTTCATTTCAGAAATAATAGAAATAATATCATTGTGATATTGTCAACTCAATTATTCTTGATCATTGCGTTCGGAAGGCTGCTCAACCTCTCACAGCCGCTCCGCACGCACGCGACGCGGCGACCTCCCACCCAACACTGAAATATTGGCGGGAAAATTAATTATTCAAATTTTCCAGTGTGTTGAGTGTCGGCAGCCGCGTCGCGTGTGTGCGGAGCGGCTGTGAGAGGTTGAGCAGCCTTCCGAACGCAATGAACAAGAATAATTGAGTTGACAATAACAAACATTAGGGGTTTACAGAATTTTCTGTTTCAGCTCTGAAAATGTCATTTATACAAATATTTGGTAAAAAAATTTCGGGTGACCTATTTTTTTTTTTTTTGAAAATTAAGAAAAGGCCTATTTAAAAAAAAGCCTATTTTAGCTTTTATACACTTTTTCTAACTAAAATTCAATTTTTGCTAAATTCCTTGTGAAATTCTTCATTTATTTGCAAAATATTTGAATTTTTATCTAAAAATACATATTTTGCTATATTTTACCATTTTATTTTCAATATTTCCTTGAAAATCGTTTAAAATTTCAAAAAACATGTTTTAGACAATATTTTTTCTAGTTTTCAGATGAAAATTCTAAAAAAAGGTAATTTTCATAAAATTTTTGTTTCTTCGAATATAGACCTACAATTTGTTTTTAAACCAAAGAAAATACTGTTTCAAAATGTTCTATTTAATTAAAAATAAATCAATTGTTGTTATTTTGATAAGCCTCATTTCAGCATTTTCAAAAAATTCAATATTTATCGCGTGCTCCCCGAAAACCTTCGTCCAAAAATAAATTAATGGACATTTTAGGCTGTAAAATTCAAAAATTTCTGAATTTCGTGGAAAAAATTACAATTTTGCTCAATTCTAAAAAAATCATTACACACTGCTTTCCAAGACATTTTCAAATTTCCCGCCAAATTCAAAACTTTCTAAAATCCATTCTCCAAAAAACCCACCGATTTACACAACATTTTAATCAAATACGGCAGTACCGCCTGCAGTCCCGCATCCGTTTCCAATGTCGCCAACGCTTCATGCCTTTTCTTATCATCCTGTCCCATGCACACTGTTATGACATCTTTTATAAATAATTGTTGTTCCTGGGAAAATTATCGATTTTTCGAAAAAACAACAAGATAAAGATACCAGTGTCAAAATCTCCGTCGTTATTGGCTTCAATCCAACGACTTGCTCAACTTTTGCCGATTTTGCGCGCTCCATAAAAAGCTTGTTGCAAGATGAGCTGTATTTGACATGATTTCTAGAAAAAAACGGGATTTTAAGAATATTTTCAGGTTCTAGAACTTCTTCAAAGGATTCCTAAACTTTTTCTTCAGAGAGAACTCTATTTATGAACCTCCACAAATCTGAAAATATCAAAAATCGTATATAAAACAATCAGAATTGAATATTTCTAAAAAAAAATTTGAAATCGTAATTTTTCGCATATTTTTTAAATTCAAAGGGTGCCTATTTGTAATCGTCAACCTGTGCTTAATATCAATTATGTCCAATTAAGTCGAAAAAATGTAAAAAATCTCAAAAATCAAATTATTTTTTAAACAATTATTGCATTTTGATCAATTTCACATTTTTGTAGCCAACTTATCCAAGCTGATCTTTAAAATTTTGAGGTTTTTCTCAAGTTTACTATTTTTTCGACTTAATTTCATATAATCGATATTATACACAATTTGACGGCCCCCCATTGAATTTTAGAAAAATACAAAAAATTACGGTTTCAAAATTTTTTTTTGATGTTTTAAACATTTTCTTTGAAAAAATGGTGATCCATTATTTTTGGAGATTTTTTCTAATATTTGCAGATTTGATCGAGTTTATAAATTGAGTTTTTTTTCTGAAAAAATTGCTAAAAGCCTGATTTTAGTCTTTTATTGCTATTCAACACACAGTTTGACGATTCTCAATAGAACGGGGAGATCCCAAGCATAAGTTAACACAAAAAACCATCGCTGCGTTCCGGGGGATGCACCCGATTTCTTGATTAAAGCTTTTACTCAGCCCAACATGGGAAATGTAATCAGATTTTTATATTTTTGGATAGATCTGCAAAATTCCCAGAAAAACCCACTCCATTGTGATATCAATCCTCATCAACTGCTCAAAATCGTCCTCATACTCATCCTCCTCATCCGACATATTCATATTATACGCCGATTTCGTCACTTTTCCATCAGTCACCAGAAAAAACGGCTTTATCCTCGGCTCAATCGGTATGACCTCATTCGGATTCGTTGTCGCTTCCATATCCACATCCTTATTCATAAGTGCAAATGTGTTTTGACACCCTGGTACCGTTAAAAGATCCTCCGCGTTCCAATCAAACTTTTCCAGTGCTGCTACCACATTTCTCTGAGCAAAAATGTTCAAAACGAGAAAATTTGAAAAAAATACCATAAATTCCGTGCCTTGCAAATGTCTCATCACACTTTTCACATCTTCCGGCGTCAATTTCCTCCGCCCACATTTTTCACTCCATTTTTTCGATAATCGTATTGTTTCCTTCATTATTTCTCGAGTCTGCAAATTGTTTTAATTCAAACAATTTCTAAAAATTCACTTTTTTAATTAAAATTCGTAAATTTTCAATATTTTTCAAAAAATCAATAAAATTTCACCATTTTAAAGGAGGGCTTTACGGAGATAATGAATGCGTCTGGGAAGAAAATAGGCTTCAGACTCATTCCAAATCTGTACTTAAAATTTTCTAAAACCACCTAGAAGCCGAGAAAATGGGCTTCAAAACAATGGCCTAGAAAAAAGGGCCACCTGGCCGAACTTTTTCCTGTGAGCTTTTATCGTGTTTCGTTAATAAATAGTTATGCAGAATGCTTATAGTAGTCCTTTTTAATGTTTTTTCATCATAATTTATGTTTTGTTTTTCATTTTTTTCGACTTTTCATACCTGTGGACTAGTTTTCGCCGGTGGCCCTTTTTTCTAGGCCATTGTTTTGAGGCGTGTTTTCTCGGCTTCTAGGTGGTTTTAGAAAATTTTAAATACAGATTTGGAATGAGTCTGAAGCCTATTTTCATCCCAGGCGCATTCATAATCTCCGTAAAACCCTCCTTTAAAGGCAATTTCCGAGAAATTTGTTTTTTTTTCTCAAAATCTATTGAATTTAAGAAATTTTAAGTTTCAAAAAAGTTGAAATTGCACATTTTTTAAAAAATTTAATTGAGATTCAAAAGTACCATCATTTTTTCAGATAATTTTCGGAAAAGCTTCAAAATTTCCCAAAAAATATATGAATTTCTTTGTATTTTTGCATAATTTCTTGAAAAAAATATAATTTTGATTAAATTTCAATAATTCAGAAATGTTATAAATAACAAAAAATTCACTTTTTTAATTAAAATTCGTAAATTTTCAACATTTTTCAAAAAATCGATAAAATTTCACCATTTTAAAGGCAAGGTCCGAGCAATTTGTTTTTTTCTCAAAATCTATTGAATTTTAAAAATTTTCAGTTTCAAAAAAAGTTGAAATTTCAAATTTTTCAAATTTAAAAATTGGAATTCGAAATTTAAAAATCGATGATTCATCATTTTTTCTGATAATTTTTTTAAAAACTTAAAAATTTCCCAAAAAATATATGAATTTCATTGTATTTTTACATAATTTCTTGAAAAAAATTCAAATTTTTAATTAAAATCCGTAAATTTTCGCCATTTTTCAAAAAAATGCGATAAAATTTCAATTTTCTAAAATATTCACTTTAAAAATCATAATTTCCGATTTTCAGTACCTAAAACTCAAATTTTCTGAAAAACTAACCAATTTTTCAAATTACTGCAATTTTTAGCATATTTCTAAACAATTTTAGCGAAAAAAAAACGTTTTGAACTGAAAATTCCAAAAAAATTCCGAAAATAACAAAATAAACTCACAATTTGTAATAACACCAGCTGCGCTTCCTGTTCAATCTTCGTAATGCCCAAAAAATCGCAAGCCGTCTAAAAAATTTTAGGAAAAAAATTTCCAAACCCAAAAAATCAATAAATTACCGTTACAAAATGCGTTTTTCCTATATTGTCCTGTTTATTGGGTTTTGAATTCATCTAAAATTACTCATATTGGAAAAATGCTCAGCTTTTTGTAAATATATATTAATTGGACATAATTGACCAAAATCGGATAGATAATATTAAAAAAATAAAAACAAAAAATTTATTAATTACACAAAAAATTAAATTTTAAAAAAGGAATCCTAAATAAAGCTCAATATATATGACACGAGTTAAAAGTCTATATTACAGCTTATATAATACAAAACCATCTTTTCCAAAAAAAAAATCAATATTTTTTAAAACTAGACCCCTCCTAAAAAATCCCTCCTAATCCAACGGACAAATCGTACAGTCTCGAATAATATTCCTTCTTGTCACCAATTCTTTAACCAATGTTGTTGGAGCTTCACGTGCCACTGTACGACGGTACCACCACTGAAAATATTTCAAAATTAGTTTTTTAAATTTTATTTTTAAATAAAAAATATATATTATCACATGATTGAAACTTTGTTGCCATTGTAAATTTTTTTTCGCGTAAAATATAAATTTTCAAAAAAACAATTTTTGAAACCGCGTTTTTTTCACCAAATTAGAAATAAAATTCGTATGTTTCGACTTTCAGGCCTTAGAATTTAACTCATTTGGCAAAAAATCCATCTTTTTTGAAATTTCAATGACTTTTCAAATTTTTAACTAAACAAAACCAATTTTCAAATTTTCAAAATTTCGAAACAGTTTTTTCAAACAATTAAATTGATTCCAATGAATAAAAATTAAGTCGAATTTTTTGAAACCGCATTTTTTCTTCAAAATTCTGACGGATTCCCTGATTTTTAAGATTTTTCTTAAATTTTCATTAAAATTACTCTTAAAGTAGCGATTAAGCTTTTTTCTTTGGAAAAATGATGATCACGCTTTGTATTTTTCAAATAAAATAACAAGTTTTTAAAAATTTGAAACCGCATTTTTTTTTCAAAATTCTGATGGATTCTCTGTGATTTTTTAATATTTTCAATTTTTTCTAAAATTTCGAAACCGCGTTTTTTTCAAATTTCATATTTTCAGGCTTCAATTTCCACAACTGGTTAAGTACGCAATACGTGTTTAACATATCATAACAATTTATTAAAAATCTGAAACCGCAGTTTTTTTTAAATTCTTTATTTAAATTCGTATAATTTTTGGACCTTTTTCAACATTTTCAGACCATTCTTAAAATTGGAACACCCTTTATTCTACTTTTCTTAAATCTTGAAAAAACTAATCTAACGAAAGAACGGACGAATTTAGCAATTTAAAAAAGAAAATTCTGAAACAGTATTTTTTTTTTTTAGAAAATTCTGATGCATTCTCTGATTTTTTAAGATTTTCAGAATTTCCTTAAATTTTAATTAACATCGTTATTTTTAAATAACATTAACTTTTGCATTATTGAAAATGCCCTTTTAAAAATAATGGAAAAAGCTATTTTTTGCAAAATTCGTTTAGATTTTTGGACTTTTTTAAAATTGTCACCCTTTGCTTATTATATTGATTCACGAATTGCATTTTTCAAATAAAATATCAACTTCAAATAAAATATCAACTAACTGTATTTTTTATTCTAAAAAATTTAATCGATTTTTAAAATTTTCGACATTTTCAGAATATTTTTAAATTTGCTAAAAACTTAGTTTTCGAACATTATTTTGGAAAAAAACGAACTATACGTACATTTTGAAATTTTGTACTCAAAATTTTGACGCATTCTCCGATTTTTTTAAACTATTTTCAGATCTTGGTTAAATTCTAATTAAGAAATTGCATTTTTCAAATAAAATATCAACTTTCAAAAAATTTGAAACTGTATTTTTTCTTCTAAAAAATTTAATCGCTTTTAAAAATTTTCGACATTTTCAGAATATTCTAAAATTTGCTAAAACTTCGTTTTTGAGCATTTTTTTGGAAAAAAACGCACGATAAGTATATTTTTAAATTTTTCTAATCGATATTCTGATGTATTCTCTAATTTTTCAAGATTTTCACACTTTCCTCAAATATTGATTCACTAATTGCATTTTTAAAATAAAAAATCAACTTTCAACAATTTTGAAATTGTATTTTTTTCTTCTAAAAAAAAAAATCGATTTTGAAAATTTTCAAAATTTAAACCGTATTTTTTTCAAAATCTTATGCATTCTCTGATTTTTTAAAGACACTTTAGATTCACAGTATTGTATTTTTCAAATAAAAAATCAACTTTCAAAAAATTTGAAACAGCATTTTTTTTCTATAAAATTTAATCGATTTTCAACATTTTAAGAATATTCTTAAATTTGCTAAAAACTTAGTTTTTGAACATTATTTTGGAAAAAACGAATTAAACGTGTATTTTGAAAAGTTTCAAAATTGAAACTGCATTTTTCAAATTCTGACGGATTGACTGCCTTTTTTTGAGATTTTCACACTTTGCTTAAATATTGATTCACGAATATTTTTCAAATAAATTTTCAAAAACTTTCTAAAAATTCTTGAAACAGTATTTATACCAGACGTTTAACGCCGCTTCGCGGCGGAAACGAAAAATCAGGGAAATAGTGTGTAAAATTAAGAGGCACAGAGAAAAAACGCGCTAACTTTAGGTTAAGATAAGTACCGTAATACTATAACAATCCGTACCAAATTTTCACAATGACCTTACAATACTCCAAAGATGTTACCATGAAAGTCTGATCTCGATCCGATCATTCTGAAAAAATGTGAAAAAGCGCTGGAGTACTGTATCTACAGTAATCCTACAGTAACCCGAGTTCCAAACAGTATTTTTGTGAAGCGCTCCGAGAGGCATGACAATATGCCAAGTATGGGGTAGATCGGTCGAGGGGTCAAAAAGTTATTCATGAGAAATGCTGGTACACACACACACAGAACTATCTTTCTTCTTACTAAGCGAATAGTTCTGTGTGTGTGTACCAGCATTTCACATGAATAACTTTTTGACCCCTCGACCGATCTGTCCCATATTTGGCATATCGTCATGCCTCTCGGAGCGCTTCACAAAAATACTGTTTGGATCTCGGGTTACTGTAGGATTACTGTAGCTACAGTACTACAATTTTTTCACGTTTTTTTTCAAAATGGTCGGATCGAGACCAAACTTTCGTGGTAACATCTTTGGAGTATTGTAAGGTCACTGTGAAAATTTGGTGCGGATTACTGTAGCATTACGGTAGTTACCTTAACCTAAAGTTAGCGTTTGTCTCTGTTTCTCTTCATTTTACACACTATTTCTCTCATTACCGCCGCGTAGCGGCGTTAAAAGGCTGGTTCGTTTAGTAAGAAGAAAGATTCTCATTAACAAATTGCATTTTTCAAATAAAATATCTTTTAAAAAATTTGAAACAGCATTTTTTTTTCTAAAAAATTTAATCGATTTTTAAAATTTTCAAAATTTTAAGAATATTCTTAAATTTGCTAAAACTTAGTTTTTGAACATTATTTTGGAAAAATGAAATGAAAGTAGAAAAAAGTATATTTTGAATAAAAATTTTTTTTTTAATTTCAAAATTGAAACCGTAATTTTTTCGAAAAATCTCTAATACTCACCCCATCCGCCAACTTCTTCCCCTTCTCCTCTTCCCTTTCCAAATCCGTCATTTCTTCAATTTCCTCCTTTTCCTTCACAAATGTTTCCATCATAACCCATTGTAAATCATCAAAAACTCCTGCAAAAATATTAATTTTTTAAATTTTCTAACTTTTTCCATCATTTACCTATATATCTCCTTTCTCTCGGTTGCCATTTCGTATCCGGTATCGAAAACCTTTTCTCAATTTTTTGCCCTTTCGCAAATCCCTCCCCATTTTCAGCCAAATGCTTCAAAATGGTCTCCAAATCAAATCCAGGCCTAATTTTTACACTTCTTTCCACTTTCTTCTCAATTTTAAATTCTTCATAAGCTTTTTCTTCTTCTTCCTCTAGATGTTCAATAAATCCTTCATTTTTCGACTTTCGTCTCAAATTAAATGTATCTTTAAAAAATTCCAGATTTCCAAAAATTTTCCAAAAAAAAATTAAAAATACCCAAAACCGCCTCAATTCTCAATTTCATCTCCATATCATATTTTGCTCGAAATGGATTTTCAACATTTTTTGAAAATCCTCGACAAAACCAATATTCCGGACTAAAATTGTAGGATTCTTTCAGAATTTCCACACTTCTTTCTGGCATATTTCTGAAAAATCATCTATTAACTGAAAAAATTAAGAAAAAACTCTATTTTTTATTATTTTTCTTTAAAAAATTCCAATTTTGAATAAAATCGCATAATTCCAACATTTCAAAAAATTCGAAAAAATTACTGTAAAATTCCAGTAATTTTTAAAAATCACCTTAAAATTTGAAAATTCTGAAAAAAAAAAAAAAAAAAAAATTACTGTTTCAAATTTTTTTGTGAATTCCAATTAAAAAGCAATAATTTTGTTATATACTAAATATATATTGATATGAAAACCGAAATTTTAGAAAATTTAACTGTAAAATTACAGTAATTTTTAAAAATTATTTAAAAATTTGAAAATTCTGCAAAAAAATGTTCCGTTTCAAAATTTTTATTTATAAATTTGTGAATTTCAATTAAAAATCAATAATTTTGTTATAAACGGAAGACAACTGAAATTTCAGAAAATTTACCTGTAAAATTAGAGTAATAAAAAAAATTATTTTAAAATTTGAAAATTTTGCAAAAAAAATTCAAAAAAATTTCTGTTTCAAATTTTTTTGTGAATTCCATTAAAAATAAATAATTTGTTACAATAGCTAGAAAACTTAAGTTTCAGAAAATTTGCCTGTAAAATTACAGTAACTGTTCAAAATATTTGAAAATTTGAAACTTCTGCAAAAAAATGTTCTGTTTCAAATTTTTTTTGTGAATTTCAATTAAAAATCAATAATGTTGTTATAAACGGAAGACAATTGAAATTTTAGAAAATTTAAATGTAAAATTACAGTAATTTTTAAAAAATTCTTTAAAATTTGAAAATTCTGCAAAAAAAAAACAAAAAAATGTCTGTTTCAAATTTTTTCAAAATTTTCCATTAAAAAACAATAATTTTCAGCTATAGAAGGAAGAAAAAAAGGAATTTTGAAAAAATGAACTAATTAAAACTTATTAAATTACAGTATTAAAAAAAAAATTATCTTAAAATTTGAAAATTCTGCAAAAAAAATACAAAAAAAGTTTCTGTTTCAAATTTTTTTGTGAATTTCAATTAAAAATTAATAATTTTGTTATATATTGGCGGAAACCATGAAATTTTAGAAAATTTACATGCAAAATTCCAGTAATTTTAAAAAAATATTTGAAAATTTGAAAATTCTGCAAAAAATGTTCTGTTTCAAATTTTTTTTGTGAATTTCAATTAAAAATCAATAATTTTGTTATATATTGGCAGAAACCATGAAATTTTAGAAAATTTAACTGTAAAATTACTATGATTTTTAAAAATCACCTTAAAATTTGAAAATTCTGCAAAAAAATGTTCTGTTTCAATTTGTTTTTTTTTTATTTCCAATTAAAAATCAATAATGTTGTTATAAACGGAAGACAATTGAAATTTCAGAAATTTTAAATGTAAAATTACAGTAATTTTAAAAAAAAATTTGAAAATTCTGCAAAAAAAAAAACAAAAAAATTTCTGTTTCAAATTTTTTTTAAAAATTTTCAATTAAACATCAAATTCTTGCTATATATTGAGTTATCAAATCTCGTTTTAGACATTTTTTTAAAAACTAATGTTTGTTTCAAAAATTGGAATTTTCTATAAAATTGGTCTTATTCTATTCTACTCTATTCAAATTTTTCCCAATTCTCTAGAAAAAACTCACAAAATCGGCTCTCCAATCAAATAATATCTCCTCTTGAACCTTTTCCCAATTCTATTCAATTCCACCACTTTTTCATTCAATTTCCTTTAAAAAAAATTCAAATTTTCCTCATTTTCCCAATCCCTACTCACTTTTTTCCACTTTTCTGCATTCTTCCCAACTCTTTCGAACAATCAATAAAATTATTGTTAATATCACTAAAAGCCACGTTTTTCACATCAATTTGTGGTGCTGAAAAATTGAAAAAATTTTCCAAAAATTTTGAAATTTCAAAAAAAACCATTCTTGTAGTTTGTAGTCATCAACTTTTTCAAAATCGTTGGTGTCAGCAATCGTTCCACAGATTCCTTTAGAAAAAATATTTTCGAAGCCTTTTAAAAAATCAATAACTCACCTTTTCATGAACAAAAGAGGCCTCATAACCATACCAATGATATTTTGAACTTTTGAAATTTTCAGTAGATCTTATAAAAACCAGCGACGTTTTTTTGATCTTATTCTACAAAAAATATCATTTTTAAACTCTTTTTTTTCGAAAAAACGACGAAAAATTACCACCAAATTCGAATGACAAGCCTTTTTCGACAAATATATACTCTCAGCATTTTCAATGTATTGTGCTTCGATGAAAATGTTCGGAATTACCTGAAAAAAACAAAATTTTGGAATTTCAGGAAAAATACCTAAAATAAAAATTCCAGAAGCTTCCAAAAAACTCCAGAAGCGTCCAGAAGCTTCCAGAAAATTCCAGAAGCTTTCAGAAGCTTCCAGAAGCTTTCAGAAAATTCCAGAAGCTTCCAAAAAATCCCAGAAGCATCCAGAAAATTCCAGAAGCTTCCAAAAAATTCCAGAAGCGTCCAGAAAATTCCAGAAGCTTCCAAAAAATTCCAGAAGCTTCCAAAAAATCCCAGAAGCATCCAAATAATTCTAGAAGCTTCCAAAAGCTTCCAAAAAATTCCAGAAGCTTCCAAAAAATCCCAGAAGCATCCAAATAATTCTAGAAGCTTCCAAAAGCTTCTAAAAAATTCCAGAAGCATTCAGAAAATTCCAGAAGCTTCCAAAAAATACCAGAAGCGTCCAGAAAAATTCTAGAAGCTTCCAAAAGCTTCTAAAAAATTCCAGAAGCATTCAGAAAATTCCAAAAGCTTCCAAAAAATTCCAGAAACTTCTAGAAGCTTCCAGAAGCTTTCAGAAGCTTCCAAAAAATTCTAGAAACTTCCAGAAGCGTCCAGAAAATTCAAGAAGCTTTCAGAAAATTCCAGAAGCTTTCAGAAGCTTCCAAAAAATTCCAGAAGCTTCCAGAAGCGTCCAAAAAATTCCAGAAGCTTAAAAAATCTAAAATAATGTCCTAAATATCACATTTTCACGAAAAATGTTGTCTAGCTCAAATTTAAGCGCAGAAAAACTATTTTTCGTAATAAATTCCATTTTTCGAAGCTTTTTCGATACAAAAGTCGAAAATGGGAAGGCGAAATATTTTAGAAAAACACATTTGATAATTTTCAGATATTTTTGAAACATAATTTTTTTTTTGGAAAATTTGCATAAATGTCTAAATTTTTGGAATATTTGAGACAGATATTTTGAAATTAAAAAAAGAATTATATTATTTAAAAATCTTGGCCTAAAAATTTTGTGAAACAGGATTCTTTTAATTTGTGTCTGAAAATCTGAATTTCAATAATTTTGAAATTTTGAAACCTAAAATTTTTGTAAAATTTCAAGAAAAAAACATTTTTAGTGCAATAAAAATATATGTATAAACAATCGGTTAAACAAATTTACAAATATTTAAAGAAATTTCGAAACAGTATTTTTTAATTTTTAAAAATTCCGAATTTTCTTCAGAAAAACTAAAAATTTTAAACCCTTACATTTTTTACAATCGCCGGTCCTTCAAACGTCCGAATCCCTGACAATTTCCTAATAACAAATGATCGAATTTTCTCAATACTTCCCGAAATTTCAATCGGAAATGATGGTATTATTACCATTACTCGTTTTATCTGGTTCAGGATTTCATAACGTGCCTGAAAATTCGAATTTTTGCTGAAAATTTTAAATTTCCATGCACTTACATACATTGGTGGGATCACAAATTCTGATTTATCCGATTTTGCCACTTCATAAGTTTGTTGGATCATTTTTGACGAGCAACTTGGGTGAAAAGCGACTTCTTCATTTTCTTCTGTCATTCCTATTGATATTCCGGATGAATCATTGGTATTATGAACTATTACGACGTCTAGTTCACGGAACAGAGTGCCTGGAAAAAAATACGTGAAAAAAAAATCGATAACCCCCTATCTTTAAGAAAAACTTACAATTATAAACATTTATAAATTCGATATGAATTATCACATGCTTATTTTCCTTCGCCACCGGATTCATTGAAGCCGTCCACATGATTTCAACCTCCGAACCAATTTGCAAAGCTTCATCTTCAATTTTTTCCACAATTTTCGTACTTTTATTAAAAATATAATGAACACTCTGATCGGAGAAACTTTCTTTCGTCAATACTTCACCACATCCTTCTTTTTTCCAAATCACTACTCCTCTGCTAGAGCAACCTGTTAAAAAAACGTTGAAAAAATCCAAAAAACTAGGATTAATTACATGATTTCTCAATTAAATCCGTCAATGACAATTTTTCCTTCAATACCGGTGTTTCACAGCTTTCTATACTTCTCCTTAGTGGAATTGAATTTAATACTACCCGTGATTCAATACCCATCGATTTCCTTGAATAAAATTTGTGGAAATGTGAAAAAACATTGAAGAAATAAATAAAAACGCGTCATTTTCATACAAGGACTAGTAATTAAATCGCGTGGCCTAGAAAACCACCACTTGCGAAAACTAGTCCCCGCGTCATTTTTATTGGATTTCCAGTTAATTTCGTTGATTTTTCACTGTTATTGCCTATATTTTGTTAATTAAAATGTCAAAAAAGGTGAGTTTTATCGATTTTTCATATAAAAACCTTATATTTTCAGTTAACGCCAGAAGAGGAGCTCGAAAAACAATACCGAGATTATAAGGGTCAATTTGAACAGTGGAAGGAGAGAAATAAGTAATTTATTTTATTTTTTCTTAATAAAACGTCAAAAAAAAACACCTTTTAGGGGTTCATTTGGAACAGACGCTTATAATTCGTACGTGAAACAGTTTCAAGAATGGGAAAAAGATGTGGAAAAACGGCGAAAAGCGTTAAAAGAAAAAGCGACGACGGAGGAGGTGAGTTTTCTTGCTATTAATATATATTTTAAAGATACGTCATTAAAAAATATATCATACTTTGCAGTCAGAAAGAATAAGACTTGAACAAGAAGCGAAAGATTCGAAAATGAACGAAGCAAGGGAGGCAGAAGCCGCTGCCGCTTATGCAGCATCACAACAGGCCTATTTGGCGCATCATCAGAAGGCGATGGAACAGGCGGAAATGACGCAAAGGGTGGCTGCGGCACAGCAGCAGCAGCGGCAGTTTATGCAGAGTGTTGTTGTACAGCAGCAACAAATACAACAGAGTGAGGATTTTAAGAAAAGTTTTTATCTAAAATAACACCGAAAAAACATTTGTAAACTACGCGAGACCTTAATAAGAGATAAATTCAGTTGAATTCTCTGAATTTCAGCTTTCACGGGATTCGCCTCAAGACCCAAACGAATAAATATCTGTCCCTTTAAAGGGGGGCTGAGGGGACGAAATAAATGGTTTAGAACTGATGAAAGTATGATTGTTGATAAATAAATGAAAAAAAAATCCAAAGAAAAACTCCAAAATGGCGAAAAAAAAAGTTCCGAAAAAAAAACCATAGCCCCGGTGTTCGCCCTAATATGGCCGAAGAAACGCTAGTTGTTTTCTAGGTCATTTGTTTTTTTCTCGGCCGCCTGTTTTTTATCTTGTTTTTCTCTTCTTTCCAATTTTTTTTTCAGAGAAAATTATCCATAAAAGAGTATTAAAACAAATAAACGTTCAGTAATGTGGTGGTCCCTGATGGTGTTCAGGTTCCACGAAAGAAGAGTGATGGAGAAACCAGTTTAAACAACAAAAATTAACGCGAGAAGATATTACGACGATTTATTAGATTTTAAACAAGAAATAAAAGATAAACAACGGTTAAATATGATTCAAAACAAGTGAATATTATACTAGCACCTGCTAGTCACTTTCTAGCAACAACTAGACACTTAAAAACCAACAAAACGGTTTAAAACGAGTTAACAACTAAACTCCAAACGAAATCCAACCGAACTACAAAGTGGTGGCCTAGGTTTCACACTCGACGAGAAACTAGTCCCCGCTCGTATTTCTCTTCCATATAACATCCCCCTCCTTTAGAAAAACAGGCTCCTGACTGTTTGAGGTTTCTCGGCAGTACATAATAATAACAAAAATACGGGGCGATAGGGTTTTGGGTAGAACATTTATTAAATTGAACTGTCTCTTCGCTGTTCTTGACTTTCAGATTGTTCTTGGCCCACTTTTGACCTGCTCCCTTCATTCCATCATTTGTACCCTGCATCCAACATGGCTTGACTTCCCTCATTTGAGCTTTTCCACCAATAATCTTGACTTTTCCCTGGGGATCATTCATTGAACTTGGCGTTCTTTCCCTCTTTGAACATCTTCCAACTTGATCATATGAACTCCATTGTGACTGGTTGACCATAGGTTTAACCTGAAAAACATTTGGTTCCGGACTTTCCGAACATATGCCTCTACTGGACATCATCTTCAAGTTCAGCGAACACTTTTTCCACTTCTCATCTCTTGAACCACTGCTCACTACAATCACAGCATTCACATTCACCGATTCCTTCTTCAAACTCTTCCATCCAATGTATATTCCAAAACATTTGAATGCATTCATTCCCAACACTGCTAGTTCATTCTCATTCTCAACAACTTGGAATTTCACAACTTCTTTCATGCCTCTCATCTTCACTGGAACTTCAACTTGACGGATGATCTTCATTTTATCCTTCGAAACATTCCTCATATCCATACAACCTGGATTCTTTTCCACAAAATTCTCTTTCCTCCAATTTCCCTTCTTGATTCTGTTCCATGTCCTGGACGATAACACACTTGTCATTGCTCCACTATCAATAATTAGCTTCAACTTTGTGCCAAGAATTTCAGACTTTTCAACAGTTTGTCTTCCAACTGTATCATGATTTTTATCTCCTGGCTCATTTTTCCAATTAAAAGCATCAATCTTCACACCATTTGCTTCAGCAACATTATTATTCCAGCATCTTTTTGCAAAATGTCCATTTCTTCCACATTTGAAACATCTTTTAACACCATTTTCCACTTTTGAACTTCCTTCAGCACTTTTTCGAACTTGTGGTTTATGCACTTCATCATCAATATTAAAGCCTCTAGCTTTTTCCACTCTAAAACTTGATCCTGACTCCGGACAACTGCTCTCGGCAACGACCGACTCACACCTAGCATCCTTTTGTCTAATCATAAATTCCGTCAATTTTGCAATACTCGCTTCCATTGCGGCAATTCTTTCATTCAGACCATCTGAACACATTTGTCCAAAATTTTCAACACAAATCTCTCCATTATGCTTTTCAACAATTTGCTCAGTTGAACTCTTCAACATATGTGCAATAAACATCTTATTCGCTTTTACTGATAACGCTGGCGAAACATTATGTCTTCCTGAATTCTCATCCTCTTTAACATGTTCTTCTTCATTCGACAAAATTTTCTTCGGAGCCAAAAGGACTTCCTTTTCCAACTTTTTCAGCTTTTCCTTCAAACTTTGAATTTCGACATCCTTTTGCTGAATATTTTCCTTCAATTTTTTCATTTCATCAACATTTTGACAACATTTCTCCTTCAAATCATCCTTCATCTCAATTTCCTCTTTCAATTGTTGTTCCATTTGCAGAATTTTCTCACTTTGTGACTTTAGATCAGCTCTTGCTTTGAGTCCTTTATCAGCTACATTCTCAAATAATGCTACGCAACTTGCTGCACTATTCACACCAATCTTTTTCAAAACTTTCCAGATTTTTCGACATTCTTCCAAATACTCTTTATCCTGACTTTCAGTCAACTTCGATATTAACAAATCTTTTTGACGGATAGATTCTCTCAACTCCTCCTGCATATCACTATTAATCTTCTGATTTTCTTCGAGGATTCTAACTTTATCCATCACATCAATCATCTGCAGATTTTCCTTCCGAAGTCTTGAATTATCAGCTGCACGCCTTTTAATAGCTTCACACAATTGATCAGCATTTTCTATGCAAAAATTGGTTCATATTCTGCACATATTTCTCCAAATTGTCATCATTTTTCTCATCTGCTTTCCTCACTTGCACATTTCCACCATTTGAATTGCTTCCCGATCCTGATGCAACAGACAATTTCGATGCGCACGACCTGAGGGAAGGCGACTTGGACGATGTTGACACTGGCATCTTCGACATTTTTCAATTTTATTCTTTACCCCACTCTCCTGATATATATCCCAAAGGATTATACTCGATCAAATGGAAGAACAAAAAAGAAACGGCGGCACAATCAATATTTTAACGAAAATCTCGGTCTCTGAGTTTGTAAAAAACTACAAAACACCAGAATTTGAAAAATTCGAAAAAAACGGCGACGAAGATTTCAAATAATTTGCCCAGACGGTCTGTTTAATGTCAACCACTAGGGGAAGACCAAACAAAATCCGAACGTACAAAAATTCGAAATTAAACGGCAAAAAAAAAGAAGAAAAAGCGAAAAAATTCAAGAAAAATCAATAAACCCTCAAAAATCACGAAAATTTTGCTGTTCAAGCGGTTTTCCAACTCTAAACCGGTTCGGCCCCCAAGTAATGTGGTGGTCCCTGATGGTGTTCAGGTTCCACGAAAGAAGAGTGATGGAGAAACCAGTTTAAACAACAAAAATTAACGCGAGAAGATATTACGACGATTTATTAGATTTTAAACAAGAAATAAAAGATAAACAACGGTTAAATATGATTCAAAACAAGTGAATATTATACTAGCACCTGCTAGTCACTTTCTAGCAACAACTAGACACTTAAAAACCAACAAAACGGTTTAAAACGAGTTAACAACTAAACTCCAAACGAAATCCAACCGAACTACAAAGTGGTGGCCTAGGTTTCACACTCGACGAGAAACTAGTCCCCGCTCGTATTTCTCTTCCATATAACAGTTCAAAAGAAATGTATAAAAGAATTTTAAAAAAATATTTTTTCAAAAAATAAAATTAGGCGGCCGAGAAAAAAGAGACGGCCTAGAAAATCAAGAAGCGTTTCTTCGGCCATTAGGGCGAAGAGAGGGGGGTATGAGTTTTTTTTCGGAACTTTTTTTTTCGCCATTTTTGAGTTTTTCTTTGGATTTTTTTTCATTTATTTATCAACAATCATACTTTCATCATTTCTAAACTATTTATTTCGTCCCCTCAGCCCCCCTTTAAACAATTTCAGGGACAACTATCAAAATGCGTTCTAATGTACCCAAGAGATACTAAAAGCCCGAAATAGCCTAAAAAAGACGTTTTAGGCTTAAAAATTAGAATTTTGTCAAAATATCAGTAATCTTTTCAAATGATCCTTTGAAGCCCACCTAGTCCGATTTAGGCCCGCAAAAAAATTACATTCTGCTAAATTTTACTTTATTTCAATATTTTTTCGGGATTTTCGGTCCTCCTTAAAAAATTATGTCGTACACTGTCTTTAAGCTTAAAGAGAGTGCACCACATAATTTTTCGAGTCCTGGTTTTTAAAAATTACCTTTAATCATTTTTTTAACCCCGATCTTTCCAAATTTTCACAAAAAGCACTTTAAAAAATAGCTTCTCGAAAATGTCAAAAATTTCAGCCGAAACTTCAGTAAACGCTGACAATGTGATGCGCGAAGTGATGAATGTTATGATGGTTGGAACTGCGACAGCGGTCGGCTCGACAATTAATCAACAACAACCGCCGCCTGCAGCCGCCGCCCCACCACCAAGTTTGTGGGGAAATGTGAAAGTTCCGTATGATGGAAGGGTGGGTACTTGAATTTTTAGCTTTATCTTTTCAAAATAAGAATAAGCGCTTAATCCTCGCTCAATTTCAGATTTTTGTAGACTTTTCGAATTTCAGGATCCACTCTTCTCTAAATGGGGTCTCCGTGCATCACCATCTCATCATAAACCGGATGCTTCATTTACTATTGTAAGATTTTAAAAAAATGGAAAACCCGTGAACGCTCGAACTTCGATAACTTCCACCTTTTTCAGAAAACCATTCCCCACTGGCTCCTTCTCGACACGCTGTCCAAAAAGAAAATGATGCTGGCTCCGGACACCAACGTTCCGCCGCCAGTCTTCAACTCTTCTCAACCTCCACCGCCAATCGTATCTCAACCTCCGCCACAGATCACTCCACAACAACTTCAACAACCTCCGCCAGCTGTTCCACAGGCTTCATAATTGAACAACAATGTGTCAGGTTTTGACTCATAAAATTAAGTTATTCTTAAAAGAGGCTTTCATTCAAATAAATACGAACCATTTTTCAAGGGGGAAAAAGAAAAACATTTTCCAAGTATAAATAACCATTTTAAAGAGGGAGGAAGTGTAGATTTTAAAATGACATGAAGGTGGGGAAGAGGGGGAATTTGTTTTTTTCGACAATCAAAAAATTTAGGAGGGTCACACATTCAAAAAAAAATTGTTTAACCAAGTATAACGTTTTTTTGAGAAATGATGAATTAATCAACCAGGTCTTCGGTGGCAACACTATCCTGCAATTAGTAGAATTTCAGACGATTTCAGAAAGCAAGGGTCAACTTACAGTTTCAGTCCCTTCAACATCAATCAATTCCGAATCATCGTCCTCATCATCAGCATCGGCCTCTTCTTCGCTCTTCTTTTCCGGAACCCATAATCCCGAGTCAATACATCTTTGGAAATGGTACATGAAGACCTAGAAAAATATTATTTTTTAAAAAAAAATTTACTGTTTCAAAATTTTCATAAATATTTTCACACTTTTTGCGTTCGGCCACTCCGCTGATTTCCTACCGCAAATGGTTAAGAGATCATCGAGTTGGCTCAGAAATATGGAAGAAATTATTTTTTGTTGTGTATTACTGAAAAATTTAAATGTTCGAAGAATTGGAGGGGGGGGGGGGGGTCTTCAACACTTTTCTGAAAAAAATTTAAATAACGCAATTTTTCAGAATACAAAGGATTTAAATCCAAATTTTATATAGCAAGAAAACTAATTTAAACTGAACTTAATTTTAAAAAACAAAACATATTCTTATGAAAACCTAAAATCTTCGAAATCAAGTTTAGAATTATTTTCTGATTTTTTCTTTTTTTCCATAACCTCAGAATTTCTCGAATTTTCAAAAAAACCCGAAGATTTGAGAAACACTTAAATTTTCAATTCTAATCATCAATTTGAACTGAAAAACAATTCCTTTTATAGTGGATAATTAAGAAAATATCGAAAAAAGCAAAAAATTACAGTATTTTTAAAGGAGCATCATGGAAATCAAGGAATCTAAATTTTGACACAGACAATTTCTCACTAGTGCTGGAAAATTACGAAAAATACGCAGTTTATCGTAATTTTCGGATTTTTTTTTTTAATTTTTCAAAAATTACTACATATTCTTGTTGTTAATCCCAACACTACTTACCTCCTCATCCATTTTCAACGCCAAATCCTTCAACGCCTGAATATTCTGCGATTCAAAGCATTCCTTCATCTCTTCCGGCAATGCTTCAAAAACCTCCTGTGGATCAACACCGCCAGGCGCTTGTGCAATCCGTCTCGCCTTTTCTTCCGCTTCGTATTCTTCCGCAGCCGCATCCCGCTTCTCTTGAGCTCTCTTCTTCAAGCGATCCTGGAACGCCGCCACTTCTTCTTGATACGTTTTCAAATAAACCGGCTCTGCTGCTCCGAATTTCTTGAAAAAGCTTCGCTGGATCATTGGATTGGTTGCAACTCCCTAAGAATTTGGATTAATCCTTGCTATTTCAAAATAAACCAATAATTAGATACCTTCAAGCTCTTTGCCAATTCTAGGAGATACTGCAAAATAATACATTGTTCCGCCATTACACACATTTCATCATCCTTCTTATCAATCGCCAAATTCAAGCATTCAATAGTCAAATAATTGGCCGCATATTCGCAAGCCAAATGCGGATGTTGACTCAAATATTCTTCTGTAGCCTTCAATCCACTAATTCGACCATAAGTCTGAAGAAGTCCCTCATTCTCTTCACAGAACACTGCCATTCTCTTAGAATCTTCTTCGTCCGAAATTTGTTGTCCAGTTTTTGGTTCAGTAACCTGAAAAAATAAAGAAGATTGCAGAAATAATTATGTAAGTTTAGAATTTTTTTAAAGCTCCACTTGTAGAACTTAATATGTAATTTAAAGTCATTTATGCCTAATTCTGGCTTTAAAAATCAAATATCTCGAAAATATTCATAAGAATTCCAATAAAATCAATACCTTATTGATTCTTGAATAACTGAACGCATCATGTCCAATTGTATCAACATTCCATGGTTCCAATCGCTCCTTTTCCTCCAATTCCTTCTCCTTTGCTCTGAACTTCTCCTCCTGCTCTTTAATATTAGTGATCTCCTTCTCAATTGTCTTCTTATCATCATCAATCTCAGCCTTTGCCAATTTCGTCTCCAAATCCTTGATTTTCGTCGAAGTTTGTGCTTTCTCCTTCTCCAAACGCTCTTTCTCTTGTTTCTGCTCGGCCATCCGCTCTAAACGAGCTTGATGACGCCATCTGAAGAGTGAAGGAGTGTCGATGTTTGGATGAGTGTCATCCTCGTCATCGGACACCTCGATTTTCTTCCATTTTGAATAATCGATCGGCATTTTTTGAAAAAAATAAGTTGGCTGAAAAAACACACTTTTGTGCAAAACAACTAGTTTTTTTCTTTTAACAAATTAAAAGGTGAGAAAAGAAAAGAAAAAAGGAAAACAAATACGAAAATGACCTTGTTTTGCTCATGCGAGCTCGTCAACAAACGAAAATTCTAGAAAGCTTAAGGATTAACACCATATCAACTGGTATAGCGGATGCATTGCTTTTAAATATATTATTAAAATTGCACCCAATTTAAAATATCAAAAAAATTTCGAAAAACGCAGCAAAATAAAGAAAATAAAAATTTCAAACTTTAAAATTTAATTTTTGCTAATTAAAAATTGTAACTTTTATTAGAGCCTAATTGTTCGCATATTTCATTAAAAAACGTATAAAAAACAACGAAAACCATTAAAAAACAGAAAATCTGGAAAATTACAGCAAAACAGCGAGAATATTCGAGAAAACTCTTATTTTGAACGGACAAACAAGAAACCACGCCCACTTCGATAAAAAATCGCAAGCGTGCGGCGCACTAGAACGCAAGTTTTTTAGGTCGTGCACACGTTTTGTCGAGATATCATCATTGTTCAAAATCGGGTTTTAGAACTCTGTTTTTCGTCTTTAATTTCATTTTTCTTCTCTTAGCTTTTTCAAAATGCTCATAAATATTGTTAGCAGCTGTTTTAAGTGCTAAACACCTCACGAATTTAAACAATTTACGGTGAAATAAAGAAATTTAGGATTTCTGTAAAAAATGACGATTTTTGTAATATTTCTCTAATAAAAATTGAGATTTTTGTGCATCTTAATTTCTGAAGCCTCTTATCTACATTTTTGAAAGGTAGATTTGAGAAAAAACCGAAAAATAAATTTTTTATCTCAAATTTAGATTTTTTTTAATTTTATAAGACAAATTCTTGCGCTAAATTGAGTTTTTAAGAATAAATTTCTAAAAATATACCTTAAAATTTTATTTAAAATGCTCGAATACAAAAATTTCTTTTATTTGCTTGTTTTTCGAAAATGCTTACCGGAATTGTCAAGAAAGCGCCCAAAGATGCAAAAACAGAAAAAATGACGTTCTGCAGAAAAAACTGCACTTTTTAATTTGACTAAATGGGTCACCACGTTCATAGGAACCCTATCATTTTTTCACGTGCCAACAACAATTCCAGAAATTTCTAAAGTCTCGTTTTTCCAGGAGGTAACCACCATGTCGTTTGTATTCTCGAAAATAACCCGTTACATCCTATTCGCCTACTTGTTCTACACCGGAGCCAACTACCTTCTCCGCTCCAAATCCTACAACATCTCGCCGAAACAATTCAAGTCAATCGCAACAAAATCCGCAAACTTGAACTCTCCTAGCCACAAGACTTCAATTTCCAACTTCATCTCCGGGTTTAGAAACACTTATGGTGATTTGTTGATCTATAGTCCAGTTTGGCATACTCTTCAACTCGGAAATTTGGACCTCAATGTAAGAAGGAGACCCAGAAAGACGTCAATAATAAATACATAAATATTTTGCAGCTCTACCCCCTCTATCTCGACTTCACCGAATTCGCCGTAATCCTCGGATCATCTTTTGAAACATCCGGAAGAATCGGATTACATTGGAGCAATACCACCTGCACAGTTCTCAGCGGATCTGCCAGCAGACAACAAGATTCTGGAAATCTGGAAGAGGCTACTCCACTCCCTGTTGGAACAGTTTTCAGACACGGACAATTTGAATCCTATCATTATAGATTAGCCGAGAACACTTATATCGCATGCTATGGTAAGGAAGATTTTGGAATCCTTAACATGAAAAAAAAAACATTTTCCAGGTCGTGGTCTTGTACCAGTCTCCGGTGTCTGGGCCGCCACTTCCGGCCTCTCCCGCGGAGAACCCGTCGCCGTCGGACAACTCTTCTCTACCTTCGTTCAAACCGTCTACAATCGCATCTCTATGTCGATTTTCAAAACGTACCATCATTACAAGGCCAAGGTTAATGGAGAGCTTTGAGCCCCGCACATTTTTCTTCTTGTTGCCATATCATAATTTATTCATATTTTTACTCTCAACGATTTCATGTGATCTTTCCAACTTTTCAAATCATAATTGCCCACCCTAAATTTTTAGTACGGTTGCCACTTATATAAGAATTCGAAAGTTTTATAAAAAAAAGAGGTATAAGATTTGTTCAGTTTTAACGACCCGACGGATTTCCGACATTGATTGCTATTAACAAAAAGGGTACAAAAATGTTCAACATGAGAATAGGTGGACCGGGGAGATATGGAAATATTTACATTTTTAGGAAGAAAAAGGGTAAAAATTATTTGTATTTAAACATTCGAACACTGTTTCGGTTGTGATCGGCAATGAAACATGTTCCAGCTTTGTAACCAGGTGGTGAGAGGACTAAACCAGTGGGACCGATGAATCTTTCCGTACCGGCTGCATCGATGGAATAGAGATGGTTTCCTTTATAATTGCAGACCTAAAAAAATTCCTATATTGTTGAAAATTGGGTTCTAAAAAACGCACCGAAATTGAAATATGATTCGTAAGCCTGTTATTAATAACAGCAATTAGTAATCCACTCTGCGGACACATCCCAACCGAATGCACTGAAAATTTGCCAGTCGGACACCTTCGCGTCCTAAAATGATCCGGGAACACGTCGAGACTTCTCAGCTTCTTTCCAGAACTGTCAAACAAAAGCAATTCGGTGTTGGTTCCAACGAAAATATCTCCGTCTAGTCCATTTCCAACACATTTCACCATTCCACCATCTTTACTGTTTACCGGGAAACTGAACAATGGTTTCATGTCGGGATTGAAAACGAAGACCTGAAAAAAAAGAAATTGAGAATTTTTGGAAGTTTTTTTGCGAAATGGCCTAGAAAACCAAAATATTTTAAAATGGTCTAGAAAATCAACATATTTAATGATGGCCTAGAAAACCAAACTTTTTGAAAGTGGCCTAGAAGCTCAAATTTTTTATATTGGCCTAGAAAACATTATTATTCTGCGCTGGCCTAGAAAACCAAAATATTTAACAATGGCCTAGAAAACCAAAATATTTAAAATGGCCTAAAAACTCAAATTTTCGATGACCTAGATTTATTTTGAACGCTGATTTTCAAAAATATTTTAAATTCTCTTTTTTCTCTAAAAGTAATTATTTTACCTTATAAGTATCACCAATAATAAGTCTTCCTCTCGGATCGCGACACAAATCAAGCGGTTGATGAAATTCCGAAAATTGTACAGCTTCCACAATCTCATTTTTCATATTTATTCGACTTAACGTCCTCGTTTCCCAATTAAGAATTGCAATTTGTTTGTTAGGTAATAATGTCATTCCAACAGCAGTTCCGCCCTGCAAAAAAATGCTTGATTCAATTTTTGTTGACTAAAATTTACCCTCATCGCATCATTCACTAAATCCGCTATAACATCTCCATTCTTTTTGACGACTCTTACTCGCTTACTTCCAGAATCCAGCACGTAGAACGTTCCATCTTCATCCAACTGGATTTTCGTAGGCTTACAGAGCTCGACAGGCAGTTGCCAGAAGGGTTTATGAAGTTCTGTTACTTCAAGAGCTAGTGGGCTGTTTTGAACGGGCCGCCCGAATATGGTAACAGTTAGTTCGTATTCTCCAGGTTCGCTGACACTGAAATAAACATCGGTATTTTCCGGGTTATCAACTCTAAAACTCTCTTACGAAAAATCCAAATCATATGTTCCATCTTCATTATCCTTCACTTTTACCGGTTGTTTTGTTGATTGGAATTCTGGCATCGCATCCCTTTTGATTTTCTCCTCCTTTGTCTGCGGCGGTGGAAGAGCAAAATGTATAAGCTCCGCTTCAATTGGATCCCCTCCAGATGTTCGGTTAATATTCGACACATCTCTAGTGCTGAAAAGCAGCAGTTCTAGCTAATTTTAAGAAAAATTTCAAAAACTCACTGTAATTTGACACAATTCTCAACATAGAGCGAAAGATGCTCATTCACTTCAATCATACTATTTCCAGGGAATGTGGAAGACGCGTGAATTGTCCCAAAATCTGACAAATGCTTCTCGACACCTGCCAGCATCTCATTCGCACTTGTATTGATTTTCAGAAATGCATTTTCCCTTGGTTGTATCAGTCGATTATTCCAATTTTCCTCTGACACTTTGTCCTTCAATTGTCGGGCCATGGACCGAATGTCCAATTGACTGGATTCGAGTTCCTGGAATTTTATCATTAAACATTTTTCAATAAGTCTAGGTCTAAACCTTCTGCAACTTCTTCTTCTCGTCCAAAATCGCTTCAATTTGATCCTTTAACACTTTTCGTTTTTGATCACGTCTAACCCGAACCGCTTCGATCAATTCTCGACGTCTTTGTTCAACAAGATTTGAAACTTCCTGGAAAAAAATCATTTTTAAAAAAATTTGCAAAAAAATTATGAGCTGTACACTTTTTGGGTGATTAAACATATTGAAATATGGTTTTCAGCTGGAAAATACAATTTTAGAACCGTTTTCCCTTTTTCGTCTTTAAAATCGTTAATTTTGTATTTTTAAAAATCAGAAACTTATAAAAATTAATTACAGTACTTTAAAGGCGCATCTTATTTCACATTGTTTTTCTATCATAGCGTTTAAAAATCTTACGGTATTAAAGGCACATCCTATTTCACGCTACATTGGTTTCACAGCGTAAAAAAACAATCTTACTGTATTAAAGGTGTATACCAAAATTATGAGAGCAGAGTTCTGCAAAGAAAATCGGGTACGGTAGTTTTTTTGTGTTAATTTTGAAATTAATTTCAAAATTTTGTAATTTTGTAGCTATTTTGAAGATTTTCGAAAAAAAAAAACGTAATTTGAACAGTTTTCCACATTTTAGGCCCGAATCTTGCTTACAAAAAAATAGACGAAATGGAATTTTTTTCCTGTCAAACGAAAAAAAAGTTCCAAAACAAAAACATTCGTATTTAAAAAAAATATTGATGTGATCGGGAGAGACACTAGAGATGCCAAAATAAGCGTAGAGGCGCAGTGTAGCAGCGAACGGTTGCAGCAAGTGCAATAGGCAGGAGGACAAAAAAAAAATGAAATCGGAGAGGATAGTTTTGCAGCACAAAAAACAAAAATAGAAAAATGTTCGTGAATATGCACACACACCTGAATCGCCGCATTTATCTGCTCGACCATTTTGTCAGCGTTTGTGTCGAGTTGATCAATTTCTCCATTAACAGTTACGCGAGCATCATCCAATGCTCTTAACCGTCCTTTCGCTCGGTAGACCACAATTTCCGACATTCTTTTGATAGCGATGGAAAGTGGAATAACTGTGTGTTCTGTGCATTTTTTACTGAAATTTGATTGTTATATTTCTTTTTTTTTTAAGTTTTATTACTTCACGACCGAATTTTGACACTGTTCACAGAAAACCAAGTCACAAGTTTCACAGTATAAAAGCTGATCGGTCGGGTGATTGGTACATGACGGTACCACATCCTTTCTCTGTTTCTGAAGTGATTAAATTAATTAATTAATTAATTAATTAAACGTTTAAAAATACCTGCATCACATCAAGCAGCTGGTTGATAAAGAAAGCAACCGGAAACGCGTTTACTCCACCTGGCGGTAAAATGCAAACCTCACGACATAATGGACATTTTAATGATAGTGGATCAGTCTGTAATTTATTTTTAACTGAAAAAAGCCTTCAAATAACTCACATCAGTCGCCAAATTCGCAAGTTGAGTGAGACAAAACAGACAAACCGAATGAGAACAAGGCAAAAGTTTTGGTTTTCGTTCTTCCTGGAAAAATGATTCTTCAATGTCGTATATATATATATATTCTAATAAGCTACTCTTGCGCAAAATAAAATTGTCGATTGCGTCATTGAGAGAGTACGTCTGGTTGGATGTGAAAAAGATTTCGAGAAGAAAGGGGGAAAATGTAGTAAAAGTATGATTGAAATTTGAGGCTTCAAGTGTGTGAATGTTGAGTGCTTTTGCGGCTAATTGGTTTGGTTTTGAGCTTAGAAACGTTTTTCAGGAAACTGAGAGATCTTTGAAGAATTGACTTCTAGGAAAAAATATTCTATAATTGAAAAATATCCATTTTTCTGATCTTTTTTCGGCACTCTACACTAGGATACTTTATAGGATCCTTTTTAGGAAACCCCAGGTATTTACTGTGGCCGAAAAATCTGCAAACGCCGTTCTAATGCACACAGTTACGCGCAAATGCACCAAATCGTAAAAAAATGAATCATTAAGCTTATTTATCAAAAATTGTCGAAAATACATTAATTTTTAAAAATTAAATGGTCTAATAAACATCGTAATATGCAATTTTTAGCTTTTTTCTCGTTTTTTTCCCCCGGAAACTGAAAAAAAAATTATGAAAATGCTGAAAAAAACACTAGAATCAGTTTAAAATCATGGTAAATGGATATTTAGATAAATAAATAACGGTAGAGCAGCTTTGCTATCTTTCTTTGTGCAATTTTAAATCGAGTTATGCAAAAAATAACAAAATTTCCAAGAAATTCCGGTTTACTTGTTTTTTTTTTCAAAATTTCTGCATAGGTCCATTAGAAAATGCGCTCTACTGCACAAGTGGTTTCTTTTGCGATTATTTTAGAGAAAATTCAAAAAAATGAACAAAAAGTATATTTTCCAACCTTTTTTCTCCCAAAACACACACATAATTGACAGGTGCGTTTTGCGAAGGACACACAGCATTTTGTTATTTATTTTCCATTCATTTAACAATTTTCTGTCCGTCCAAAAAAAAACCTCACCTGATCATATGTGTACAGGCACGTGCTGCATGTTAAAAATGTTTCCGAAAAATCGTCCACATTTATATTCACCGTTTCGACTAGTGATGTTGTTGCCGTACCACCGGAACCTTGTACCATTGCCATGTTCTGCAAGGAATAATGATAGGAAACAGAAAAAGGAAGAAAAATAAAGTTTTGTACGTGACCAACAAAAAATAGAGAATAGTTTTGTTATACATCAAATGGTTAAATGCAAATCGAATCATCATTGTTCGATTTGTTTCGCCCGAATGAAAATCGAAAATCGACAAAATGGTTGGCTGACCGTTATAAATAGTATTCGGAAAAACACAAAATCGGGAAGCGCGCCAAAAAAAAAAAATAACTAAATTCAAATAAATTGACCTTCAAAATTAATGAAAAGAACCAACATTTTCTTCAAAAAGTGCGCGTCCCACCCAATAAGAAAACGATCATATGACATTTCCGTGCAAAATCTATAGGATTTTGTTAGTATATATATATATATTCTATTCAAAACCGGGGACGCTGAACAAATAACAGCGGGTGTCTACAGCAGATTTTTTATTAGCTATTATGATTTTCGGTAGACCCCGAAAAAAACAGGTTGAAATCATAAACCATCGACGGAAAAGGTCGTAAATTTTGAGATTAGGGGCAAATGCGACGCCGCGAAACAAAAAATTGTTTGAACAGTGTTCGATTGATTTTTTATGGCCGGGGTGCTGGTTGAAACACGGGTTTTTTTTTTTAATTTGAAGTACGCTTCTATGATGGGAGCCGCTTCGCATGACCGCTATGCGTCGCGGTCAGGAGCGCACTTTCGAATAACAGAAAATTCTAAAAAATTTCCATTCCTCTGAAAAACGTGAAAAAATCACATTTTTTCAAAATACTAATTTTTTAAAAACACGTGAATTTATTGATTTTTTAAAAATTTTATTGATTTGCGCATTTATTGATTTTTTTTCAAAAATTGGCTATTTTCTAGGAATTTTCGAATTTTTAAGTAATTGAAAATTTTTAAAAATTAACCTCAACTACTGAATTATATTTTTTTAATAAAAAAAAACGACATTCTGAAAAATTCTAGAATTTTTGAAAATTTCCCGGTTTTTCTTAAAATTTTGGAATTTTTAGAATTTTTTAAAATAATAAGTAAATTATTAAAATTTCCAATTTTTCAGAATTAAAAAAAATCTGAAAATTCTGGAATTTTTTAAGAATTTTAAAATTTCAGATTTTTTTTAATTAAAAAAAAATTAATTTCTTTAAAATAAATCTGAAATTTTCAGAGATTTTCCTCATTATTATTTTTAGAAAATGTTTATTTTTTATTTTTAATAAATTTTAATGAAAAATAATTTTTTTAATTTCATAAATTGGAAATTTTGCGATATTTCCAATTTTTGAATAATTTTAGAGTTATTTAAAAAATTAGAACACAAGAACTAAAGGTCTTGACGCGAAAACACGGTGAAAAATATATACTCAATTAGGAAATGTTTCTTATCAAAAAAATAATATAATATTTCAACCAAAACAAATAAATGAAATCAATTTTATGATGTGCATAAGTACAATTTTACGGGGCCGCTCCTTCTCTCCCATTCCTCAACACCAACAAAAAAAAGTGGAAAAATAAAATGCTCAAGTTGAGGAGCACAAAAAGGAAGGTAAACATTCATAGGTGGTCTTGAGGGGAAAGATTAGGTACATAAGTATTAAGTATTTACGATCACTCCTTTTTTTTAAATAGAACATGTAATAAAACGGTGGGAAAATTAGATAAAAATATATCTGGATGGGGTGGGGAAGAAATAATAATAAATTGGAAGAAGATGAAGAAACAGGGCGTGGGGAAGAGGAGAAAGAGAATGAAAAAGAAAACGAAAAGAAAAACACACGGGAGAGGAAACAGCTGACTTTATAGAATGGAATTTTATATGCATGTACATAATACAATCGACTGGTTTCAGACTGTTATAGTATTCTTCCCTAATGTGTCTTTTTTAGGGAAGAAAAGTCAGGAATTTTGATGCTGTAAGGTAATATACCTTGTGGACCTGGATGGATATATGGGTCCACAACACGATGCATCAAAAAAAGTAAAAAAGTAGTTTAAATTGGGATGGGGTGACGAAACAAATAGTTTTAAAATGATAAAAATATGGGTTTTTTGATGAATAAGTAAAGAAATAAATAATTCCAAAAAACAACGAAAAATTTGGAGAATCCTTAAAAGACCGAAGAAAAAATTGAGTTTCTACATTTTTTCGCATTTTTTGTCAAATGTTTTTGTTTTTTTTTCGTCTTTTCTGACTTTTTCTTTATTTTTAAATAAAGAACCATAATTTTATAACCATTAACCATTTAGTATTTCGAAATAATTCGCCATATAAGTAAAATTATTAAAAAATTCTGTAAGATACAGTATTTTAAAGGCGCAGCATGGAAATCGTCTTATGTTTCGCAACAAAAAACACTCTTTCACCTTTTTTTCGTTTTTCATTCAATTTTTGAAAAAAGAAATGTTTCTACATCTGTCCAAGATGCTGTAAGTCACATCATAGTGCGTCGATTGCGGACCTTATGGATGTAGGGGTCCACGACATGGTGCATCGAGGAAAGGCCAAAAAAAATAGTAACCAGCCAAAACATTTGAAATCACTTTTATTACAAGCTTTTCATTATGTTCCGGTGAATAAATCGATGAATCAAATAAATTTTTGCGCCGTCATTAAAATTTTCTAGAAGGAAAGGATAGGATCTGGAAGAAATGTCAGTGGAAAAATATTTTTAAAGGTTCGCGTAATCATTATTATGAAATTTAAAAACATTAAAGTTTCTTAAAGGGGGGCTGAGGGGACGAAATAAATAGTTTAGAAATGATGAAAGTATGATTGTTGATAAATAAATGAAAAAAAAATCCAAAGAAAAACTCAAAAATGGCGAAAAAAAACTCATACCCCCCTCTCTTCGCCCTAATGGCCGAAGAAACGCTTCTTGATTTTCTAGGCCGTCTCTTTTTTCTCGGCCGCCTAATTTTATTTTTTGAAAAAATATTTTTTAAAAATTCTTTTATACATTTCTTTTGAACGTTTATTTGTTTTAATACTCTTTTATGGATAATTTTCTCTGAAAAAAAAATTGGAAAGAAGAGAAAAACAAGATAAAAAACAGGCGGCCGAGAAAAAAACAAATGACCTAGAAAACAACTAGCGTTTCTTCGGCCATATTAGGGCGAACACCGGGGCTATGGTTTTTTTTTCGGAACTTTTTTTTTCGCCATTTTGGAGTTTTTCTTTGGATTTTTTTTTCATTTATTTATCAACAATCATACTTTCATCATTTCTAAACCATTTATTTCGTCCCCTCAGCCCCCCTTTAAACTAGATTTTTTGATCTTAAAGGCACACGAATATAAAAATCCCGAAATTCGCTGAACCTAAAAATCCAATTAAAAAGAAAAAGAAACAGGATTAGCTCGACATGGTGGCTTTGGTGCAAAGTGACCGAATGTCAGATCCATGTCTACTTTCTTCTTCTCCTCCTCCTCCGTCTCACAAGATCAATAGGATGAAATAGTGGTAGGGAGCGTCTAGCTGAAGAAAATAGATGGCGAACAAAATGGACATAGACATAGAGAAGGACATGCTCACTTTGGAAAGGGAAAGTATATATGTGAGGGTGACGAGGTGTGGAAACCAGTGGACAAAAAATCAGCTGATGCGAAAAAAAAGGGGTATCTGAAAATGAAGTCTGGAGCGACCTAATTTTCGAAATTCTAAAATTCCTGGAAACATCCGAACTACTAAGATTTGATTTTCTAGAATTTAATTTTACAAATTTTGAAGAAAAACAATTGATTTCAACTCCAGACTTTATATTTTCTAAAAATTTTAAGAAAATGGCATTCTGAAAATTTTATAAAATTTGTAAATTCCAGGATCTTTGAAAAATTCCCCGGTTTTTCTGAAAATTATTGGATTTTTAGACTTTTTAACAATAATAAATAAATTATTGAAAATTTCCTGAATTTTGGAAAAATTAAATTTTGTTCAAAATAAAGAAATCAGGGAATACTTAAATTCCAGATATTTTTTCAAACTAAAAAAAATCGCAATAATAATTTAAAAATTAACTTTTTTGAAAAATTCTAAAAATTTCAGATTTTCAGAAATTCTAGAATTTCGTCTTAAAAATCCCTAAATTTGCCCATTATTCTGAAATTTTCAGACTTTTTTTTAAATTTGAGAAATATCCCCCATAAGTATTTTTATTTGAATAATTTCCAGATTTTTAAGAATAATTTCTTTATTAACATTTTCCAATTTTTTTTTTAAATTTCGAATTTTCTCGAAAAATATAAAATGCAAAAAATTTGGAATTTTCATTTTTTTCGAATAAATTTTTAGAATTTTTCAACATTTTTTAAAATTTGACAAATATCTGGAATTTTCAGAAAATTCTGACGCTTTCAGTAAATTTCGTTCCTAAAAATTTAGCGCTGCTTAAGCGCTCACGCTCTTGGATTTTTAAAATTCGGGAATTTTTCTGGATAGTTTTGAAACTGTTGGATTTTCTTTTTGTTTTCTAAAATTTCTAATTTCCCCCGAAAACAACGTTTAACGACAAAACATCTAGAATTTTCTGAAATTTAATTTTTATCTTTCTCAAAAATCTGGAATTGGATAAAAATGTATTTCGATTTTTCTCAAAAAAAAAATTCCGAAATTTTAAACACTGATTCAGCGCGCACGCTCAATTTTATGGAGACAGTTCTGAAATTCCAAATTATCTTTGTATTATTAATTTTTTTGGATTTTTTTTGAAATTTTGAATTTTCTCGAAAACTGCAAAAAATTTGGAATTTTATGAAAATTCTGAAATTTTCGTTTTTTTTCCAACAAATTTTAGAATTGCTGAATATTTTCAAATTGAAAAAACTCTGTGATTAAAAAAAATTTTTTTTTAATTACATTTTTACAGAAAAGATGTTTTCCAAAATTTATTTAGCGCTGATTTAGCGCGCACGCTCAATTGTTCCTAAAGTACCTGCATACTGCAAATTTCAGCTTGAGAAAACGAATTTTCTTGCAAACTCTCTATAACAAACTTCCGATTACGGTAGATTTGATTTCTTTCGTGTCGAGACTCCTCTAACTACTGTAAACGAACAAATTAGACAGAGCGCACTTGCAGACCCGACCAACTTAACTTCCGACAAAAACCGGCTTATCTTTTTGAAACGTGTCGAAAAAAAAGTATCTTCCTTTTCTTAGTATAGTACCTGATATAATTGTCTGACCACAATTTCCCTCAAAGTTGTTTCCCCTCAATTACGTTGTCATTCTTTTCCCTCGCACTTGGGTTGGGTCATCACATCTCATCGGTAGTCCACTACCCTACCCTAAACCGTATAAAAGATCTCTTTCTCTTTCTCTCTTTCTTTTCCCTCTCCTGTTCTCTCCTAACATCTGGTCGTATTCTTCTATGTTTTGCTATGTTTCGTTTCCTTCCTTTTTTCAACCAAAACTTTTTATTACATATTTTCATTTTCCTTCTCAAAAACAACATTTCCAGGATGGGTGATGCCGAAAACCCTGGTGGATCCATATTCTCTGGAAATGGTGCATCGGTGACATCTTATGGCGGGATTGTTAATGAAATGTTTGAAGGGCCACAAGGAGTGTCCATTGGTGCAGTTGGAGCAAGTGGTGGCATCCAGAAGGCTGATTTATTGATTGATAAAGGTTTGTATGGGGGGTTATTTAGATTTTTGCTTCGGTATTTTGATTACATTAATACGTTTTTAGGTCTTGACACGAAAGAAAATAGAAAATACCGATAAATCTACAAAAAAGTGTGAAAATCTTTGAAAAATTGTATTTTTATTTTAAAAATTAAAAACATAGAATGCAGTTTATTATAGGTTCCCAAAAACCAGTCGTTCTCATTTTTATTCGAGCATAAATTTAAATTTTCCGACCTACTTTATGAAGGTCTGAAAGAATTGATCGTGCGCGCTTAATCAGCGCTTAATATATTCGAAAATTTCCATTTTAAAAATTAAGAAAAAATGTATTAGAAAATTTTTCAGAATTTTCAGAAAATTCCATATTTTTTGCAGTTAATATTTGTTTACGCGGGAAATTTGAAATTTCAAAAAAAAATGCGAAACATTATTAATTCAAAGAAGATTTAGAATTTCAAAACTGTCGCCCAGAAAATTGAGCGTGCGCGCTTAATCAGCGCTAAAGGGATTTGGATTTTTTTAAATAAAAAAAGTGAAATTAATCAAATAGTTCTTTTTTAATTCCAGATTTAGAAAAATTTTCAGATTTTTCAGAAAATTCTAGATTTTTTGCAGTTAATATTTGTTTTCGCGGGAAATTCGAAATTTCGAAAAAATCATTAATAATTAATAATTCAAAGAAAATTTAGAATTTCAAAACTGCCCGCAGAAAATTGAGCGTGCGCGCTTTATCAGCGCTAAATATATTCGAAAGCGAACATTTATTAAATATTATTGAAAATATAGAAAAAGTTAATAAAAATTTCAGAATTCTCAGAAAATTCCAAATTTTTGTAAAATTGAAAAAAATTTAAAATTTACTAGAAAAGATGAAAATTTTAAAATTTATTAGAAAAAACTAAAATTTCAGAATTCTCTGAAAATTCCAGATTTTTTGCAGTTAATATTTGTTTTCGCGGGAAATTCGAAATTTCAAAAAACAACACGAATAAGTGAATAATTGAAAGATGACGATTTTTTTTAAATTATCGATTTTTTAAAATGCACATTTGAAATTTGAAATTTTCAGATTTTAGGAAAACATGTGTTTTCAAACTTTTTCGAAAATCTGAAATTTAAATCCGGAAAAGCTACATTCAAATATTGTGAAAAGTTCGGAAAAATGTCTGAAATTTTCAGAAAATATTGAAAAATTCTACGTTTTTTAAAAAGTTGTTTTTAAAATGAAATCAGAAGAATAAAATTTTGAAATTTTTTTGAAAAAAAATCTAGAATTTGTGAAATCAGAAATTTATCGCTCTATTTTTAAGACCCAGACTCTATCTTTAAGACCCGGAATTAAAAATCTCTTAATTTTATACTAATTATAACATTAGCTTAATTATTATTACTCCAAGGGGATCTCACTGAAGAGCCCCAACCCCTTTGTAGACCGTCTTAGCTTAGGGGCGAAACAGTCGACTTAGTATTTATAAAATTACATGTATTTATCTCAAAAATAATCGATGCCCCCAAATATTTATCCAAAAAGATAATTGAGGTCATGTTACCATGGTGTCCTTTTATCCAAAAAGCCCTGCCCCCTCCCTCTTCCTCCTGTCTGTTCCATAATAATGCTCCAATGCATCGAAGGGAGGTTTTTCTTCTAGGCTCACTGAGCCACCCGTCATTCCTCTCTCTCTAATATCTCTCAATTACAAGTGCTCACTTGCCTCCTTATTTGTGCGATTCCCTTTTGGAACCGATTTCTTCACAGCTACTCACTGTTTTTCCTCCACTTTTTATTGATTAATTAGAAACTATTTTTTTGATTGAAAACCGGCAAAACTATCTCTTTATGTTTCGAATGAATCACTTGAGCGCACACCCAAATGTTTACACAACTTTTTGCATGGAAATTTGAAACTTTTGCCCCCAACAAATAAATATATATTTTTTTCGATCAATATTGCCTTATCAGAAACCAATTCAACAACCTACTCTCCAACATTTTTATAATATTTCAGTTTTGATGAGTTGTCAGTGAAAAACTTTTAAAAAAATGAGTTCCGAGATACCAATCGGACCTAGCACAAGTTCTATGGATCATAGGGTTCCGATACCGGATGGGCCGTTTGTTGGGAATGTTAACCCGAATTTTGAGGAGTGTAGGTTTTTTTTGGGTCCTCAAATTTTCATTTAAAAATTTAAATCAATAATATTTCAATTTTCAGATGAAACAGCAACCCCACGAGTTGATGCTAATGGTAGCGCCACAAATGATGGTACAACATCTCCGTCGATGGAATTTTCAACGTCAAGGCCTGGAGGTCTTTCGACGGTTTCGGGGGTTTTTGCACCAGTTGCGTTGAGCATGTTTAGTATACTTTTATTTATGAGAATGGGTGAGTTCGGCCCAAGAAAAGATTGAAATAAAAAGTTGGAAATTTCTAGGATTCGTTGTCGGACAACTCGGATTCCTTGTAACTATTGTACAATTGGCGATGGCTTATGCAATCGTAATGTTGACGGTATTGTCACTTTGTGCGATTTCGTCGAATGGTGCTGTTGAAGGTGGAGGAGTTTATTGTGAGTGTTATATCTTTTTTTCTTTTTAAATAAATATTGCTCAAAAAGTATTGATTTTTTGAAAAATTTCAGCTTGAAAGTTCACAAGAGCAAAATTAGTGTTCTCATTTATTAAAATGTAAAAAAGCTTTAAAATACCAAAAACGGAATTTAATAAGGCTTATGCTTTATTTAAATCGAGAATTTGGATTTTGCACATAACTAGAAAAAATAGGAACTTTTGAATTAAATCAGTAGAATTTTCGAAATTCGAATTTAAAAAAAATTAATACGTAACTCAAGAATTAGACATCTTCGAGCAATGTTAAGTAGATATACGGATTCAGCGTCAAAATTACTACCAAATGAGAAATGTTCAAAAATTTGTGTACATGTGCCTTCAAGACAAATTTCTGAATTGTAAAGGGGCATAACTCAAGAATTAGACATCTTTAAGAAATTTTAAGTAGATAGTCGAATTCAGCATCAAAATCTCTACAAAATATGAAATTTTCAAAAATTTGTGTACCTATTCCTTTAAGCCATTTTCTGGATTTTAAAGGGGCATACCTCAAGAACTAGACATTTTTGAAAAATTTCAAATAGAATTTCGGATTCAGCGTCAAAATTACAACCAAATGTGCAATTTTTAAAAATTTGTTTACCTGTGCCTTTAAGCCATTTTCTGGATTTTAAAGGGGCATACCTCAAGAACTAGACATTTTTGAGCAATTTCAAGTAGATAGTCTTCTAAATATATAAAAAATACCCCATTTCTTCCTTTTTTCAGACATGATTAGTCGATCCCTGGGCCCAGAATTTGGCGGAGCAATTGGTGTGCTTTTCTTCGTTGCCAATGTGTTTTCATGCGCGTTGTATATCTCTGGATTCACGGAAGCGTTGCTTAATAATCTTGGCAATGGACGTAAGTTTTCTTGTCTTTCAATTCTAAATATTTTCCGCGTTTTTGCAGAATTCCCGGACTCTCCAACCTGGCGATTTTTCTACTGTGTGCTCGTATCAATAGTTCTTCTGATCCTCTCACTTCTCGGCGCGCCACTCTTCGCCAAAACCGCTCTCGTCACCTTCATTCTCATCTGCGTCTGCTACTCAACTTGGATTTTCTCCATCATTTTCAACGGAGCGTTGGAAGTTCCAATCCCGAAGGTGAACACACCAGCATATCGGGAGTTGATAAACGCAAGTGATCCTTCACAAGGGACGCGGGAAAATTTCAACCAAACCCTTACTGCAAATTATACGGGATTGAGTTTTTCAACACTCGGCGAGAACATGTTCCCGAATTATACGATGGATTATACAACGGAGAAGCCGACTGACTTTGCACTGATGTTTGCGATCATTTTCTCAGGGGTTACTGGTTTAATGGCTGGTGCAAATATGTCCGGAGAGCTGGCAAAACCATCTGTTTCGATTCCAAGAGGAACCGTGCAAGCTGTTTTAACTACCTTGCTCGTTTATATAATGACCGCCTTTTTTATGGCTTCCACTTCGAGCAGATATCTTTTACAAAATGATTACACAGTTATGATGGATACCAATTTTCAAAGATGGTTTATTTTAATCGGTATCTTTTCGACAACCCTATTTTCATCGATGAGTAACCTAATAGGTAACAAGTTAAGAGTAGTTTTTAAAAAAATCTAAAATTTTCTAGGATCCTCCCGAGTTCTCAACCGTCTTTCACATGACAAACTCTTCGGATGTCTTCTCCGTCCAGCAAAAATCGAAATCGGTGACCGTAACCCGGTGGTGTCGGTTGTTATCTCGTGGATTTGTGTGGTTTTCGTATTCCTTATCGGAGCAATGAACAAAATCGCGAAACTTACATCCATCTTCTTCCTATTGTCATATATGGGTGTGAATGTTGCAACGTTGGCGTTAGAGTTGACAAGTGCTCCAAACTTCCGGCCGACTTTTAAGTATTTCTCATGGCAGACGTGTGCGATTGGAGTCGTTGCCACTGGAACAATGATGTTGGTTGTTGATGCATCGATGAGTGCTCTAGGAGTCGTTGTTCTCCTTTCTTTGATTATGGTTCTTCATTATCAGGTAAGTAAGAATTCAGAGTTCCGATACGGATATAACCAGGATTAGGCGAATTTTTGAGAATTTTTTGGACTTCTAAACAGCCGTACCGAATCCAGATTTGATCCAATATCCGATCCAGATCAAAACACTAATTCGAATTCGAATTTGATTTTTTTGTCTTCAATTTCTAGGCCATTTTCTGGATTCCTAGTTTTTTTCCTTAAAGACAGTTAATTTGACCCTACTACGGCACCTTAGCGATTTTTTTGGTGCTCAAAATCTGAAAATTTGAACTTATTTTAAAGATCTAACTTGGCTCAAAATTGATAAAAAATGTGTAATTTTTTAAAATCCATTTCTTTCAATTTTGAGCCAAGTTATAGCTCTTTAAAGTTCGTTTTTTAGAATTCGAGTTTTTAAAATATTTAAATGAGTGGCACCTTGTCTTTAAAAATAATAAATCCCCTTTTTAAATGTTTAAAATAGGAAAATAATTTATCTTTTTCCAATTTTTATAATTTTCAGGCTCCAAGTGTATCATCTGGCTCAATTTCGCAAGCTTTGATCTACCATCAAGTTCGGAAATATTTACTCCTTTTGGATGTGCGAAAAGAGCATGTGAAATATTGGAGACCTCAAATTTTACTTCTTGTCTCAAGACCGGCATCAGCATGTTCACTTTTAGATTTTGTGAATGATTTGAAGAAGTCAGGATTGTATGTAATTGGGCATGTTCGGAAGGGGGAATTGGATCCGAGCCAAGTTGTTGACCCGCTTCAACAAGTGTTCCCTTATTGGCTCTCATTGGTGGATTATTTGAAATTGAAGGCGTTCGTCGAGCTGACACTTTCTAACAACATCCGACATGGAATTCAACAATTGATGAGACTCTCGGGACTGGGAGCGATGAAGCCGAATACGGTGGTTATTGGATTCCATGAGCAATTGCCGTCCGATGCGACTTTGAAGGAATCGCAACTGTTGAAGGATTTAAGATACTCGAAGATTGATAGAGCAGCAGTTGTGGAATATTTCACCGCTGGAGATTACATGCCACAAGAATTGGATGGAAATTTGGAGCGATTAACGGGAGCGGAATATGTGAACGTGTTGAAAGATGTTCTCCATATGACAAAGAATTTGTGTGTTGCGAGACATTTTTCAAAATTGGATAAGGAAGCATTACAACGAGGATGGAATGGACAGAAACGATATATCGATGTGTGGCCGGTTGATCTACAGAAACCGGTTGAAACCGGGCTTGGATGGGATAACAGCTCACTTTTCTTGCTCCAGTTGGCCTGTATTTTATCAATGTCATCTAGATGGAGATCGCTCGCGAAGTTGAGGGTTTTCATTTGTGTCAATAGTTTACAGGTGAGCTTTAATTTGTTTGATGATTATTAAGACCTTGACATGTAGAACAGAGCAGACTTTCAAATTTTAGTAAGATTTCACATAGAATTTTGTAGCAAATGAGTTCTAATGTATAAGAGGCCTGTAGGTACGAAATGATGTTTCAAAAAAGGGCTTTCAAGCTGTTAATTTTTACAAATGAATACATTTGCCTAACTTTTTTATTATTTTTTGTTCATTCTTGCAAAATTGGAGAAAAAAAATGAAAAAATTTGAAAAGCTACAAAAAATGCGCTGCTAAGACTACAAACTACACAAAAATGCGCTGCTAAGAAAATTTGAAAATACTTGCCATACCAGATTTCGGCGGTTGTTATTTTCTGATGCCCTTCGATGTCAGAGGTGTTTTTAGAAGAATTTTAAGAGCTGAAAAAATGAGAAGAGGACTAAAGAAAAGCACTAAAAAACAAAAAATTTGAAATATTTAAAAAATAGGAAACTAAAAACTTTAATATTCAGGACATGCACCGTCGTGAAAGACAACTCAAAAGTGTTCTCGACACCCTTCGAATCAATGCCCAATCGATCGTTGTTCCATGGGATCACGTTGTCTGCCATTACCAACAACCACAAAGCCCTTCATCATCTTCGAGCTCTGTTCCAGACGCTGTTGATCTACCAAAAGCCTACATTTCTGCATTCAACGACATGATTAAACGATATTCTGAAGAAGCGGCCATCACGTTATTGAATCTTCCACTCCCACCGAATGACGCTGAAACAGATGGTGAACGATATTTGGAAGTTGTCCGGAATCTAACCGACGCCCTTCCACCAACATTGCTGGTTCATGGAGTCTCATCTGTCATCTCAACGGCACTCTAATTCCTTACTTATTATAGTATTTTAATTACGGTGCTCTCTTTTCTCGATGACGGGGAGAAGTCATTTTTTTGTGTCTGTATGTTGTAAAGTTATTTATTTTTTTAGACTGTGATAAATTTAATTATTTCATCAAAATCGTTATGGATGCATCCATGGTGCTGAACCAATTTGACGTTGGTTTCCATTTCCCCAACCTACTGGAATCCCACCAATTCTTCCACTTCCACCCATTGCGATACCAAAATCTCGTTGATAGTTGAAGCTACCGACACCATATTGGACACCAAGATCGGTGAAGATTCCAATGTCACCAAGGCCTACAAAAATAGGAGATTTATTGGTTTCTGTATTCTGTGTACCTGGTCCATAAGGAACTGGATTATTCCCAGATTCTGGCTGTGTCAGGAACCCGGTACCTTGGGCGGTTTGTTCATAACTGTTCCATCTTTTGAACTCTTCCAGACTTGGACCACCAAATGTAGAAATTGGAGCTTGGTTAGGATCCTCAGGTTTTCTTAAAATTATTCCATTTATGATGAATAAGACTAAGACTAACCTTATATGTTCATTCCTTGTTCTTTGTCCCTTAAAATCCCCACATTTTGATGGATTTATTCGGCAAACTAGATCCGTCAGGCTTCTGGAGCAGGCTAAAAAGATTAATGAGGAAATTCTATGGATTTTCCAGAACCTACACAAAATGCGCTGCTAAGACTACAAACTACAATAAAATGCGCTGCTAAGACTACAAACTACAAAAAATGCGCTGCTAAGAAAATTTGAAAAAAATTCTTGTCATACCAGATTTGGTTAGTTGTTATTTTCTGAAGCCATTCGATGTCCGTTATGTTTTTTAGAATAATGTATTATCTTACCTTGATTGAACAAACAAAAAATCAATAAAACTGAATATTTCGACATCATACTTCAAAAAATCAATTCCCTTCTATCTGAATTTTTTTTTTCTTATTTACAACTTATCATGTTGAATAGTTCATTGTAATGAAAATCGAGGTCACTGATATTTTTTCAGAAAAAAATATTTATTATTGATTTTATTAACAATTATTATTCTTATTATTAATTGTATAATTATATTATTATGAGAGTCTGAAACATGGTGAACTAACTAAAGAAAGACTGGAATGTTAGGCGTTTTTTGGAGAGAAATAATATAAATCACATCAAATGGAAAAGAACCCTTAAGAGCACCAAAATTCAGATTTTTACATCAATTATTTTCAAGGAAACAGCAAAAAGAATTATGGCTAGATCATAGCGAGGTAAAAAACAAAAAAAACAGAAGAAAGGAACAAGAAAACAACAGAATTCATATTATCAAATTAATATTACTGCATCATGTGTCGGTATTTCTTCAAATGATAATATCCTCCGTTGTTCTTGTGTTGCGGTTGATCGGAAAATGTGTTCGCTGTTCCGTAGCTGCAAAAAATTGGGGTTTTTGAAATTCAGAATTTTTGAAGAGAGATCTTACCCATCATTCTGTTCTTCTGCTATCGTGGATTGTGCTGCTTGGTTTCCTGCTGGTGGTTGTGGTTCATAGGTTCCACCGGTGGCTGGCAGGGCGACCTGAAAATTTTCAAATTTTGTGGAAATGCAAGAAAATGCGCTGCTAAGACTACAAACTACAAGAAAATGCGCTGCTAAGACTACAAACTACACAAAAACGAGCTGCTAAGTTGCTAAGACTACAAACTACAAAAAATGCGCTGCTAAGGAAATCTGAGAATGCGCTGCAAAATTACACAATTTTTTAAAGAATCCTTACATTATCCCTCGGTGCCGGAATCCTGCCCTTCTCATCATTAATCACAACTTCAGTATCCTGACAGACACAAGTACCAGGAGTACCAGAAGGCCCTTGTTCTCCTGATGGTCCGTTCGGCCCAGGTGGTCCCATTGGTCCAGGTGCTCCCGGTGGTCCAGGCCATCCCTTCTCTCCTGGTGTTCCAGAGTAACCATCCTCTCCCGGCATTCCTGACGATCCTGGTGGTCCCCATGGTCCTGGTGGTCCGACATCTCCCGATGGTCCTGGGATAACATGTGCTTCTGGCGTTCTACCCTTATCTCCGAGTGGTCCAGCTTCTCCCGGTGGTCCAGCTGGTCCTGGTGGTCCTGGCTCTCCTGGTTTTCCTGGAAGCCCATCGGATCCTGGTCGTCCAGAGATTCCGGACTCTCCGGAGTCACCTGGGAATCCTGGATGTCCTGGTACTCCACGTGGACCTTGTGGGCATGGTAAACATGGTGGTGGTTCGAAGACTCTCTCTGGGATACAAGAAGCATTTGGTGTGGTTCCAGGCCGTCCTGGAGCTCCATCAGGTCCTGGTGCTCCTGGAAGAGCCGGAAGTCCAGAGTCTCCCGCTGGTCCACGCTCTCCAGGGATACAACATGCCGGGCACTCTTGGAATTGTGGAGAGTCCGCGGCAAGCATCGATGGATTATAATGCCCGTATCCTGATCCTCTTTTTGTGACATTTCTATTTTTAACCATATTTTCTCTCATCGACATCATTTCTTGCTCCAAATCGTCAGCAGAGTTCTGAAAATTAAAATAATATAAGGAAACAATGGGTTTAGATTACCTGACAAAATGCGAAATCTTTCCTTGAAAACCTTGAAATATTATCCACATAATTATACATTGATGGAACAAAAATTATAAGTATCATTAGAGAAGCTATCGAACAAACACCAGAAATTGTGATTACCACTTTATAAAATTGGTCACGCATCTGAAATAAAAAACATTTATGGGTGGTCCATGAAAAATACCGTACCTCTTGATTCATTTGCTCTTCATCGTCTTGTGAAGCCTTCTGCGGATCCAACCGCCCATTGCTCACCGCGGATGTCATTCCGCTTAAAAAATTCGAATTAAATTTTTAAAATATTTTTGCAAAAAAAGGTATCAAAAAGTGTACAAAAGAGACAAACATTTAATTTTCAATGATGAGTATCAACTAATAGTTCCGAGAAATATAGGTGAGTGAAACTTTTTCTCTTTCATCCGTTTTTCTCCCCCCCTCCCTACCCTTCGGGCGGAGATAAGGAATGGATCTATCTAGGATGTGATGGGGGCAGAGAATTCTGTGTTTAGACATATATTTCCACCCCATATATGGGTCAGGTACTGATTACATGAAGATGAACCCGAATGACATGAAAGGGAAACAATTGGAGAAACGAAGTTAAGGAGGTGATAAGGAGTTTTTTTTTTGGAAAAACTTTGTGGGGTGGGATTTGAGGTGCTTTCGATTTTTTTCGGAAAATTTATTTCGAGCGAAAAACGAAGTAAGGGCAAACTCCAAGAAAATGCGCTGCTAAGACTACAAACTACAAAAAAATGCGCTGCTAAGGAAAGTAGTGCGCGCTGCTAAGACTACAAACTACACGAAAATGCGCTGCTAAGGCTACAAACTACACGAAAATGCGCTGCTAAGAAAAAAAATTTTTGGTAGTGAATTCTGTAAAATCTATTTTGCTATCTAAAAGGTTCAAAATGTCAGATATGTTTAGAAAAAAGAATTGCTAGAATAAGATTCAAGTAAATTCTCAAAAATGACCCGATCAAAAATATTTGAAAGAAATTCGATTTTTTGAAATTTAAAGTTTCGGAGAGCTCACAAAAACTTGAAATATTCTGAAATGTGTTTCCGATTTTTTCATAGAAATTTAACAAATTCAATTGATGGTTAGCGTTATTTTCAAAGCGCGAAAACAATATAGAATAAATCAGGGGTCATTTATTTGAAAATTTGAATGAAGTGTAAAACATAATTTAACTTTGTTATTCATCCATCTCGCATTGTTTTATTTCCCTTTCGAAGGACAGCGAAACTTTTCGGATATACACATAGTTAGTGCATGTGTTATTGTTGTGTCTATCTCTCCAACATTTTGATTTGATCAAAATAAATATGAATATGCGGCAAGGTCATACATATCCTATTCCATCCTATTCTGGATGTTATACACATTTTTCCCCACCTTCCATTTCGGATATCTTCAATATTTATCATTTTGCTCAAATTTTCAGAATCAACTTGTCAAGCGTGTTTTAAGCGTGAATCTTTAACGACATCGCCTTGGCTCATGAGTCCGGCCAAGTACGAAGTGAGCATCAATAACAACAATAATTTAGAGGTGAGTGTGATCTTTAAATTTATTGAGACAAAAAGCTGTTTTTAACAACAAAAAACGTGTGGATAACCCAAATTCCGTGGAAGTGCAGAATCGGGTCAGATGGGTGGCGGCTGTCGCCGACATCATCACGATCATCATCATGATTGGATTTACATCGTTTATCAATATGAAAATGAAGAGAGAGAGATATAAAAAACTGACAAATTACACAATGCGAAAAAAACAGCTTTTGTTCGGGATTATTATGTTTTAAATCTTTGGATATTCTAGGAAAATATCATAGAATTTGAAATTCGTAACATTAAAGGTTTTTTTAACTTCTCTTCGTCATATACCATTTTTTTTATAGAAATAGATTCGGAATGGGAGCAGCTAAAATAACCTTTAAAACACATATCTTAGAAGCTTTCATGTCCATTTCTTTGGCTGATTACATAATATTTCAAATGAAAATTGAATTGCAGAAACCTGAAAAATATTCAAAATTCCTTAGCAGCGCAATTTTTTGTAGTTTGTAGTCTTAGCAGCGCATTATTTTGTAGTTTGTAGCCTTAGCAGCGCATTTTTACTTTTACTTAGCAGCGCATTTTTTGTAGTGTGTAGTCTTAGCAGCGCGCAACCATTTCCTTAGCAGCGCATTTTTGTAGTTTGTAGTCTTAGCAGCGCATTTTTCACTAATCGACCTCTCCGACTAACATTTGCAAACTTCAGAGAGCGGCTTCATCATTCAACAAAAATAGTTTTTTGTTCATTAACGTACTTCTTCCGATCGTCATAATCTGTCCTCAATTAGTTCTTCTCGATCATTCCTGAAGATTCTTTTCAAACCAATCAATCAAACGAAATCTCTTTCTCTTAGAATTTCCTTTTCGGGATTCGGAATGATGGGATGGATGTGTTGCAAGATATACACAACATACCTTCCCTTTCGCTCTCCCCCATCTGGAGTGATAACGTAACCCAATTCTTTTTTGTTTCACTTTTCGCAATCGTCGCCTTCTCTTCGTGTTGTTATCGGGAGACGATCCCGATTTTGTGTTCATCATTTTCTCCCCGGGAGAAGATATTTGTCCTCCTTTATTTTTTCATCATTATCGCTTCAACATTTCAACAATTTTTTCAAAAAACTAAATTTCAATTTACAGGTAACTGAAATCCAAGAGGTTGTTGATAAGAAAGCCGAAAAGAAGTCTGTAAAAGAGGTCAAGAAACGTAACAAAGCGAAGAAAGACGAGAATCAGAAGTGAGTTCAGAAAAATCTTAATTAGATGAAATTTTAAATTCCACGAAAATTTCAGCGAAATACCTGAAACTCATTTCTTCTTCTGCTTCCCTAGAAAACCAAGCATTTCTCTTCGAGGCCGTAAGGCTTCCTACACTTTTTCTACAGAGGATTTGAGCAAGACCGGCGAACGTCAGAAACCCGGATTTTTCAGCCAATTGTTCGGCAGTCCAATTGCCAAAAATGAGCAACAGAGACAAAGAAGAGTAAGTCTAAATAAAATGCGCTGCTAAGACTACAAACTACAAAAAAAATGCGCTGCTAAGGAAAAAACTCGCTTTTTTGGATAATATTTTATTTTTTTCAGTTGTCGAATGTTCTCGCTGACAACAGACCTCTCTCGTCGGAGGATTTACCAGTTCGTCACTGCGCTACAAATCGCATTTAGGTATGATTATTTCTGATACTTATCACTCACCCCCAAATTTTTCATTTAGTTTCTCATCACTTCTTATTGTATGTGTGGTCCTTCCGATGATGTACAATCATGTTCAGACGACAATAGAATATGTTGATCGAGAAATGGCGTTCTGTGAGGTGATACTAGAATATTTTATTTTACCATCAACAAACTCAGTAATTTTCAGCGATCCAATGATGAAGCAGTTCTTGAATTAGAATATGGAAAGATGAGAATACCTGGAAATCGTACTGCTCGTGGAGCCTATGGTTCTGGAGCGTCACACGGATTCCGTCCAACAGCATATGGGGATGAAGTTACTGGATCACCGTTAGAAACCGAGTGTCCAGGATGTTGTATCCCAGGACCATCAGGACCAAGGGGTTCTTCAGGATTCCCGGGTAAACCAGGAATGCCAGGACTCGCTGGAAAGCCGGGAATGCCAGGAACAACACCAAATCAAACCTGTCCAATCAATCAAGTTCGTGAGCCACCACCGTGTCGTCCATGTCCTAAGGGACCACCAGGTATCAAAGGATGGCCTGGATTCCCAGGAGATGTTGGACCACCTGGACCACCAGGTGCCAAGGGATTCGATGGTGAGGATGGAGCGCCAGGACAGACTGGACCAGTTGGACCACCAGGATACAGAGGAGGACCAGGAGCGCCAGGAGACAAGGGACCAACACCGGAAGGAGATCTTAAAGAGGGACCACCAGGAGATGAAGGACCACCTGGACCAATTGGAGCATCAGGAATGCCAGGATTACCGGGAAGAAATGGGCTCACAGGACCACAAGGAGAGCGCGGATGGCCAGGAGTGTCAGGTGAATCAGGTGAACCAGGATATCCAGGACCAGAAGGACCAATGGGAGGACAAGGACCACCAGGAGAGCCAGGAGTTTGTGTCTGCCAAAATGTTGATAGTATTCTTCTTATCAATCCGGGACCACAAGCGAGAATAAATGCTGATGAGTATAATGATGATTATGGAAATCGTGGAAATAGTTATGGAAATGATCGCCAAAGTGGTTATGGTGGATACGGTAGAAAATAACTTGTTTTGTTCGATTTTCAAATTGTTCCTTTTGTTTGCCTCCTCTCGATGAAAGCGTGTATAGAAATACATTCCCAAATATCATTTGCTCGTTGTGTGTTTTTTTTGCTCAGTTGTAATAATTCACTTAATAATATATTAATAATTTATTCATAATAAAGATGATAATTCATTCAACTTTCTTCTCAATCGAAACTGACACTGGTACTTTTTCGAACCTCTCATCGAACCTCAGCGTCAAAATCATAGAAACAATAAAAAACAAAAAATAGCAATAGAATCCCTCATGTAAACTGCTGAAAAATCGCTGCTTCATTTGACAAGGGCGGACGAGACCACAAACCAATCCAACAATTGATGAGATACGGAAAAGTTGCCATACGGTTTTTCCCGGTTTTTGGGAAAATCCAGTGGCAAGGAGGAGCATTAGAACGGAAATGACGACGAGGATTGATTGGATTGTTCTTTCGTAGTGATTCATCTAAAAAATAGGTTAACATTTTGTGGAAATTACATGGAATTTGGAAAATGCGCTGCTAAGACTACAAACTACAAAAAATGCGCTGCTAAGACTACAAACTACAAAAAACGCGCTGCTAAGGAATTTTGGAAAATGCGCTGCTAAGACTACAAACTACAAGAAATGCGCTGCTAAGACTACAAACTATAAAAAACGCGCTGCTAAGGAATTTTGAAAAATGCGCTGCTAAGACTACAAACTACAAAAAATGAGCTGCTAAGAAACAAAACACAAAAACAAACCTCATCTAATTGATATCTAACAATTGCTCCAGCTGGCTTATCGGTCATATCCAAATCAATCGGAAGATTCAATGACCAAATATATCCATGCATCCAAACACTTGAAAATAAGAAATCAAACAAATGCGAAACGGTAAAAGTAGCCAAAGCGAATCGAAAACCACCGGAAAGAATTCTTCTAATTTTCAGCTCAATTTCCGAAAGAGCCGACTCATCTTCCGGCTCTAATAACTGTGGAATAATAGCCATGAATCTTGTCCAAAATCGACCAAATCGATAGTTCTTGTAATTCTTTCTAGATTCAAAACAAAATCACACGAAATATTGGTCATTTCGTGGAGGTGGAAAAGTGACCTTGACCGGAAAGAGAGGGGGGAAAATGATGATGGAAAAGAAAGGGGGTATTACGTTCCCATTGGCATCGGGAAAGGAAGAAGGAAAAACACATTTCAATTACGAGAAGTTTAAATTTATTGTAGTCATTCAATTATTATGAGAACGAGATCTGGCAAAAATTTAATTTGAGAGAAGTTAAACCAAAAACTAAAAACGATAATAGTATCTCGAAAAAATAAAGTGAACATGAGCAGGAAAGAAAGAAATAATGAAAAAAAGCAGAGAGTTCTGATGATGAAAAACCAAAGAAAAAAAAACAAAATCCTATCAAAAATATCACATATGGAGTATGAAATACTACGGTGGTTGGCAGAGATGTGTTAGACATCGGTTACTGTTGGCGTGTGGGTTATTACTAATGGTCCATCCTCGGACAGTGGCATTGCGGGGGGAAGGGCAACAATTGATGACGGAGGGAGGGCTGCCTGAAAAATGATAATTTGTTTTAAAATGAGCTGCTAAGACTACAAACTACAAGAAAATGCGCTGCTAAGACTACAAACTACAAAAATTGCGCTGCTAATAAATTTGGAAAATGCGATACTAAGATTGCAAAATACGAATAATTGATAATGTTTAAAAATAATTTAGGAATAAAATGGCTTAAAAACTAAAAAAAATTCCCCGAACCTGAGAACAACACGGTTTCCTTGGTGGTGGAGGTGGTTTATGATTGTTCGCCATAACAGATGGTGGTGGCGCCGGCATGCCGCTCGAAGGTTCTTCTTGAGCCGCTGCCGCTGCAGCTTCAGCAGCTTGACTTCTTAGTCTGGCTAGTGATCGATCAACTCGATCGATGTCTTTCTCGGCTCCTCTGAATTTTGATAAATTGTTATGTTAAAACAGATTTTAATAATATACCTCAATATTCTGTCCGGTTGTGGTCTTCTCGTCAAAGTAGCCTGTGGAGTGATGTCCCCTAATTCCGCGGCAGCACTAACCAGTGGGGTTGCAACCCCGCCAGGAGGTGCATAAGAAGTACTGGGTGTTTGCATATCAGCCGTTGACGCAATCGAAGATCGAATCGAAATATTGTCCGAGAGAACCGCACGACAACGACATTTTGGACAATTTTGATCTGTCCTTTGCATCAAGTAAGTGTGTAGACATTTCTCGTGGAAAATATGAGAACATCGAAGGGCTTGAAGGCTCTCGTCTTTCAGGCCGTATCGTTGTCCGCAAAAATTACAGAAAAGTTGCATTTCTTGGGTGAGTTTTGATGCTGCTCGACGGGCGGTTTCTTCACTATCATCGTCGTTTAATTGTGAATAGAGATCGGCTAATCGTAGATGGCATTTCAGTACGACGTGCTGGAAATTAGAAGGTTTTTTTTCAATCGAAACGCTTATTTTCCAAAGCTACAAATTATGCGCTGCTAAGACTACAAACTACAAAAAATGCGCTGCTAAGACTACAAACTACAAAAAATGCGCTGCTAAGACTACAAACTACAAAAAATGCGCTGCTAAGAAATATTCAACTTTAAAATGCTGCTAAGAACTAACCTTACAGCCAATATGATTTGCAATTTCAATACATTTCTTATTTAATTGAATAGCCTGACATTCACACTGTCCAGTATAATGCGATCTACTCTCCGATGCACTTTTTGCCATTGATGACAGCACCAAAACTTCACCCATTTTATCGTTTGTAGACCTCATAACTCGGTATGCATCTTCGTAACGTGCCCACGATTTCTGGAATTTATGGTTTTTTGTAAACATAATAAAAAAAGCTGAAGAAATCCAACCGTTATCGTTTCCTTTGCTTCACTTTCACCCAACTCTCGATAGATGTCTGCTAAACTACACATACATCTGGAGTGTATTGCCTGATTTCCCATTTCGATTGCCAATTGTGAAGCTTCCTAAATGTTCGAAGTTTACGATGGTTTTCCATATTTTTTGAGACTCACATCACAAGCTTCCTTTGCATCGACTAAACTTCCCTTCATCCTTAGGGCAACGGAAAGATGATAAAGAATTAGACAGCGATATTTCGCATGTACATCATCCACAGTTACCGATTGAACAATAGCCAGAGCATTTCGAAGAAATATCAGCGCTTTGGTGATGTCTCGAAGAAGGGTGAACAATGCACCAAGGCCTACACATATTTGTAGTTCTAGAAGACGATCTGATGTTTCGTTCGCAACGTTCATTGCAGATTCGAAACTTTCTAGACATTGTTGAAATTGCGACATGCCGAGGTGTGCAAGGGCGATTGCTGAAATTTGAAATGTTGGTGTTTTAGCAGCGCATTTTATTGTAGTTTGTAGTCTTAGCAGCGCAATTTCTAACCAACATAAATTCTTGAAAATATGCATTTTCGACTCATTTTTATTTAAATAATCTGAAATTCGTATTGGACAAAAGATCAGTCAAATGTTTGGGTGATTAACGTTTGAATTTGTTAATTTTTTGTGACTATAGAAGATCTGGAATTCATTTTTAAATTTCCAGAGTATTTAAAATTTTCGTGAGCAAAAAAAAATGTTCGTCTCATAAATTTTAAAGTTCAAAAACAGAATTTTTCAACGTACTTAAATGTGCATATCCCGGAGTTCTGGGATCCATCGAAGGATGCTCCAAAGAAGCTTTCCCATACTGCAACGCCTTCGTAAAATCAGCCAGCCTCTCATAAGCCTTGGCAAGATTGAGAAACGCTTCACACTTCATCGCGGAATCATTTTGATCGGTTGCCAGTTGCATTTGTGTCAGGGCATATGAAAGCATTCCTTCATATTCACCCTGGTCACAAAGTGCTTGCGCCAAGTAGCCGAGGGTTATGAATCTGTCTTCTAGGTTGCTGGAAAAATTTCAAATTTTTGGTGGTTTTTAATAACTCTTTTACTTTAATCGATTCAAAGATTGCCTCCATTTGTTAATAGCTTGTGCGTAATGTCGTTGGTGATATAGTTTGACGCCAGCCTGCAAAAATAAACAGAATTTAAATTAGCTTGCTTCTCGTTTAAACGATGCGGTAAACATGAAATGCGCTTATCAATTTTCTACCAAAGCAGCGCAAACATATCAAATATTGCGCTGCGGTCTACCATCGGCCGAATGGTCTAGTGGTATGATTCTCGCTTTGGGTGCGAGAGGTCCCGGGTTCAATCCCCGGTTCGGCCCATTCCTTTTTGTTTTTTTTAGCGTTTGCAATTTTTAGTTAAAAAAAATAAATTTTACCTGCATATGTTGCTTTGCCTGCCGCTGTCCCATTGATCGACGATATTTGTTGACTGTGATGTTGTCGCGCGGCACAAAAACACCCATTGACCTATTTTTGTTCAAATTTTTAATTGACTTAAATTAAATTCCAAAAACTCAAACCTTCGACCAATCTGAAAGCATACATGTACGGTGTGTCCCTCTTTTCGTGTCACCGCCCAACAGAGATGTTGTATAGTTTCACTTCTTTTTTTTTTCTTTGTCTAAGCTTCACCTATTTATTACTTGTCGTCTTGTTTCCGCCAAAAACAATTTTATCGCATCTATAAATCATCAAACATATATATTTGCGTACGTACATGTAAAAGAGCTGTTGTTGGCTCACAGAAGAAAATATGAAGTAAAAAGGGAGATTGTTTCGAAAGATAGTGAGAAGCGGTGAATTTCGAAGTGGAGAAGAATGGGAATATAAGAATTCAAAAGGAAGTGGGAAGAGGAAAGCATTTTCATTTTTTTTGCGAAGGCTCCGTCGAGAAACGAAGCGCCAAAAAAGGGATCAAATTTGACAAGGCATGTGTTTTGTCTGTCGAGTTGTTATGAATAATTGTTTTCGAATCCTGAAAAGGATAAAATGAAAAAGTGCATGTGATACGGTAGTTTTCGAAAATAAAAAGTGGATTATTTCAAAGGGCGCTGCTAAGGAATTTTTTAAAAATGCGCTGCTAAGACTACAAACTACAAAAAATGCGCTGCTAAGGAATTTTGAAAAATGCGCTGCTAAGACTACAAACTAAAAAAAAGTGCGCTGCTAAGGAATTTTGAAAATGCGCTGCTAAGACTACAAACTACAAAAAAATGCGCTGCCAAGACTACAAACTACAAAAAAATGCGCTGCTAAGGAATTTTTTCAAAATCATTTTTTTTTCTTAAAAATGGGCAATTTTTACATTTTTCAATAGTTTTCATAAATATCCAGGAGCCAATAGAGCAAAGAATACTCTCCCAATAAATTGGAAATTTTTTGGAAGAATTTGTTGATTAAGAAGGGATATATATATCTTGGGGCAGGTAAAAAAAAGCGATGGGGTGATCAATCAAATAATTTTCTTTTTTTTTTGTTCAAGTGTTGAGGAGCCAAAATGTAGGATTCAGCATGATCGGACAGAGGTGAGAAAAAAGTTTTAGGGGAACAGAAAAAATGAACGATGGGTATGTTTTTGAAAAAAAAAAGATGTTTTGTCTGGAAGGAAAAAAGTTGGAAAAAAGGAAAAAAAATGAATTGAACTACAAAAAATCTTCAAAAAAGTTCAGAAAAACAATAAAAAAATGTGAGACCCGAATCGTAAAAAGTGTAAAAATTTGACACATTCAATTTTATTGAACTAATTGGCCATCACCCGTTTCTTCTCCTCCTTCTTCCTGCTCATCGAACTTTTTCGCGAGTGAGCAAAAAAAAAGAGAACATTTTGTGAAGAACATAAAGTTGAAAGAAAAAATAGATGGATTTTTTTTTAAAAAGAAGCTTGGTCAGTGGTTCCTCCCAAGGGGGATGCTCCCGAACAAAATTGGCCCCTTTTTTAGCTCATTTCGAACAAGCAAAGAAAATGAATTTGTAGCACATAAATTGTTTGATTGAAATTGTAAATTGAGAATGGAAAAAGATTCTGAAAGTTAAGAAAAAAAAGAGAACTTCTTGGAATTCCTTTTTCTTCCCTGATCACAAGGGGATTTTCTAGATTCCCACATTCATTTCTGAATTTTTTATTTTCCTATTGAGAGAAGAGAACGACCTCTTAACCAAAAAAAAATGTTGCAAAATGTGAAAGATGAACAAATTTCTATCGTCTTGATAGGTAGGAGATGATGATTGACAGCGATTTTGAAATGTTGGGGCTGTTGCTCAAATTTTTTGAGTAAAACTGAAGAAAAATCGAGTTTTGGTGTCAAAAATCTATTTTTTTTTTTTTAAATTCTGCGCAACTTCGGGGTACTGTAGACAGGAAGTGCGTGCATTTTTGCGCCGTGGTGAACCCACCGTTTCTCTGCGTCTCGTTGACTTGCGTTGTCATTCAAATGCGATTTATTTTTACGTGGATTATTTAACAAAATTTGATTAAAAAAAAGTTTTTAAAGGGTTTCGAATACAGCGAAGAAAGTGATAATATGTAAAAAATCAGAATTTGATTAATAGTTTGCGGGCTTAAAATCAAAAAAATTTTTTTTTTGGAAAAATGTAGATAATTGTTTTTGAAAATTGTGACAATAAAATGAAAAAAACAGCTAGATCGCGAAGAGGATTTTATTATTTTTTTAAAAGGATTTTTTAATTTTTTTATTATTCCAATTATTTTTCGATTTTACGGTTCGAAAAATTAATTTAATTAATTATTTCCAAATGCGTTTAGACTAAATTTTCTAGAAAAATATTTTCAAGCTTAAAAAATGCAGTTATAGAACTTAAGGTAAACAATATTAGCATAAACAAAATCAGAAAAAATAAACATAAACAAGAAAATTTTTTCGCGGAGTACAAAAAAAGGGAAAAGAGCAAACGTTGCTCGAGAAACAGCATCAGACGAAAAAAAAAGAGTTATCTTTTTTACTCCTTCTCTTTCTCACATTGGTCCTTCTTCTTTCTTTCTTTCTCTTTTGAAAAAAAAAATAAAGAGAGAGGGAGAGAATTTCTTTATGGACCATCATATACACATCTCTTCAGAGGGTGCAAGACATTGCGTAAAGCCAACACGGACATTTTGTGGTAAATGAAAAATAGTGTATAAATGAGGGTGGTGGGGTTGTTGGCTTGAAGAAGAGTAGCGGAAAAAAATTCCAGGATCGATAGGGAGCGTTTCTTTTTCTCCGAAGAAGAAGAAGAAGAAAAAATGGAAAGAAAAAAAAAGTAGCAGAAGGAAGAAGAAGAAGGTTGTTGTGAAGGGATCGCTCTTCCCTCCCCATCTTCTTCCCGAATTCAATTGGATTGGTTTCCGAATGGCAATCTTGCTTTTTGGCAGCAGATTATATATATTCGGCGAGAAGAAAAAAATACGAAAGAAGGAAATCTATTCATGTCCGTTTCTTTTTTTTTTCTCGCGAATACAAAACACGCTTTTTTTGAGAAAGAGCAAAAAATCGTGAAAATTTTAAATAAGAAGAAACTTTTTAAAGTTTTTAAAAACCAGAAAAGTGTAGAAAAACTTCAGCCTCTACACAAATTTTTCAAAACTGAAGAATTTCGAAGAAATGTAGAAAAACCGTTTTTTGTTCAACAAAACACAACAACTAAGTATAAGAAACACTTTTTGTTACTTTCAAAATCGAAACTCGATTCTCAAGAGAGAATCTAAAATTGAATTAGGATCGAGCCTTTTCGTTGGCAAGAGCCATCTGACCAGCACAATACTTCGAGATATACTTGATGTCGTCGGGAGAGGACTGGCGTTTTCAATGGAGAACTAAAAATTTCGGTTGAAATGCTCAGAAATGAAACGATACACAAGGAGTGTGTAAATTAGAGCGTTTTGGATATCAGGTTTCAATGGCTCGTTGATATCTGATATGAACTGCTGTCGAAATGTTTCAGAAATTATTTCTAGAATAAATTAGTTTCATTTTGTGTAGAAGTTCTCAGCCGGGCTTAATTCATGTTTCCTTAGCAGCGCAATTTTTTGTAGTTTGTAGTCTTAGCAGCGCATTTTCACTTTTCCTTAGCAGCGCATTTTTATGTATTTTGTAGTCTTAGCAGCGCGCACCCTTTTCCTTAGCAGCGCATTTTCGTGTAGTTTGTAGTCTTAGCAGCGCATTTTGTGTAGTTTGTAGTTTTACAGCGCATTTTCTTGTAGTTTGTAGTCTTAGCAGCGCATTTTTACAATTTCTCAGAATTAAGCGAATTTTTTCATAAAACTTTATTTTAAAAAAAACAGATTTTTATGAATTGTGGTTGTTCATGATTGTTCATGATCAATACCACTGCGACGTTTTGTTTGCCCAATGGGAGAAGATGGTCAAAATTAAAACATAAACAAAAAGGTGAAAATTCCGAAATTTTTCAGAAAATAAAGTCAGTGTTCAATTAGGATTGAGTTCAGAATAATGTTTTACAACTTTTCAAACTCAATATATGGGAGAAAAGGCGCTCTATATAAATAATTTCGGCGTTTTTCACAAGAATGATAATGTTTCCTTGTCGAAATACGTCGCAGTATCAATACCGCCCAATTTCATCGAACGAGCTTTTGTTCCAATAGTCAAAGATTGCCAAGATTTGGCTTCCATCAAGTATTTAAAGTCATTTTTTGAAAGTTGCTTGAATGTTTCTTCCTGTAAACATGAGTTTAATTATCTCACATCTTAAAGTTTTTGATCACCTGAAGTCTTGTAAAATTATACTGGTCGGCAATAAGAAGATTCAAACTGATTGCTTTACATTCGGTTGAGCAAAGATAGTCCTCAGTTTCAGACAGCAAAAATTGCACATTGAATCTATTAGCCAACCGTAGGAGAGATTCTACATTTTCCTCTAAAAAATATTACTTTAATTATTTTATACCGAAAACAAAAATACCGTTTATTTTTTGTTCCTGTCGGCACAAATATAGAAGAAAATTTTTGAAGCCTCGTAAATCTGCATATTTAATTTCTATTTCATTTCCATCGTTGTTTGAAATCATTTCGCGAAATACCGACGATGAGAAAATCAGTGGCTAAAATAAGACATTTTCTCAAAATAATTGAAGGAAAAAAACCTACATATTTATCAACATACAACCTCTCGTTTTCCACGAGAAGTACAACCTCCGAATCTATATTTCGAGGCTTTGAAAAATCGATAATTTGCATTAGTTCAATCCCAATTAATGATTTTACAAGGATATTAATCGATAGGCTGACAGAAATGGTGGAAATCTCTTCATTATTAAACAAACTGTTTTTCAATGTTCTTCTGACCCTAAATTTTGTAGACTTTCGCTTGAAGCTCCTTTCCACTTTCAGTGTCGTTTGTTTGCCCTTTTTTTTAGATTTCAAAATAAACTCTATTTCCGCATCAAATGACCATAAATTCGTTAATTTATCGTCGGGGTGGCATTCAATGCAAATTGATAAATTCTTGCCACGATGTCCATCTCGGAATATTTTTAAAAACAATCTCCTGCAAATAAATCTAAATATTGAAGGAGATAATTAATTATAAACGAACCATTCGAAATTGCCAACTTTAGGGTACCAAAACTCTCGCTGTATCATAGTACTTATAGGAGGATCTATCATCAATGCGTTATCTCCACCGTAGTGAGACGCAATTTTCATTCTGAAAAGAAAAAACACTTGTTTAAGGAAAAACTCACAAAAACATTAATAAAACGACAATTATTGTTCGAATAAAGTCTTCTAAACAGAAAAGGTGTTAATGGGTATCATTTCGCGGTTAAACACTGTTTCTGACGCCTGAAATTTCCTCTGGGAAGTTCATTCCCAACATACCAACAAAAATGGAACCTTTTCCAATCTTAAATGCAAAAAATTCACACCCAATAAACTACTTTTTGTTTTTGGTATAAAATAACTAAAGTGTTATTTTTTAGAGAGAAATGTAGACCCTCTGATACGTTTTTTCTAGTTATTGTATACTGAAAACAAATTCACACCCAATAAAACACCAGAAGACGCATTTCTGCAGACTGCAGTCTTAGCAGCGCATTTTCTTGTAGTTTGTAGTCTTAGCAGCACATTTTCTTGTAGTTTGTAGTCTTAGCAGCGCATTTTCTTGTAGTTTGTAGTCTTCTTCATTTTTACAATTTCTCTGAGTTACGCGAAATTTTTCATAAAACTTTATTTAAAAAAAACAGATTTTTATGAATTGTAGTTGTTCATGTTTGTTGATTTTCAATTCCGCCCAATTTCATCGAACGAGCTTTTGTTCCAATAGTCAAAGATTGCCAAGATTTGGCTTCCATCAAGTATTTAAAGTCATTTTTTGAAAGTTGCTTGAATGTTTCTTCCTGTAAACATGAATTCAGTAGGATCACATTTTAAAGTTTTTAATCGCCTGAAGTCTTGTAAATTTATACTGGTCGGCAATAAGAAGATTCAAACTGATTGCTTTACATTTGGTTGAGCAAAGCTAGTCCTCAATTTCAGAAAGCAAGAATTGCACATTGAATCTATTAGCCAACCGTAGGAGAGATTCTACATTTTCCTCTAAAAAATATTACTTTAGTTATTTTATACCGAAAACAAAAATACCTTTTATTTTTTGTTCGTGTCGGCATAAATATAGAAGAAAAAATTTTAAGTCTTTTAAATTTGCATAATTGATTTCTATTTCATTTCCATCGTTGTTCGAAATCATTTCGCGAAATACCGACGATGAGAAAATCAACGGCTAAAATAAGACATTTTCTCAAAATAATTGATGGAAAAACCTACATATTTATCAACATATAATCTCTCGTTTTCCACGAGAAGTACAACCTCCGAATCTATATTTCGAGACTTTGAGAAATCAATAATTTGCATTAGTTCAATCCCAATTAATGATTTTACAAGAATATTAATGGTTAGGCTGACAAAAATGAAAATCCCAAAAGAAGAGGAAATCGCTTCATTTTTAAACAAACTCTCTTTCACTTCGAACCTCAATCTTTTAGACTTTGGATTGAAGCTCCTTACCACTTTTACTGTGGTTTCTTCGCGAGTTTTTATATCTTTCAAATTCAGCTCTATTTCCGCATCAAATGACCATAAATTCGATAATATATTATCGGGGCGGCATTCAATGTACACTGATGCGGACTTCCAGACATTTTGATCCTCTGCCAGCATTCTTGAAAACAATCTCCTGAAAATATAATCTAAATAAAAATTGAAGAAGGTAATTAATTATAAACGAACCATTGGAAATTTCCAACCTCCGAGTGCCACAACGCTACCTCAGGTCGATCAAACGCATATGTAGGAGTCTTTATTCTCAATTTGCCATGTCCACTGTAATGAGATGCAATTTCCATTCTGAAAAGAACAAACACTTGTTTAAGGAAAAACTCACAAAAACATTAATAAAAATAAAAATATTGTTCGAATAATGTCTTCTAAACAGAAAAGGTGTTATTGTGTACCATTTTCGCGGTTAAATACCGTTTCAAACTGTTTTTAACGCCTACATTTCCTCTGGGAAGTTCATTCTCAAAAAAAGAAATTCAACCTTTTCCAATCATAATTGCAAAAAATTCACACACAATAAAATAATTTGACCAGAAAACGCATTTCTGCAGTTTGTAGTCTTAGCAGCGCATTTTTTTGTAGTTTGTAGTCTTAGCAGCGCATTTAAAAAAAAACTCCTTAGCAGCTCTATATTTGCATTTTTTAAATTATCTGGAATGTTTCTTTCGGTAAACACAATTGTACTATTACTTATACAGTTACAATCCCGTTAAGTCTTGTAAATTTATACTGTCCAAAAATTCGAATAAAATAAATAAGACTTCATTTCAACAGAACCCGTTAAACTTAAAACAATTAAAAACGTTATTCATCATCTGAATCCACTGGCTGCTCTTCCCGCTCTCCTGGCATTCTTCCAATTCCACCTTGAGATGCCCAAAGCTCTCTCCGCTTTCTGTCCAAGTTCACTATCAGTTGTGTCAATTCTCCAGCTCGAATTTGGAGATTTTGCTTGTCGCTGTCCGTTAGTCGCATTACGCCATTTTCAACCGAATCGACGATCCCTTCAATTCTGCAAAATATCAACATTTGTTATTGGTAAGCATTGTTTGGTTTGTAGCTTTAGCATCGCATTTTCTTGTAGTTTGTAGTCTTAGCAGCGCATTTCTTATTATTTTTTTAGAAACGTTTTTACAATTCAAATTTTCAAAAAAAAAGTAAACCCTACTTCGCCAGAATCTTATCAACATGTGCAATAGCGTCCGGAATCGCTCCAACACCCCACGCATCCTCTTCAACACCGAACATTTTCCTCAAAAACTCGGACAACAATTCATTCGATTTTCCTTGCGCCGTCAATCCATAACTTATCGCTGCCAAAGCCAGCTGTGACGGTGGATACATCAAAAGTGCATCGGTTTGAAGAGCAGTCTGAAAATTTCAGATTATAATATTTTTAAAAAACCCAATAATAATGGAAACCTGGAAAAATTTATAAGCATCTGGACGAATCAACTCAAGATCAAAATTCAACAGAAGCATTCTTGTCTTCATTTCCATTAGATGCCCTTCGAATGGTCTGTACGGACAGTGAACGGTTAGGTTATAGTCCAAAGCTCTCATAATTTCAGCCTCCAAGGCAAGAATTCGTTCACAATTCTGTTTAGGCGTTCCGTGACTGAAAAACAGATGAAATTCGAATACTTTTTTTGATAATTAGAGAAAATTACGTCAAATTTGCCACAAATTCATCTATGGTCACATAGAATTCATCAATTTTCATTGCCAAATAGAAACAAGCCATAATAACTATCTGAAATGTGAAGATTCTATTCAAAAACCAGAAAAATGCAATACCTTTGGACTATTATCACAAGCCGACCATTTTAAGAAAAGCCTTTTGAAAAATGCAAAAGCCGTCCATTTAACAGATGGCCAAATATGTGGACGAAATTTGTCGGCAAACCTGAATATAAATTTAATCAATACAATTGTTGATCTTTGACATTTTGCGCAGTACGTACTTCAAAGCCGCTTCCTCAACAATTTTCTGCATTGCCAGCTCCTCATGACAACTCAGAAAACTTCGCTCATCTCCCGGTTCGAGAACATCACGATATTTATTCCTGAATTGTAGATTTGCCTGCAAATTTTTATTTTTTCTTCGAATTGGGACTTTTAAAATTGAAATACCTCATTCCTAAACGTTTCAATTTGTTCCGACGTGAAGGTCCATTCCTTTTTCTGAGTACTTGTGGAGTACATTCAATTCTGGAAAAAAATTTAAAATTTACCACAGAACATTCACTGCGTGATGTAAAAACTGGGCTAACACCGTTTTTTTGGTTTTCCGGAATCAAAAAATAACAAGAAATTTATAACAAATAATCCAATAACAAAAAAATCAACAAATTCTATTATTTCTTTTTCCCAGCCTTATTTGAAGGTCGTTTTCCGAATTTTTGGAATGCACCGCGCTTCTTTTTCACCTCTCTGGCTTTTACCTCAGCATACCTGAAAAATACAGATTTTGAGCAATTTCAAGATTTTCAGCCTACTTCTTTCTAGTTTTTGACAATGATTCTTCATCATATAACAACTCATCAACCATCGTCTTCTTTCGTTCTTTTTTCAGCATTCGGCTTGAATAGTAGTCTTCCGGAGCGTCAACTACTTTTCCAACCTGGAAACTCGGAAAATATTCAACATTTTGATGAATTTTAAGACTAACCTGGAAGTATTTTGGCAATACTTTTCTATCATTCTTGCGATAATGGGCCAATGGATCCAAAGTAGATCTCATTTGCAATAATTCCAAATCTCTTCGAGCTTCATCTGTTATTTCGGTAGCTGGAAGGTTGTACCAATCTGCACCTTTGGTTTTCTCGCGTTCCGCCTTTAAGATAAATATTTTCGTTTTTTTAGTTCCAAAATTTGAAAATATACCTGTCTTAAACGAGCCTTCGCATTTCTTCCAAGCAACCTATTCTGCGGTTGGAAATTTTTTTCAAATTGTGGACCAACAACTGCTTTTTTCAACAGCTAAAACATTAAAAGATATATTTAAAACAAAATATCAATTTTTACCTCTTCTAAATCTTTATCCATCTCGTAAGGTGGCAAATCAGAACCATTTAGCGTATCAGTGATCAAAACGTCTGAATGCCCAACTTTTTCTTGAATTTTCTCCTCTCTATCGATTACAAACAAATCTGCCATATCATCATACTCTTCTTCAACATTGGAAACTGGTTTCGATACCTTAAATCGTAGATTTAATTTAATTGAAATTGAATATTTCACCTTTTTCACGACTTTCCTCTGCGTTTCAGAGTCCGAGTCTGAATCATCACTACTGCTCACGTTACCGTTTTGTTGTTTCCGCAGTTTTTTGAAATAAAGGGCCGACATCTAAGAAATTTCGTTTTACGAGCGAAAATGTGACTATTCAGTAAAATTAGGGAAATCAAGAAAAAATAAAAGATTAAATAGTTGTCCGAGAGAACTACAACTCTGTTGCGGTGGAGCGCACTAGCAACAAAATAGGGATTAAGACTAGTTGAATAGGTGCGCCATCAAATATTTGAGAAATTGAATTTTTTTCAACAAAATTCTTAGTGTTTTAAAGAGTTTTGAAGTCTCGAAACAATCGCCAATTATCCTTGAAAATAAAAATAAAAAAGGGAAACAAGTTCAGAGCGTTCATACATTTTTAACTATTTTCGTGAATTTAATTTTTTAAAAATTATTTTGAAGCAATTTTTACGTCTTTTAAACGAAAACTGAAATTCGAAATTTTCGTTGAAAATTAAAGAAAATTAATGAAAAATAAAAGTCAATAAAATAATTTACTTGTAGTTTGTAGCCTTAGCAGCGCATTTTCTTGTAGTTTGTAGCCTTAGCAGCGCATTTTCTTGTAGTTTGTAGCCTTAGCAGAGCATTTTATTGTAGTTTGTAGTCTTAGCAGCGCATTTTCAAAAAATCCTTAGAATCTCATTTGTTGTAGTTTTTTAAACGAAATATTAAAATTTTACCTCGCCAAAATTTTATGTCGCTTTTGTAACTAAAAATATTTTTATAGTATACTCGCAGTTGTAAGCAATACAACCGGAAATTTTTTAAAAGCTTAATTTCACGAAGATACTCCACTATCTACTTGGTAAGATGCTTTGAGATCATTCGACTCTAATGTAATACTGCTGAGTATTTTAATCCTTCTTGTAGCGTTTTTATTCTGATCCGACAACTAATAATACCTAAATATTTTTGGATACTATTATCTCTCATTATAATTTCGCTTCTTTCTGGTTATTACAAATATCAGTTAACCCTAAAATTACAACTCATTCTTCTGCAATCCTTCGAAATATGGCCTCGTCGTAAACATTTGAAGCACAATTTTTTCTCTCTGACAATTCGCATTCTTCTCTCGATGTCGATCTTGCAATGTTCTGGCCAATGACCACCTTCACAAAATGAACAAAATTCCCTCTTGTGATTTGAATGTGTTGTTGTATGAACAGTGTTTTGTTTTCCCAATCTTGTCTCTTCAACATCATTCCACTGATTCATACTGCGCTGCACCTTTTCTTCCGTTGTAACAATGCGGTCCAATTCTTTCAAGGTACTTTCCAAATTCCAATCTTGTGTTTTCTCTTCTTTTGCTCTGTAGAAAACTTCTTGAATTTTCCTCGAAAATTTTGTGATTATTGCTTCCACTTGTATCCATGACTTCTCCCAATTCTTGAAGTTGATCCGTGATCACAGTCATTTCATCGAGAAGTCTCCTTTGATCTGCTATCGAATCTGAATGAGCAACCGACTTCTTAAATTTTTGGCCCAATGCCATCACAATGTCCTGATTATTGTACTTCTTCTTGAGCAACTCCACAGCTTTTTCGTAATTCGCATCATTGATCTTGTACCGATTCATCAGTTCCTTTGCTGGTCCTTTCAACGAATTCAACAAATAACTGAATTTTGCAACATTCGATAACTCATTGTTATCGTGCACATTGTCCTTGAAAATGATCCAGAATCGTTCAAAATGCCAAGAATCACCAGCGAATTCCGGAATTTTCAGTTCTTGCAGTCTGATCCTCGAACTGAACTGAGTTTGGACTCGAATTTCTTCACGTTGTGTAGAGTTTCTTCCAACTGGAGCTGACAATTTCAAAACAGCAATTTTTCCTCGAACTTCAGCTAGAGCATCTTCTCCTTGAGACATCACTTCAACATGCGATTGCTGCTTTGCTTCAACCTTCAGTTCATCTTGCTCATCTAAATCGATCTTATCCGCTCCATTTTCCAGATTTTCCAACTTCTCATCCAATGAAACAAGATACGATTTGAGTTTTCCTTCAACAGTCAGAAGTCCCATTTCATTCTGTTTTGTACTCTCAACCGTCGTACACATTCTCACTAACTCTTTCGCTTCAACGACACATTTCTTTACAGAATTCTCCAATTTTGTCACCTGACCAATTTTACTCGACAAAGCTGACATTTTTCTTGAAAAAATTCACAAATTACTTTCAATCACCCAAAAAAACCTTTTCAAAAAATTTTCCGATCCCTCAAATCGGAACACAAAAATAATTTTCAATCTTCACAAAAAAAATCAAACACACACACAGATGCACAAATGTTTTCTTTTCAATCGTTTTGAGGAACACTTTCTTTTTGAGAAATGTGTCCTTCCTGTCAAAAACTGATAGAAATTTGTTTGTGCACAAAACTTTGGTTGAAGATTTTTCAACAAATTCGAAAGAAAATTTGTTTCTCAAAATATCGAAATTTGATTTAAAAAAAATTTTTTGGAACTTAATTTTTCAATTGGTTGCCTTTGGCTTTCAAATTCTAATCTTATTTCCCTCCCCTGGTCTTAAATGATAACAATTGATATGAGAAAAATAAAAATTCAAACAAATTGAACCAAATGAAACCAAATAAATTCAATGAAACCAAATTCAAAATCTTCGAAAGTAATAGAATTTTGACGATGAGAATTCAACAAAGCAAGAAAAAAAATATGAGCAAATTATCAATTGTCCACAAAAAATTACTCACAAATACCAATCAACTGCTTGACTTGAACAACTTTTTGAACCAATACACTGTCCCAAAAACGTAAAACAACCCAATGTTGAATTACTGGACACCGTCTTCAAACAATCCTCTCCAACAAGTTCCACTGTCCTTGTTGATCACCGAATCCCACGAATCCGGCACTCTTGATCTTTTTCCAAAAAAGATCAAATTGAAGTTTCCAATACTACTTCAATTCCTTATTTGACTTTCGTGGTCTACCAATTACCCAATTGTCCCAACAACAAACAATTTGATCTCGTCCACCAAATTCTGACTTGAATCGGACGATGATCAGCAAACTTTTTGATCCTGTTGCTTTCCAACAGCTTCTCAACGGCTTCTAAACAGCCTCTCCACGCGACGATCCGATCGTTGGACGTCGATGCACCAATAAATCGATGCACCAATAAATTGGGTGTGGACGCTTGGGGACCTCAAACTTGGGTAATTAAACCTTTTATTCAATAAGATAAAAATAATACATAAAGATATAATACAGAAAATATAAATCATAAAAAATAGGAAAATATAAAATGGGAAAAGCGAAGCTTTTCCCTCACCAACAATTACAATAATAAATGTTGCGGCCGCTCTGAGCCATTCAAATAAAAACATTTTAGTTTACAGTGCGTTCAGCACATCTTTCTGGTTATTAAAAATATCAGGTAACCCTAAAATTACAACTCATAACACAAATCTGAAATGTCATTTAGGAAGCTGAAGCTCCTCAATTTAGAGTTTTCACCAGCGTGGACAAGTTAATGCATGAGCCCCAGATAGGCCCGTTCAACGATTGTTGAAAGCTTCCTCATCGCAGTCCCGAAGTCAGGAATCTGTTCCGAAAACACCATGATGCGGTTTGCTATCGTTATCCTCTCCATCTTGGCTTGGGGAAGATATGCTGGTGGTGTGCCTTCCTATATCAAAAATCAATATTCAGTTTTTTTTGGTTTTTCGTCGTTAGAACAAATTTTTCCATCAGTGAATTCTCTAGAACAACGTTTGAATAAATAACTGGAACAACTTTTGAATAGAACAACGTTTGAATAAATAACTGTTTTATTTTCTCCTTCAAAAAGTAATAACTTAACGACGAGTTCCGTCTTCGAAGAAAATTCCACCATCTCTTGCACAATACTTTGGACAAATTCCCTTCTCTCCAGCTCGCCCCGGCTTTCCATCATGTCCTGGAACACCTGGAACTCCATCCGTGCCATCTTCGCCATCGTGTCCATTCTCTCCCCTCTCTCCAGCTTGTCCAGGTTCGCCGTCTTCTCCCGGATGTCCAAGTGCTCCTCTGGCTCCTTGAAGTCCTGGTCTTCCTGGTGGTCCCTTTGGTCCAGGGATTGGTTCATTCGCATCCGCGTCGTCTCCCTTCTCTCCCTTTGGTCCATTGTCTCCAGGTTTTCCAGGCAATCCCGGTCTTCCTTTAGGTCCTGGCGCACCATCTGGCCCCTTCTCTCCTGGTCCTCCTTGAACTCCTGGTTGTCCATCAGCTCCTGGGTATCCTTGTGGTCCTGGTGGTCCTTTATCTCCTTGTGGACATGGTGGACATGGTGGTGGAGTGATTGGTTCACATGGTGACTCTGGTGGACGTCCTGGGTTTCCATTGAGTCCGTTAGCTCCTGCCTTTCCATTTGGTCCTGGTCTTCCCGGTGGACCTGGTGGTCCCGGTGGGCCTGGGAGGCAGCAACTATCGCAAGTCCCTTCACTTGCTTGGAAGTCAACAACTGGAACATTGTCATCAATTCCAGCAGAGATGGATGGTGTAGTTTCATCATAACTTCCCGGGGTTACTGTAGTGGTATCTGGTTCTTCAACAACTGGTACTTTTCTCTTAAAAATCTAGAATATTGCCAAAAGAAATGGAAATAAATACCTCTGTTTCATAACCAGCTTGACGGGCAGTACGGGTACGATTAGTTGGCAGCACAAATGGAAAACCATTTCTCAACGCAGAAACATCGTCAAAAATTTGTCGAGCATTAACATTACAAACAGTCATCTCATGATTCATTTGCCTTTTGACCGATTGAACATAAGTATAGACAACTGGCATGGTAACACAGAAGCAAAGAACAGCAACTGCTGAAAATGTGACAGCTGCATATCCTATAAGTCGATAGGCCTGAAATTGTCATTCTTTGAACCCCCCGTTAAAATATCAAAAATATCAAAACTCACCTTAGTTTTCGGATCATCGTCTGATTTGCAGACACTCATCGTTTTGGAAAACAACGAATCCAGTCGTTATCTCCATCGAATTACGTCCATTTTATAAGCGACGCTTACTGGAAAATCGCACAAAAAAATGGAGTGGTTAGGTGCCGGTATTATTAGGGGAGCGGTTCGAAAAGGAAGGAATCATCATGGAGAATTAAAAAAAACGATCAGAACGGATAGAAAGGGAAAAGATGCCAATAAATTTTGGACTGCATGAAACAATATGAATGAGAAGCTTTTGGGTTTTCAAACTGATTGGTAATTTTTAATGTTTTCTATTTGCGCGCTGCTAATACTACAAACTACAAGAAAATGCGCTGCTAAGACTACAAACTACAATAAAATGCGCTGCTAAGGAAAAATAAAATTGCGCTGTTAAGACTACAAACTACAAGAAAATGCGCTGCTAAGACTACAAACTACACAAAAATGCGCTGCTAAGGAAAAAACAGATTTTTTTCGGTTTTTTTCTAAATTTCTGTATCACTGTTTTTGCAATTTAAGTTGATTTTTAAGTAGATAGCACAATATTTTAAAAACGCATTAGGTTTTTTTCTTTTTTGAAAGAAAAACGTGTTTTTTAACTAACTTTGGGTTTGAAGAGCATTTTTTCCTTTGATTTCTTTTGAGGTTGTAAAATTCACAATAAAATTTGGGCCTATTTGCGATCTATTTTGAATAAATATTTATTCACATATTCGCTCTATCGAAAAGTATTTTCCGAATAGTGTTGAAGATTGATTTCAACTGGTTGACTGGGTGCAATGCGTGAGGTGAAATAATCGCGGAATCCTTTTTGAAATAGCGCTCGTTTTTCAGACGACGCAATGATAATGGACGTAGGTACAACAATGGCTAAAATTCTTGAATTTTTTCTAAATATTTTGAAAAATATCATATCTCACAACAAACGCATGAAAGACAAATAAGTAGAAGATCATGTGAAGTTGGTCCCATGATTTCAATATCTAATGGAAGATCGAAAAATAATTGAATCAATGCTGCGAACTGAAGAAAACGGTACTATATTTAAAACATTTATTTTTGAAATTCTTACCAATTGGAAGCTAGAAATAGGTAATGCTTGTCTTAAAACATAATAATCTTCTGTTCGATCACTGATTCTTAAAACCCTTTTCTGAAGGCCCATCCGAATAGTCAGGTATCCAACAAAAGATACTAATGGGAATATGGTGCTCAATGATATATCAATGATGACGAAATAGAATGGTATGTCAAAATAGTCTTCCAAACCTTTGTATGAAAACGAACAAATTGAAATAACAAGAACAAATGGTAAAAGTGTCAAAAATAAACTGGGCCCAATCCAACGAAAACTATTCGAAGAATGTTCAACGAAACCGAATGAAATTAATAAACGGTTAATGCATAAAATAAAATCCAGAAGATATATTAAAGTGGGAGCTGTCATTGTATATATAGTTGAAATAATGAAGAGATATACTGAATAATTTAATTAGCAATTGATCTTCAGAAAAATAAGCCGAAATTACCATCTTCCGAAGTGGGAGTTACAAGTAAATAAATATCTGATACTGCTAGCACAAGTCCAGCCGTACTTGAAAAAAATACCATCATTAGGAAAATTGGGTAATAACTCGTCTGAAACATCGTTCAAACTGTTCTCTCCTGTCTTTCATTTTTGAATTATTCACATTTATTTCATTTTTATAAGTCAAAACAATTATAACCAACATTTTGGAATTCATATACACCGATAGAAGCACTAAGAAAAACTGCAAAAAAAGAAAATATACTATTGTATTTTCTACAGAAATATCATTATTTTCAGCAGGAGCCATCTGCAACAAAGTTCATTTTTTTGAATTATTTAATCTGCAATTAAGAATACAAACTACAAGAAAATGCGCTGCCAAGGAAAAGTTTAAAATGTTTAGCCAGAAAATTGGAAAATCGCAATCTCGTGAGAAGAAACACCATCTTTCAACATAAATCATTTGGCTAACATCCATTTCAGTAAAAAATAAGCTCTTTGTTTCTTTGAGAAATATAACAGGTGATTTTTTCAACACATTAAAAAATTTATTCCTGAAATAATCTAGACTTGTTATAAAATTTATACATCAGTTACAAGCTTTTTTGAACAGAGCGACAACGTTGAACTGATTGGTTAGAATTTATTGATATTTTTGGAGCTAAACCCAATATTTTAACTGGATTCCAAAAAACAAAATGGTTGTGTTTACTAAATATTTGGAAATGCGCTGCTAAGACTACAAACTACAAGAAAATGCGCTGCTAAGACTACAAACTACACAAAATGCGCTGCTAAGGAAAAGTGAAAATGCGCTGCTAAGACTACAAACTACACAAAATGCGCTGCTAAGGAAAAGTGAAAATGCGCTGCTAAGACTACAAACTACACAAATTGCGCTGCTAAGGAAAAGTGAAAATGATTTGCTAAGACTACAAACTACAAAAAATGCGCTGCTAAGGAAAAGTGAAAATGTGCTGCTAAGACTACAAACTACACAAAATGCGCTGCTAAGGAAAATTGAAAATGATTTGCTATGAAATAATATCGAAAGCTTTCCTCTAATCTTGTTGTTTTCGCAATTGAAAAACTTCAGAAAAACCCTTGTTCGCTGCAAAATTGGGAAAATATCAAATTTTCAGTTATTTTTGGTTTGAAATAAGTTCGTAATGAAAATGTCAACTATTTCATTGATATGTTTTTTTTTCGAATGTCTGGCGATAAAACCTACCAAAATCATATTGGAATCAAGAGACAAAAAAATGCTTTGATAATTGTTCCATGAAACTCAATTTTCGGGTTTGAAGATTTGGAATGCTTTTTACAAACCCACTCAATGCACTTTTCGCTAGGTAATATCATAGAATCATTCATTTCTGTTTAAAATTTGAAAAAATGTGGTATTCTAAGAAAAAACAAAACAAATGAATGTCGCTTTCAAATGATACATTAGAACTAATTTGGGTGGAAGATTCGAGACCAGAGGAGATTGCCAAACGTTGGATGACTATTTCTGTAGGGTTGTTAATGATTTCGGTTTTTTCAGTCCTCATTTTTTGGAATTTTGATTAATTTCCTATTACTTTATCGGTTCACTCATTTCGGAAAAATGACAGGTTTTTATATTCTTTGCGCTTCTAAAACTATAATTAATAATATTATTTTGTTTTGTTATATATTTTACAATGAGCCAATTTCACTTTTGTAAGTTTTTTTTTTCTTAATACAAATGACCCCAAATTTTAGCGAATTTTATTCAAATTCCAGACAACTGCGTCAACATGTTTAATTACGAAACTTTAACATGAGATCGCCAGACCTTCGACAAAAAAAAAGCACAAAACACACCAATGAAAATGTGATACAATTTTCAAATTGGAACTTGTTCAAACCAAACCAAATAACTGAAAATTTGATATTTTCCCAATTTTGCAGAGAACAAGGGTTTTCTTGAAGTTTTTCAATTGCGAAAACAACAAGAATAGGAAGGCTTGCATAATGATTTCATAGAAAACCATTTTCAATTTTCCTTAGCAGTGCATTTTTTTGTAGTTTGTAGTCTTAGCAAAAAAAAAAAAAAAATTTTTTTAGTAATTGGTGAAGAACTAGAAAATTAATAAGAACTTCGGAAAATGAGAAAGTGATCATCAATAACCCGGCAAATATTGTCATCCAGCTGATGGTACATGACTCTCCAACTAACCACATATCTACCGCGCGATTAGAATACGTCTTTTTTTTAAATGTAAATTTTATGTTAAAGGATATATGTGTTTTTTATGACAGATACTTGATAAAAACGAGTTAGAAAAAAGGGTCGGCTAAAATTGAATTACTCTGACATTTAGGGTTAAGTAGAACAATTTGATACTGGGCCTTTGAGAATTGGAAAAAGATAAATAACTGGAAAAAGGGTATTTTCCCTTTTTGTTTTTAAAAATTAGCCCCCAAACAAAGTTTTCAATATAAACATTTATTAACTTCTAAGTAGTGACAATCATTGATAAATCCTTTCGCTGCACAGTACTGATGAACTAGTTTTGTTGTTTTCTCCTGTAGTTGAATACTAACATAATAAACCTGCAATAACATAAAATGAAAGTCAGATTGTTGATGTGGTTTTTCAATCTCACCCGTCAGCGACATGCACAAAAAGGTTGGAAAATATTGTGAACATGAATTGGAATAAAATATGATCTGACCATTCATAAATATACATGCTATTTATAGTATCTATGAGGTATATGCCATCTTGAAAACAATTTTGAAGAAATAGCTTGCGGGTTTTTCGCTTTCGAAAACGATGTGAAACGGAATCGAGTGAAGAATTACTCTGAAAAAATAGGGAATTTTTTATTTTTTGGAAAATGCGCTGCTAAGACTACAAACTACAGAAAAATGCGCTGCTAAGGAAACTCCTAACCGAAGAGAACATTAATTTCGAAGCCACAATGGAATTGAACGAATTGGACATAATCGCTAGTGCAAAAACAAGATACATGACCGAATTAGTAATAATGTTCACACAAGGATCTACATTAACCCATGTAAGAACTTGATAATTGAAGACGTCCACACATTTCCCTGAAATTTTTTGACTGAAAATATGTTTTTTTTTTAAAAATCAAAAACACCTAGAAATCCGACTAAAGTCACGAAAATCGAAAACAGCCAGCAAAATAATAAGCATATGATGGTAATTCTTCTACCCTCTATTCGAGTACCATAGGATGGGAATAGGATAACAACTAAACGATTTCCAGCAATGAGAAGTTGGGTAAGAGGTCCAAGAATATAAATTCCATAAGATAAAGTTTGTGTAACAACCATGTTGAGCAATTCAGGACCGTAGTAATAGTTACTAAATTTTAAACTTAAGATTTAATTTATTTTAACAAAAACATACAAGAGTGTAACTGGACCAATGTACAAAAAATAGCAAAATAAAATAATATTATTACTTATAGTTTTAGAAGAGCATAGAATATAAAACCCGGACATATTTCCCAGAGTAGTCAAGTTATGAAAAACTATACAATTTAATACAATTCCAATAAATGATATCTGAAAAAATTGATATTCGAAATGAGTTCATATTATAAAATTATGTACCATAATCATCAAAACACCTGCAAAAATAGTCATCCATATTTCAGCACCTTCATTTGGTTGACCATCTTCACGCCAAATCTCACCAAGTGTTTCATTTAATAACTCCAACATTTATCTGACACTCTATGAGCTTTTTTCTATTTTGCTAAAATAGATTTAAGATCAAAAAATTTTGAAATCTTAAATTGATTGTGTCATAGCCGGTCTGCAAAACTAGGCACTTTTTAGCAAAAAAAAAAAGAAGATGCATGAATAATGCAAGAATATGTTGTTATTTATCACAAAGTATACTGCTTCAATACGATGTAATCGTATTGAAGCAATCGTATAGAAGTTTCAATACGAAAATTATACTGCTTCAAAGGTATGTAACAATTGTTGCGATGATGCTTTGAAAAATTCTAAGGAAAATTTCTCAACTTTTAGTGAATCCTTTTAGAAAATCCTTCCTTTCATAAATGTGTGAAATCATAAAGAACATTAAAGGGATTCTTTACTGATTTTAGGTTTCTATTCCATTTTCATCTTCTTCCTGACATTTGAAAACCCATACAAGAAAATATTTTTTCGAAATTTCCTTTTCTGGTATATACTCAAACACACCCATTTCAGAAATAACGTGCTAAATGGCCTAACAATTGCAAACACTCTCAAATTTGCATGCTCTCTCGCGCGCGGCCGAGCGGTTAGGCCATTACGCTGTAAATTTGTTTTTTCGTGTCCTACAAAAGGAAATTTCGAAAACATTTTTTTCTTGTATAGGTTTTCAAATATTGGGAAGAAGATAAAAATGGAATTGGGACTTGGACCCTTGTGTGGATACTCTAGCAAATTCTGTCATGTATTTATTTTTTGTATTAGCAATTGTTTCCAATTCATTCAATTTTACAGTAGCTACAAAATTAATACTTTCCTCGGTGGGGAATTTTTTTCTTCTTAGCAGCGCATTTTTCTTTTCCTTAGCAGCACATGTTTGTGTAGTTTGTAGTCTTAGCAGCGCATTTTTCTTTTCCTTTGCATCGCATTTTTGTGTAGTTTGTAGTCTTAGCAGCGCATTTTCAAAGTTATGCGTTTTCAGCATCAATCCTTCCTCGATTCGGTAGCCACGCGACGTCGAAAACGTACGACTCGAAAACTATAACCAAAACAAAATTGAAATAGTATAAACATAATTCTTGCGGTAAAATTAACAGGCACAATGTCTTTAATGTTCTTTATAATTTCAATTTGGAATGGAAGGATTTGCCAAACGTTGAGTGATTCTCACCAAAAGTTCACCAAAAGTTGAGTAAAATTACATTATAATTTTTCAAAGCACCACTGAAACAATTTGTACATACGTATTGAAGCAGTATAATTCGTGAGAAATAAAAACATATTCTTGCATTATTCTTGCATCTTCATTTTTTGTGCTAATATTAGAAAAATCATTGTGTTTTTTGATGTTTTCTTTTTTTACAGATCGGCCTATAAAAAAAGAAATTCACCATTGTTTTCATAGACAAGCTCAATTACGAGCATATAACTCAATTGTCCTTTTCAGTATGACACACACAATTTAATATTTCGAAATTTTTTGATCTTAAATCTATTTTAGAAAAATAGAAAAACGCTCAAAGAGCGTCAGATGAATGACGGAGTTATTAAATGAAACAATTGATGAGATTTGGGGTGAAGATGGTCAACCAAATGAAGTTGCTGAAATATGGATGACTATTTTTGCAGGGGTTTTGATGGTTATGGTTCATAATTTTATAATTTCAACTCATTTCGAATATCAATTTTTCAGCTATCATTTATTGGTATTGTTTTAAATTTTAAAGTTTTTCATAACTTTACTACTCTGGGAAAAATGTCTGGTTTTTATATTCTATGCTCTTCTAAAACTATTAGTAATAATATTATTTTATTTTGCTATTTTTTGTACAATGGTCCAGTTACACTCTTGTAAGCTTTTTTAAAGGAAATGTTGGCTCCATTTTCTGTGCTTCCTTTCTGTAATTCATAAATTTCATCGAGTTTAGTGGTTCTTCTTATGGTCCGATAATTCTCAATAAGATTGTAACTCAAACCGAATCTTATGGAATCTATATTCTCGGGCCACTTACACAACTTCTCATTGCTGCAAATCGCCTAATCGTCATCTTATTTCCAACTCATTCCACACTTATCGACGGTACAACAATCCCAATATCCTGCTTATTTATTTGTTGGCTCATTTCCATTTTTGTGACTTTTGTTGGACTTCCAGGTCGCTTTTTTTAATTCTAGAAAATGCTTGTAAAAAAGTATGTTTCAGGTAATTGTGTAGATGTATTCAATTACCAAGTTCTTACGTGGCTTTCATTAACTCCTTGTGCTGGCACTTTAGCGGATTATGTAATGTATTCCGTTATAGTTCTGGCTGTCGTGTCCAATTTTTTCAATTTCACAGTAGCTACAAAACTAATACTTTCTTCGGTGGGTTGTTATTTCCCTAGCAGCTCATTTTTTGTAGTTTGTAGTCTTATCAGTGCATTTTTTATTTTCCTTAGCAGCGCATTTTTTGTAGTTTGTAGTCTTAGCAGCGCATTTTATTGTAGTTTGTAGTCTTAGCAGCGCATTTCTCGAAATTCCTTAGCAGAGCATTTGTTGTAGTTTGTAGTCTTAGCAGCGCATTCTAAACATCACGTTAAATTCCAATTTCCAGTTCAATTCTTCTCTCGATTCTAACGAGAATCGCCGAAGAAAACTTAAAACTCGTAAGCTATTCGTTCAAAACTGTTTTCAAGACTGGGTATATCTAATCGATACAATAAACAGTATGTATATTTACGCACTTTTTGACAATATTTTGTTACAATTCTTTTTTTCAATATTTTCTAATCTTTGCGTTCATGCAGCTGACGGGTAAGAGTTATAGCGTTATAAATCTAGAATTTGTTTTTGCAGCTTTATTATGTTTTTGTTCAACTATAACAGAAATTCAATGAAGCCTCGAAAAAGTGAACTCACATTGGTTGTGACAACGTGATTATGCATCGCATTCATTGGAGCGAAGACAAATATAATACCCGGAACCTCAGAAAACCGAACTTTTGATTTTTTTTTTCGCAAAAGCCCACCAGGTTTCCAATAGTTACCATCAAATTCCATTCACCCATTCACAACACGATTATCCTTCGAAAAATTTCATTGTGGTGGTTAATAGAATGAGACATAGCAGTATTTTTTGCTTTGTGTTCAATTATGCTCAAAATTTTCTATAAATTTCAGATGAATGACGTTGTCAAATGAAACAGTTTTGTGTGAAGATCCCTCGTCGGAATTAGCCGATCGGTGGATGACTGTATTAGCAGGGATTTTAATGATTTTGGTACAATTGTTTTAAAATTTGATTCAAAATTTTGATCGGAACATTTTCAGTTTTCATTTTTTGGAATTAATATCAATTTTTGGGATTTTTATAGTTTCACTCGTATGGGAAATATGTCCGGGTTTTATATTCTATGCTCTTCTAAAGCTATTAGTAATAATATTATTTTATTTTGCTATTTTTTGTACAATGGTCCAGTTACACTCTTGTATGTTTTTGTTAAAATAAATTTAATCTTAAGTTTAAAATTTAGTAACTATTACTACGGTCCTGAATTGCTCAACATGGTTGTTACACAAACTGTATCTTATGGAATTTATATTCTTGGACCTCTTACCCAACTTCTCATTGCTGGAAATCGTTTAGTCGTTATCCTATTCCCATCCTATGGTGCTCGAATAGATGGTAGAAGAATTCCCATCATATGCTTATCATTTTGCTGGCTGTTTTCGATTTTCGTGACTTTAGTTGGATTTCTAGGTGTTCCTGATTTTAAAAAAACCATATTTTCAATCAAAAAATTTCAGGTAGATGTGTGGACGTCTTCAATTATCAAGTTCTTACATGGGTTACTGTAGATCCTTGTGTGGACGTTATTGCTAATTGGGTCATGTATCTTGTATTTGCACTAGCGATTATGTCCAATTCGTTCAATTTCATTGTTGCTTCGAAATTAATTTTCTCTTCGGTTAGGAGTTTTCTTAGCAGCGCATTTTCTTGTAGTTTGTAGGCTTAGCAGCGCATTTTCTTGTAGTTTGTAGTCTTAGCAGCGCATTTTCCAAAAAAATTAAAAACTCTTTTTTTTTTCAGAGTAATTCTTCACTCGATTCCGTTTCAAATCGTTTTCGAAAGCGAAAAACTCGCAAGCTATTTCTTCAAAATTGTTTTCAAGATGGCGTATACCTCATAGATACTATAAATAGCATGTATATTTATGAATGGTCAGATCATATTTTATTCCAATTCATGTTCACAATATTTTCCAACCTTTTTGTGCATGTCGCTGACGGGTGAGATTTGAAAAACCACATCAACAATCTGACGTTCATTTTATGTTATTGCAGGTGTATTATGTTATTATTCAACTACAAGAGAAAACAGCAAAGCTTGTTCATAAGTACTGTGCAGCGAAAGGATTTAACAATGATTGTCACTACTTAGAAATTAATAAATTTTCATATTATAAACTTTGCTTGGGGACTAATTTTTAAAAACAAAAAAGGGAAAATATCCATTTCCAGTTATTTATCTTTTACCAATTCTCAAGCTTAGACTCAGTATCTAATAGTTCAACGTAACCCTAAATTTCAGAGTAATTCAATTTTACCCGACCCTTTTTTCTAGCTCGTTATTTAAAATCAAATATCAGTCATAAAAAGACATAACATTCAGAAAAAATGACATGTTCTAATCGCGCGGTAGATATGTGGTTAGTTGGAGAGTCATGTACCCTCAGATGGATGACAATATTTGCCGGGTTATTGATGATCACTTTCTCATTTTTCGGAGTTCTTTTTAATTTTCTAGTTTTTCATCAATTCACACATTCATCACATATGTCAGGATTTTATATACTATGCTCTTCTAAAACCATAAGTAATAGTATTATTTTATTTTGTTATCTGTTTTACAATGGTCCAGCTGCACTGTTGTACGTTTTTTGTTTTCTTAAAACTTTCTCATTACTAAAAAAAATATCTAGCGGTTTTTATGGACTTGAAATACTCAATCAGATTATTACCCAAATGGTCGCCTATGGAATTTATATTTTGGGTCCTCTTACCCAATTTCTCATCGCTTCAAATCGTCTAATCGTCATTTTATTTCCAACTCATTCAACACTCATAGACGGCAAAACAATCCCAATCTTATGCTTATCCATTTGCTGGTTATTCTCTATTTTTGTGACCGCCGTTGGATTTCCGGGTTTTAAATACAATTACAAATATCTAAAGAAATATAAATAAAATTTCAGATAACTGCATAAGTATGTTCAGTTATCAAATTTTAACTTGGGTTGAGGTGGACCCATGTGAAATCGTGCTTGCCACTTCCATTATGTATTTGATTATCATTCTGGCTATATCATCAAATTCATTTAATTTCATAGTTGCTACAAAACTGTTAATTTCTTCGGTAAGCTGAATGCAAATAAAAAATCTCTAATATTTCGTAGCAGCGCATTTTTATGTAGTTTGTAGTCGTAGCAGCGCATTGTTGTGTAGTTTGTAGTCTTAGCAGCGCATTTTTGTGTAGTTTGTAGTCTTAGCAGCGCATTGTTGTGTAGTTTGTAGTCTTAGCAGCGCATTCTAAATACCTCCAATTTCAGAGACAAAAATTTCTCGATTCCGCTGAAACCCTCCGTCGAAAAGAAAAAACTCGTAAACTATTCCTTCAAAACTGCTTCCAAGACTGGGTTTACCTCATCGACACCATAAACAGTATGTATATTTATGAATTGTCTGAAAATATTCTATTTCGATTTATGTTCACAATTTTTTCTAATCTTTTTGTTCATGTTGCTGATGGGTGAGTTTTCGTTGGACTATAATTGCAGAATGTCCTAAATTTCCAGATTTATTATGTTTTGTTTCAATTGTAGCAAAATATTCCATACTAAAAGCCAAAAAAATGTAGTTTTGGCCTTTAATTCTCAAAGTTCTCGTCGGAGCAATTTAGTCACTTAATTTGAGCCAGAAAATAAACAAAATTATTTCATCAGAATAAACTTACAAAATTAAAGCAATTTCAAAAACGTAAAGACAAAAAACAAAGTTAATTGATAGAAATGCCATCCATATTTCTGGCCAAGTCTTGAAGAACGTCGTTGTCGACGATTTTCGGCTTCTAAAAACTTTTGATTTTATTCTCAATTTCCAACAACAAGAACTTACAACATTGACATTTCTCAATTTCATCAAATATTCGCGAGAATACGAGTTAGCAGCTTTCGAATCGCGTGGAATATACTCACAGAATCCCTTTCTTTGGAGGCGTTCCGCAAGAACTGCTTGTTTACAATGCAAATTGATCAAGTTAAGACTCCCCGAATATCCAAGGACCACAGCCTGCAAATCTTCTCGCTCCAGTTGTCCCCACTGTTTGACAACATCGCGAATCTTATCGAAAGTTGGGATTGCGGCCTGCGACCATTTGAGCCCGTCAATTGTGCACGTGGAGACCTAGAAAATTATTTTCATTTTATTTAGATAATCTAACAAAAAAATAATTACATTCATTGGCATCATGGTAAATGGTTTCGGAATAACAAAACATTTGGTTTTATCATATGCAACAATCTCGCCAACATCGATCAAATAAAGCTGATTTGTTGAGATTCTCCTAGCTCGGAATGCACTTCTCAGTGAACTTTTGTACAAACAATCATATCCAATTTCAACTTCTCCCTCAAATTTCGTCAATTGATTGAATGCAGCCATTTTTTCATTCAACAATTGATATCTCGTGTCATGAAGTCCATCATTTATTTTTCTGATCGTCAGAAGGAAAACATCCTCAGCCACTGAAGAACATGGCAACAACTCGACAACTTTGACCTTAATATGAAAGTTTTCTTAAGTTTAAGACATAAAAATTTACCGCAAATTGTTCACCCAATGGCAGCCAAGCAGACGGAATCTTAACTTTTGCGGCTGCTTTGGAAATCACTTGCTGTTTGATTGGTGCATTTCGCTGGCCATCATTCTGGACTTCAACTACCTAGAACCCCCTTATTTCTAAGAAAAACGTAGAATTAACGTTTCCAAACCTGAAGATTGTACCCATTTCCCGCCAGAACACCATCCTTCAAAGCTTTTCTAACATTATCCGCATCATGCACAGAAATCATGTTGATAAATCCAAATTGCGAAGTTTTCTCAGCAGCCGATCCACCAATTCGACAATAGGCGACGAGTCCGAACTTTGAGAAGACGTTAAAAAGCTCCCATTCACCGAAAGTGAGCGGAACGTTTCGAACGAAGAATCCGGCGTCTTTTAGGGTGAATGCGGTTGATGTGGAGGCCATTTTCCCTGAAATTTGAATATTTCTCACGGGTGTGCAAATAAAACGATATTTTTTGAATAAAAGAAGAGAAATAGAATTTTTCAATTAAAAAATCAATTAACAATTGATTGAAAAATTTTAATTAATATTTTATAGCAAAAAAATCAAAAAACTATTCTGTAATTTCCCGAAAAATACAATTTTCATCAGAAAACTTGCATAGACTTTAAAAAAAATAGAATACTAACTATTTTTCAATTTCTGAAAATGTTGTTTTTATAGGAATCATCAAGGACTAATAACGAATTTGTTAAATACAAAAAAAAGTTTACAAATGAAAAAAAGAAAGAATTTCAGTTTTTCTGATTTTTTAGATTTATAATTTCGAAAACTTTGTCACATGAAAAATCAAAAATTTAGACCTATAAATAACTTCACGAAAAATAAAATGCAAAACCACATCCGCCAATATTTCAAACCTCCTCTTTGGCGCCGATATCCGCCGCTGTTCGGTAGAGCGCGTTTGCTACGCCATCTCGATTGTTGATGTTTTCTTGTTGAAAATAAAAAAGGAAATACTAAAATTTTCTCAATTTCACGGAAAAATAATATTTTGCAATGAATACAAAAATGTTCCCTCATTTCTCGATTTCTATCATTTCAAATTTTCATCTCAACCAACACTTAGAAAATGGTAACTCGTTTTATTATCGCGAAACAAAAACCCCCCTCAAAATGTTCAATGTTATCTAGAAATCAGAAAGCATGAAAGTTCAAGATAAAGAGAAACCCTCGCCAAGTCCGAGTAAACAACAGAAAACACCGTTAATAAGTGTTATGTCGGACGTATCACAGTCGGAAGTGTCGGAGGTGAAGTTAAGTGTTGATCCGGATCAGGCGAAATTTTCAAGGATTGGCAGTTGTAAATCGGATCATATGATTGTGAATTTTACCGAACAGCGTATGGCGTTAAAGGTAAATAGTTCTAAAAATAGGAAAACAGGTTAAAATTGATAAATTTTAGGCAAAATGCTCAAACAATGCTGATTATCGTGTAGACCCGGTGATGCAATTTATAGAACCTAACAAATGCAGAAATTTGCAAATTACACGTTTACCAACTGCTGGTAATATTCCTTTTGATTCTAGAAAACCAAATCGGAACAATTTACAGTCAGCCAGAAAAAGGACAAGGTTCTTATCGTCTACTCAGAATGCGATGAGAAGACCACAGATTTGAAGGCATTCTTCAAAACCGTCGAAGGTTCGAAAAAAAGCAACTTTTTGAAAATTACTTTGGATGTCGTCGACAATGTCAACAACAACAACAATATCAGCTGAAAAATATTTATTAAATTAGGCAATTAAAAGAAAATAAAGAATTCATCATCATCATAAAACAATGAAAAAGATAATGAAACAACGGTACGATGAGCATGAGAGAGAGCGCGGCAAAAATTCCAATAATATTAGATGAGTAACCCATAGTTTATGAATTGTTATAATAATTAAGGAGAATGAGAAAAAACATATCACTGGGAAATGAAAGACGTTTTTGTTTTTGAAATAAAAATAATACTGATAAAACTGGAAATTAAACGAAAAACAGCGACAAAAATATGGAAAAAATCCATGGGATTTTTGTCGAAATGGAATGAGACGATTTTCGACGACAACCGTTGAGATACATGTGACAGGGGAAGCGGCGTTCTGGAAAAATTTAAAACATCATTTTTTGGTGTGATTTTCGCGTCGTGGTGTTTGCACACTTTTCTCTAATCATCGTAAAATCGCATTGTGTTTCGGCTGATTACCGTAACCGGGAAAATAATAAAAATAATTGTTTTTTTTTGGAATTTCAAAGAATAAAAAGAAAAACAAACCATCTTCTGCTTCTTCCTCTTCTTCTCCTTCATCATCCTTCCGATCACCTTCAATCCTTCCCCAATCAGTTTCCATCGCAACATTTGTATCAGTATACATTCGGATTTTAACCCGATATTCTGTATTTGCTCGAAGGATGCCGTTACAATATGGCTCGTCTAGATTCCTTCGCACACAATCTTCAGTCCCAACAGTGAAGGAGGCCTTACGAACACGCTCGTTTTCAAAAGGGTTCCACGTGGAAGGCGAAGCTCGGTAAGCTCCCCAGACATCTTCATCTTTTACCTCAAACCATGATTTCAGTTCATAATTGTCGTCGTTTAGCTGAAAGCGGGATTAAGATACATTTGAATTTTTTTAGACTACTCACCGAAGCATCATCAGTTACAATAACTGCAAAATTATCTGGCGACCCATTAAGCAGTGAAAAAACGCTTTGATCGTTATCAAAACTAACTACTAATTCCCTACTCCCTTGCCGTTGGATATCCGGCAACAATCTTCCTTTCGGAATTGCAACCGTTATCATTTCCGACTCGGATTCCGCTGCAGCTTCCCCAAGGCCCATAATAACCGTGATCGTAAAAGTGTAGTAGACCTCTGCTTCCAAATTCGAGAATCTGTGTCGACTGGCACCTTTCAATTCAACCGAAACCGTCGGGATGTTATCTCCATTGTAGCTGAGTCTGAAACGGCAATCCGAATCGGCGAAATTCTCAATATCCCAGTAGAGAATCACATAATCTTTGCCAACTACCGGGAACAATTGATTCACTTTCAAAGGATCTGAAAAATATACTTTTACTCATAAAATTCAAAAATCAAATTACATGTAGTTATATCCGCTGAAACCGGTCGACTTTTCACTCCTTTGTACACAGTATACACCGAAAATTGATAAGTTTTTCCAGGGATCAATTTTGTGAAAGTGAACGATTTCCTGAATTTATAAAAATTTTCGAGATTCCATTTGAAATGATAAATCTTACTCATGTTCCATCTCAACCTTCTTCGAAATATTCTTATTATTTCCGCTGAACGTCAAAAGATAATAATCAAATCTTCCTTGTTCTGGATCAGAATCCCCAAAATTGATGTTGATTGAATTTGACGAGATTTCTCCAGGATATACCGTTGATGAAATGATGGGTGCTGAAAAAAAAACTGTTGTTTTGAATTAGTATTACAGCTTGTGTAATTTTCTTAGCAGCGCATTTTCTGTAGTTTGTAGTCTTCGCAGCGCGCACCCTTTTCCTTAGAAGCGCATTTTTTGTAGTTTGTAGCCTTAGCAGCGCATTTTTGTGTAGTTTGTAGTCTTGGCAGCGCATTTTTTTTGTAGTTTGTAGTCTTAGCAGCTCAATTTTTGATGGCACCCTACCTGTAACTTGTTCCAAATTAATGGCCTTCGAAGAAAGATCCAATTCAGTCGACGCATTCTTCACAGAGATTTTATAGAGTTTCGAAGCTTCCAGCTTTTCCAGAAGAACGGAATCTTCTCTTGAAGTGATTTCTAGCTCCTTTGAACCTTCCTTCCCAAAACCGTAACTGATAACAATTTTGTAATCTTGAAAATTGTGGTACGCTGGCCAATCCCACTTCAATTGAATTGTAGCGACGTAGAACTCATCGGTGCTCACATCAACGACTCGAAGGTTTTCAGGCTGTTTTGGTTCTGAAAATAAAGGAATCGACGGATTTTTCTTAGAAAAGTTTCTTACTAGACAAATGCGCTATTCTGTAAGCCCACCACGTTTTCGACAAAGCTCCAGCCAACATACAAAATACTCGAATGTCTAACGTGTGCTCGGGGAACATTTTGATGTCTGCATATTCATCTGAGGTTGCAAGTGAGAATGATCTTGGACGGCTCAGTGTCAAAATTGTGTAGTTCACAAAAAACGCTTCACAATTTGCGCTTTCAGGGGCTTCCCATTCTAGACGAAGCATGTTGTTGGCATCTGAAATCGTCACACCAGATGGTTCTCCGTATTCTTCGGCCATTTCTGCGAAATCTACCAACGCGTTTGATGTCTGCAAAAATTCAGATAAAGAGTAATTTTAAAATGGAAATAATGATGTTACTTCTGTTGGATGATCCGATCCCAAGTCCCCAGAATTCACTTCAATTGGAACTCTTTGTTTTGTGGTGGTGATGGCCCTGGTAGTTGTTGTAGTCGCCGTTGTAGCAATCATACTAGTGGTTGCTTTAGTTGTTGATCTACTTGTAACAGGAACTTCTGTTGTTGTATCAGTTGTAGTCGTCAACAATGTCCCTTCTTCACCAACAGAAACAGTCAGGTTCCGAAACGAAAACGTGAATGGGAAACGAGTCGTTGGGGCCATGGTTTCTCTCGAATCTTCTCTTGAATACTCCACTGACGTCATTTCAGTCGTTGTGTCCAGTTTAAGGTTAGGCGGAAGGGTTCGAACACTATAAGTCTCGGCAGATGATGAGTAATCATAATTGGCTGAAACATTAAATTTGCTTAGCAGCGCATTTTTTTGTAGTTTGTGTTCTTAGCAGCGCAATTTTGTGTAGTTTGTAGTCTTAGCAGCGCATTTTCTCAGCGCGCGCTGCTAAGACTACAAACTACATAAAAATGCGCTTTTAAGCAAAAACGCACCTGTGCCTTGAGTCACAAACGTTGTATCAATTAATTGTTGTGAATAAACCCCCTGATAAACAGAGCGTATTCTCAACCTGAAAGTACTTCCAGAATCCAATCCCCTTAACCTAACAAGCGATGCTTTGGTATCAATAGCATTTGCATATTCTTTATGTTCTTCTGGGAAGTATTCAATATGATACGAAATATTCTGTCCCTGCGGCGGAAAGTACGAAATAGTCGCCTCGTGCTCTGTTGTCTCAATCGAATCCAAAGTTGGCGAATCGGGGCCTGAAAACAACGAAATTTCGCTCAACAGTTTCCGGCTTAAAGCATTATGCTGTTTCAATAACCGCTTAGGCCCTGTCGTCCACCCCAATGTTATTTTAAGGAGAGACACCATACACACAGAAAACAAAACATTTGATTTTTGTAATCCGGTTAGGCGCAGTGTGAACACAAATCGCCCTCCCCGTATGGGATCACTTTGTGTCAATCATTAAACAAACATTTTGGGGCAAAAAACATTTTCGCAATGATGTTTCAGTTTTATGCAACATTTTGAAATAAACAACTTACTACTGAAAACTTGAAAACTGGTTACTGGCTTCCGTGTGCCGTCCATAAGAATAGCACCGATGGAAACCGAATATTCAGTGGCGGAGATTGTTCCATTGATTTCAGAATAATGTGTGGTGCCTTCTACAGCAGAACCAGATGGTGGGTAACCAACCGGTGGAGAATATTCAATTAAATAAGCCTGAAAAAAACCTTTAGGTTGGAAGAAAAATGCGCTGCTAAGACTTCAAACTACAAGTAAATGCGCTGCGAAGGCTACAAACTACAAAAATGCGCTTCTAAGGAAAAGGGTGCGCGCTGCTAAGACTACAAACTACAAAAAAATGCGCTGCTAAGACTACAAACTACACAAAAATGCGCTGCTCAGAAAATTACACAAGCTTCAATGCTAATTCAAAACAACGGATTTTTCAGCTATTTTTTAGTCAACAATTGGTTTTTAAATTTAAATTTTTGCAAAACTTTCTAATTTTTTTTTTCGAAATAGAATTGACAAATCCGGGATCTCCCGTAAAAAGTGTTTCATAAAGAATTTGATTTTTTTTATAAAGAACTTTTTTGGAAAGTAATTTAAAAAGGAAAATTCAAATTTTTTGAAGTTACGATGCATTAACATTTTTTAAAGATGTAAAAATATGTAAAATGCGCTACTAATGAATTTTAGAAAATGCGCTGTTAACACTATAAACTACAAGAAAATGCGCTGCTAAGAAATATTCAATTTAAAAATTTTGAAAACAGGCTGCGCGCTGCTAAGACTAAAAACTACAATAAATTGCACTGCTAAGACTACAAACTACAATAAAATGCGCTGCTAAGACTACAAACTACAAGAAAATGCGGTGATAATGAAAAATAAAAACCTGAGGATTTTCAACAGCATATGCACTAAAATCGACAAGAATCGACGATGAAGATGCCAGCGAATTGTAACTAGCCAATAGAAAAATCAACAAAAACATTCATTCATTTAGATGTGGGGGTGATAATTCCTGAATTTTTTAAAATTATCAAAAACAAAAAGAGGTAATCAATGACCAATAAAAGGAAATTTATTGATATATCAAAATCGTGGTGAGTGTTTGTGTGAAGTGATCTCTCGAGAAATATAGATCTCTATATTTATCCAAAATCAAACAATTGGTGGAGCGCGGGAGAACGGATAATAAGGTATTCTCCAATTGGAAATATATGAAGCTTCGAAATAACCAATTTCGCAAAAGAAAGTTTCAAAAAGCTAATAAGCAGCAGCAATTAGCGCATGCGCAATCGCCGCGTAAGAAATATATTAGTGTGTGTTATGTTTGTGTATGCTCATTTCGGAAAAAAAATGTGACGTAAGTGATTTTGGAATGGCAGCAGCACATCAGCGAAAAATGTTTGAATCAGGTTCTCCCCCCTCCCGTTGGAGCCTGCGAGCCGAGCCGGTAGCTTGATGCCAAGCTCCAAGGGAGCGAGGAAATGAGGCAACATAACACAATAACAAGAAGAGGGGGGGGACGAAAAAACGAATTGAAACGAGGTTTGACACCTTGCACTTGCTTATGAAACAGCATGTCAATATTATTTTTTGTTGTTGGATCAATTCCGGAGGTGTGTCAATAAATTATGGGAAGTGGAAGTGGATTGGAAGGCGGAATACGGAAGGAAATTGAAATTTTAAATTCAAGTTAAAGGAAAAAATGCTTTTTTTGTTGCGATAACAGGAAATGCGCTGCTAAGGCTACAAACTACAAGATTAGGCGCTGCTAAGACTACAAACTACAATAAAATGCGCCGCTAAGGAATTTTGAGAAATGCGCTGCTAAGACTACAAACTACAAAAAAATGCGCTGCTAAGACTGCAAACTACAAAAAAATGCGCTGCTAAGACTACAAACTACAAAAAAATGCGCTGCTAAGACTACAAACTACAAAAAATGCGCTGCTAAGGAATTTTGAAATTTTCAAAATAAAGGTTAATTTTAAAGAGAAAAATATTTTTGAATATGTTTTTTCGGAATATTGCAATTAGATCGGACATGTTGAGCTGAACGCTGAGCAGGCAATGAGGAACTGATTTTTCACAGCGATATGATTCTGCATTTAAGCAAGATTTAAGAGCTTCATGCATGCAAAGATAAGTTGTAAATGAAAAATCAAGATTCTTCCATACAAGCGTTTAAGTATAGCTTTTAAACACTTCAGTCGATATGTTACAATCGGTTAAAAAATTCTAAAAACCAACATTCTTCAATTTTACGGTATTTAACGCGGAAAAACTTGATTTTTTCAAGTTTTCAAACTACGATCCGATAAGTAGAAACTACAAAAAAAGTGAAGGCAAGTCAACGAGCATGAGAAGTATAACAAAAGCTTAAAAATCGGTGAGCAAGGAGGACAATTCCAGAAAAAAAAAATTTTTCAAAAATACATGTACAATTTGTTTAAATTCCAAAAACGAAAAATCGATGATAATTCGGTTAAAGACGAAAAAACAACAAAGAGGAACATAATCGATTGGAAAAGGGGGATTCTGAGTTCCCCCCAGACCACCGCCGAAACATCGCCGTATTTCCCCTCCATTGTCGCTATCGCAAAAAAAAGACATAAACGATGGAAAAAAACTCCCCAACAAATTAGGGGAGGGAAAAGCTTCCCGAAAAATGCTTTTTTTATTCTCGGGTAAATAGCTTATGTTGTGTGAGAGTTGTATTGAACGGCTGGGGTGTATGTACATGTTTGTATGTAATTCGAACTCTTTTTCCACCCCTTTTTTCATTCGTTTGACCATTGATGGATGAAAAGACAAAAAATCTTTTACAAAAATAGGTATAGGGAATCATGATGGAGCATATTTGGAAAAAATGAAATGAATAAATCGAGAAAACTAGAAGAGCACCAGACAACTAGAAGAGTTCATGCAAACATGTACATGAAACCCTATTAGAAACTCTTGAGATCCTCTAAACGAAAAGTGGCAAAGTACGATAGACACAACACTCAAAACTACATGCAAAAAGATTAGTGAAAAGCATTGAATAATCAAGAGACCATCGACATTTCATTCCCGTTTCTTCATCCATCCCCCACTGGTCAGCAAGCCATGTTTGCTTTTCCGAGAGCAGTGAGGAGAAGCCTTTGCCGGTGAATCTATTTCTCTCTCTCTTGCTGTGAACATAATCCACGTCTAGGTATTTTAGGATAATCAACCGAACATGTGTTTTGGGCTAATTCTTTGAATAATCTTTAAATTTTTTTAAACCCTGTCTTTTTGGGGGTTTTTTTAGTAGAAGAATAAAAGTATTCAAATTTATTTATCAGGGCTTTAAGCCATCTTCAAGGGAAAAGCCAAACTACCTAAAAAACTAATATAAAACCAAAAAAACTAATAATGTACTACCTAAAAAACCAATAATGTAGTTTGTAGTCTCAGCAGCGCGCAAAAATGTAGTTTGTAGTCTTAGCAGCGCGTAATCTTGTAGTTTGTAGTCTTAGCAGCGCGCAACCATGTAGTTTGTATTCTTAGCAGCGCATTTTCGAACATCTCTTAGCAACGCGCAATCTTGTAGTTTGTAGTCTAAGTAGAGCATTTCTAAACAGAGCAGCTTGTTTTACAGTTTCTTATAGTTGTATCAACGCCATGGTTCTTGTTTTAAAATTAAATAAGCAATATTTATTAACTAGTCAATCGAAATTAAAAAAAGAGCTATTCTACAAGAACCAATTCATTCGGTGCACCAAAGGCATATTCGGATTCAATGGAGTGAAGAGTGTCGATTGCGCGACCTGGAATTTAAGACATCAGAATTTAAGTGCAATTGCCAAAAGTATTAAAATAATCTCACCTTCTCCCACAACAAGAGCCATTCCTCTCTTCAAACTAACCACGCGATGGTTATGCGATGTTGGAACGCGGGTGGCCAATCTATTAACTTTCGGATTCAATCCCCAACCACTACACATTCTATCCATAAGTGCTTCTCTCGTCTTATCCGACAACAATTTTCTCAAAACCCCCTCCTTCTCCAAAAGTTCAGCCGACTCTCTACAACTCGACTCGGCTCTTTGAATATTGGTTCTCATCAAATTATCCAAGTGAAACTTTTCAGCGAACACCAGTTGTGACATGTAGTGATCGGTTGAAATTGGCGGCTCAATCTCTTGCTCCAAATTTTCTTTAAGAATATTCCATCCATGATCATGACACAAAACGATACAAGCACGAATCATATTGGGATTCGGGACTTCGCCAAATGGCAACATGTATCCCAACAATTGAAGGAATACTTCACCCGGGAGAAGGTTTTCCCTTGCGCATTCTCTTTGAAATTCTGCTGTGTAACGTGCAATATATTCACCTGAAACAAAATCGATAAAAAATTCTGCAAATCAAGCTAAAAATGTACCATTTTGCCCAACACAGAATAAATCTTTTCCATGACATGCCAATAACCCTTTATTAATGTAGAAATAGGTTCCTCTGAACAAAATAGTTGCTTTCGATTCATCATCAGTCTGAAAAATTGAGGTATACTATTAAAAGTAGAAAGAACAAAAATGTGCTGCTAAGACTAGAAACTACAAGTTTGCGCGCTGCTAAGACTACAAACTACAAAAAATGCACTGCTAAGGAAATGGTTGCGCGCTGCTAAGACTACAAACTACAAAAAAATGCGCTGCTAAGAGAAAAAGAATTTACCTCCTTTTCCAAAAAATTTACTTTTTTCGTTGGATTTATCAAAGTTGTTGAATCAATTTTGGCACCTCTCCCGGCCAAAATGGCAGGGCAAACCAATTTTGTATATACATCGTGTCCACAAAAGTTTTCAGCTTCAAACCCGGACTGAATCATTCTGTCCCATGTTCCGTCTTGTGCTGAACGGAATGCTAGTTCTCGAACTGCTGGCTCGAGGCGATTTTCAATAGCAGCTTGGAATCTTTGGATAAATGTCATTGGTTTGTTGTTGTATTCGATGAGGTGTTTTGAAAGATGGTAGACTAGAGCTTCACATTTGTAACCAACTGCAACAGCGGATAATTGACGGAATGATGCATTGATTGGACGGCGGGTTGGATAGGCTTGGTTAACGAGTTCAACAAATGCAGATTTTTCGGTTGATGTTACTTTGATCAATGCACCACCTTCACGTTTTGATGCTTGTTTTTCGCATTGTGCTGAAACCTTCATTATTTGATTTAATATAAGTTTTTGAATTAAATTACCCATATAATTAGACAATAGACCCAAAACATGAGCATGCACTTTAATTTTACTGCCATCATCGAATTCAATAACCTCATCACCATCAATCAATTTCGGATGTTCCAAATATAACAAGTTCAAAATTCTCATTTCAAACTTCAAATATTTCACATCATCGGTTTGAATCTCAACATTTACATCCAGTGAAAACGAATCAAATTTGAACACGTCCTTGTCAACAACATTCAAAATTTGCGAATTTTCCCCAGTTTTTATGCGAAGTTGAACCAACAGCGACCATTCGGCTGGATGCTTCGGCAACACGTGAAGACAGATCCATTTCTTGTTGTGCTCATCGGAGCGAACGATTTTGAAAATCAGGTTTTGATATTCGAAATGGTCAGAATCGACGGTGTTTGGCAGGTTTCGTTCATCGACGGCAACGAAGACGACGGTTGTTTTTTCAGCGGGTTTGTAGTGTGGAATGTCTTCTTCACGGAAGCTGATTGCGGTCTCGGCGGACTGGAAAATAATTTTTTCAAAATTAAGAAAAAAATCCTTAGCAGCGCATTTTCTTGTAGTTTGTAGTCTTAGCAGCGCAATTTTAAAAAATCCTTAGCAGCGCATTTTCTTGTAGTTTGTAGTCTTAGCAGCGCATTTTCTTGTAGTTTGTAGTCTTAGCAGCGCATTTTCTTGTAGTTTGTAGTCTTAGCAGCGCATTTTTTCTTGTAATGGAAAACCCACCAGAACGGAGATTTGAGACAATGACATTATAGTGCGCTTTGTGTCGAAATTTTCGGCGAAATAAAGGCTAATGGTTTGGTAACCATCATTATTAAAACATTCAACGTGGCAATACTTTATCGAAAAATAAATAAACGTGAAAGTCATAATTCAAAAATAAACCGTACAAAAATCTCCTCACAAGATGAAGGGAAGTTCAATCTTGTAAAAGAATTCGTTTAAAAAAGAAGATTAGGCAGGATTAACACCGGCTGGGAAAGAAGCACCACCGGATTGTGGGTGTATGGTGCTTGGTGGTGGCATGGTAGATGAGGAGGAGTTGATGGTACCACGTGCAGACCAATTGATTAAGGTTTGGAGACCATAAGCAAGAACAATTAAAACCGAAGTGATCTGAAATTTTTGAAAATAAAAACAGAACCTTGAACATTGGTTTGTTTGCATACAGTTGCCAATAAAAACCAGAAGTTGAAGTGATAGAAAATGTTGATGAAATAGTAGATAGTGTTGAGAGCACTGCAGACGCAGAAAACAGCGCTGTATGCTAATTCCTGAACAGAAAATTGTGTGTGTGTTTTTTTTTAGAATAATTCATCGAAAAAAACAAACAAACAACTTACAACAAGAGAATATTGTGATGATTGAATGAATGATAAATCGAAAAAGAAGGCGGCGACCACGGCGATCGATGTGATAAACTCTAGGATTGATGTTAGACAGACGAACCAGCCGAAGCCTCGGAGTCCTGGCGAAGCCATGAAAATTATTTGGAGAAGGGTCAGGAGCTGAAAAATTATTTTTTTAAAAAGGAATGTGTCCTATTGTTTAAATACCATTTTCCAAAAAAAAACCTAAGAAACTATTCCTAAATCTGTTTTTTTGGTAATTTTAGAATCTCATATAAATTAAGTAAATTTTGTTAGTTTCAAGCATATTTTCAGAATTTTTCCTAATATAAATACCCATTTTCTACGTCTACAAACTACAAGATTGGGCGCTGCTAAGACAACAAACTATAGAAAATGCGCTGCTAAGAAAACAGGTTGCGCGCAAAGGAAAATTCAGATTTTTTGTAGTTACAATGCATTTAAATTTAAAAAAGATGTAATAATGTGTAAAAAGCGCTTCTAATGAATTTTAGAAAATTATCTGCTATTTAACATTATAAACTACAAAAAAATGCGCTGCTAAGACTACAAACTATAAGAAAATGCGCTGCTAAGAAAACAGGTTGCGCGCTACTAAGACTACAAACTACAAAAAAATGCGCTGCTAAGACTACAAACTACAAGAAATGCGCTGATAAGGAAATGGTTGCGCGCTGCTAAGACTATAAACTACAAGAAATTGTGCTGCTGGTTTCAGGTTTTGATTTGTGTTTTCCATGGTTTTATCCAAGAGCTCCCCAAGTTTTTTATTAGTACTTTTCAAAACAATTTTTAGAAAAACAACTATATTTTATTGATTTTTTTCTTGGAACTTGATTTTCAATGTACATTTTTTTCTTGGTGATGACAAATCAAGTTATTTCATCAGAAATGATAAGAAATTTTAAAATACACTACATTTTCGTAAATTTTTAAGGAACCTTAAAAATGAAATAATCGGGATATTTTCTTAAAAAGCATTATAACTGAAAACTGAAAAATTCAGGTTTTTCGAAAAATCAAACATTTCCTAAAAAATAAAAAATAAACAAACATACCAAAAGCGCAGGCTTCAAAGCCCCAGGCATCTGTTTCATCTCATTGTAGCTCATTTTCTGTAAAAAAACTAATTTTCGAGAGTTGTAGACCTAAAACTGGAAAAAATATATAACATTTATTGATATATTGGTGATAAAACCCGAGACGACTGATCGATCGAGCATGCATCAAATAATCATGCATAATAGTGTATGCACTCTACCATTTATGGCAAACAGAAAATTGCAAAGTTTGTACACAATTTTTTGGTGACACATACTCGCATACATGCCCCATGAGGCAATGAAATCAAATTTTGTTTGTCACTTTTTTCCGGAGGGCAGTGTTGATAACAATAGACGGTTGAATATGTGAATCTATGAAAAAGTTGGTTATTGAAAATTTACAAAAAACGTTTTTACGGATTTTTTAAGCAGTTTCGTACCCCCCACGAAGGTGTTTAAAAACTTTGTTTATGGTAAGCAACACCTTAAAATTTTTAAAATTATTATTTATCTTCAAAATCCATAGAAAATTGTTCAAAAACCACCTTTCTACTCCTTTCAGACTTGCAAACTTATAAACCTTGTGTGCTACGGTTAACAATTTCTGCAAACACCATCACGTCAAACTGCACACATTTAATTCGCGAGACGGAGGATATTTTATTTTTTTCATTTTTAACCATTTTTCTCACAAAATCCCTCAAAAATGGCATATTCCAGTTGATGAAAATTCGGAATGCTGTATTCGTTCTACTTTTCATCGTCAGTTACATAAATTCCGAGCCAATTAGTTTAATTGTTGGATCAACTATTGCGATAGGTGGTGGCGTGTTTTGGGCGTTAAGAGATCACGTAAAGTGTCAATTGTACGAATGCTGTAAGGAACCGGATGTACATTTTAATCCTTATGGTGAGTTTTGAGTTTTTAAAAAAATGTATAAACTCCAAAATTTAAAAATATCTTGCAGCTCTCGAAAGTGACCTCGCAAATTTAGTATACGGGCAGCATTTAGTAAAGGATGTAGTTGTAAATGCTATAAAATCCCATTGGTACAACGAGAACCCGAAGAAGCCGTTAACATTATCGTTTCATGGGTATACAGGGTCTGGAAAGAATTTTGTTGCTGAAATTATTGCTAATAACACGTTTAGGTAATTTTGATGTTAATGGTTTTGAAACTAGATTTATTATTTTTCAGATTAGGCCTTCAAAGCAATTTTGTTCAACACATTGTAGCTACGAACGATTTTCCGGATCAAACGAGAATGGAAGATTACCAATTAACATTAAGAAATCGAATAATTCAGTCGGTTACAAGATGCCATAGAAGTCTTTTCATTTTTGATGAGACTGACAAATTACCGGAGAAGCTGCTATCTGCGATAAAACCATTCCTAGATTATTATTCATCAGTATCAGGAGTTGACTTCAGAAGGAGTATTTTTATTTTCTTAAGGTAAATATTTCACTTTCCCACTTCAAACTCAGACCATTTCAAAAAAAATTCAATATTTTCAGCAACAAAGGAGGAAGCCAAATCGCTCGTCAAACTCTCAGCCATTATGAAAACGGTTATCCAAGAGAACAATTAAAACTTGAAACCTTCGAAAGGGAATTGATGACATATTCATTTAACGAAGAGGGAGGTCTACAAAATAGTGAACTGATTTCAAATCACTTAATCGACCATTTTATCCCATTTTTGCCTCTGCAAAAAGAGCACGTGAAAAAGTGTGTAGAGGCTTATTTAAAGAAACGAGGTCGATCGGAATTGGTCTCTAATACTGAGTTAGTTGATCGGGTTCTGAATGCGTTACAGGTTGGTAACATTGAAGATATTGAGTTGATTGGTTTTGTTTTTACAGTACTTCCCGGAATCATCCAAAGCCTTTTCCTCATCTGGTTGCAAACGTGTCGACGCGAAAACTGATCTAGAAATTGAGAGAGCTGCTCCACAACGACATCATATTGCAAATTTCGACGATGATCTTTAATTATTCGTGTTTTTCCTTTAATATTGCTCAACTTTCCTTGATTCAGTATATACGTTATTTAAAAACGACCTCGTTTATCATTCCGGTTTACAGAAAAAGCTATTAGTTTTTCATTTAAGTCAGGTTCATTTTTTATTTGTATATTTGTATTGTTACTGCATTTCTTGAAAACATTGCTCACTTCAGTTTTTTTAAAAATTCAACATGTTGTTAACTGGTTTTATACCATCATTCTACCTTTAAAATTCGCTTTAAAAAAAACTACCATAATACTTAGGATTCAGGGTTCAAAAATGGCGCCAAAACGTTCAAAGGGTGCCAAAAAATCATCATCAACAGCAGACGACGAGCCGATGTTCGATTTTGTTGAGGAAGAAGTGACTGGTGAAGATAATCAAGAAGATTTTGAAGGTATAGGCGACAGAAAATGAATGCAGTGCTTAAAAATTAGTTTTTTTGCAGACGAAGATGAGGAGCCAGCAAAAAAGAAAAAGAAAGTGTCGAAAAAGGAGGTGAAAGAGGAATTGGAGCTGACGGATGAGCAATTACATGCATTGTTGAAGAAATACGAAGAGGTATTTCTAAAAAACTGTTGTAATAAACAATGGTTGTTGAAAATGCGCTGCTAAGACTACAAACTACAAAAAAATGCGCTGCTAAGACTACAAACTACAAAAAATGCGCTGCTAAGACTACAAACTACAAAAAAATGCGCTGCTAAGACTACAAACTACAAAAAATGCGCTGCTAAGACTACAAACTACAAAAAAATGCGCTGCTAAGACTACAAACTACAAAAAAATGCGCTGCTAAGACTACAAACTACAAAAAATGCGCTGCTAAGACTACAAACTACAAAAAATGCGCTGCTAAGAAAAGTATATTTTTTCATCCAAATAAAATTTTTTTTCAGGCAAAAGCAACCGCTACAAAAACTAAGGATGATTTCAAGCACATGCCAAAGAAGGATAGAGGAAGAGCATTGAAAAGAGCACTGAAAAAAGATAAAAGGGAAAGACAGGCTGAAAGACAAAAATTGAGGGATGAATTGGGTGATAAAGCACCGGAAAAAGAGGCACCGAAGACAATTGAAAGTACAAGGGAATATGATGCGACGATGGTTGATGAAGAAGACGATGAAGTTGAACATGATGAAGCGAATGATGAATTTGCACCGTATTTTAATAGGCAGACCACCCCGAAAGTGCTTATTACAATGGCACCGAAATCTAAGATTGTGAGAATTTGTTTTTTTTTTTGAGAGAAGTTTGAATATTTTTTTCCAGACCACCTGGAAATTCTGCTTCGAAATGCAAAAATGTATCCCGAACTCGGAAATTTATTCGAGAAAGAATGTGTTGTTGAAGAAAATCATTGAGCAAGCGAAGGAGAGAGAGTTTACAGATTTGTTGATTGTTCATGAGGATCGGAAAAAGCCGAGTAAGTTTTAAAAAAAGCATTTCAGAGATGACAAATTTAAATTCTCTTTTTCTAGATGGTATCATTTTGTGCCATTTACCTGAAGGACCAACAGCTTACTTCAAAATCAATAGTATGACGTTTACTCAAGATTTGAAGAGATTCGGAGAAGCTACGAGCCATTTCCCAGAAGTTATTCTCAATAATTTTAACACTAGATTGGGACATAAGTAATACTGAAAGTCTTAATTTTTCTTTAATTTAAAATTATTTTTTTTTAGCATCGCTCGAATGTTGGCTTGTCTCTTTCCACATGATCCAAAGTTCACAGGAAGAAGAGTGGTCACTTTTCATAATCAGAGAGATTATATCTTCTTCAGGCATCATCGGTAAACATTTTAAAAAAAATTGAAATTTCAACCCTGGGAAATATTCTATTTTTGCAGATACGAGTTCAAAAAGGAGGGCACAAAGGCGGCACTGCTCGAATTAGGACCAAGATTTACGTTGAGATTGAAATGGCTACAGAAGGGAACGTTTGATGCGAAATGGGGAGAATTTGAATGGGTGCTCAAGAGACACGAAATGGAGACGTCGAGAAGACGATTCTTTCTTTGATTTTTATGTTGTTGTTGGTGTTTTCTGTTATTTTTTCGTTGTTGATTATTTTTTACAAAACAAAATGGTTATTGGAATTATTAATTGGAATGTTGAAATTCTCAGACCTGTTTGATGACGGGAGATTATTATCTTAATTTTAAAAAATGTTTTGAAAATTAGAAATATCTGAAAATTTTGGTTTTTTGAGTGTTTTTAATTTGGGAAAATCAGAATTTTTAATTCATTAAATTTTGTTTGGAAAAATTAAAAAATTTGGTTTTTTGAAAAAAATTGATTTTGGCGGAAATTTTTTAAATGTTTTTCTTCGTTAAAAAAGGAATTTATTAAAATTTGAACTTTTCTTTTTTCAGAAATCTTAAATTTTCAATGATTTTTAAAAATTCAAATTTTCTAGGTTTTTAAACAAACCGCCAGAGATGTTGGGAAACCGTGTTCTTGCTCAATTTGCAGTACGGCAATTGAGAAATCGAGGATTGATTTCAACACCTATTAGGTATTAATTCATATCAATTTTTCGATTCCAACGAACATTTTTAGAAACCGTTTCGCTTGGGGATCAGACGCCGTCGGGCCGCAAGTACCAGTTGGTGGTAAAATGGGAGCGTCGGAAAATCCGGAACTTCATACATATGATGGAGATTATCGTGGTACTATTTCGAAGGGAGATAAGCCAATTCCAGAGTAAGATACACGTTTTTGGATCGTCAAGAATTTCGATTTTTCAGCTACTTCTACCGTACCCCAACCACCGGAAGAACCTACATCGATCGTTGTGTGACATATGTCATCTCAGCCGTCCTTTGGGCTTGGTTCTCTTACCATATGTATTATCATTCTGGACATATTCTTGTATGTTCCCTAACAGAAGAATCAATATAATTTTTTACTGCTTCAGGGTCATTGGTACATGCCATACTTGACCGAGTTCAGTGATGAAGAGCTCGGAATCCCACCAGCGTCGGCAGAAGATCCAGAATATTGGGGAAATCACAAGAAGCAATATGGAACTTATCGATAAATTCTGTTTTTTGTAATGTGGCGAAGAAGAAACAATAGTTTTGAACTGTAATTTAGAATAAACGATTTATTACTACCTTTGATATATCCTAAATAAATAACAAGAACAAAATTAAAGCTTTAAAAATCAATAACCAAGATTTGGTGGAGTATCTCGTGCATTATAGAGTCTGGAGTTGTGGTAAGCAAGAACCTGAAACAAATTTCAGATTTTGAGAAAAAATAAGAATTCTGTATCACCTTTTCTTTTTTAGCAGCTAATATTGGATCCAAAGTTCCATTTTGCTCCTGTATCCTCCACATGAAACGATTGCACGGGTGATTTTCACCTTTCCAGTATCTTTAACGATAATTTCAGTTGAATCTTGAGAATTTCGAAAATTAAAAGTACCTTACACCTAAATTATAGGTTCCGATATATAACACTGTTGCGCATACAACTGCTGGAACGGTTCTTCGAAACGGCAGCGTTAAAATTGTGTGAAGTCTGAAACAAAAATATTAATAAATATATTTTTTATTTATTAATGTACTTAAAATTCTTTACCTGCTTCTCCAATTTGATCTGGCGTTTGGATTTAATACCGGCCTTCCTTTTGTATCTTTTGCACTCATTTCACTGAAAATAAGGCTCAATAATTAAAAAAAAAGAAAAATTGAAAATTTCGAAGAAAAATTATCAGTGACTACGGTGGTAAACAACGAGGAGCCCGTTGTGCATTTTCTCGTCACGGTGTACATTCGCATTGCGGACTAGCGTTTTTTTTTTCATTAATTTCTATGTTTTTTCCATTTTCCTCAACTTTTCCGGCTCTATTTTTAGCAAATGTAGTATGTTTAATTTAAGCGGTGTCACAATGAGCCTAGATACGGTTGAATCGAAACCAGGGGTGCCGGAAATCGAGGGCGTCAAGGAGATGAAGGTAATCATTATTTTTAGAATTATAAATCAGAATTTTCTATTCCAGATTGCTAACGATGAAGATGAGGATGAGTACGAAGAGACAGTGCCGGAAAAAATTGACAAAGTAGAAGAAATTCCACCAAAAGCCTCAAAAATCGCAGAAGCAGTCACAGAGAAGATTTTAGATGCGAACAACACGGAGTATATTATAGTTCAAGATCCGACAAGTGACGAGTTGACAGAGATTCCAACATCTGATGGGTTTGTCTTGATGACAACGTTGCAATCAAGTTTTCCGGGTTCAACAGGGTTGAAATTTAAAAATCCAAAGACTGGGGTTATGCGGGCTGTGCAGTAAGAATTACAAATTTTGTTTATTTGAATTTTATCGTCTTTTTTTCAGAGTAGATACCACTGGAATCAAGCTCTTGCCACCAACTGACGGTTGGGATGATAAAACATTTTCAGTAGTTGTTGCTCCACGTAAGTTTGATTTTAAAATTATTTTGAAGAGAAGATCAAATTTTTGAAACTAAGAGTGAGAATGAATGGTGTGTTCAGAGAGCGAGCGAGTACGTGTGTTGCCATCCGCGGATGCGACAAGTGCGAAACGACGAAAAGTCGGCTCGGGCGGTGATGACTCGGACTCGGAAGATGAACGTGATGGGCGGTCGGGACGAAAGCGTGCATCACAGCATACAGACAGAGACGGTGGGCGACAACCGGTTGATTTGATTGTACTTGGTGTGGACTTCAAAACGAGGGAAGACGTGTTCAGAAATTATTTTGATGATTTGGGAGAGGTCGTGTTTTGTGAGGTTCGTTAGTTGAAGTTGAACAGATGTGTGGTATCCTCGATAAGTTTGAAAATTATAAAAAGAAAATTAAAGTTTCCTAGATATAATTTATATAAAAATTATCAGATAAAAAAGAAAACCGATGGCCAGTCAAAAGGATTCGGATTCGTTAGAATGGCAACAATTGACGATCAAAACAAAGTTTTGGCGATCCCCCAACATATGATCGATGGCAGACGTTGTGATGTGAAAGTCCCAGAAGGAAAGGATAGATCATCAAAACCGTCAATTAGCAGAATTTTCGTCGGCAGATTAACAGACAAAATCGATGAAGAAGACTTGAGGAAGAAGTTCTCAGATGAGGCGAGAAAATATGTTGACACTGCAGTTGTTACCGATGTTTTTATTCCAAAACCATTTCGTGGATTCGCATTTGTTACACTTTCTAGTGCTGAAGCTGCTGAAAGAGTAGTTAGCAAGGGATCCTTTTCTGTGAATGGGGTATCGATTGGTATAAGTATTGCTCAGCCCAGAGAAGACACACAGTAAGTTTCGATAACTGATTTTGTTATAAAACCCGATATAGGAGTTCCAGATCAGCTGGTGCCGACTATGGACTTCCCGCTGGTTATCGAAGAAGGGCAGCCGATAGAAGATCTGTAAGTTTGATTTCGAAGCTTACTCTACAAGGATCCTGTGTTTTTAGAGTGATTATCCATCCCGTGAAGAGTTCATTCAATATCAACCACCAAGAGTAATGCCTTTCGAGCGCGATAGAGAACGTCCATTCTGGTCACCAACCGAGCAACCACGGAGATGGTATTGAATTAATTATATTAATTAATTGTTCCAAACCATTTATTATGTTTAATAATTTATTTCATAAATAATTTTTCGCTCTATTCATGGAACACTTCCATTCCCTGCAGGACTTTCGTTATGTGCAAACAATTTGCTTGGAACCTGTTGAGACGTTTCCAGGATGTCCTTCTCGTCTAGAATCTCACCAACCACTTCTTCAATATTATCCTCAAGAGTTACAATTCCCACCACTTTGTACGGGGCACGATTGTTCGATGGTTTTTGAGTGTTTCCCTGGTTCGAAAATTCAACAACAATTGCGAGCGGTGTGCCTTTTTCCAGTTCGTTCATTAGTTGTGGAACTGGCATCGAGCTCATAACGAAACGGTGCTGAAAGTTAAAAAAAACATATATTGCACTGAAAATGCGCTGCTAAGACTACAAACTACAATAAAATGCGCTGCTAAGACTACAAACTAAAAAAATGCGCTGCTAAGACTGCAAACCGCAAGAAAATGTTTTTTTCGAAAAAGAAGCTCACCGTTGTACTTTTGCACAAAACACTTAAAAGTGTTCCAGCTTTTAATTTTGCTGCCGATTGATCATCAGCAATCATGAGAACCAAATCCTTGACGTTTAAAACGCCACGAATCTGAAATTTAGATATTTTTCAGAAAATATTGAAGCTTGAGGTTAGCATACCGTGTTAACATCATCGCCGGCGAATACTGGAAGCCTTGAATGGCCTTTTGCAATAATCGCGTTTAGAATCTTTTTCGTGATCACTTGTTTGTCGCTTATCATGAAAACGTTCTCGATTGGGGTCATAACATCTTTCGCCTTCTTTTTGCCTAGTTTAAGAGTGTTACGAACCAAAGCCATCACCTTAAAATGAATTGAATTACTTAACACGGAATTTTTGAATCTTACACACCTCATTAAAATCCCTACTATCACCTTGAAGTCGTGTTACATCATCAACTTTCATAGTTTCTTCGCCGCCTGGAATTATTCAATCAATCAATAATCAATAAATAACCAACCTTTCCCAATCATATAATCCAATAACTTAGAAATTGGGTAAGTTAGGGGACTTGTCAAAACCATGAAAAATATCACAAGATAGTGTAGTTTGCTGGCGATGTACAACGCTTTTCTGGAAGAATTTGATGGGATAATTTTCAGAGGATTATCTAAATACTTGGTGCAGAAAAGGGCAGGCAAAATTTCAGTGAATATAAGCAGAAAAACAGTAGAGGTCATTTCAACAATGATGGATTCTTTGAGGTTCCGAAGTTCGGCAAAGTAGTCGATTATTAGGGTGACTAATGTGTTGCAAAGTACATTTGCTGAAATTTTGGATTTTGAGCAAAAAATGAGTTTTTAGGCTACAATTTACGAAAAATTACACATGGAAAATACCTGTAATTATACTACATAACACAAAGTTAGTATGCCTTCTAACCATCAGAACATCAGTGGCTCTTTTTCGATTTTCAGCAACGATGTCATACTCAACGATCAATTGAAGATCTTGTATACTGAACGACATTATTGCCAAGTTTAGACCCGAAAACATTGCTGAGAAAAAGAGAAGGACCACGAAACAAACACCAATCATTGGTGCCCATGCAACGTCTGAAAATGTCGCGAATTTTAATGGAAAATAATTATCGAAAGCTTACTTATGATACTATCCAATTTCACAATCGAATTGATCTCATAACTTTGTGGAAGAGTGCAAAAGAACATCGTCTGACTGTCGAATGAATTCACTTTTGATATATTTGGAGTATAGGTTGCTACATATTTATCCTCTTGTAGTTTCAGCAATATGATTTCTTTTGAATGACACGACGGGCTGGATGATAGGAAAGCTGTTTGGATCTTTGAAACGTCTTCTCCAAAAACGTTTATTCTTCCATTTACACATGCGTGCACTTCTTCGCTGAAATTTAAGAAAAATTGAAAAATGCGCTGCTAAGACTACAAATTACAAAAAATGCGCTGCTAAGGAAAAATGAAAAATGCGCAGCTAAGACTACAAACTACAATAAAATGCGCTGCTAAGACTACAAACTACAAAAAAAATGCGCTGCTAAGGAAAACGGTAAAATGCGATACTTTATTGAGAAAAAAAATTACAAATGCTGCATTTTCGCATCACTCACTTATAAGAATTGTCAATTCCATACAGTTCCAAACTATTAGCTGAAATAAAATATTTTCTGAAAAAGCCTTTTTTCCACAAACCACCAATTCCATCAAATTGCATTAAAACCACAAACATATAGGTTAAAATCTTTGTAATTTTCTTCATTTTGCGACTATTTAGTTTTACAATAAAAAATTGAAATGTGAGGTTATTATTGTTCCTCGCCCTCCTCCAAATCATTTCGACTTTCCACGTCAAATGTTGATTCGGTTTTGGGGGATAGTGACGATTTTTGGACGATAATTCGTGGCTTACGGTAGATGTTTGAAATGTATCGATGGTAGCGGTAGCAGTAGAAGAGGGTGATGAAGGAGGTTATCACTGGAAACTTCAAAGTTTTGGGAAAGATAAGGTGCAAAAAAATGTATTTCTTGAAAACAACCAAAATCTCATAAAAATGACAAATATCTTGTTAAAATGAGTTTTTAAAATGAGAACTGAAAATGTTTTCCCCTTACATTCAATACATCCAATTGCTCCACTTTCAATCAATGACGTTTTCCTGATATTTGTACATGTTTCAGCATCAATACATTCGATTTTAAGCTGTAAAAAAAATTTTAAGATGTTTTTTACATTATACTCACCGTATAACCATTGAAACCTATTGTATACCCAGATGCTGCAATGGCAAAAACACAAAATACTGCAAGAACATTTGGAGAGCAGAATTCAAGCCTCCTACAAAAAATCACACAATCTGAAATTTTCTGAAAAAATATATATTTACCTGACTGTTGTAACTCCAATAAGGGCGCACGCTATGAACACAAATGCACACATTATACTGAAATTATTCTGGGTTACATAGTCCGTTGCCAGTTCAAGCATCTGAAATTTAGTAGATTTTCAGCAAAATAATGAATCGTGATCATGATTACAAGAGTTGAAATCCCTGAACATAAATGGGTAAATGCCAAAAGTTTGAATGCTGTGGGATATGGAGGTTGGACATTATCTGTAAAAAGAAAAAGCGTTGTTAAGACTCCAAACTATAAAAAAATGCGCTGCTAAGACTACAAATTACAAAAAATGCGCTGCTAAGGAAAAATGAAAATGCGCTGCTAAGACTACAAACTACAAAAAAATGCGCTGCTAAGAAAAAATGAAAAACCACTTTACCTTTCTGCAGATACATTTCAGACACTTTCACAGGAAATAAAATATTAGTGATCGTAGAACAAGTACAACCGGACTGATGAATCTTTGACACGAAAAGCAGCTGACCTTTTTTTTTCATTTCCTTTGCTTTTTTCCCGATCATTTTAACATTTTTTGCCACCCGTCTCCGGAAAACTTATGTTTCGTTGTGAGAAATAAAACAAAATCAATAAAATATTTATTGTTACGAGGAATTAGTTCATAAAAATGACCCGAGGGGAAAAAAGTAACATGCTCGATAAAAAATTATATAAAGTGAACGTTTTGTTAGTCGATTTTCAGCTGTTCTACTTTGCTCCCAATTGTGGAATCCATGTCTGCAAGAACGCCGGAATCATCGAGTTCTTCGCCAATTTTGGGAAGTGGGGCTTTTGACCAAGATGGGACGATGGGAAGATGGGATAAGGATGTGTCGGGTCTACGAAGGAGATGTGGCTTGAGTTGATCGAGACAGCCAACGAATGCGGAGAAGCTGAAAAAATTCGATGAAGAAAATGCAAGAAAATGCGCTGCTAAGACTACAAACTACAAAAAATTGGGCTCTTTGTGCATTTTCATAAATAAAAATATAAAAAGAAAAGTACAAACCAAAACAATCCGTCGTGTGTCTGAAAACAGTCAATAATTCTCTGCTCCAAATTTATCACATGCTCCGTCATTCCATACATTTGTAGAAGGATTCGGAATTCTTCAATTTCGATGTTCTTCTTATCAGTTGCCTCTTTAAATCGATCAATATCAATTTCCGGATGGTTGGCTAATATTACTTCAAAATCCAGGAGAAGCTAAACATATTTTAAAAGATATTTTGGTGGCTCTGAAGTTATGGGTTTACCCTTGCTCGCCCCTTTTCACGCTGTTCCTGTGACGACGACGGACGACTTGGTAAATGCGAAAAGACACTTTCATTATCATCCGACACTAAATATTCCGGGAGATTAATCCTGAAATGATTTGTTTTAAACATTTTCTAAAACTGAAGTTATTCAAACTCACAATGCTTCTCTCGAATGTTTATCAGCATCCAAAACGTCTATAAAAATTTCATAATCTATCAAAATATTGGTTGTTGGTGCGATGGTTTCCAGTAGTTTTTGCCAAACTTCAAATGAAAAATTTTCATCCAATTTCTTAAGAATGCTCAGGATGGTTGAAGTTGTTAAAAGCCCCATGTTTTGAATGTCAGAAGTGCTGAAAAAATAAATTTTTTGAAAATGCGCTGCTAAGACTACAAACTACAAAAAATTGCGCTGCTAAGAAAATTTCAAAAATCAAATACCTGCATTTCTGGCGCAGCTGTTCGAATAGCTCAAAGCTAATCTCGTCAAGAATAATTGGTAAATCTCGAAACTCCGAAAACGTTTCTGGAATTTCAGCAATATCTAATTCTGCATCAACTTCGACAAGTTCTTCGGGTGCCTGGGAATCAGATGATGTTGGGCGTAGAATCTGGGAAATTTTAGATTTGTAAAGGAATGGGAATGTGCACAACGAACCTCAGTCTCATCGATTGTATTAAAATCCAAAGTATAACCAATGTTGGCCCTGGGAATCGGGTATAATGGGTTTTTTGGCGTTTTTGGGGTGTTTAATGCAGTGTCAGAGATAGAAGCTCGCTTCTGAAGCGGTAAGATTTTTGGGAGGACTGAAAAACCAAAAGAAGTGGTTGGAGGACGACTAGCAGTTGTTGTAGATGGCCGACTTTTTGGTACTGGACAAAATAGAAAACATAAATAAGCGAAGTTTCCAGAAATGAACCTACATTCATTTGTTTCTCTAACAACCGCTGACTTCGGCCCAATCGAAGGCAATACTGAAAAACTCGGAAGAGTACAGCGGATTTTCGGCGTCTTTTGCGCTTCCAAAATCGCTCGAACATCATCCAGTTCATCTTTTCTTTTTCCACCGCTCATACAGCATCTCCAATTCCAGTAATTTCAGAATATTATATAACCAGAGTACGTTTGAGGAAGGAAAATTTAATAATAAAAAAAATAGAATAAAAAATACGCTAATGCCCAATTTTTTTTGGCAAGCGGGGTGGATTAGTCAAGACAATGCATGTATTCGGTTGCCACGGAGACTCATGTTGCTCCTTTTTGTGTTAAAAGTGATACACGGAGCTCAGTGAAAACAAAAATGAGGCGGGGGGGGGGGGGGAGCTGAAACTTTAAAAATCTCGTGATAAAATATAATTTTGGTTACAATATCAATCAAAGTGCAGCTGCTGCAGGTGCAAGACTACAAGTTATAAAAAATGCGCTGCTAAGACTACAAACTACAAGAAAATGCGCTGCTAAGGAAACATGAAATATGCGCTGCTAAGACTACAAACTACAAAAAAATGCGCTGCTAAGGAAAAATGAAAAATGCGCTGCAAAGTAAAAATGAAAAATGCGCTGCTAAGACTACAAACTACAAAAAAAATGCGCTGCTAAGGAAAAATGAAAAATGCGCTGCTAATAAATCTGGCAAAATTTTCAGCACTGTTTAAAATTGTTTTTCATTTTTTTAGTTATCTCTCAAGTTCATAATTTTCCCATCATTTATCTCTCAAGCTCTCCCCTACACGATGTCTAAGCCAAGGAAACGGTAGTGTCATGAATGAGGATGATAGTTTGTTGCTTCTATGAAGGCTTTCTGTCAGTGTACCAGTTCATAAAGCGCGTATGAAAATGATTTGAGCGGACAGTATTATTTCGTGTTTATATGTACATTTTTTCGCAATCACATTCTCAAAGGCCTCTCGAGTCCACCACTCCATTCTTCTCGATCTTCGGCAAAGTGTGACCAAAGTGGAGAAGAAAAAGGTAATAATTCTTGTTGAAGGAGGGGAGTGGGGTTTATGCGTGTGATTTTGGAACGCCGTTCTTTCGTATCGGCTCCGAAGAAGACAATACGCAAACAAATCGAACCGAATCGAAGTCACTACGACCTTGTTTGGAGTATTTTTGCGGGGGGTGACGACGAACGAGTTAATGTATTTATTTGTACTGTACTTCTACCTTTTATTATTATATTATTACTAGTTTTGTTTTGGTTTCTAGAGTCTTCGTTTTTTTTTTTTTTATATTCCTGAATTATTCTTAAAAATGCGCTGCTAAGACTACAAACTACAGAAAAATGCGCCGCTAAGACTACAAACTACAAAAAATGCGCTGCTAAGGATTTTCCTCATTCAAAGTTCATATAATATTTTAACCACTTGAACTTTCTCTCATTTTTCTTGTAAAATTCATTTTACAAGCACATACATATATGCATAATAAACACGAAATACCACAAACAAACACAAAAACATTTTAAAAAGCAAATGCCCTCATTTTCTCGCCTTTCACAACAAACTCAATCGTTTTCTTGTTATTTGCACGGAATATTTAAAACGGGCGGTTATTAAAATGTTGTCAGAACGAAAAGATGCAAAAATCCGCCCCGCGTTTCCTACAAAACACAGGATGAATAGTCACGACAAGAACACTTGTGGCGCTGCCACCGAAATTTCACTTTATTCAAAAGTCCACAACTTCCTCCCCCCCCCCCTTTCAATTGATTCGATTCAAGAGCTTTCGTCATTTTTGTGATTTTTCCTCTTTTCTGAAAATTGTTTACGCTGAACCCCGCATCTTGTTCAAAAACAAATGAAGCTTGAAATGAAGCCTCAAACATCGAGGAAATTTTGACGCAAGGCGGAAAAAAACAGATAAAAATCAGTGGCAATTTTGACATCTCATTTGATCATAATGCTTTTTCAAATGCGTGAAATGTGTTGAAACTTATATCTCCGGACAAAATCTACGTTTTTTTCCACACATTTGAAACAGCTAATGTTGCCAAATTCTTTCAATTCCAATAATACGTTTATTAAACTGTTTCTGTTGAAATTTATCTTGTTTATAGTGAAAAGAAAAATATTTTTTCATTTATTATCGCAATTTTCAATTTTCCTTAGCAGCGCATTTTTTGTAGTTTGTAGTCTTAGCAGCGCATTATTTGTAGTTTGTAGTCTTAGCAGCGCATTTTTCAAAATTTCTTAGCAGCGCATTTTTTTTGTAGTTTGTAGCCTTAGCAGCGCATCTTCAAAAAGGAATATTTTTCGAATTTTTTTTGGAGAATAACCTTTACGGTTTCTCAAGAATATTCTGATTTCACGGACTATTGAGTTAAAAGTGTTGACCATTATCGAATTTCGTTGTTTTTTCTAAACGGTTTCAACCATATTGACTTTTTGTGCCGACCAGCACCGCCAGGGCCGTTATATATAATACATATAACTAGCAGTTACCTATTCCTTCCAATTTATCCTCCAACCACCACCAAATTCCATTATACCCCTCATTTTCAAAACGTTTTTTGAAACTGTCCCCATTTTCTCTCTCTTTTCCGAAATGTGCGCCTTTTTTGTGTATACTGTAAGTGATGATTTTTGAATTCATTTTCTTTTATGCTTCTTCTGACGTGGGCGCCATGAAAGAAACAAAAGAAAAAAGATCTTTTGACGCAAAATTTCTGTTTTTTTTTCAAAATGAGTTTTTTTTGTCTTGAAATGAAAAGGACCTATAAATCAGCTCCGTGTCAACGTTTTTTTTTCTTTTCGACGATCGAAAAACATAACATTTGTTCTGAATCAATCAATTTGTTTTTTGATTTTTGAGAAAAAGTTATGTTTTCGTCAGTTTAATGAAAATGCGCTGCTAAGACTACAAACTACAAGAAAATGCGCTGCTAAGGCTACAAACTACAAAAAATTGCGCTGCTAAGGAATTCAAAAAAAACAATGCTTCACATTTCTTCAAAAATGTTGATTTTTGGGCTATTTTTAGAAATCCCAATTTTACACCATTTTCCTCATAATTGTCCAGAATTTCGGGCAACCCAAAAAAATCATAATTATGCATCTGCGCATACACACAAAAATCAAACATAGAAAAACCAAATATTATTCAAAGAAAAGATGAGCAAATACATGAAGCTTCTTTCTCTTCCACCCTCTTTATCCCCATCATGTACATATGTAAATATTCGTCGCTCATTTTCCAACTTATTACCGGTTGGCACAAAAAAGAAGAAAAGAGGAGAAAAATGGGAGTATTTGTTCCCGTGTCAACTCTTTTTTTCCCTCTCGCTACCGTGCCTCCTCTTCCTTCCTCGACACAAAACAATTATCCGAGTACTATTTCTAAAACCTTTTTTTTGGCATTCTAAATTTTTTTTTCTTTGGACAATTCCAATTTTGACGAGACAAAAGGTTAAGGTCAGAAACTGTCCGAGTTGTTTTGACATTTTTTTCCATCATCTTTGAATTCTTCACCTTTATTTTATTTTTTGCTTTCCCAGCTTTTTACATGTGATGAGGAGGTGGATGAGGTTGATCAACTCAGCTCGAACAGGTGTTCTTCTTTGATTTTTTTTTCTCAAGAGGACAGACTTGAGAAGACGAATTTTTATTTTTATTTCTTATCACAGTCGAAAAACTCGTGTATCTTGTTTTTTGTCGTTTTCCCGCTTTTCTCGAAATAATATTTTTCAAAATTCCTTAGCAGCGCATTTTTTTGTAGTTTGTAGTCTTAGCAGCGCATTTTTCATTTTTTCTTAGCAGCGCATTTTTTGTAGTTTGTAGTCTTAGCAGCGCATTTTTAATTTTTCCTTAGCAGCGCATTTTTTTGTAGTTTGTAGTCTTAGCAGCGCATTTTTAATTTTTCCTTAGCAGCGCATTTTTGTAGTTTGTAGTTTTAGCAGCGCATTTTTAATTTTTCCTTAGCAGCGCATTTTTTGTAGTTTGTAGTTTTAGCAGCGCATTTTTAATTTTTCCTTAGCAGCGCATTTTTTTGTAGTTTGTAGTCTTAGCAGCGCATTTTTCAGTTTTCCTTAGCAGCGCATTTTTTGTAGTTTGTAGTCTTAGCAGCGCATTTTTTGTAGTTTGTAGTTTTAGCAGCGCATTTTTTTAGTTTGTAGTCTTAGCAGCGCGCAATATTTTAATTTCTTAGCAGCGCATTTTCTTATACCTCCCGGCACATGGCATTGTTCACCCTCAAACACAAATACACGCATTTATGTACAAGTTGAGGTCTGTATCTTATATATTTATGATTCATTCGCCCAATATATTTAACTGACATTTCCCCCCTCCCTTCCTCTCCGATTCTATTCCTGTCATTTTTTCCCACTCAGAATTACTCTTTTTTCGAGAAATTAAACAACGAATATATATATTTTTATATTTTTAAACGAACACGATTGTTCTTCGCTTCAAAGTTTCGAACCAAAACCGGTCACTTTTCGGTGTGCCGCAACAACAGAAAAAAGAGGTGGAAAGCCTATGGTCATTTTATGATAATCTGTTGCCAAATACGGGCAGAGTTGTGTGTTCCAAATGGCGTTTAGCAGAAAAAATAAGCGTTTTTGTTCAGATTTAAATAGAAAAAACTTTTCATTTTTTTTGTACTGTTTAACATTTTTTTCGTCTTGTGTATCTAAACTTTAGAGGAAGGGGCCAAATATTGTTCAAATGTTTGTTTTTTGGCTTAAAATTCGATTTCCTTCTGAAATGTGGTTTTTAATTATTATTTCTTATATAATTTTTTAAATAATTCCTTTGCAGCGCATTTTATTGTAGTTTGTAGTCTTAGCAGCGCATTTTCTTGTAGTTTGTAGGCTTAGCAGCGCATTTTCTTGTAGTTTGTAGTCTTAGCAGCGCATTTTTCCCAATTTCCATTATTCTTAGATTACTTCCATTCTATTTAGCCTAACCTCAAATCATATTAGTCTTCTTGACCAGTTACTTTTGATCCTCGATTTTTCTTATCATTGAAAAGTTTTCTGTTTTTGGAACATCATTGGATACACATTTATATTATATGTATATAGTAATCATGGTGAGCGGAGGATATGATAACATATGTCCTTATCCTTGTTTTATTATCTTCTTTATTAGTATCTTTTGTTACATTATGTAATAACTTTTTGAAAAGTTTAAAATAAAAGTTTTCAGCATTCAAAAGTCAACTCCAAACATTTCATAATCTACTCAACTTTATTTCACTCTTAGCTTTTATTTCGCTTGCTTATTTCATTGAAAAGAAAAGGTGAGTCAATTGGCATTTTTCTTATCATCATAAATAAATAAATACCTTCTTTGAATTCCTCATTAATATCTAATTATAACAACAACATTTCAATTCGTTGTTTCATAAAATTTTTTTTGCTTTTCCCGCATTATGTTTTCAAATCGTCGTCCTACACAAATACATGTATATGAACGTGACTCACTATCAGAAGCAATCGTCTGCAAAAAGAAAAGGGGCGAAAATAGGCGAAAGGCAGGAAAAAAAACCGCTGGTTGTGCGACGACCCACATTTTTATCAATTTCATTCGAAATTTCGATTTGTTCCAACATTAACACATTCGCCCCATTTTTTTAATCCATGAATATTTGATATTGTTTGAAATGTAAGGATTATGACACAGATTGATTCCTTTTTCATTTTTGTGGTGAACTGGAATTCAACAGTCCAAACAGTTATTTCCTTAGCAGCGCATTTTTTTGTAGTTTGTAGTCCTAGCAGCGCATTTCCTTGTAGTTTGTAGTCTTAGCAGCGCATTTTCGAATATTCCTTAGCAGCGCATTTCTTGTAGTTTGTAGTCTTAGCAGCGCATTTTCTAGTAGTTTGTAGCCTTAGTAGCGCATTTTTCAACAAATTCCATTTTATACAAATTTCAAAAGAGGGAAAAAAACAAAACCCCTTTAAATCCGCCATAGTTTCATATTTCAATGCCATCTAATTCAAAATCGTACTCATTATCCACTCAAATTATCTCGAAACCAACAAACCATTCTTAGCCACCTAATAAATCGATCTTGCCAATCCAATGAAATGGCAAATTTTCCAAATAAGGTCGACACAGATGTGTATGTATGTATATATTTCATTTCCTGTCTACCTCCCACTTCTAAGAATTGAATTCTCCTTCCTTCCCCCCACAATTCCGTAATTACTTCATCTTACCATACATACAGTGGTGGAAGAGTACTACTCGAATTATTACGCCCTCCCACAACAGCCAAAACCAACCTGCTTTTTCCTCTCTTTCTTTTTACAAGGACATGAGGGAAAAAAAGGCGAAAAGACACCCAATTTTACGCCCTTACAAGTGGATTTCCTCACTTTTTCTCTATTATGACAAATTATAGATGAAGGAAGGAAGAGACAAATCGGAATAAGAAACAATAATAATAATAAATCGGATTTTTCAGGAAGCCTTTCGGGTGTTCTGGTTTCCATTCTTTTCGGCAAATATGTATTAACTTATTTCTTCAAATGAAGATGAAAAAGCTTCCTCTGGTAGTAAACATCTGATTGTTTGCTGAACCTCACTCCTCGCTTCCCCTTTAACCTCTTTTACTCTACTTACTTTTTTTTAACCAACTGGAACACTGGTTTTTTTCCGGGGTGGGGAGAGGAATCTATTTACCTCCCACCTTATTTCGCAGCGGTGTTCTACTACCAGGTGGTTTCATTTTGTTACTATCGGCTCTTCTGACTAATCACTCTTCATTGTTAAGCATTTTCTTGTTGATTTTGTCCTTGTTGCAATTTTTTTGAAACAAATGTTATAAAACTTTTCAGTCAGTGTTTTTGAAATGCTTTTCCGAATTTGATTAGCAGCGCGCAATCTGGTAGTTTGTAGCTTAGAAGCGCATTTTTTGTAGTTTGTATTCTTAGCAGCGCATTTCTATTGTGTTTCTAGTTTCATTCTGTTTGATAATTTCAACACAATTGAACCTTTTCCAACTAATTCATTTAAAAAAACCTCCTCAATGACACCATTCTAAACACTCGATAATTACTGTAGTGGTAATTACTAATTTTATCCATAAAAAGCGCCATTAAACCACCTAAATGGTAAACAAATAAAAAAGCAGCCAAGTATTTCGATTTTTAAAAGGGTTATTTCAATACAATGATCAATTATCGGTTCACATTCTTCAGTGAAATTGGCTTTTCTGGTGAAAACCACCGAATTTCTATTGTTATTGTTATTATTACTAGTTTCAACACAAAAAAGCGTTGATTGGAAATGTAACAATTTTTGTGTGTGAAAATTTTTTTTTTATTTTTTGAATTTTCTTAGCAGCGCATTTTTTGTAGTTTGTAGTCTTAGCAGCGCATTTTTTTGTAGTTTGTAGTCTTAGCAGCGCATTTTTTTGTAGTTTGTAGTCTTAGCAGCGCATTTTACAAATTCCTTAGCAGCGCATTTTCAAGTTTTTATTTTTATTCAAAAAAAAACACATTTTATGAAAGAGACACCATTTTGATAAGCACAGTTAAAAAAAAGACACCAGTTCTATTTATGAAACATTTCAATCAATTCAATATGTGCATATTTACATTGTGACTAAAACTGGAACATCCTGCAAAAAATGTGGAAACATTTTCTACATTTCTGGTATGTCGAATAAGAGAATTTACAAAAAAAAACTATGTAAACTATAAATCATTGGTTAGTTTGGGGGAGATGACTTGGCAAAAGGAGATCACTTTCACTCAAATGACGACTAATTATCAATTCGATTTTCTATGTTTTTTTTTTCGTCTAGAAATCCATCTTCTTCTGAAATTTGCCCTTTTTACGTGTGTTTTTCCTCGATTTATTATTGATTCTTCCAGTTACATAACATTATCAATGAAGAAGATAGAATTTGGGAGGGCTCTCTCTCTCTCTCCTTCTTTCAAATATTTTTTTTTCCTGAGAGAGAGTTTTTCACTTGAAGCTCTCGCTTGACTTTACACTTATCTATTTTGCTCCCCCGTCGTTATTTTCTTATTTTTCGTTCTTTTCTCTTTTTTTCCCTCATGGCCACGGGAAGATATCATTGTATGTTCTTTCTTCTTTCGGCCCGGGGAGGGAACGAAAAAAAAACTTTTATGAAAAATCGGCTCCGATCGATTTGCCTCATTAGACGGAAAAAACCCTTTTCTAGTACTTTGTTAGTTTCCATTTGTTACATCGAAATAATTTCTTTGACATATCTGTTTCATTTTTTTTTCGATACGTTTGTTGAATGTTACAGCATAAGCTTTGATTTGTTATCATTTATTTGAACAGCGGGGGGTTATTGTTTTTTCCCTCATTGGTTTTTTGACAGAATTTTTTTTCAATTCCTATTGTTCCAGAAAATTACTTCTTTTACAGATTTTCGATTGCTGCCTGCTTCGGGAACAGAAAGCGTCGAAATGTTTTCAGGACACCCCATTCTTGATGTGAGTCAATTTTCGCTTAGCAGCGCATTTTTGTAGTTTGTAGCCTTAGCAGCGCATTTTCTTGTAGTTTGTAGTCTTAGCAGCGCAATTTCATACAACTGGAAACTTTTGGCGGCTAGTAGCCAATGACTATTATTTAAAAACCGTTTTCATCAGATTTACTATTTAGAAAATTATTTTGTAATACATGGTTTAGAATCTCTGAGTTTTTCTCTATCGAATGAGCTAAGAATCATAAGAATTGACGATTTTTTTTGAACAATTGCAGACCGGTCAAAATAGTGGCTAAAACTAGAATCTCTGAGTTTTTGTCTATCGAACAAGACCAAAATCATCAGAATTGACCAAATTGTTGAAAAATTACAGACCGTCAAAAATTGGTGAATTTCTTAGCAGCGCATTTGTTATAGTTTGTAGTCTTAGCAGCGCATTTCTTTGTAGTTTGTAGTCTTAGCAGCGCATTTTCTTGTAGTTGAGAATTTTCTTTCTATTTTTAAACTAAAAATATTCAAAAAATTTTATTTTCAGGAAATCAAGAAGGGGTTTAAACTTCGACCAACCAAAACCGTCGACAAATCCAAACCCATAATCTACGCAGAAGGAGAAGATGAAGGAGAAGTCGCAGTCACCAAACGAGCACCACCAAGCGGCATTCTCCCACCGGGACAATCTATCCCAAAACCTGCGTTCATTCCGCCGCCACCACTGCCTACCAGCCTTCCTCCCCCACCAGTGGCTCTAGGCGCAAATGGTGTTCCGCCACCGCCACCAATGATGGGAGGCATTCCACCGCCACCTCCGATGATTGGAGGAGCTGGACCACCGCCACCACCACCGATGATTGGTGGTGCGGGGGCGCCACCACCACCTCCAATAGCACGACCGAAAACACCGTTCAATCCGAAGTTTGCTAAACTCGGAGGAAAGCAGCCGGGAAATGTGGATCGTGGAGAGTTGTTGGCAGGAATTCAAGGAGGGTTTAAACTAAAGAAAACAGTCACAAATGATAAGTCTGGATTAGTTGTTGATGATGAAATGCGTGAGAAAAGTGTGACATTGGTAGAAGCAGCGCAACCAACGTGAGTAACCGTAGCCTTTATCTTTATCTTTATTCATGACACAAATTGGTCCTTTAAGATATTCAAAGAATCCTATGGTTTTTAGGTATATTCCACCACCACGTCGAAGTCCCGCTCGACCGCATTCATCCCTAGGATTCGAATCAGATGATGATCGATTCCGAACCCCTTCGGCACGAACACCCGAACCACGTGACGACTCCCCGGAACAACTAATCGGACAAAGAAGGCCTATTGTGATGAGATTCAAAGGTGATCCTTTACCACCACCACCAGAGTTTGGCTTCGACTCGCAGAAGCAAAAGGTGACCACGGAGGATATTGAGGTCAGTCCCCATTTTTATTTAAAAATCATTGCCCGTTTTAAATTCCAGAAAGAAATCAAAAAAGGATCAGTTGCCTCAAAAATGGCGGCACTTATGGGAACCATGGGCTACTCACAAGAAAAAATCGATAAAATTGGAACGGGCACACTCCCAAGAGCCGCTTTTCGTCGAAGTCCATTAAGAAGTTCAATGATGTCATCGTCTTCCGAAGTGAATAACAATCGAGATGAGGATGATGTTCCAAAGCCGAAACCAGTGTCCAAATGGCATGTTGACACGAATTATGGGTTGAGAACTGCGTCCAGATGTAAGCTATTCGTTGCGCTTTTTGTTAAATTTTATTTCATTTCGAAATGTTTCCAGCTAACGTTCCATTCGAAAAACAAGAACGAGCATCATCTGTGCTAAAAGATCGAAGTTCATCATGGTTAGATTTGACAAGAACGAGTACTTTGGAGAGGGCGAGAACGCAGTCACCAATTCCTTATTGTGAAAGATTAGAATTAGATGCAATTGATATTGATAACGTGGGGACGGATTTTTTAAGAATCTAAAAACTTGTGCATTTTTCAGCTAGAAGATCTAATAGAAGAGTCTACTCCCCCACCGGTTGAAAAACCACCACCAGTTGAGGCAAAGAAAAAGACGGTTCGGAAGAAGAAACAACTTCCCGATCCGATTTCAGTGAATACTGATTTTTGTACAACTGGCGCTAGAAGATCATCAAAACCGACGGTGACACCACTGATTCAGGAGACGCCACCAACACCTTCAAACAAAAAAACATATGGGTATATGAATACTAGATCCACCAATACTTATAGGTAATAAATATATTTCTGACGAGCTCGCTTATTTCACGCTTTCCTTGCAGATCCGCCAGTCCAACAACGGCGGAACCACAAAACGGTGGAATGTCTCCAATTTCATCGATGTCTTCCGCGTCTGCGCCATCACCTTCTTCACTATCTGCCGGATCTGTTAGTCCGGAACAGACACCGAAACGAACTGGTGGATCGAATGCTAACTTTGAGAAGGTTGGTAATAAAATGTTCTGTGGCGCTTTTTGAAAATGCGCTGCTAAGACTACAAACTACATAAAATGCGCTGCTAAGAAATTTTCGAAAATGCGCTGTTAAGACTACAAACTACAAAAAATGAGCTGCTAAGGAATTTTTGAAAATGCGCTGCTAAGACTACAAACTACAAAAAATGCGCTGCTAAGGAATTTTTGAAAATGCGCTGCTAAGACTACAAACTACAAAAAATGCGCTGCTAAGGAATTTTTGAAAAAATTTTCATTTGAGAAAATTTTATCTGCTAAGATTACAAATTTCAAAAAAAAAACATGCGATTTTTATTGGATAACCCAGATGTTCTAAAAAGAAGCGATTTTGCAAATTGAGAAAAGAATCCTGATCAAAAACCAATGTTGTTTTTTTTTCCAGGCCAAAGAAAAATGGGGAGCTGTTGCAAAGTCCGAAGATGCGTCGCCATCATCAACTCGTCCGTACATGTTGTCAAGGGAGAGTAAGACACCGACACGAGAAGACGTGAACAGCAAAGAAACAACGCCGACACGTCCAAAGGTGCAGGAAAAACCATCGCAAGAAAAACAGAAATCACCACCATGTTTCGCTGTGACGCCAGCGGAGGCGAAAGGCGCCGCCGCTGTCGCCAAAGCGAAAACCGCTGGGAAATCGACGAGAAAAAAATCGTTGAAAACCAATGGGGTGAAGACAAACAGCAGCACCACTAACAATTCTAGTCCAGCTAAAGACACTACCACTACCACCAAAAAGAAATCACCCTCACCACCGCCACCTGTGTTGTCCTCTAATAATATTAGTAAGAATAGTAATGTTAAAAATGATGTGAAGGTCTCGACAACTACCGACGAACGGAGAGCTTCAATACCAAAAAAGCCGGTATGGGGACAACCAACGTCTGGAACTGTGGCCGATCGAGCAAATCGATTCAAACAACAGTTACAAGTTGATGAGGATAAGGGAAAGAAATCGTGGCAGGTTTGTGTGAAAAAGCTTTTTATCCCTGATGAGCTTCAAAACGCTATTATTCCTTAGAAGCGCATTTTTTGTAGTTTGTAGTCTTAGTAGCGCATTTTCTTATCCTCATATTTTTCGGGTCATAACTTTCCAGCAAAACTATCAATTTTTTTGAATCCTAGCTCATTTGAAAGAGAAAATGCTTCACTTTTCAAAAAAAATGGATAAAATGTGAAGATTAGAAACTAATTTGCATTTTCTCTAGATTGGAAAACCCCTTTACATATTTATATACATTACGTACAATCTCTGAGTTTTTGTCTATCGAATAAGCCCAAAATCATAAAAATTGATCAAATTGTTGAAAAATTAGAGACCGACAAAAATTGGTGAATTTCTTAGCAGCGCATTTTCTTGTAGTTTGTAGTCTTAGCAGCGCATTTTTTTTGTAGTTTGTAGTCTTAGCAGCGCGCAGCCTGTTTTCTTAGCAGCGCATTTTTTTTGTAGTTTGTAGTCTTAGCAGCGCGCAGCCTGTTTTCTTAGCAGCGCATTTTTTTTGTAGTTTGTAGTCTTAGAAGCGCGCAATAAATTTTTCATTTTCTTACCCCAAAACTTAAACTTACAATTTTTGTCCATTTATGATTTTTTATTCTTCAGAAGGATACAACTAGAAACTACTGAAATAATTTTTTCCCCGAAAAGGTATAAATGCAACCCAATTTGTGTGTGTGGTTTTTTTCTGTTTCTGTGTGCACTTACTTACCTGCTGTTTTCATTTTCAGAAAAGTTTATTCACAAAAACCTCCAAAATGTCCAACTCTTTCATGTGTGCCAATTTTTTTCAGCATCCCTTTATGCAACCATCCCTTTCCGCTCGTGAGCAACTATTCTCCGCCTCTGCTGGCACGTTGCCACGACGTGTTCTAGCTGCTGGAACAACACCAATGGCTTCTTCGACATTACCGCGATCCAAAATGTCATCATCAACGTCGTCTCAGCAGAAAAGGATAATAAATATACCAATTAACGCACCTTGGTATTCGAGCGAACCACTCGTACATCGAGATGTATTGGCTAATAATTCGAAATCGAATGGTTATGGGGTTTGTGTTTGAACTGTCTTTTCTTTTTCTTGTTTTCCTTTGTCATTTGCCAAATCCTAGCTAGTCTGTTTTTCAATAATTGGCATGGGAGTTTTTTTTTCTTTTGGAATTTGAATGGGGTGCAGTTTTATGGATTACTAGAAGGATTGGAAATGGGGATGGGGGGAAGGGGATCAGAAATTTCAAAATTTCAAAGATGGGCAAAAAAGTTAATTTTTTGTGTAGAATTAATGTTTTTCTCGAAGAACATAATTTTCTGGAAATTTTCGTGTGAAGTTTTCAAAAAATAAATCATTTTTCGCTAAGATACATGCAATTTTGTGCAGCGCTCCCTCATGAGCAGGAGGTCAAACCTAGTCGCAAACTTTTCGATGTTTTATAACAAAATCAATAGTTATTTTTTATAATGTTTATATTCATTCAAAAGCTTATATTTTTCAGAATATTTTAATATAAAAATCAAAATATTTGGTTTATTAGGAGTTGAGATATGTTCACTTTCGTTCGTGAGGGGCTGTGAAATGAGTTGTTCTTAAAAGTGGTCGCACACTTTTGTATTTTTCAAACCCCTGCAACATTTTTTTAAATGATGTTTACACTCATTTGAAAGCTCGTAATTTTCTGAATATTTTGATATAAAAATTATGAATCTATGTCCATTTTTTGCAAAGATGCAGCTGTTCAAACTTGCATATTAAAAAATCCACACATTTCTCCCCCCCCCCCCTCACTTTCCAATCCAAAAACAAACTTCAAATCAATATCCCATGTATTTAAAATTCAATTCAATTCTTCCAGATTCCATACGACCACTACTCCGTTCCCCATCCCTCCCAAATGCGTGACCATCTTCGCTTCAACATCGACATGTCACTCGATTCACCAATCTCCATTTCTCGTCGATGATTTTGATTTTGGCTTAAAATATTCTTATTCTTGTTTGTAAATATGCTCGGGTTTGTTCCCCTCCCCCCATTCTAATTTTTTGAGACATCATATTAATATTTGGAGACAATTACAACAAAAACCAACCAACAAAAAAGTTTTTAAAACATTTCCCAGGGAAAAACCATCAATTATTTCCGTCCCAAAAATCGTTTTTTTTTAAATTCAAAACCGTGATTTTTTTCTTTTATTTTTGAGTTCTTCGGTGCTGTGCCTTCTTGTTCGTTCTTTTTTCGAAATTTTAAATTTGCTTTCATTTTGTTTTTCTGTATACTACAAAACGTTCCTAGTCTTTTTTGAAATGTCGCTTATAGTGTCGATTTTGTCTAGAAATAAATATTTTCATTTTAATTTTTGATGTTATTTTTTTGAAGAACACTTTTTCTAACCAAATGTATAACCATTTGAAAGATCTTGATCTGCGATATTGATCTGTTGGTGCTATTATTTCCAAAATTTGATCATTTTTAGCTGAGATACATACAATTTTGTGCGACAGTGTCGAATGAAAAGGTTAAAGAATACAGGTGGAAACTTCTGATTTTTTCATAACAATACAAATTTTAATTTATATCATGTTTATATTCATTCGAAAGCTTATGATTTTCTGAATATTTTGATATAAATTTCAAAAATTTTGGTTTATTTTAAGCGGAGATACGCATAATTTTGTGCCACATTGTCGAAAAACCGAAAGGAAGGCTGTACGGAGGTCTCTTGTCCATGTCGTGTCGTATCTCATGTCGTAAACGGTTTTTAAAAAATTTTAACGCTTTACTACGAAAAAAAAAGCAGAAAATAAATATTTTATTCAAAGCGCTTACGGCCAGGGAAGAACTTTCAGAATTTGGGTTTCTAGTCCACGGAGGTTGAGTTTCTAGGCCAAATTAACTTTTTTTTTAATTGAAAATAAATTTAAGTAATTTTTTTAGAGATATAAACTTTAAAAATAAATATAAATCTATATGATTAAACCAAAAAAAGTGAAAAAATTTTTAAAAAATTAATTTAATTAATTTTCAATCAAAAAAAATTAACATGGCCTAGAAACTCAAACTCCGCGGACTAGAAACCCAAAAGTTCTTCCCTAAAAAATTTCCATCATTATCCAATTAACAAAACTTCGTCAATTCTTCTAATCACATCCGATTTCGTTGATTTGCGGAAACTTTTGAAAACATCCAAAAAAATCAAAAAATCCTGTTCTCTGTGCATTCTAAGAATTGTGTCATGCTGAAAAATGAATTAAAGACATGATGCCATTTAATTTTTTAAATGAAAATACCTTTAATTTTTCCAACGAATACTGGTCAGCGAGCGTAAGACTTTCAAACAATGGTAACTGCCTCGAAAGCATGAACATTTCGCATAGATTTTTGACATAGTCACATTCGAAACGTTCGGCGATTTCTAATAAATACTTGAAGTTCTCATCTTAATGTAAAGAATATATATATATATATATTACAAATCAATAATATAAACGAACCATTAATATCAAACGTGTTTTTATAAACGACGTTCAGAAAAGTGATAAACTCTTCAAAATCCTCAACTTCAATACAAATCTCTTCTAATTTCGGTTGTTTGTAAAATTTCTCCTTAAAATAAGTTGAATTCACTGCCAGCATCTGAAAAAACAGAAATAAGACACAATTTTCACAAAAGAAAAAAGAACCTTACCGATTTGCTCACATACAATCGTTCGGAATCGATAATAAGTGTAATATCTGTACAATCATCCTCTGAACTGAAATTATTGAAACTTTCAGTGTTTGGCTCGATTTTAACCTGAAATCTCACATCTCGTTAGGCTTAAAATTCATTTTGAAATGATTTAAGTAACCTGTTTTTGTTCAAAATTTTTTGAAAAAACGTTTTTGAGGCTTAACTTAGGCTTAACTTAGGCTTAACTTAGGCTTAACTTAGGCTTAACTTAGGCTTAACTTAGGCTTAACTTAGGCTTAACTTAGGCTTAACTTAGGCTTAACTTAGGCTTAACTTAGGCTTAACTTAGGCTTAACTTAGGCTTAACTTAGGCTTAACTTAGGCTTAACTTAGGCTTAACTTAGGCTTAACTTAGGCTTAACTAGGCTTAACTTAGGCTTAACTTAGGCTTAACTTAGGCTTAACTTAGGCTTAACTTAGGCTTAACTTAGGCTTAACTTAGGCTTAACTTAGGCTTAACTTAGGCTTAACTTAGGCTTAACTTAGGCTTAACTTAGGCTCAAAAATCTCACATTATTACTAGTTTTTCCTATTTCTTGAAAATGTAAGCGGTCACGCTTAACTCGCGCTTGATTCACGCTTAAACGAAATTTCATAGAAATGCTGAAAACTTTTTGAAATCCCAAAAATTTTGAATCTTATTTTTTAAATTGAAAATAATAATTTGTTAAACTTCAATAGGTTTCTTTTTTTTCGTGAAACACAGTTTAAGCGCGAGTTAAGCGTCGGCAAAGCGTGACGGTAGGAATTAAGCGTGGTTTAAGCGCAGCGATCAACATTTCTATGAAATAAGGAATTAAGAAATTTGTATTTTATATATATTTCTTAAATTTCTGATCTGTTGGTAGCTGTGCCTTACTCATTTTTTCTATACGAAAAAAGTTGTCCTAAATTTTAGGACCTAAACGACTCTTACAGAAAATCGGTATTTTGCTGAACATATAAGTGTGAATAAATAAAATATTCCGAAAATTTCCTCACTTTGCCGTTCATTACATCACGCGCCTTCCTAGAAAACTTGGTGAAATAATATCTTGAACGTAAACATGGTGCAACCTTTTCGATCCCACTCGTTTCCAAAATGTTCCAGCATTCATTCTAAAAAAACTAGTTTTCTTTAAAAGTTGTGATTAAGATCTAAAATACCTCTAACTCGGTCCACTCCAAGTCTTCGGCAATTTGTAATTTATCTACGAATTCTCCCATCCCCCTGATTCCCCTCCACCAGATGACTTGTTTTCGAAGTGTTGCTTCGATTGAAGGAACGGTGAAATATTGAGCAAAATTGATGATTTCTTTGAAACAGTCCTCTGAAAATTGCGTCAAAATTTCCGATATACAATTTCGTTGCGAAACCTTCGACGATTATCAAATTCCCATAAATAATATTGAGCATGATAACAAATTGTCGCAGATCGATATCCTTCAAAGTTATGCGCTTTTGATGCGCTTCACGAAAACCGCGATAAAACATTACTTGGAAGTATGATGAGTGATGAGCAAGAATCTTAAAAAAAGGGTAAAAATACTTTAAATGAGGGCTTTACGGAGATGATAAATATACCATAAATAAAAATAGACTTCATTCTCATTCCAAATCTGTTTTTAAAATGTTCTAAAACCACCTAGAAGCCGAGAAAAAGGGTCCTCAAAACAATGGCCTAGAAAAAGTTGGCCTAACTTTTTCCTATTCGTGTTTTGTTAATAAATAGTTATGCAGAACTCATATAGTATTCCTTTTTTATGTTTTTCCATGTTAATTTATGTTTTTTTGGATTTTTCATGCCTGAGGACTAGTTTTCGTCGGTGGCCCATTTTTCTAGGCCATTGTTTTGAGGCGCGTTTTCTCGACTTCTAGGTGGTTTTAGAAAATTTTTAAAACAGATTTGTAATGAGTGTGAACTCTATTTTCATCCAATATGCATTCAGCTCCGTAGAGCCCTCCTTTAAAGAGAATTTCTTACATTTCTATGAACATACAATTCCCTCCCCTCCACAATCAAAACAACATCAGTTAATGGTGTTTCTGTTTTGAAATCATCCAACAAATATGCCTTTCTTATACCAATATGAAAATCAAGAATCATGATATTGTTTTCGAACAGAACTTTGACTAAATTGTCGATAGGTATCGAATATTCGAAATTTTCAAAATTCACATCTAAAACTTTTTCAACTTGTTCGATGATTTTCGAAGTTCCATCAGTTTCATAAATTATGAATTGGAATTCCATGTACATTGAACTGAATTCATTAATATGCTTTGGTTCAGAAGCTACATCAGAAGGTATAGAAGCCATAACATCAAACAAAAGAATCCATCGTTGGTCGATTTTATAAATCCCTTTTTTTCTGAGCCGCCTGTAAAAATGATAAAATATGTATTCTTAGTGAACTTACAATAACTGACCATTCGATGCCGTGGATAATAATTGGATCACTTTCGTAATCATTATTCGGAACATCCAGTTCGATAACACGTTTTTCAATAACCGATGGCATTTCTGGAAAACATAACTATTCCTTAAAGGCAGTGTACCACTTGTTTTTGATTTCACAAAAAACGTAAACGATCAAATAATATTAGAAAAAAAGTAATTCTTTAAAATAGTAAAAAATTAACTAATATTTTATTAAAACTGGGAAAAAATAGATAATAATAATAATATGGGGACCTTCACTCACAGAAGGGGAGAGAGTGTTAGAATTTTATGACACATAGAGGTATATTGAATGCCATGGCAAGGTGCCAAGAACGCCTGTTTTCCTGGTTTCCCGGAATAAATCCATAATATTGCCTGGGACAAACTTATCAATTTTTATAAGGAAAATATAAGTTTTTAAAAATATTTTATAGGTACATGGCAATGAGTAGTGTCGTTAGAATCGCCGTAGTGTGTAGAATCTAAAAATATCAAAAAATTACAGATTTTCCAGAATTAAAGTAGTATTGTGCTCATTTATCTGAAAATCACTAAAAAAAATTCAATACTTACTTTTTAAAATTCATTAAATGAGCTTCGAAACAATGTTTTGAAATTGAATCTCAAGTAGGATGCTGCCTTTAAAGAGGTTTTCCCAGCTGACACCGAGTTTTTGAGCTTTTTCGGGTTAGTTTTAGAACCGTATTTCGAATTTAAAGAAAAGGTGGCATATTGTCTTTAAAGCGTGGCACATTGTCTTTAAATCAAAAAATGACATTTTCTTTGAAATTTATTGCAAACAAATAATATTTATAAATTAATAAATGGGGGCGTAATACAAGCAAAAAGTATAAGAATAATTATATAGAAAAAAATCAAATAGAAAATTGTAAAAATATCGAAAATTTAAAAGTTTCATGAAAACCGAACATTTTAGAGTGTTATGTAACAAAGTTCGGTTATTCAACTCGTGCTTCATCAACGCTTCCAAGACCACAATTTTTGTTCAGCGGGAATTAAGCGTTTTTCAGGGACCTTTGTGTTTCCTCCAATATTTCAACCTATAAACAAAATAATTTTCGATCTGTAAATTTTACGAAAATGGTTTAGTTAAATACCTGCAATTTCGACAAATTGTACATTTCAGCATAATCAAGTTTTTTCTCATTTAAAATAAATGAGAAAAAACTTCCTGCTGACAGAAGATAGTCCTCACAATCCGACATCAAAAACTGAATGTCATATTCGTGGGCCAATTTTAGAAGACCTGCGATATTGACTGCTGAAAGATGAACATAAGTTTTTACAGGAATAATTTAAATTACAAAAAATTTCTTGCTCTTCTCGATATAATATCCTTAGAAAATCGAGTACATCATTATAATCCACACCTTGAATTTTGATTTCATCGGATTCTGCCAGTATTTCACAAAATACTGGTGATATAGCCATGAGGGCCTGAAAAACAAAAATCGAATTCTTAAAGATAGTGTGCCACTTGTTAACTTACATATCGATTCACGTAGTATTTAATATCTCCAACAAGAACCACAACTTCTGAGCCAATATCCCGAGGAATCGAAAAATCAATGTCTTCTTTAATTTCAATCCCTTTTATCGATTTTATTTTGAAATTCACGTGTCTAGTAAGAGTGTTAAAACACGCGTTCCATTCTGAGTCTTTCGAAACTGTGCAAAGTTTGTCGAAAGTGAAAATGAGAGCATTATTCTTGAAACAGCAATCCATTTTTTCTTCGCATTTTCCGCCACTCGAATTTCGAAATTGTACCTCGATTTCAGTGTCAACTTCCCATAAATTCGATAATTCATAAGAGCTCTGACATGAGATTTCAACGAGATAACGCCATGTTTCATCACCATTCGATGCAAATGTTGTCTTTGTTAGCCTGAAAATGTTTGCTTGGAATTATTTATTTATTTAAATTTATAGAAAACTTACCAACACATATGTGTAATTTGGGGGACTGTAATCTCTCGAAGAATTGATATTTCATCAACGAAAGTAGTCATTAGTTCCATTATTAATATCAACCAAACTAAATAATTAAATAAATTTATTATAATTATTAATTATCAATAATAAATACTAAAACGTCTATAATATTATATTCGGTAAACGCCAATAATGCTGCCTCACCCGCCAAAATGGTGCACATTTGTTTGGTCTCACACCAATTGCCTTTCGGGATGTTCCCGAACGTCGCAAATTCTGGAACTGGCCAAAAATTTCAATTATTGCTTAGAAACATTTTTTGAAATCAAATCTCAAGTGGCATGCTGTCTTTAAAGACGTTTTCCATGCTAACACCGAGCTTTTTCTTGCTAGTTTTAGAACCGTGTTTCGAATTTAAGGAAAAGGTGGCACATTGTCTTTAAAGATGAATGAAAAATGGAATATTCTTTGAAATTTATTAAAAGCATATTTACACATTAATAAATGGGACAAGCAAAAATATGGGAATAATTATACAGGAAAAAAATCAAATAGAAAATATTGAAAATTCAAAAGTTTACAAAAAACAAAACATTTTAGAGAGTCAGGTGGAAACTTTTGTATTTTTTATAACAATGCACATTTTGATTTATATCATGTTTATATTCATTCGAAAGCTTATGACTTTCTGAATATTTTGATATAAATTCATGAGAATAATTCCACAGTAAAAAAAAATCAAATAGAACATTTAAAAGTTTAACAGAGTTCGGTTATTCAACTCATGCTTCATCAACGCTTCCAAGACCACAATTTCTCTTCAGCGTGTATTAAGCGTTTTTTAGGGACCTCTGTGTTTCTTCCAATATTTCAACCTATAAACAAATTAATTTTCGATCTGTAAATTTCACAAAAATGGTTGAGTTAAATACCTGCAATTTCGACAAATTGTACACTTTAGCATATTCAAGTTTTGTATCATTTAAAATCATTCCCGTTGACAGCAGATGGTCCTCACAAGCCGACATCAAAAACTGAATGTCAAATCGGTGAGCCAATTTTAGAAACCCTGGGATGTTGGTGGCTGAAAAGATGGTCTTACGTTTTTTTTCAGGAATCATTTAAATTACACAAAATTTCTCGCTCTACTCGATATAATATCCATAGAAAATCGAGTACATCTTTACAATCCACACCTCGAATTTTGATTTCATCTGAATCTGCCAGTATTTCACAAAATACTGGTGATATAGCCATGAGGGCCTGAAAAAACAAAAATGGGATTCTTAAAGATAATGTGCCACTTTGTTAACTTACGTATCGATTTACGTAATATTTCCGATCTTCAACAAGAACCACAACTTCGGCGCCAATATCCCGAGGAATCGAAAAATCGATGCCTTTTTTAATTGCAATCCCTTTTATCGATTTTATTTTAAAATTCACGTGTCTAGTAAAAGTGTCGTCGCCACCGTAGCCATTCGAAACTGTGCAAATTTTGTCGAAAGTGAAAACGAGAGCATTCTTCTTGAAACAACAATCCATTTTTGCTTCGAATGTTGCGCCACTCGAATTTCTTAATTGCACCTCGATTTCAGTATTAACTTCCCATAAATTCGAAGTGTCATGAGAGCGCTGACATGAGATTTTAACTGCGAGATCATTCCTTGTTAATTTTGTCTTTATTAGCCTGTAAATGTTTGCTTGGAATTATTTATTTAAATTTATAGAAAACTTACCAACATATATTTGTAATTTGGGGGAATGCAATAATTCGAGGCGTGCTTAATCCAACAACGAAAGAAGTCATTAGTTCCATTATTAATATTAATCAACCTAAATAATTAAATAAATTTATTATAATTATTAATTATCAAAATAATAAATACAAAAATGTCAATAATGTAATATTCACTAAACGCCAATAATGCTGGCTCACCCGCTAAAATGGTGCACATTTGCTTGGTCTCACACCGATTGCCTTTCGGAAAGGTCCCGCACTCAAATTCTGGACGTGAAGATAAGAAAATTGGTTGCATTTGGCCCAAGTTATTGGCACTTGCGATTTTGGCTGTTGCGACGAAATTTCAATCCGTACGCAGAACGCTTCCAGTTATTTAAAGTTTTTTTTTTGGGATAGTTTTAGAACCGTGTTTCGAATTTAAAGAAAAGGTGGTACATTTTCTTTAAAGCTGAATGAAAAAATGCAATTTTGTTTTACAAACATATTTATTAATTATTAAATGGGAGCATATTACAAGAAAAAATAGAGAGTCAGGTGGAAAATTTTGCCTTTTTCATAACAATGCAAATTTTGATTTATATCATGTTTATATTCATTCGAAAGCTTATGACTTTCTGAACATTTTGATATAAATTTCAAAACTTTTGGTTCATCTTGCGCTGAAATACATATAATTTTGTACCACATTGTCGAAAAACCCTGCTAAAATCTAGTGATTTCAAAATTGCACATTTTTTCGAAGAAAAATCGAAGGTCTTCCTGACCACATTTATAGTCATTGAAAATGTAATTTTTCACTGAAAAAATATATAGAAAATAATGAAAATTGTAAAAATATCGAAAATTTAAAAAAGTTTCAAGAAAACAAAACATTTTAGAGTATTAGGTTCGGTTATTCCACTCGTGCTTCATCAACGCTTCCAAGACCACAATTTTTGGTCAGCGGGTATTGAGCGTTTTAAATTCCTTCGTTTTCCTTTCAATATTTCAACCTATAAAAAAATAATTTTCGATCTGTAAATTTCACAAAAAAGGTTCAGTTAAATACCTGCAATTTCGACAAATTGTACATTTCAGCATAATCAAGTTTTTTATCATTTAAAATCGTTCCCGTTGATAGAAGAAAGTCCTCACAAGCCGACATCAAAAACTGAATGTCAAATCGGTGAGCCAATTTTAGAAACCCTGGGATGTTGGCGGCTGAAAAAATGGTCTTACGATTTTTTTAGGAATATTTTAAATTACACAAAATTTCTTTCTCTTCTCGATGTAATATCCTTAGAAAATCGAGCACATCTTTATAATACATATTTTGAATTCTGATTTCATCGGAATTTGCCAGTATTTCACGAAATACTGGTGATATAGCCATGAGGCCCTGAAAAATAAAAATGGGCTTCTTAAAGATAGTGTGTCACTTGTTAACTTACATATCGATTCACGTAGTATTTAGTATCTCCAACAAGAAGCTCAACTTCTGAGCCAATATCCCTAGGAATCGAAAAATCGATATCTTCTTTAATTTCAATCCCTGTTATCGATTTTATTTTGAAAGTCACTTGTCTAGTAAAAGTGTCGCCACGATAGTCATTCCAAACTTTGCCAAGTTTATCGAAAGTGCAAATGAGAGCATTATTTTTGAAACAACAATCCATTTTTGCTCTAAATCTATTGCCATCCGAATTTCTTAATTGTACCTCGATTTCGGTGTCAACTTCCCAGAAATTCGAAATTTCATAAGAGCTCTGACATGAGATTTCAACTGCGACATCACTTCGTATTATGGTATTATTCGTTGTAAATTTTGTCTTTGTTAGCCTGTAAATGTTTGCTGGGAATTATTTATTTAAATTTATAGAAAACTTACCAACGCATATCTCTGATATGTGGGAATTCAATTACTCCAGTTCTCCAGGATTCATCGACGAAGGAAATTATTTGTTCCATTATTAATATCAATCAAACTGAATAATTAAATAAATTTATTATAATTATTAATTATCAAAATAATAAATACAAAAATGTCAATAATGTAATATTCACTAAACGCCAATAATGCTGGCTCACCCTCCAAAATGGTGCACGTTTGCTTGGTCTCACACCTATTGCCTTTCGGAATGTTCCCGCACTCAAATTCTAGACGTGAAGAGAAGAAAATTGGTTGCATTTGTCCCAAGTTATTGGCACTTGCGACGAAATTTCAATCCGTACGCAGATCGCTTCCAGTTATTCACAACTTTTTTATTTTTGAAAATTTCGGGTTTTCATCATGATTCTAGATCAATAATGAAAAAATTGATTTGTAGCAAGGATAAAATAAAATTAGAATTTTCCGCGCTCACAAAAATGGCGCGAAACATACAAAATTCGAATTTTTTAGAGTATGGGACTCAATTTCAAAAAGTTAAACTGAAATGTTATAATTTTTCAACATTCTGACCATTATTCCGATTTCTAAAATATAATTTTCATTCGATTGGTATCTCAAAATGTGCTAAATTTTATTTTTCTTGGGGAATACCTATTTTACAATACTTTTCCGTAAATTCAGAACCACTTTTGTCACTACAATGCTACGCAGTGACGCGCACTACGAACGAAGGTAGTTGTTTAGTGTAGATATTTCACAACAAAAATTGGTATATTTTTAAAGCATTTTTTTGAAGAACAAAAAATGTATATTCGATAATGGGAAAAAAGGAAAAAAAAGAAATCTTAGAAATGTGACTAAATAATTATTTGACCCTCAGAATGTTGGATTTCATTATTTTTAAACATTTTTTAGCCGTTTTTGTGTTTTCATTTCATATTCATCTTATTCGTAAACCTAAAAAGGTCTTTTTTTCGATTTTTTGCGGAAAAAATATTCCAATTTTTGTTGTAAAATATTTACCCTAAAAAACGACCCTCGTCACTGCGTAGCAACGTAGTGACGCGCAAAAGGCTATCTTTAATCACATAGTTTCTGTCAATTTGGTTGCATTTATTGAAAAAAAAATTCTAAATTTTATCGGGAAAGCATATGAAATTTAGAATAAATATAAAAACAACTAAAAAATGAACAATTTGTGAAAAAAATAAGGTTTTACAAGGAGGTGTTTCTGAAGGATTTGAGCCGCGAAAACGGTAACTTTAGAGGTTCATAACTCGACCAAAGTAACTTGAAAATCCTTGAAATTTCGTAAAAAGATAAATAATGAAGCACATTTCAAGTAGTCCAAATTTTATGACCTTCGAAAAGGTGTGAACCGAATTATGCTCAATAATCGCAAACTTCATTTTTTGGAGCTTTTTGGAGCTAATTTGGCTCAAATCTTCGAGACTAAAAATTTCAGGGTTTTATTTCGGGCCCATTTGTACTCTGTGTAAAAATATGGAGCAAATTCCAATTCCGGCATTCTAGGCGCCAGAAGTTTTAAAAATTGGTATAAATTTTTCAAAAGCCCTTCGAATGTCTTCCTTCCAGTTGTATGGTCTGCATTTTTGATCAGTCTTAGCATTTCAGGTATTGTCAAATTATTCAACGTTTTAATCTGTTGTTAAAAATATAATATTTAATATGATTTTTAAGGCAAAAAAACCTGAAGCTTTGAAAATCTGAAGTTTTCAGCGATTCGAAGTTTGGTTTCATTCGAGATCCCTTTTGTTGAAATCAGGTAGTCCTCACAACTCGAAATTAAACATTCAAAATCATATCTTTCAGCTAATCCCAAAAGAACTTCTACATTTTCATCTGAAACGAGTTCTATTGATTATCTAGAAAATTAATTAGAACTTACTTGTTATTGCGTATTCATAACAATGTAAATATCGCAAGAAATGAAGGAAATTTTTATGATTTACTTCTTTCATCTCAATTTTTGTGGCATTGGGCAAAATTTCACGAAACACTGGTGATGGAGCCATTAGTGCCTAATATAAGATAATATCCTTCTTTTTTTTTACATCCAATAGAATGAAACTTACATATTTATCAACGTAGAATTTCTGACCTTCTACTTCAAAAACAACCGCTGAGTCAATATCCAAAGGAATCGAAAAATCGGTTCTTTTAGATTCTCGAATTCCAATCATCGATTTTCTACGAACAGTTGTGCGAATTTTAAAACGAGAAACCATATACTCTTGTTCCGACAAATCTCTCATATGACATTCATTCAGCAATTCCCTCTTTCTATCTCGTCTATCAAAACAAAAGTCCATTTTTTCCCGAAATATCAGCACATTATCCTTGAACTCTTCGACCTCGATTTCAGCATCCAATTCCCACAGATTAGACGCTTCAAAATCGTAGAGACATTTAATGGAAACCCTTTGATATTCAGCGGCACCTATTCGTCGCAATTCTGGAGTTATGCTCCTGAGAGATGTTCTTAAAGACATGGTATCACTACTGTTTTAAAAACCAACCATTGGATATTTCCAACCTTTTGCGTCAAATATGGTTCCTTAGGCCGAAACGGTTTGCCACGTGGCACTCGTACTTCACGGCATGCTTCCAACCTGAAACTTCTTGTTTCCAATTATGTGATTCTTTTTAGATTACATTAAATCCTGATTTACAATATCGTCATTCTGATATTCATAAGATTCCTCCCTGTGACTAGGAAAAATGCGAAAACGTTCGACTTTGGTTAAATGCCAATTTTTAAATGTTGACTTCATACCAATTTCTACAAATTTTCTCGAAATGGCTTCTGAAGTTTCCGAGCCCAGGGAATCATCAACCTCATCGAATGTTATTTTGTCCAATATTGTAGCCTATAAATTTGGATATAAACTTTTTTTCAATAATTTTCGAACGAACCTGTAATTTCGGCATTCCATTCCGCTCAGCAATTCCGAGTTTATTACCATTGCAACATTTATTTGATGAAATAATGTATTCCTCAATATCTGCGGTCAGAAAATGAACATCAAGTCTTGCGGCCAATCGATAGAGGGTTATTTTACATCCGCCTGAAAATAACTCATAAAGAGACGATTTCCGAATCGTGTTGAATCATCGAGCCCTAGACCGGTTAATAATTATCATATCAACTTGAAACATCGTACATGAGTTTGGTAGGGGTCAAAGATTAATTCCATACCACAAAACCTGTGAAGTGTCACGGCGTTTGGGGGGAGCTCCCCGTTTTGTCCTACAACTTTGACGGGCTATAACTTTGCTCATTTTCTGAACTACGAGAAGATATTTATATTATTAGAAAGCTCTTTTTAAGTTCTACAACTTTATTGTGGGCAACAAAAACCCAAAAAATTGTTTTGAGTATGAAAATATTGAAGATAGAAAACTGGATTTAGTTTTTCAAAATTTTCAAATGAAAAACCTTTTTGTGCGTAAGTAACATTTACGAATTCCTATAGAAAATAATTTTTCCAATCGAATGATATGTAGAAGATCAAAAACTGAGGGGATAATAGTTTCAAAAAATAGTCAAACATGCGAAAAAATCTATTTTTTGGCCAAAAATCCACATTCAAATGAGCCGCAAATACCTCAAAATTGAGATTTTTGTCTCAAATTTGAGCTCAAAATTATTGGTTTCATATTCTTCTTTCATTTTACGGTCATTTTGTGAAAGAAAAAACGAAAAAAGAAAAATTTCGATGACTTTTTTGGGTCAATTTTGAAAAAAAAATTTTTTTACCAATTTTATATTGTTAGAGCCTTAATTGATCTTTTTTTTGTTACAAAGGAATAATGTCGGACCAAAAAAAATTCCAAAAATTTAAAAAAAAGTCTTTTTTCGATTTTTAAAAATAAATAACGTACATTCTATTAACATCACATGTCTATATAACAGTCGTAGAAAGTTTACAAAAGGTCCGAAAGGCAATTCTTTAATCACAATTTCATCTGAATTTGACAGCAATTCGCGAAAAACTGAGGAGACGGTAATTAGTGCCTGAAAAGTTGTTTTTTTTCTCAAATGCAAATTTTAGAAAACTTACATATTTATCAACATATAGTTTACGACCTGAAACATTCAAAATAACCGTAGAATCAATATTCGCAGGAGTTGAAAAATCCGCTTGAAATATTTTAAACCCGGTTGCTGAGTTGATACGTATTGTTGTATTAAAGGAGAGATACTTGTAATTTTTAACATTCAACCTTCTTACTTCCGTTATTCGGTCGATTTTGAAACTTGTGTGATATTTATCAAGCCTCACTTGTTTCATAATTCTCGTCCCATCGCTTGGAATTTCAATCTCAATTTCAGCATCAATTGACCATAAATTTGAAATTGTATAATCACATAAACATTCAATTTCAATCCGGTTGACAATAATTTTCCCTTCGCTTTCCTAAAACAGGGGGTTTTTATTCAAAGACAGTGTGATATTAAATTTGTCTTCTTTTCAAACTCAAATATATTCTTACACCTCGTCTTTAAAAGCATTTCAAAAACTAACCATTTCAATTCTCCACTTTCTGGATAAATGTCGAATTCTTTCTGAGAAGGTGTTAAAGATTTTATCACCCAAGCACAATATTCCCTATATGATGACACAATTACCATTCTGAAATTTAAAAAAATTTAAAAAGTAAAAAAATAAATTTAAAAAAAGCAAGAAACAAGTTTTTATATACACTTTTTCGTTAAGTTTCTATCATATTGTTTTTCTTTGTTCGGGAACACCCGCAATGCGCGAAAGTTGGATGAAGAAATAGTACTGAGACGTGAAGAGACGCAGAAACAATTTGGAACCTTGCCAATACAAAAAACAATTGAAGAGGTGCAGAGAAAGCGCGCGGTTGGGAATTAAAGACAAGGCCCTACCTATGATTCCTTACCTGTTATAATTGTTGCGATCTTCAGTCTATGGGGAATGTTTTCCTATTGGTTACGTTTCTCATTTTCGAAAGGCATTACAATTAGCAACTTTTTTTGATGAATCGAATTAAATTTCACAAAAATCGAATTAAATTTCAGATTTAAAAAAAATCGAATTTAATCTCAGATTCAAAATATTTAAGTATAAAAATTAAAAACAAGAATCAAATAAGGTTAGTTTATTGCAAATACCAAATAAATATAATACTAGCAGTTTTCTACAACAAAAACAGGGGGGCCAAAACCAGCCAAAAAACGAGCATCGGAGCACATTACAAATACTCTAAATTCCGCGACCCCCTGAAAATTGTGAAACGAATTATGCTCAATTTGGTTTTCAACAACTTTTTTGGAGCATGGCAAAGATTTCATATTGGTCCCATTTGGAGTCAGCGCACAAAATTTGAGCGAATTCCCATTTCGACATGGTAACCACCTCTCTTTTTAGAGCATTGTATAAATTTATTAATAGTGCTTCCAACGTTTTGCTTCCAATTGAATGGTCTGCATTTTTGATAATTCCTAGCATTTCATCACCTGTCAATGTATCCAATGTTTCAACCTGTTGTTAAAAATACAAGATTCCTTCAATGATTTTTATTATGGCAAAAATTACCTGAAGCTTTAACAATCGATAATTTTCAGCAAGTTGGAGTTTGGTTTCATTCGAGATATCATTTGTTGAAATCAGGTAGTTCTCACAATACGCAATTAAACATTGAACATCATATCTTTGTGAGAATTCCAGAAGACCTATCACATTTTCATCTGAAATCAGTTTAATTCGGTATGAATTGCAGCACTTAAGAAGTACTTGTTATTTTGTGTGGTTCATGTAGATTTAAAAATCGCAAGAATTCCTTAAAATCCTCATATTTTACATCTTTGATCTCAATGACCTTTGCAAGCGGTTCATGAAATACTGGTGATAAGGCCATTAGTGCCTAAAAAAATATTGTTTTCTTTTTACATCCAATGATATGAAGCTTACATATTTATCAACCCGAAATCTATGATTATCAACAATAATCCGAGTTGTCGAATCAATAGAATTCCCAATTGAATTCCATGCCATTCGAATTCCAACCACTGACTTCCTGCGGACAATTGTTCGAGTCGTAAAATCCGACTCCATATCCTCCGGTTTCGACAAATCTCTCATCTCCACATCATTGCGCAGGATTATTTTGGTATCTCGTCTATTGAAACAAAAATCCATTTTTTTGCGACTTTGCAGCACATTATCCTTCAATTCTTCGATCATAATTTCAGCCTCGAATTCCCACAAATTCGACGCTTCAAAATCGTAGAGACATTCGATTGAAACACTTAGAAATTCCAATTTGCGTACTTCTCGTAATTCTTGCACTATTTTCCTGAATAATGTTCTTAAAGGTAAAGTACTACTTACTAATAAACCCAACCATTGTACGTTTCCAACTTTTGGCGTCAATAATTCGTTCTTAGGTTGAACCGATTTATCCCGTGGCACACACACTTCAAGGAATGCTTCCTCATAAAGCCTAAAACTGTTTCTATAGACAATTATATATGATTTTCTTCACATTACATTAAATTTTGAGGTACATTATGGAGATCGTACCGCGCAACATAAAACTCTACGTGAGTCGGAAACACGCGTAAACATTCTTTCCTCGATTTTGGTTTCATATTGTCAGTTTCGAAAAATTTCTTCAAAAGCACTTTTGACGTTTCCGAGCCCCAGTTATATTTTTTATGTACAAGGAAATCATCAACCTCGTCGAATGTTATTTTGTCCACTATTACAGCCTAAAAATTTGGATATATAATCTTTTTTACAATAATTTTCAAAACCTGCAATTTCGGCATTCTATTGCGCTCAGCAATTCCGAGTTTTTTACCATTGCAATATTTATTTGTTGAAATAAAATATTCCTCAATATTCGCTGTCAAGAAATGAACCTCAAATTGGGCGGCCAATCGATAAAGGGTTGTTTTGTTTTTGTCTGAAAATAGATCTTCTTCTCATTTTTCGGTGTTTAAAGATAGGGTGCCAGTTAAAAATTTCACCTTCAAAATTGTTTGAAACTGGTCGCTACATTCTTTATTTATGTTTTTCTACTGAAAAGAAACATTTTCCACCAAAAATTTAAAAAAAAAGGTTTTTGAAAAAAATGTGAAAAATTCAAATTTTTGTGATTCCCGCCAAAAAGTGTACGTACGTGTACGGCGGGAATTCAAAAATAATTTTTTTCATCTTCCGGCGGCGACTACAAAATGGTTATTTTTCGTCGGGTTTCGCATGGAATATACTAGAATGTCGATATTGTCAAGATAAATATTTTGGATCATCCATTTTCTAGTAAAAGACCGCAGCGCAACCGCTCGCATTTAAAAATAGCACGACTGAGTGAGAGACTTAGATTTTCTGGGTAGGTCAAAACCAACTTGCATGATCAAGAATATTTGAGTTGACAATAGAAAGACGAATTTTCACAATTAATTTCATTTGGGGGTAAAAATCACTGGCACACTGTCTTTAAATCCTTAACACGTTAAAGGAAGTATGACACTTGTTTTTCATCAAAACTATTCACGCTCACGTTCAAGAAATCCTCTTTTTTTTTTGAAATTCAAACAAAAGTACCCTAGAATCACTGTTCGAATTTTTCAGCAAAGTGCGATGTTACAAGTGCGCCCCAATGATAATGAGACAATTTGTTCGTTTTTTATATTTCACAAAATTTGCATATTTTTTTAAAAAGCAAACATTCCGAATATTTTAGAAAATCAAAATAAAGTCTTAAACTTTAAAAAAAAACTAAATTTAAAAATGAAAAAAAACATTAAAATGGATTTTTTAAAACCTAAAATCTTTAAATATTTGTCTGAAAATATAAAAATTCTGTACTTTTAAAAAATACCATTTTTTCTTTCTTTATTTTTAGTCAGGTGATTTTTATGGATTGTTGAAAAAATATGCATTTTCTTTTAAACACTTTGAAAGCGGCAAGGCCTTTAAAAACCATAAATGTAAGTGGCTGGTACCCTGTCTTTAATCAGATTTTTTGAAGAATTATGTACGTACATTCGATGAAATCCCCATTTCCATATAACAATTGCAGAAAAATCTCAAAAATCTGGTAACCAACGCCTTTGATTTTAACTTCATTTGAATGTGACAGTAGTTTGCGGAACACTGAGGATGAGTACATCAGGGCCTGAAATTGGATAGGATTTTTTTTTTCAATTTTAAATGTGGATTTTAGAAAACTTACATATTTATCAGCATAGAATTTATGATCATCAACATTCAGAAGAACTTCAGAATCAATATTCCTAGGGATGGAATGATAATCTAATTGAAGTATTTCAATCCCGGTTGCTGATTTGATCAATGTTTTTATAAGAAAAACACGAGACGTATATTTTTCCCCTTCCAAAATTTTTGCTACCGTTATTTGATCGATTTTGAAACTTGTGTGATATTTATCAATCCTCACTAGTTTCAGAATTCTCGTTCCGTCGCTTGGAATTTCAATCTCAAGTTCAGCATCAATTGACCATAAATTTGAAATTGTATAATCATATAAACATTCAATTTCAATGTCTATTGATCCAGTTGACAATAATTTTCCGGTCGCTTTCCTAAAATAGGGGGTTTTTATTCAAATACAGTGTGATATTAAATTTGTCTTCTTTTCAAACTCAAATATATTCTTCCACCTTGTCTTTAAAAGCATTCCAAAAACTAACCATTTCAATTCTCCACTTTCTGGATAAACGTCGAATTCTTTCTGAAAAGGTGTTAAAGATTTTATCACCCAAGCACAATATTCCCTACAGGATGACATAATTACCATTCTGAAATTTAAAAAAATGAAAAAAGACATTTAAAAAAATAATAACAAGTGTTTATATATACACCATTTCTTTAAGTTTCTATTATATTGTTTCTTTTTGTTCGGGAACACCCGCAATGTGCGAAAGTTGGATGAAGAAATAGCACTGAAAATTGTAGAGACGCAGAAACAATTTAGCGCCTTGCCATTAAAAAAAACAACTGAAGAGGTGTAGAGAAATCGCTTGATTTTATTTTATGGGAATTAAAGACTAGGTATCACTTATTATTTTTCACATTTATCAACACAAAATTATATTATAGCAATTTATAACATTCTATAAAAAAGTAACACCCTATCTTTAAAGACAGGGTCTCACTGCATAAATCCAACTGAGAAAAAATTCGACGTTGATCTAGAAAATGGAGAATTTAAATGGTTAGTTTTAGAATGCTTTTAAAGACGAGGTGCCAGAATATATTTCTCTTTAAAGACAGGGTATCACTGCTAAATTAGTTTCTTAAAATTGAAAATATTGTTCCATGAATATCGTATATTTACTATTATTTCAGGTAAGAAATAGAATAGTTCTTGTCGTTTTTTTAAAGCGTTAGTATATATTTTGATAATCCATCCCAAAGTTTTCAAACGTCTTCTTTTACTTACTTGGCTCGCTGCCATCACTTAGGACGCCTCTCATCACACAAAAATAAACAAAAATAGTAGAAAGATGCGCAGATATTCTAGTGGGAATGGTCCAGACAACAACTAGTCCTTATTGTCATTAATTGCATTTTTATAATTATCGCTTATACTTCTTTAGTTTTTCAGAATGGATGCTTCGATAACAATGACATGTAACGGGCTGTTATGGCAGAAGATAAAGGACGTTAGTTGGTTAGTTTATTTTTAAAGTTTTTTTTTCCACTGACACCTTGTCTTTAAGAAGCGAGGTGTTTGACTGGAACTTTATTTTTAATTTCAGGAAAGTCCACCCCTACATCACTCCAAACAACCCCGACAAATTAACAATCGACGTGGAATGTATGTACGATCATGACGTCTCAAATTTATGGTCGTTTGATGCTGAAATATCAGTCGTCGCTCACTTGAATTATCGAAAGATTCATAGTGAAACGACGTACAGTTTCAACAACAAATCGAAGAATGTGACGATTGAGATTGAAGCGATTGAGATTGGAAGAGAGCTCATTTTTATTGCTCCGAATATTTCTATCAAGTCGGATACATGTATTGGTGCGCAGACAACAAGGGTCACCAAGTTTTTTAAACCTTTGACTGTTGATTCAGCAGTGGTTTTGTATGTTGGAGATTGTAGACTAAATGTTGATAAATATGTGAGTTTTAATTAATCAATAAATTTAAGTCAATATTACTATTATCAATCAATAATATTATTATCATATCTCAGGCACTAATGTCTTCATCAAAAGTATTTCGTGAATTATTATCAGAAGCCAATGAAATTAAGATCCCAAATGTGAATTATGATAGGTTCGTAAACTTTCTACAAATATTGTACAGAGATGATCAATCGATAAGAGGTATTACATACATTCTTTTCTAAACTAATAAATTAAAAAAAAATTTTTTTTTTCCAGATTTTAATGTTGTCGGTCTTCTGGAATTGGCTGAAAAATTCGAAGTTGATTTTTTAATATCGGAATGTGAAGAGTTTTTAATCACGACAAAACAAACGTCAAACGATTGTAAGCTCCGAATTGCGAGGACAAATGGATTAGAAAAGTTGCAGGTTTTTAAAAGTTTATGAATATTTTGAAATAAGGCTTATTTTTAAAGGCCGCAACATTGGATCGAATAGCAAAGGTTGAAATGCAAAGGCTTACAAATCTTGGAAAAATGCCAAAAACTGCTGTTTTGAGGAAGTCATGCGGTGATATGGAACAACCGGAAACTAAAAGAAAATGTGAATAAAATTGTGTTAAATAAGATTTTTTGCAAGTATTTATTAAAATAAATAATTATTGAAAAAGATTCTGAAATATCCAATATTTTTTCAAAATCAGTATATAAAACTGGTTGCGCAGGATCTTGAGATTTTAATTTTTTGAATGCAGATTTTTAAAAAAGATTTTTGAAGCTTCTAACTCCGTTTTATGGTTTTTACACAAATAAATGGTCCATTTTTCAAAAATTGGAATTTTTACGAAGTTACCTATAATTTCACTACAATTTTTTCTTCTTAAAGAGAGGGTGACAATTTTTTTTTGGAAATTTAAAGATACTCTATTTTTGTTAAACATTTTGAGTCTTTACTCAATTCAGTTTTGTTTATGGCACCCTGTCTTTAAAGCACCGAAAATCTGGAAGTTATTTTCTAAAACGTTCACAACTTTATGATGCAGTTTCCATAGGAAAGTTGCAAAAAATTTTACAATTTTCACAAGGGATAAAATAAACGGTTTAAAATTGATAAAATTATGATCGTTTATCAATTAAAGGAGGGTTTTACGGAGATTATGAATGCGTCTGTGATGAAAATAGGCTTCAAACTCATTCCAAATCTGTTTTTAAAATTTTTTAAAACCACCTAGAAGCCGAGAAAACACGCCTCAAAACAATGGCCTAGAAAAAAGGGCCACCGGCGAAAACTAGTCCGCAGGCATGAAAAGTTCAAAAAAAGTGAAAAACAAAACATAAACTAAGATGAAAAACATAAAAAAGGACTACTATAAGCATTCTGCATAACTATTTATTAACGAAACACGAAAAAAGCTCATAGGAAAAAGTTCGGCCAGGTGGCCCTTTTTTCTAGGCCATTGTTTTGAAGCCTCATTTTCGCGGCTTCTAGGTGGTTTTAGAAAATTTTAAAAACAGATTTGGAATGAGAATGAAGTATATTTTCTTCCCAGACACATTCATAATCTCCGTAAAGCCCTCCTTTAAGTTTAAAAAATACCAAAAAATTAAAATTGGCGAAAAAAATTCAAAAATCATCAAAAACGATAAAAATCTTAGATGTTCCTAATGGCCGAAGAACCGCGTTTGGTTTTCTAGGCCATTTTTTGTCGAAAACAACGTTTTTTGCAATTTTCACCGGTTTTTCAAATATTTTTTTCAAAAAAATAGTGTCACAAAGATTTTCAAACAAAGGGCACAAGCCAAAGGTTTCGTGTTTCTTCCGATTTTTTAAAACTTTCCGAATTTTTCCCATTTTTTGATTTCGAGCGGGTGCATATGAAAAATTTCCTCAAAAAATTGAAAAGGGAAGAAAAACCAGTGAAAACCATGAAAAAAATTTGAAAAATGACAGCATGTGAGACAGCATATTTATTGAGATCATCTCTTAGTCTTGAATTTCAGAAACGCCGAAGATTGTGTTATAGGACATGCATGCGGAAAATATTCAAACTTTCGAGACTTCAATTTGGCAATTAATTTGATGTGGAAGGGGTGGATTCAGATCGAAAAACTTCCGTTATAATTTATAATCCCATTCCGATCACTTATTTGTCAGAAATATTCTAAACTGTCAGAAAACATATTGATTTTTTTGATAATACATCATATCTCATGGGAGTACTATCAACAGTGCAAAATCATCAAACTAATCCACTCCAGAATTTTTTAGCTTTCAGACAAAATTTAGAAAAAAAAACACTTTACACATTGTCAAAATTTCGAAAATATGAAATCATTTTTTGCACTCATTTATTACTTTCACGACTTCAGTCTTACGATCTTGTCGCCAGACGAAACATAAAAAATTTCTCATTCCACCAAGAATGATCTTCTTCTTCTTCCTCGTCTGCCTTTTCTGGAACGTTTCAATAGTAATAATTACGTGATTATACATTCTTGTTAAATTCTTCAACTTCAGATGTTCTCAAAAACGTACATGTCACTGGTTTGGGGTGTTGCAGATACTTTAGAGTTTTGCCAAAATTCGACGGTTTTGTGGAACCAATGCTATCAGAATTGCTATGAAGATAATGGGTGTATTGTGAGAAATTTAGTTTTTTTTTAAATTTTACGTTAAAGGAGGGCTTTAATGAGATGGTAAATGCATCTTAAATGAAAATAGACTTAATTCTCATTCCAAATCTGTTATAAAAATGTTCTAAAACCACCTAGATGCCGAGAAAATGAGCTTCAAAACAATGGCCTAGAAAAAGTGGCCACCGGCGAAAACTAGTCCGCAGGAATGAAAAAGCTTTAAAAAAATTTAAAAAAAAACATAAAAAGTATTAATATAAGCATTCTGCATAAAAATTTATTAACGAAACACGAAAAAAAGATCTTAGGAAAAATTTCGGCCAGGTGGACACTTTTTCTAGGCCATTGTTTTGAATGTCATTTTCTCGGCTTCTAGGTGGTTTTAGAAAATTTTAAAAACAGATTTGGAATGAGAATGAGGTCTATTTTCATCCAGATATATTTATTGACTCCACACAGTCCTCCTTTACTAGCGGCAAAATTTTCAGATGGCATCGTGGAACAATTCCTTCTGTTCCTTATGTGCTGCAAATACTGTAACTAACATTTGTCAAAGGGGATATTTTAACGGCAGCAAAATCGCAATAAAGGTAGCACCCCGAAGCTTTTCGTAAATGGCATTTATATATTTTTTGTTCAGTTCAATTTGACATCCGATATCTGCACAGCCTCTTTTCTGAATCCTGTTAACATCAGCGGAGCTGTTATTAATAAGAATAATATTTATCTAAGTTACACCTATGATATTGTTGGAACTTCCAATGGTTGGCAAATTGTTTCAACAGGAGGGACAACAACGAGAAAAACAACGACTACAACCAGAACAACCACTCCAAAACCCCAATGCGATGCAGGATGGAAATATTTCAAAAGAACAAATTGCGGATGGTGTATCCAAGTATTTCAAGACAACACTTCAAGTTGGACGACAGCGCAGAGTAAATGTGAAGCATTGGGTGGATATATGACGGGAATGGAAAACATGGATGAGCAATTCTACATAGCAAGTGAGTAGAGGAATATTAAAACGTGAACAATTTGATGACGTCCGGTGTTTAAAGGAGGGTTTCACGGAGCGAATAAATTTATCTGGGAGGAAACTAGACTTCATTCTCATTCTAAATCTGTTTTTAAAATTTTCTAAAACCACCTAGAAGCCGCTTCAAAACAATGACCTAGAAAATGTGCCAACTTGGCTGAACTTTCTCCCTATGGTATTTTTTCGCGGAGAATACTTAAATTCATCCATTGAAACTCGAAATTTTGCATTTTTCTAGATTCCCCACGTGTTAAAGCCCGCGGACTAGTTTTCGCAACTTTTTCTAGGTCATTGTTTTGAAGCGCGTTTTCTCGGCCACCACTTGGTTCTAGAAAAATTTAAGAACAGATTTGGAATGAGAATGAAGTATATTTTCATTAAAGTTACATTAATTATTTCCGTAAAGCCCTCCTTTGAGAAAGCGAAGATCTACAACCATTTATTTTCACCTTTTTTCAGATGAAGGTAACCCTTTCATAATTAGTAGATACGCTAATAGTTTGTGGGTGGATGGAACGAGGAAGACGACATGTAACACACCGACAACGGTTAAAAAGTGCCCGAAAACATTTGCAGTAATTATTTCCTAACTTTTTTTCTATATTATTTTACTTAACATCAGGCTTTTGATTTTCAAGACCCTTGCGCATCGGGGACTGCTGGTTATGTTTCACCAGCGCCGGGCGCCATGCCGGATGGCGTAGTACAAGACGGTGTTGTACAGAGCTATTTAAACTTGATAATAACGCCAAACAATGTATATGCAACAACGGATGACAACTTGTGAGCAAATCAATTAATTACTGCATCGTTTAGTGATGAATTTCAGAAACAACGGAAATTTTTATGTTATCGGATATGCATGCGGAAAATATTCAAACTTTTGAGACTTCAATTTGGCAAGGAATTTGATTTGGAGGGGGGGGGGGTGGATTCGGATCGAAATAACTTCCATTATAATTTATATATCCATTCCTCTGAAATATTCTAAACTTTTAGAAAACATTATTTTTTTTTTCAAAAAATATCTTGCGATGTTTTTTTTTGATAAGATAAATACGAAGCACTTTGTCCATTCTCATTGGGGCGCACTTACAACGAATTCACCTTTTTTTTAATATCTCGGGAACACTTCAAATGTATTCGGAACTTTTAATTTTAATTTCTGATAGATCAAGTCGACACCTTTTTACATTTTGATAATACTGGCATACTGTCTTTAGTGGCATACTGTCTTTAATTTGTAAAAAAAACATTTTATTCACCAGGTTTCCATTCTCAATTTTTTCAAAAATCCCTTATGGTTGTTTTCCGCATGCATATCCAAGGCCCCGAAGATTCCATTGATCGTTCCTCCATGAGCAACTGGAAAAGGAAAAATTAATTAAATCCTAATTAGCATCCCTAATTAAAATCCTAATTAAAATCCAAATGAAATCGCACAAAAACCTACTATTGATCATCCAATTGTCCAACTCTTGGGGAATATTGCCTATGTGCCATGTACATTGTAAGGCATTTTTGTTGTTCGTGTCTAAATGAAAATAATATAGCATGGATCAATGATCAAAAGAACTAACGTTGCTGGATCAACCAGCCCGTCTGGTTGTCCAGGTGTCCAGAAGGCGAACCCTTGAGTACCAACGGTGAAACCGTCGGACCATTGGTAGACCAAATTCTTATTTCCACAAATATTTGCATCCCAGCGCGGTTTCACACAAACTGGGTTTCTCTTCGCGCCGAGCCAAACCATTCCAAGTGTTTGAGTCCATTTTGGCATTATAGAGGCTGGAAACGTTTATTATGGGGGCTGTGAGTTCTTACTCTTACCTCGTATATAATCATGTTCTGCAGTATTTTCAATCCCTGTTAACACTGCTCCAAATTTCTGACATTGCTGTTGCGCTTCAAACCAATTGTACAACTTTCCTGACGCGCTGTAGAACGTTCCGATGCACCATGGTCCTCGTTTACGATTAAATCGTCGCCAACCCACTGGGCAGCCTCCGTTTGCAGGAGGTGGTGGCGGCGGTGGTGGCGGCGGTGGTGGCGGCGGTGGTGGTGGCGGTGGTGGCGGCGGCGGAGGTGGTGGTGGAGGAGGTGGAGGTGCGGGAGGGCTTCCACCGTTTCCATTATTAGAATCAAAATAGGAAATTCTCCAAGAGCCATTCGAGTACGTCAACTTATATCTCAACTTGTCTCCGTTGTATGCTCGAACATATCCGTACAACGTGTCATCGTCTTGCGGGTCTTCGCAAGAAGTGGAATCAGTATTGGAATCTGAATCAACCTTGACAGAAACACTCGAATCGTCGTCGTCACTACGAATCCTTGTCACTTTTCCATAAGAACAGAGATAACATGTCCCGGCGTCGTTCTCCATATAAGCGACCTGAAAACGTGAAAATATAAATTCAGATGTATTCAGACATCTCCTACCATGCATTTGTCATTACGGGAGCATTCCCTTTCACATTCGTCGAATTCAAGACCTCCCTTCCGTGAGCATCCAGAAACATCAGAAATTGAGCCGTCGACTTGATGCATCCTCAGGGAATGTGATGCCTGTATGAGGGCAAAGAATACAAGTGCCACAAGCATCTTGTAACATAGAAAACTCATGCTGCTGCTGAAGTTCAATCAACATTTTATATCGAAACTTAAGCATCTCGTAAACCATTATTAGGGTCTCTTTTCGACACCGTTTTTTATTATTCAATAGAATTTTTACATTTATTTATCGGAAGGAATGTTATCGTTAAAAATCTTGTAAAACAACTTTGATCCAATGATTGAGGAACATCGGAACGGCAAAAATCTAACAAATTTGAGTTCTTCAGTGAAATAATAGCTTGCTGGGACGCCAATGGGCGGGCGTCAGGCGTGCACGCTTAATTGTAAGCGGGATTATGAATAATCGAAGTTAACCATCAGAGTAATGTTTTTTTCTTGAGAAATTTGTGTAACTCAAATCAAATCTTATTTTTTCCTGACATGTTGTTCAATAAAGCGAGTGTCTACAGTACACGGTCCTGTCAGCAATGTTAACAAGGAAAATTTTGTCAGAGTCCGTGAATATGACAAAACTCCGAGTTTAGAAAAGGCAGCGGTATTCCAGAGAATCAATTGGTGCGTCAACACGTGCGTAAAATTTTCTGAGTAACAATTAAATCCATTATGTAATTTTCAAAATTGAATGAATACATCTGGGATGAAAATAGACTTCATACTCATTCCAAATCTGTTTTTAAAATGCTTTAAAAACCACCTAGAAGCCGAGAAAACGCGCTTCAAAACAATGGCCTAGAAAAGTTGCGAAAACTAGTCCGGGACAAGTGGGGAATCAAGAAAAATGCAAATTTTGAGTTAGTATGGATTAACTTAGGTATTCTCCATAAATATTTATTAACGAAACACGAAAACATCCAACATGGAAACGTTCGGCCAGGTGGACACTTTTTCTAGGACATTGTTTTAAACCTCATTTTCTCGACTTTTAAGTGGTTTTAGAAAATTTAAAAACAGATTTGGAATGTGTATGATGTCTATTTTCATACAAGTTGGATTCGGTATCTCCGTAATGTCCTCATTTAAAACTATTTCAAAATTGCTTTTTTTAGAGATTGCTTTTTTCGAACCTTAACATTTTTCGAAAATATCTTTCCATGCTTATTTTTTTCGATACAATAAATACGAAACATGGCCTATTCTCATTGGGGCGCACTTTTTGAAATTGAAATCTGGTAGGGTCAAGTTAACTGACCCGCTATCTTTAAGGGATCTAGTTTCCAAGCGCTTCATTTTCTATTGTGAGACAATCCTTAGTTAAAAAAATATTTTATTCTCCAGGTTCGCATTCTCAATTTTCTACAAAACCCTCCGATCATGGTTGTTTTCCGCATGCATATGCCTGACCCCGAAGATTCCATTTATCGTTTCTCATTGAGCAGCTGGAAAAAAAATAGAAATATTTTCGAAAAATAAATGACAAAGCCTACAATTCATCATCCAATTGCCCAACTAATGGGGCAAATTGCTTATGTGCCATATTCATCACAACGCATTGTTGTTGTTCGTGTCTAAACGAAAATTCTTTCAATGAATCACATCAAAAGAACTTACGTAGCCGTACTAACCAGCCCATCTGGCTGCTTAGCTTGCCAGAAGTTGAACCCTTGAGTACCAACGGTGAAACCGTCGGTCCATTGGTAAACCAAATGTTTATTTTTACAAATATTCGCATCCCAGCGCGGTTTCACACAAGCTGGGTTTCTCTTCCCGCCGAGCCAAACCATTCCAAGTGTTGGCTTCCATTTTGGCATTATAGAGTCTGGAACGGTTTTTTTTAATCGCGGGTGTGAGTTCTTACTTACTCTTGATATATTTACGTTCCGCATCATTTTCAATCCCTGTTAACACTGCTCCATATCTCTGGCATTGCCGTTGAGCTTCAAACCAATTGTACAACTTTCCTGACGCGCTGTAGAACGTTCCGATGCACCATGGTCCTCGCTTACGATTAAATCGTCGCCAACCCACTGGGCAGCCATGTTTCTTCTTCGGCGGAGGTGGTGGTTTCTTTTTTGGCGGAGTTGGTGGTTTCTTTTTTGGCGGTGGTGGCGGTGGTGGCGGCGGAGGTGGTGCTGGAGGTGGAGGCGCGGGAGCGTTTCCACCGGTTCCACCGTTTTCACCATTTCCACCGTTTCCATTATTAGAATCAAAATAGGAAATTTTCCACGATCCTTGCGAGTACCTCAACTTATATTTCAACTTGTCTCCGTTGTTTGCTAGAACATATCCGAATAACGTCGCACCATCTTGCGGTTCTTCGCAAGAAGTGGAATCAGAATCAGAATCAACCTTGACAGAAACACTCGAATCGTCGTCGTCGCTAAGAATCCTTGACACTCTTCCATAAGAACAGAGATAACAGCTATCGGAGTTGTCCTCCATATAAGCGATCTAAAAAAGTGGGGGATGAATTCAGATGTATTCAGACATCTCTTACCATGCATTTGTCATCACGGGAGCATTCCCTTTCACAGTCGTCGAACTCAAGACCTCCCTTCCGTGAGCATCCAGAAACATCAGAAATTGAGCCCGTTACTTGGTGCATCCTCAGGGTATGTGATGCCTGTATGAGGGCAAAGAATGCAAGTGCTACAAGCATCTTGCAACATAGAAAACTAATGCTGCTGCTGAAGTTCAGTCGGTATTTTATACCGAAACTTAAGAATCTCGTAAACCATTTTTAGGGTCTATTTTTGACCCTGATCATTTAATGATTGAATGTTTACTTTTATTTCGGAAGGAATGTTATCGTTAAAGGAGGTCCATAAAACGAAAAAGACGTTCCGGATGTCCCTAATGGCCGAAGAACCGCATTTTATTTTCTAATCCATTTGTTTTATTTATTCTTTTGAAAACGATTTTTTTTGCAATCATTTTTCATTTTTTTTTTCGGAGGAAGTTTTGCATCAGCGAGTCGGTTACATTAAAATGAGCCAAAACATTATTTGAGTCGCTGAAAATTCAAAATTTTGAATATTTTTAGAATCTACGACGAATTTTCTATCGATTGGTACTAAAATTACCAAAATCCTTTGTGTCAAGTTTTAAAGCTCGGTTTAATTTTTGGACATTTTCAGCGTAGTGTCCAGAACAGAATTTTTCGAAAAATCAAACACACAGGATTTTGATAATTTTAGTATCAATCGATAGAAAATTCTACATAGATTCTAAAAATATTTTTAATTTACGAGTTTAAAAAATGTTAAAACTAGTCTCACCAAACTTTAAACCACACGGCTCGTGGGTGCAGACGACGAGAATTTTCAGGATCTTAAGTTTGACGGACAGTAGAAAACGTCAAACCATTTGCAAACCGAATAATCAAAATATCGTCGAATAATATCATATCGACCAGAAGAAAATCAACAAACCGGACATTCTACACTTGTTTTCTGATCCACCGACAACAAAGATCATAATTGGAAGAACCTATGGAGGACGAATGGAATTACATTTTTTTGACTTCTGAGGGTACACAATTTTCTAATTTCAGCACGAACTCGAATTTCCGAGTCCTTTCTGTGAGACTTAACCGGAACAAGCGACAAAAGCAAATCATCTCACTTGCGAGCGGAGGATCAGAACCGAATCAACAATACTACCACATAGGAGAAAGGACCTATACACTTGTTTTCAGATCCATCCGCAACCAGGATCAATCGAGTTCATAATTGAACCAATTGATTTCAGACATCAACTGATCCAAAAACTTGGGGGCTTTTCCAATTTCTACTCCCAAACCTTCTGGAACCCATTCTCTTACCAGTTACACCAGTGAATTGGTCAGTTCCGGACCTGACCAATTTGCTGACATACTGGAATGGGTGACGGTGTTGAGAAGCTTCCTTTCTAACCTTTATCACCATTTTTAACAGAGGAAGTCTAGAATGAACTGGAGAATGGAACAATCTCTTCATCTTTTATAGAGAAGAGTGTTCCAATCACCATTGACTTCTAGAATACCTACTGCTGGAAGCTTCTCAACACTAAAAACGAAAAACAAATACAAACAATAAATTAGGTAGTTATCAATGGTTCAGCACCTTCACTTCTTCTCCAGCAATTTTGGTGCAAAATCTACTTCAGTGATCGCCTGTCGCATTGTTTGTCGAAATTATGGAAGAACCTGAAAAAATTAACAAATTGTTTCAAGTGAAACAGGAAAAATTTTTTGGAATGGATAATTTTTGCAAAAATTCTTATTTTTTGGAATGGATAATTTTTGCAAAAATTCTTAAATTGCCGATTTAAACACTTCTGCAAAAAAGAGTTTTCGAATTTTTTTCAAAAAACAATATTGACAATGCAATTTCCAAAATTTCGACATCAATTTTTGGAATTAACCTTCATCGTCAAAAATTTTGATCAAAATTTACATGGGGACCCGGAGTGCTCAGTAATTGCTTTTCGATGAGCCAAAAAATAGAAGTCGGAAAAAAACCTAATATAGAAATGGCCGATGAAATTCAGTTTGGGTTTCTAGGCCATAAAAGGAAAAATTACATCGATTGAGGGCAGGCCGTGGGCGCAAGTGTTCGTTTAGGCAGATCGTACTTGCAGCAACCTCCAAAAAAAACTAAATTTTCAGATGAAAATGATGAAAGATTGCGGCAATTTTTTTGCTTTTGAAGTAAGTACGCTCTACCGAAACGAACACTTGGTTACTCTCATCCTATGTTATTTTTCCTTATATGACCTAGAAACCCAAATTGAATTTCTTCGGTCATGTATGAATTCGCTTATCTATTGGTTTGCTCATTCGAATCCCACTTTCTGAGTCGACTAGATTTTCAGGGAAAAATCACAATTCTTATTCGATTTTTTTGCAAAGTTCAAAATATAAACAACGCTCACCTTTATCAAATCAACTCTCAACTGAAAATCATCGATTGCAACGGAACATTCATTCATAAAAATCGCACTTTTCCAATAAATAGAATCCGTCGATTCCTAATCACATTTTCCATGTTTCGTCAACATCGTCGAAAATGTTGGTCGCAGGCACTCAAAGCATCTGGATCATGTCACGCTTTGCATTTGAACGATGATTGTCAGGATGTAACCCTGAAATTTGCAGAATTTGTCTAATAAATTGATAACTTTTGAAATTCTAAAGAATACAGCTTTTCAGATGCTTTTACAAAGTTTTTCAAGGTTAACATTTTAGGGTCTGCTACTCGGCGCAGGTTCCAGGGCTTCTAGGATCTCAGGTGGCCCATGCTTCATGAAAATTGTAAGGAAAGTCAATATCGATTTATTCGTGTCATACGAGTTTCAATAAGCACAATCTAAAACCCATTAGTGCTTGATTCGGGCCGGTTTGTAGGTTCAAAGACGCCAACAATTACCTTATTAATGTCCCAAGCCGATTCCGGAGCTCTAGAAGGCCTCAACATCAATCCAATCAATTTTGTCCGATTCATTTGAAGTGTTGTTGAATTGTTTAGCACTTTGGAATGTCGTTGAGCTTGTTAAAACTTCGGCAATGCTGAAAATGAAGGATTAATTGAACAACAAAGATTTGAGCTTCCAAACATACTGTGAATATGTACACCAACCATGGATTTTTCATCAACAAATCCAACAACTGTCATCCTAATTCCTATTGTCACCAGATGCCGATGTCCTTGCCGTCTGAACGGTCGTTCAAACAATCTGTTCCAATTTCAGCCGCTTTCCAATCAGTTTGAAATGTGTTGCCCGCAGTTTGTAGTTGTTATTGGATTGTTGAGATTTTTGAAACTTTGTTACTGCTGAAAATGAAGGATTAATTGAAAATCAAAGTTTTGAGCTTCCAAACATACTGTGAATGTACGAAAATTTTCGATTTTTCATCGACAAATCCAAAATCAGTTCATCCTAATGCCACTTTTCACCAGTTTCCGATGCTCTTGACATCCATGTTTCAACGATTTGCGATCAATCCAACATCCGGCTTTGTTCAGCATCCTCTTAGAGCGTTTGTGCAGTTGTTCACTGGGTTTTTGCCATCATCGTTGAAGTGCCGAGTTCCTTGAGACGTTGTTGGAATCGTAGTGATGGCCACCAAATGGTTGTTTCCAAGGAAAACTGAAATTTGAAAATATTAATTCATAAACTTCGTTTCGCGTTGTAAAACCGCTTCTTTCAGCATGTTTGGCCATTTTGTAGATTGCCTGTCCTTGTTGCTGGTCTCCATGGTTTTAGGGCATGACTGAAAATACTAAAATTGATTGAACGTCAAGGATTTGCAATTTCAAACAAATTGTGTACATCTGCTATCCGCCATCGTGCGTCACTCCACAACAGATTTGTCCATTGTCCATTTTGATTGATTTGTCAGATGGAAAATTTCAAATTATTAGATTTTTTTTTAATTACTTCTTCTTTGGCCAAAATTAGAACGGTTGATTGGAGAAAGAAGAGGACGTTGCCCGGAAACCTAGGTTTATAGTCTGCGTGCTGCCTCCGTCCCAGGCTATGGAATTCGCCGGGAAACCCCCGTCTCTGCCTTGAATTTCGGTACCGCCCACATGGGGTTGCCTCATCTGTACGCCCACGGCAGTGATACGTCAGCATATTGGCGTCGGGCTCCTCCGTGTGCTATCCCACCCCATACAAAAGCTTGTCACGGACACCTGGGACTTTACTTGCCGACTCTGCTCTTAATCTGTCTCCTTCTCACCAAGATGAGAAGGAACCTTAGCTTTAAAAGTGGGGGGAATTTTGTCTAGATCTCACAGTCTCCGCCCGGTTGTCTAATTTCATTTGGGGTATTTTTTTAAAATATAAATATTAACTCACACTTATCAAATGAAGTCCAATTTCCGTTTGCTGACGTTGGTGTTGCTCGCGTAGCTTGCCACTGAAAATTTGAATTTTTTCCTAAATGAAAACAAACGGGAGAAAATTAAGATAAAATAACAAAAATGCAAGTACGAATATAGTAATGAGAGCCAGCAAAGTTTGAGGCACTAAAATTTCTCCTAAAAACCTTAATAATTATATTTTAACCGACTTTTTTCAAAATTTCTATCGCATGAGAAAAAAAGCAAAGGTTGGCCAGAATTTTCTAGATAAATCTTTTTGGAACAGCTTTCGTCAAAATTATTCGCTTTCATGAAACAACAGAACGATTTTTTTCAAATAAAATCCACGAAACTTCAAAAAAACATCCAATTCGGTTCTTTTTTCGATTTAATTATTCTATTCAGCTTTCTCACCAACAAAAAATACAAGAAAACAGTTTAAAACACTTTAAAATACAGTTTAAAACACTTCGCGCGTCCAAATTTCAGCAAAAAACTTCAAAAAAAAAAGCACAAAAACGCGAAAAATTCGAAAAAAAGGAGGAGAAACAAGAAAATCAATCGATGATCGCGCCTTTTCGAAAAAAAAGCGAGACAGTGTGGTTAGAGACGGAGACACAATTTCTTGTTTTTCCGCTATTGTCAAGCTGATTTTTCTTGGCAGCTCGTTTTTGCGCGCTCTACGGATAACATTGAAAGCGTTGCGACCGCTCGCGTGCGACGGAACTCGCACGTGCAATTTTTTTTTTATTTCTGTGGAAGTGGGTGTTTTTCCACGTTTTTATTCGATTTTTTTGGCTATTTTTTTGCATGAAATCTTATTTTTGCAGATCACAACAAAATAAAGCCGCCCGCACCTCGAAAAATGGATAAATCGCTGAAAAAAAGGTATTTTTTTAAATTTTATTAAAAAAAATTATAATTCCGTTAATTTAACATTATTTTTCGAAACTTTTGCATAACATTAGCATTAATAAAAAGGAAAGCATAGAAACTAATGAAAATTTAGAAAAAAAGTGAGATTTTCGAAAAATAAATAAAAATTTGTGAAAAAAACGGAAATTTATTGAAATTCTATTTTTTCAGACGTGACAACGAATTACGGATGAAATAGAGGATGGAAAATGATAGCATTGATATTAGGTAAGATTTCAAAAGGATTGTATTGTTCCGCAAAATATATTTTCGTAGGTTAAACACAGAACTTTTCAGGTTCCAAGTTCTTCGAGCAGCAATGTCGATGTTTCTTCCCGATTATGCTCATTTTTTGAATGAAGAAGGAAGAAGTAGAAGGGAAGGCTCCAGTTGCCTTGTCGTAAGAGTGTATGACTATTTTCGTAAGTTAAATCTTAATTTTTCAGAATCAGCATTCGAAGGAGCGTCGTTGAACATAGAGGACCGAAACTGAAAATCATTAAATCAATATATTGCAATAGTTTTGTTAAAAAATAAATAGTTAACAATTTATTATTTTTACATTTTTTCGTAAAAAAAAAAGAAACAATAGAAGGTTTAATCATCGGGAAGAAACATCGACATTGCTGCTCGAAGAACTTGGAACCTGAAAAGTTCTGTGTTTAACCTACGAAAATATATTTTGCGGAACAATACAATCCTTTTGAAATCTTACCTAATATCAATGCTATCATTTTCCATCCTCTATTTCATCCGTAATTCGTTGTCACGTCTGAAAAAATAGAATTTCAATAAATTTTCGTTTTTTTCACAAATTTTTATTTATTTTTCGAAAATCTCACTTTTTTTCTAAATTTTCATTAGTTTCTATGCTTTCCTTTTTATTGATGCTAATGTTATGCAAAAGTTTCGAAAAATAATTTTAAATTAACGGAATTATAATTTTTTTTTTTAAATTAAAAAAAAATACCTTTTTTTCAGCGATTTATCCATTTTTCGAGGTGCGGGCGGCTTTATTTTGTTGTGATCTGCAAAAATAAGATTTCATGCAAAAAAATAACCAAAAAAATCGAATAAAAACGTGGAAAAACACCCACTTCCACAGAATTAAAAAAAAATTGCACGTGCGAGTTCCGTCGCACGCGAGCGGTCGCAACGCTTTCAATGTTATCCGTAGAGCGCGCAAAAACGAGCTGCCAAGAAAAATCAGCTTGACAATACCGGGTGTGTTCAAAAAACAGTGTTCGGTGGAGCGCGATTGCACACAACAAATTGGATTCTTAAAAAATTTCAGGTCTGAAAAACATTTTTAATAAAAAAATATGTTTCATGGGGTTTTCGATTGTTCTGATTACGAATTTTAATGTCTGAATGGTTGAGATCAAGTCCCAAACTGTGGAAGCTTTAACCCTCAAAAAATTGAATTTCGAGATATCTACATTGACAAACATAAAAAACGACTTACGTTTTTACAACCTGTAGAATTTGGGTGGAGTTATGAGCCCCAGAAATTATGTACGAAGTACATAAATTTTGAAATTGCGACTTACGTTTAAAGGAAAGAGATTAGAAATGCCCTCAATTATAATTGGAAAGTAATAAAATTATACCATTTCACGTAAAAAAAACAACTTTTTCCATTTTTTTCTAAGTTAACCTTAAAATAACTCTTATTTTATCCTAACCAGGGCTGGGGGGCGGCCGGCTTCGGCCGCCGCGGCATTTGAAAATCGAGACAAGCCGCGGCCGCCGCCGCGAAATAGAGTAACAACTACGCGGCCGCGCGGCTGCGGCAGCCGCGGCCGGCCGCAGTGCAATGCACACCATCTCAAAATTGCGGAATGCACACAATTTGACGAGCAAAATTTTTTAATAATCGAGATTTTCGAAACTAGTTTTTAATGAATAAGGTAATGAAAATAAAGTAAAAACATTGAAAAATATTCAACATTACGCAAAATATCATTTTCAACATTTAAAATTTTTAATAAATCATTTTTCGAAGATTTCTCATCCCAACTCCCTGAAAAAAAGGTTAAATCAGTACAATGTGTGCATTTATTAAAAAATTTTCGTGTTTTACAACTCATTTTCTTAAAAATACATTCTCCAATCGAAAAACAGAATAACCTCTTTCAAAAATGCGGCTGCCGCGGCTGCCGCGGCCGCCGGCTGTGGCGGCTTTCAGCCGGATTGGCCGCCGTTTCCCCAGCCCTGATCCTAACGCTTCACAAAAGTGCTGTTTGGGTTACTGTAGGAATACTGTAGTCACAGTACTCCAATTTTGCACATTTTTTCAAAGTGGTCGGATCACGACCAGACTTTCTAAAAAAATTTGAGTCGATGAAACTTCTAAATTTAAAGTGGAATTAGAATTTTTACGTCGCATTTTCTATCTAATGATACTAAAATGACTGAATTCCTGTGTGTCAATCTTGAGGTATTGTAAAGATGAAAATTCTTGGCCGCTTGTTTGACGTAGCATCGTAGGGAACTTCCTCGCAAAGCGCAAGACCAACTGAGAAATTTGAATTTGAGCACGTTGCGAGGAAGTTCCCAACGATGCTACGCAAAACGAGCGGCCAGCAATTTTTATTTTGCTTTTTGTGAATAATGCTCGTTTTCTCTGCTGTTTTTTAGAAAATTTTAAAAACAGTTTTCTAATTATTATGAGTGATGACTATTTTCAACCCAGTTAGATATAGAAGATCCGCAAAGTCCTCCTTTAACAAAACCTGTCGTAATTTTTTTAAAAACTATAAAGATGAGATTTTTATTTGAAAAAAATTCAAACAGATTTTTAAAATTCTGGCTGTTTTCCGCAAGCATATCCAAGTCCGCGAAGATTGTACTGATCATTACGAGCGTAGCACCTGAATGTTTCTGTTTTCTCAAAATCCCAGATATACCTACCATTGGTCGTCCAACCAGCCAAGGTGATAGTCGGCTCCTCCTGCCATGTACATAACCATACAACTTTGTGGCGCACCGCTGAAACGATAATATTTATATAAAATACAATTGAAATCAACAAACGTGGCCTTATCGATATTAAGTTGTCCGTCGGGGGCGTTGGCTCCCCAGAGATATCCATTAGTACCAGAAGTGAATCCATCGGTCCAATCGTAACAGGTAAGTTTTGAGTCACAAAGTCCAGTCAACCAATTTGGAGTATGACAAGCTGGATTACGTCTGGCACCGAGCCACACAAGACCGAGTGTTGAGGTCCATTGTGGGAGCAAGGTTTCTGGATTAAAACTTTATTATTTCCAAAAAAAGGGACTCACGATTGATATAGTCACGTTCAGCAGCGCTTTCGACTCCCGTCAAAACAGCGGAGAACAGTTGGCATCTTTGTTGTGCATCATCCCAGTTGACCATATTGCCATCACCATTGTAAAATGCTCCGATGCACCATGCTCCGCGAGCACGCTGGAATAATTTCCAACCGTTTGGACAACCGTTACTATCAATGGCGTTTTCAGAACTGTCGTCGTTTTCATTGCATCTTCTCCTTTTCCCCACGAAAATGTTGTTTTCAATTCCAGAATCTGGGAAAATTTCACTGTTTCGGGACTTTCACGACCCTTACCTTTACATCCACTTGAACCGTCCTCATCACTACTGCTTCGCTGAGGACATGCAAGGGCTGCTGGTACCAAAGCAATCAAAAACAGGGTGAGAATCATTTTGAAGATCTGGAAATGATGGATGAATAAGTCGACTGTGCTCTTTTTATACTTTCAGAATGAAGAGGTGAGCAATAATTCATGTGAAAGAACAAAACAACTTTTTTACGAGGCTATGAAATATATAGAAACAAACTTTACAAAAGAAAGACTATATTTTTTTAAGAGAAGAAAAATGATCTTAGCCCTGTATCACTGAAAATTGTTAAATTATTGAAGTTTTAGAAATTAGTACAGAAATTGGCTCAAGAATGATAATTCAAACTGCTAGTAATTCAAAATAAATTGACAAGCTGCTTGATTTGATATTCATTACGAGGGAGACAATTCTACAAACACTTGAAATTTTGAAAAATTTGCAAATAAAAATGTTTTAGGCTCATTTTAAATTCGCATGCCTGGAAATGGGGGGGGGGTCTAACTATCATATCTCGAGATTGACACACGGGATTTTGGTAGTTTTAGTGTCAATCGATAGAAAATTCGACGTAGATTCTAAATCTACTTTAATTTTTGAATTTTCATCTACTCAAAAAATTTTTAGGCTCATTTTAATTTTTTGGAATTTTCAGTGTGATGTCCAGAACCTCATTTTTCGAAAAATCATATCTCGAGATTGACACATAGTATTTTAGTAATTTTAGTACCAATCGAAAGAAAATTCGACGTAGATTCTAAAAATATTTAACATTTTCAATTTTCATCGACTCAAAAAATTTTTAGGTTCATTTAAAATTTTGACATTTTCAGCCCAGTGTCCAGAACCGCATTGGTCCGAACTATTTTATCTCGAGATGTATATACAGGATTTTGATCATTTTGTATAATTTAATTCGTTTTTTGTAGATATTAAATAGAATAATTTTTGCAATTAAAAACATTTTTTAATTTCAATTTGTTTTCAGAGTGTGACGTCTTTCTAGATGTATCGTGCTGAAAATAGTGCCAATCGATAGGAAATTCAAAATGTTGGTCTAATTCAAAATTCTAATTCTAATTCAAGATCTCATTTTAGCAACGCACAACGACACTCCGCCAATACGCATGACCGTAGTTTAGTGTCAATGGTTATTCACTAAAAAATTTTAAAGCAAATTTCAATGTTCAGAATTCAATTATTTTCACATTACAAATTAATTTTCGTGCATTTTCCAACGCATACAAATTTGGGGGGGGGGTTGAAATATTTTAAAACACAGTATATCATTTTTTAGGTTTTTGGCGGGTAGTTCACCGAAACCTATTGGTACTTGTCAATAAGTCAATTCTTCATTAATTTCGGAGTTTGCAATAGTTTCATTGCTTGAAAACAAGAAACATCAAAAGTTTTCCGAAAAAAATGTAGTTTTCGTTTCGAATAGTTTGTTTTTTTCTCTTTTTTCATAGTCTCATAAAACAGTTTACAACATAAAACCTTTTTATTTATGATACACCATTTTCTCGGAGTATAAAACGAATTTGATGAACCATTTTTCTTTTAAAAATTTCGATGGCGGTGAGTCTTCAGCTTTTCCCCCAAATCTCTAGTATCCCATCCATACTTTTAAAGGCAGCTGTTCAGTTAACACGATCTAAATCCAAGGTAAAAAATCAAATTTCGAATGGGAGCCCATGTGTTCCAAAGAATGATACCAATATGTAGCAAAATTCAAATAATTGTGTTTCGCGCCAATTCTGACGCACGATCCGGCGCGCATTCAAATTTAGATTTTTTCAACTTTCGACGGCTGCTATGACGCGTGTATTTATCAGTGTGATTTCGCATAAATTGCATTGTACTAATGAACGCTCTAATTTTTGAAATTGTAATCTGGTAGGGTCAAATTAACTGATCCAATGTATTTAACTTGTTTTTCGGTAAGATTTCGTATAACTTGTATTGGAGAAAAGGATCTAATTTTTACAATTGAATCCTGATTGGGTTAGAATTGGGTTAGAAGCCAAGAAAACAAGCTGCCAAAAACATGGCCTAGAAAAGTTTGCGAAAACTAGTCCTCGAGCATTATTTCGCGAAAGATCTTAAAAAATGCAGCCAATTTTGTTTAAGTAAACTATTTTAAGCATTTCCATAAAATATCCATTAATATAGCACACAAAAAGCTCATTTAAAAAAGTTCAGTCAGCTGGAAATACGGAACATTTTCTAGGCCATTGTTTTGAGGCTCATTTTCTCGGCTTCTAGGTGGTTTTAGAACATTTTAAAAACAGAATGAGTATGAAGACTATTTTCATCCCAGATGAATTTAGCTCTTTGCACCCCTCCTTTAACCAAGTTATGAACCTCCTAAAATACACGGTTTTTTTAAATTTCTCTTTTTTGTTGCTTTTTTAAAATCACAATTTAATGCAAATATATCTTATTTTAATAAAATCAATTTTCGGCTTGTTTTCCGCATGCGTATCCGTATTCTCCAACTCGATCATCGGATCGGAAGCTACAGCTGAAAATAATGAAAACTATGTTTTTTTTTAAATTTAAGTAACTCACTATTGATCGTCCAACTGTCCAAGTTTATATGCTTGTGGTGGATTCGTCATGTACATGTGAATACAGCTTTGTTGTTCATTTGTTCTGAAATTCGAATTTTTTGTCGTAAATTAGGAAAAAAAAACTCACACTGGATCAATATTACCATCCGGTTGTCCGGGGGTCCATTTGAAGACACTTGTCCCAGAAGTGAACCCATCAGCCCATTGGTAAATCGTGTCGTTGTTTCCGCAGACTTGAGTGCTCCAAGATGGGCTCACACAAGCTGGGTTGCGTCGACCACCGATCCAGACACCACCATAAACTGCCTTCCATTTTGCAACCATGGTTTCTGGAATTGAACTGGGTTTACATTAACTTTAAAAAATCCTACGATTGATATAATTGCGCTCATCCAAACTCTCAATTCCTGTCAAAACTGCTCTATGCTGTTGGCAACGCATTTGTGCTTCTTCCCAGGTGTATCCTCGGTTATCATTGTAATATGTTCCAATGCACCATGGTCCACGGGCGCGTTCGAATCTTCGCCATCCGCTTGGGCATCCATTGCTACCAATATCGTTGGAAGAGCGACCAGAACTGTCGTCATCCCCTCCTAATCCAAGCACAATATTATTTTCGATATCATCATTACATATTCTTGGATGGAGGCCGCATGCCAATATTGTTGGTACCAATGCGACGAAGAGAAGTGTGGTATGCATCTGAATGTTCTGCTTTCTGAACCTGTTGCCGTATTGACGATGGCTCCAGATTCTTTTATAGCAAACATTTGTGAATAGGATCATCGTGCGAACATTCTTTTTACGACTATGAAACTTTTTCGAGACTTTTTTGTTTCCAAAATATTTGATTTTATGATCTTTCTCAAAATTCTCGAGCTCAATAATGACAAATTTATCAACATGGTTTAACACGCATTGTCCGAAATGTTCGAAAAGCCGATGTCAGAATAAAAAAAATGTTTGCATCCGATTTGGATAATGCCCAGGATCAATTCCGAGAATTTTTGACTGGCTCCGCCCACTTTTGCAAGTGCGGCACAGTGAAAAACTCAAAATGCTAACTTTTTTCTCCGTGGATATAAATCAAAATATCAAAAGAAATATGAAAGAACGTTGGATACTGATCATTTTTTGTGGAGACATTAAAGTTCTAACTCGTAGGCTTCATGGAGAAATGTTTAATTTTTTCATAAAAAATGTGTTTTTTTGACTTTTGACGATGTTACAATAACTACCTCAAGCCAAAAATGACGAAAATCCTTAATTTTCAGCTGTACCGAAGTTTTAACAAGCTCAACGACATTCTAAAGTGCTCAACAATCCAACAAGTACGACAACAGTGCAAGGTGCACAACACTCAACTCCCGACAACACCTCAAAATCAATCCAATCCATTTTGTGCGATTAATTTGAAATCTTCTAGAGCTGCGGAATCGGCTTGGGACATTAATAAGGTACTGGTTGGCGTCTTTGAACCTACAAACCGGCCCGAATCAAGCACTAGTGGGTTTTAGATTGTGATTATTGAAACTCGTATGACACGAATAAATCGATATTGACTTTCCTTACAAATTTCATGAATCATGGGCCAACTGAGATCCTAGAAACCATGGGGCAAGCGCCGAGTTGCAGGCCCGAATACTTTAACCTTGAAAAACTTTGTAAAAGTATCTGAAAAGCTGTATTCTTTAGAATTTAAAAAGTTATCATTTTATTACACGAATTCTGTAAATTTCAGCGTTACATCCGGACTATTATCGTTCAAATGCAAATCGTGACATGATCCAGATGCTTTGAGTGCCTGCGACCAACATTTTCGGGGATGTTGACGAAACGGGGACAATGTGATACTTAGGAATGGGCGGATTCTATTTATTTGAAAAGTGCGAATTTTATGAATGAATGTTCCGTTGCAATCTATGATGGTTCAGTTGAGAGTTGATTTGATAAAGGTGAGCGTTGTTTATATTTTGAACTTTGCAAAAAAAAATGCGAGTAAGAATTGTGAATTTTCCTTGAAAATCTAGTCGACTCAGAAAGTGGGATGCGAATGAGAAACCCAAACCCAAAACGACTCAAATAATTTTTAGGCTCATTTTAATTCACTGAAATTTTCAGTGTGGTGTCCAGAACCGTATTTTTCGAAAACAAAGATTTTCAAATGAAGGTCTTTTTTTTAATCACAAAGGTTTCGTGTTTCTTCCAATTTTTCCGTATTTTTCCCGTTTTTCGATTTCGAACGGATGCAACCGACTCCCTGATGCAAAACTTCCTCCGAAAAACATTGAAAAATGAAAAATGATTGCAAAAAAAATCGTTTTCAAAAAAATAAATAAAAACAAATGGATTAGAAAATAAAATGCGGTTCTTCGTCCATTAGGGACATCCGGAACGTTTTTTCGCCATTTTCTGTTCTTTTCATTTTTTGAACCTCCTTTAACGATAACATTCCTTCCGAAATAAAAGTAAACGTTCTATTGAATCATTAAAAGATCACTGTCGAAAATAGACCCTAAAAAAGGTTTACGAGATGCTTAAGTTTCGGTATAAAATACCGACTGAATTTCAGGAGCAGCATCAGCTTTCTATGTTGCAAGATGCTTGTAGCATATGCATTCTTTGCCCTCATACAGGTATCACATTCCATGAGGATGCACCATGCAAAGGGCTCAATTTCTGATATGAAGAAGAAACATGGCTGCCCAGTGGGTTGGCGACGATTTAATCGTAAGCGAGGACCATGGTGCATCGGAACGTTCTACAGCGCGTCAGGAAAGTTGTACAATTGGTTTGAAGCTCAACGACAATGTCAGAGATATGGAGCAGTGTTAACAGGGATTGAAAATGGTGCGGAACGCAACTATATCAAGAGTAAGTAAGAACTCACACCCCTGATTTAAAAAAAACCGTTCCAGACTCCATAATGCCAAAATGGAAGCAAACACTTGGAATGGTTTGGCTCGGCGCGAAGAGAAACCCAGTTTGTGTGAAGCCGCATTGGAGTGCAAATATTTGTGGAAATAAAAATTTGGTCTACCAATGGTCCGACGGTTTCACCATTGGTACTCGAGGGTTCGCCTTCTGGACACCTGGTCAACCAGATGGGCTGGTTGATCGAGCGACGTTAGTTCTTTTGATCATTGATTCGTGTATTATTTTCGTTTAGACAAGAACAACAAAAATGCCTTACGATGTACATGGCACATAGGCAATATTCCCCAAGAGTTGGACAATTGGATGATCAATAGTAGGCTTTAGTCGGATTTAATTAGCTTAATTCGGATTTTAATTAGGGATTTAATTAATTTTTTCTTTTCCAGTTGCTCATGGAGGAACGATCAATGGAATCTTCGGGGTCTGGCATATGCATGCGGAAAACAACCATAAGGGATTTTAGAAAAATTGAGAAATGAAACCTGATAAATAAAATGTTTTTAAAAATTAAAGACAGTATGCCACTGTTTTCTTAATGTTAAAAGGTGTCGACTTGATTTATCAGAAATCCATAAAATTTAAAGTTCCAAATAAATTTGAAGTGTTTTCCAGATATTAAAAAAAAGATGAATTCATTGCAAGTGCGCCCCAATGAGAATAGACCAAGTTCGTAGTATTTATTTTGCAGACTAGTTTTCGCAGGTGGTCGTTTCTTGTTGTAGTCGTTGTTCATACAATATCATAGAACTTAGATTATTATTTTTAATATTAATGACGGCTCCACTGGTGTTAACAGGATTCAGAAACACATGGCCAACAACATGGCCAACATGGCCAACAACGTGGCCAATATATCACTCATTGATAATTTTTTCAATTAATAAATTTTTGTTTGAAAAAATATCGAAAAAAAGTGAATAACTTTCGGGACAACCTAATAATTCGGAGAAAAAATTGGATGTAGATGTCAAAACACCTTGTTAAAGGCAGCGTTTCAGTTAATACTACCTAAATTCTAGGCAAAAAATTTTAAAAAAAACCGAATGGGAGACGAGGTGGTTGGAAAAACAATACCAACATATAACTAAATTCACATAATTGTGTTTCGTGTCAATTCCGACCGCGTTGCACGATCCGGCGCGCATTCAAATTTTAATTTTTTTGCAACTTTGGACCGCTACTATGAAGCGTGAATTTACCGATATTTTTCGCATAAATGACATTGTGCTCACAAGAGAAAGCTTTAATTTTTGAAATTGAAATCAGGCAGGGTAAAATTAACTGAACCACTGTCTTTAAAAATGTGTTTTGACATCTACATCCAATTTTTTATACATGTTAGTACAATTTTTAAAATTTTGTTTAAAGTATAATAAAGAAAAATATTTTTCTTATCGAATGAGCTATGGAACAAGCAAAATAGTCTACTCATTCAAAAGTTATGGAGAATCAAACTTTGAAGTTTTTTTCAAGTTCGCGGTTTTTAGATGTCACAGTTCTACCATCAAAAATCGAAATTAGAAAAATGCCAAAGTTTCACAGTCTAGAGTGTTTTTTCACTAGGAGTGTTATGCAGAATTTCAGCGGATTATTCATTGGAACCTATTTTATACTAATGGTTTTAATTGTCTTATTAAGTTGTAAAAATGTGCCGACCGAACAATATCGCAATACTTAGATATGCCCGGGGGAACTGTGACATCTAAAAACCGCGAACTTGAAAAAAACTTCAAAGTTTGATTCTCCATAACTTTTGAATGAGTAGACTATTTTGCTTGTTCCATAGCTCATTCGATAAGAAAAATATTTTTCTTTATTATACTTTAAACAAAATTTTAAAAATTGTACTAACATGTATAAAAAATTGGATGTAGATGTCAAAACACATTTTTAAAGACAGTGGTTCAGTTAATTTTACCCTGCCTGATTTCAATTTCAAAAATTAAAGCTTTCTCTTGTGAGCACAATGCTCCGTTGACAGAAATCAAAAATTTAAAAAGAATATGATAGAGCGTTTGTCACTGATCATTTTTTGTTGAGACATCAAAGTCCTAACTCATGAGCTTAATGGTGAAAACTTGGATTTTTTCAGGAAAAAAAGAGTTTTTTCGACTTTTGGTCATGTCACAATAACTACGTGAAGGCTAGTTTTAGCATTTTTGAAATCTACGTTACAAAATACATATTGTGGGTGATATGTTGGGACTGATCGTCATATGAAAAATATTTTAGGCCCCGAAACATGAACCCAACTCAACCCACACGGAAAACAGATATTGCCATATCGAAAGTAATCTTTGTAATTTCAGCAGTAGCAACATAAATAATGTTAGATAATCGTTTATATTTATAAAATTGATAGTAAATTGTTTCCTCGATGCTGAATTTCCCAGGAAAAATCGAAAAAAACTGTGATTTTTTTAAACAATTTTTGGCGATTTGGCAAATATCGTTAGGTTTCTATAAAATTTCGCCCTCAAGCTTGCTGAAACTTTGAAAACAACTCAATTCATAATACATCTTTAATTCGTGATGTAAACTATTGGGTTGTACAGAAAGTTCGTAGAGTTGTCACATTGTCTTGCATATCGCAGCGATGTCTTTGCGTTTAGGAAAGGTCATATATTCATTCGATAGAGCTTGTTCTGCTCTACAAAACTGTGTTTTCGGTTTTTTTGGATAATTTAATTTTTCATCATTTGCAAGGCTCCGAAAAATGGACTACCCAGGAGGCAAAAATCAGCTTTTTCGACACCTGCTTTTCTTCGCTCTTCATCGAGCCGAAGCCGCTGAGGGACATAAGAAAAGTGTATTGAAAATGAATCTTAGGCATGTCTACTACACAGAAACGGTTTGCGAAGTTCAAAAAATCGCAGCGGACGACCTTTTCTAGTTTTCTAGGTTTTTTCCTTTTTTCCCTAGAGTTAATAGCATCTGAAGATGTAATTATTGACTTTTCTAGCCGGAAACTGAAAAGATCTATTTTTAAAATTAAAAATTTCGGAAAATTAAATTTTTTGCTAAAAATTCCTTGTTAAAAACTTTTGACGAAAATTTTGAAATTTTTCAAAAAGTTCTAAATATAAAAAAAAATTTTTCGCAGCAAATTTTTCAATCATTAAAAACATTTTTGAACTTGGCGCAAACGGAACATGAATAATTGAAAAGAAAACATGAACTCAACGTGAACTTTCACAAAATAATCAAAACGAATTAATCAATCTGATAATTATTATTGAAATTGAAATTCCATTGAAATTCCAACAAAAACATACAGAAGTGTGAAGAAGGGTTAGTTGTGATTCTTGAACTGTTCAGACAGGAATCTCGGAAAATATTCAATGAAGTTAAGAACATTTCAGATGAAGCTATTTCGCATCGCAGTCCTTGTGATTTGCATCTCGTCGATAAATTGTCTACTAACATGTCCAAATGGAATAGATAGCACGCAAAACTGCAGTAGTGGAACACCATGTCCGTCAGAATCGATATGTTATCGTAATGATAATGCACATTTTTGTTGCGGTAGTACAAACAAAATGGCTAAATAACAGAAATTATGCATTTTTCAGGAGCACTTGACAGGTTTTGCCCGACAAAAATGCATGCATTCAATTCGGAGGAAAACGAACATGGTTCGTATTTGTGGGGACCTTCTCCATCAACCGGCAACGATAAATGGTACAATGTTGAGCAGGGGTCTCAGATGATTGCATGTCGTATGTTCTATTAATTACAACTTTATCAAACCAAAAATTTTTCTTAGCATTTCCCAATTCATTCGCTTATAGTCTGTTCAAGGAATTGAAAGTCTTGCCAATAGGTTTGTTTTGTTTCTTTTTTTTTTAAAATTATGTTACAGTCCCTCGTTCGAGTATGGAAATAGGAAATCTCGAAAAACATTGTTTTTGTTCTATAGGTTTTCAAATATGGCAAAGAAGTTCAAAATGAAATCGAAATTGAAAATTTAGTCCCATTAAAAACAGTCGAGAACCGGCACTTGTTTAATCAAAATTAGGTCTGTGGCCTAGTTTTCATTAAAGGGGAACTTTACGGTGCTAATGAATGCAATTGGGATGATAATATACTTCATTCTCATTCCAAATCTTTTTTTAAAACTTTCTAAAACCACATAAAAGCCGAGAAACTGAGCTTCAAAACAATTGCCTACAAAAAGTGGCCACCTGGCCGAACTTTTTCCACCTACTTTTCCACATATTTCATTATTGTAACTTCAAAACAATTTCAGATTTTGATGCAAACAAAACAAGAACCTCAACACCGAAAGCGTGCATCAAGAATTCTGATTGTAACACGGACAATGACGAGTTTTGCGGTGCCGCCTATCATCCGACATTCCCAAACGAATTGGATAGAAGTGGAAAAGATAAGACTCCATTGAAATTTTGCTATAAATGTGAGTTATTTCTAGAATTTGAAAATAAAATCTAAAATCATTTCCAGTTCAAAAATTTGGATCCGCTAATGTGAAGCCAGTCATCACCGCCGACAAAGCAGAATTAACGGTATGCGAGAACAATTCGGATTGTTCTCCTTATGAAGGAATTGAAACATTTTGCTTCGTGAAGGAGACGAAAGTGCGTGTTGCGGAGATTAAAAGAACAAATAAGAAAGGATTTTGTGCATTTGAACAACCGAAAAGTGCACTTTGGTGGTATCTATTGGCGGCGTCAATCGTTAGCACTGTCATTTGTCTTGGGATGTCAATAACTTTTTACATTCTTCACCGTAAAAGCGTTTTGAAAGCAGCTGGACCGACGACGTATGGTCCGTATGGCATATATAACCCCGATGCACCAAGAGTTCTAACAACGGAGGATATGAAGAAACAGTGGGCAAAGCATCTGGCTGATTGGGAGGAGGATCAACGACGAAATGGGAAGAAAAAGTCGAATGTAAAAACGGAAGATCTCATCGAATATCACCGAAAGCTAGCGGTGAAAGATGAGAAGAGCAAAAAAAGAAAGATGGCGGCAAGACAAAAGAGACTAGCCGATGGAATGAATACATCTTCGGAATTATCGATGATATAAGAAATAAAGTCATTTTTGAAACAAAAATCATCGAAATATTACTTCATTTCTACAAGCATTAAAGAAGGACTATACCGAATCGGTAAAGATACTTGAAACAAATCAAAACCTCATATTCAGTTCATATTTTCTTTTGAAATGTTTTAAAAATTCATTTTCTAAAACGAGTTGTTTTAATGTGAATTTCCAAACATTTGGGGGCGGAGTCTATGTGCAATTAGCGCACTGTTTTGCATTATTTTCTTGTTTCCTGTAGAACGTATTTTTTATAATTACTATGACGATCTAAAGAAACTATGTCAAATGTTAAAGAAAAAATGAAGAACAAAAACAAAGAAAATCGAATTTTATTTATTTACGCGAACATTTTTGAGAAAATATTTTTATTCGAAATTCGAAAAAGCTGCCAGGAAGTTTCATTTTGACAATATTAACATAAATTTATGGACTTTTTTTATTCTGACATCGGCTCCGCTAGTTGTACGATACTCTCAGATAATGCGTGTTAAAATATTATGACTTCAAAGATGGTGCAGTTTTTTTCTCTGAGTTTTTGTCTATCGAATAAGCCCAAAATCATAAAAATTGACCAAGTTGTTGAAAAATTACAGAGCCGTGAAAATTGCCGAATTTCTTATTATTGTCCCACAAAATCGGCTTCATAAACGTGAACTTCCCTATTTTACGAAATAGTGTATGGTGAGGGATAATAAGACAACGCAACGCAACCCTCCCCATTGCCCTCACGCGTGGCGTGTCGATTTTTTTGACAGAGGTTTTTCACGTTTATATAACAGAATTTGTAAACAACTAATAGCAGCACATTTCCTTGTAGTTTGTAGTCTTAGCAGCGCATTTTTTTGTAGTTTGTAGTCTTAGCAGCGCATTTTCGTGTAGTTTGTAGTCTTAGCAGCGCATTTTCTTGTAGTTTGTAGTCTTAGCAGCGCAATTTCTAAAATGCCTATTTTTTTCCCATTTTGCTTCTTGAATTCGAAATCAACACGCAATTTTCGAAACACTTTCCCTCTCCCTCCCATTTCCTTTTTTTTGGCTGGTTGCCAAGGTAACTCTCAACTTCCCTCAAAATGCACACACTTGCTTCTTCTCCCTCTCTCTCAAACCGGATTATACCCACCTTACATAAAGCTTTATATTTTTCTCAAGCCTAATCCCCTTCCCCCTGGATTATCCCAAATGCTCAATTATGGTGCAATTTACATTTTATAATTTGTGTTGTTGATCCTTATGAATTCGCTCCCTTTATTTCGGCTAATCACGCTAATTAGTCTACCACTAATTAGTGAGCAATTAAAATGCTATCGATGTATCAGCCCGATTGATATCGAGTTTTTGGATGGCGAGGAGAGGAATGCGATGAAAACTGCACTTTTTACGAGGTTGGTACAACGTTTTGAGATACAAGTTGAAAACCTCTTTTTAAAAAACAATTACTCAACTTTGAGACTCAAACTGTATGCGCCTTTAATGAGTCGAAAATCCTATCCAAATTTCAGATACAACCTCCCAAAATCGCACGCTGAATGTTCCACCGGTGGTGGCAGTGACCTCCTCTTCCAAACCATTCAAAACGAACAGTGTCCTTCGCTAAACGACACTTGCGTCAAATTCACCTCCGTGTCTCAACTTGTCACGCGGAAGGGTGAGTACTATTGTATTATTTAAAAAAAAAAAGAGGAAACTGCGCTCTATTGAACCTACCGTATTCCTTAAAGGGACATAACAATTTTCAATTTTTAAAAATATTTAAAAATGGTTGGAAAAATTCAAATTTCAAATATCAAATTTGAATTTTCCCTAATTTTTATCAAATTTGAATTTTTCCCTGATTTTTATCAAATTTGAACTTTACATTTGAATTTTTTTTAAATCGAAATGTGTGAAAAATGCCATGTCCCTTTAAAACAAATGGTAGAAGCTCAGTAGAGCGCCGTTCCAACTTTCAACTTTCCCCCCTTTTTTCCAGTCCCCAATTACGACTCAAAACACCTCAGTTTCACCATCCGCGGCTGCTCTTCGACCCTTCTAAAACCCGGTTATCAATTCTCCAAGGATTCTTCCAGCAGTTGCAAGGACTGTCTATATCTCTGCGACACTTTTTTATGCAATTCTTCTCCATCTTTTCCACTTCTCACTGCATTTTTTATTATTCTAATAATAAATTCTCTATAAATGATAAAACCGGCATTAAAAATTAAAGTTTTCTTTTCTTTTTCAAATTGTACACATATTCAAATGAGATCAATGAGCGGCAATCGATTCCACTGTCGCTTCAATATACTTCTCGGTGTTCCAATTCTAAAAAAAAATAAAAAATCGTCATGAACCTTTAAATCCCCCTACCGTAAACACTCTCGGCACTGCACTATGCACACAAAGTACCGTAACCCTTTCATTCATCGACAAGTTGTGCAAAAGCTTCGGTGTCAAAAGGAAATATTGCGATTTCGCCAAAATTCCGTCCCCACTCCACAAATCCACCATAATCTCAAAGACTTTTCGCTCATTTGTCGGGTCCATACCTAAAAAAAGTCGAAAAATATTTATTCAGCACAAAAATGCTCTTAAAGACAACGTTCTACCTTGATTAATCTCATCCACACATCTAAAAGGTACCGGGCACAATTGCTGAAGGGCCAATAGATAAAGCATCGTCGAAACCGAGCGTTCACCACCAGATTGAACCTAAAATTGTTGACTTCTTACACTGAAAATCCAATTTTTAGAAAATCACACCTTTTGATCCAATCTTTTCAGCTTTTCCCCATTTCTGAACGACACCATAATCATGATTCCGTATTGTTCAATATCGAGCTGAAAATTAGAATTATATCGAAATTTCAGATTTATTTTTATAATTTTAATTTTAAAAAATGTGCAAAAATCGAATCTTAAAGTAGAATTTCTGAAAATTTTCAGAAAAATGTGAAGTAGTCGAATTTTCGAACCAAAGTTTCCGAAATTCACCTTAAAAACTGGTATTTTCACACAAAACATTTATTTTTAACAGAAAAAGCTTATCCTAAAGCCTAAATGTCTAAAATCCATTGGGAAAATCTTATATTTGAGACAAAATGTTTAGGAAATCCAACTTTTAAACATTTTGTCTCAAAATTAGCAATTTCTGTACGAATTTCAGACAATTTGGTTTTAGAATAATAGTTTTAAAAAGTATAAATTCCAGGTCTGTCTGAAAATCTTAAAATTTTCAGAACAATGTGAATTTTTCACTATTATTTTAAAATTTTGAGACAATTTCAGAACAAATGTGCAAACTGCGAATTTTCGAACCAAAGTGTCTGAAATTCAGCTTAAAAACTGGTATTTTCACACAAAAAACTTGAAAATGCTTATTTTAAAGCCAAAATACCCGAAATTCGTTCAGAAAATGTTAAATTTGAGACAAAATGTTTAGAAAATACAACTTTTAAACATTTTGTCTCAAATTTAACATTTCCCGAACGAATTTCAGACATTTAGGCTTTAAAATAAGCATTTTCAAGTTTTTTGTGTGAAAATACCAGTTTTTAAGCTGAATTTCAGACACTTTGGTTCGAAAATTCGCATTTTGCACATTTTTTCCGCAATTTATCTAAAAATTTGAAAAAATATAGTAAAAACTGCAGATTTTCAGACAAAATTGGAATTTCTCCTTAGCTACATAATTTTCGAGGCTCTAAATTACAAATCTTCTGAAAAAAAATTCTGAAACCCCCTTCCCCTCACCTCATTCTCCGCCACCTCCAAATGCACCTCTCCCAAGCAATTCAGCTTCAAAAACGCTTCTCTATAACTCTCATTAATCCTCTCAATCATCCCTTCCACCTTCTCCTTCCATTCCTCAATATCCTCTTTCAGCTTCTCGTGAATCGTTCCTTTCGTCTCCAGCAGCTTCTCCCTCTTCGAAATCTCCTCAACAAGCCGCTTTTGTGCAACTTCCATTTTCCTCTCGTCCTCCGCCGTTCCGTCCGTACTTTCCTCCACCATTCTTAAGCGGGTTCTCTCCGAAACTATCTGTTTTTCCACAATCTCCAAATCATCCGGTACATGCCCTTCAACAAACATAGCTCGGATCTTCTTCAACATCTCCTTCTCCTGCAAATCCATCTTCCCCTCGTTTAACGTCCTCAGCCCACACTTCTCTTTAAGCACATTAACAACCGCCCGTTTCTTCGTCAATTGCTCTTGAAGATTCCTTTCAATCCCTGCTTTAATATCGCGGCTCTCTTCCAACTTTTCACGAACTTTTTCAACATCTTCCTCCGCTTTCACATACTTCTTTTTCCAATACGTCTCAAACAGTGCGTACTGCCCAATCTCTTCACTAATCTTCAGCGCCTCCTTCTGCATTCCAACAACCCGTTCCACCATTTTCTTCGCAGCTCCGATCGCCGATTCCTGAACCTTCTCCAGCTCCTTTTCCTCCGTTTCCAGTCCAACATCCTCCTCTTCCAACATCTTCAACTTATCCTTCTCCCTCTCAATATTATTCTTAACAGCCATCAGAATATTCTTGCGATTTCTAAGCGCTGCTGCTTTCTGTTTCGTCACATCCCTTCCTTTCTGAATCTCCCCTCGCTTCCTTCTAATATCCGCCTCGATTTTTTGAATCTCCTTCTGAATCTCCTCCATTTCAGCCTTTTCCGAATTTTCATCCATTTTTGGCAACGCTCTTGAGAAGCACTGTTCGTTCCAGGTTCTTGGTTGACGCAATTGCGATTGATGTTGCGACACTTCACCCGAATATTTTGAAACAATGATTTGACTCTGAAAAATAGCGATTTTCATTTGATATTCAAAAATATGCGTTGTTCAGGTATATTTTCAGAAAAAGTGCACTTTTTAGATCTAAAAAAACATGAATTTTTCAGTAAATTCTGGAAACTGTAATTTTCAAACAATTCTAGAAAAATAACTCCAAGCAGCTCCAAATTTTCAAAAAAATATGAAAAATTCAGAAAATTCCAATTTTTAAAATTAAACTATTCCAAAAATCCATTTAGCTCCAAATTTTCGAAAAATCTCAAATTTTAAACCTGAAAAATTCACGAAAATTCATTTTTTTTAATTTAAAACATTTTAAGAACTCTTTTAGCTCCAAATTTTCAAAAAAAAAAACAAATTTTAAGCTTTAATAAAATTTAAAAAATGAAAAATTCTGAAAATTCATTTTTTTCTAATTTTTAAATTTTTAAAACTCATTTAGCTCCAAATTTTCGAAAAAACACTCAAATTATAAACTTTAATAAAATTTTAAAATTGAAAAATTCATTTTTTTTATTTAAAAAATTCCAAAAAATAATGTTAGTTCCAAATTTTCGAAAAATAATCAAATTTTAAATGTTTATGAAATTTGAATCTGAAAAACTCTGAAAATACAGTTTTTCTAATTAAAAAATTCCAAAAATCCATTTAGCTCCAAATTTTCCAAAAAATACTCAAATTACTCCCTTTTATTGAAATTTCAGATTTTTTAAACTAAAAATTCAATTTCCAAGGCAAACTGTTTTGAAAATTCAAGAAAAATCCATGACAATTCTGAAAATTTCTATTTTTCTAAAAAATCTAAATTCGAATTTAAACTTTTTCATTTTCAGACAATTTTCCAGCAAAAAATCTAATTTTCCATTTTTTTTCCTCAAAACTCACTCAAAATCCAAAAAAAAAACCCTCACCCTAATATTCGCACTCATAAAAACCGAATATCTCGTCTGCTTCAATTCTTCAGCAACCTTTCCCAAATCTCTTTCAATTTCAGCACCTCCTACCGGAATTCTACTAATCTGAAAAACTCAAAAAATTCAGCAAAAACTTCACTTTTTCAGACAAAAAACAACTCACACCAGCAACATTACAAAGATATTGTTTAAGCGCGTCCGGTGCGTCGAAGCTTTCCGAGACGAATCGTTGAAATCCAATCTGTCGTAGGTCGTCCGGCAATTTCGCGTCGATCACATCTTTATTGACCTAAAAACAAAAAAACATCGATAATTTACTATTTAACCATTTTTAAGCACCTTTTTCGAGTATTCATCGAAAATTCATGATTTTGTCTAAAACAAAATTTTGTAAATAAAATTTTTTGAATAATGGAAAATTGACTGGAAAAAATTAAAGTATCACTCTAAATTTTAAAATTTTGAGCAACAATTTAAATTTTCAAAAAAAATCTTTAAAAAACGAGTTAAATCAAAATTTTCAAACCAAAAAAATTTGTAAAAATCCAAAAACGTTTAGAATTTTAAAAAAAAGTATATTTCGACATTTTTCCTGATAAAAACGTCTGAAAATTCTCAAAAATCTGGAAATATTTAAATTTAAACCATTTTTAAAGTAAATTCAACATTTTTGTAGTTTAAAAGGTTTAAATTGTTTGAAAATATCGATTTTTTCACAAAACCTGTCCAAATCATAGGTAGGATAGTGTTATTTCAAAAATTCAGAGCTAAGGGGGCAAAACCTTAAAATTTGAAAAAGGTTAAGGGGGTACACGTTTTCAGCGCCTATTTTTTGCACAAAAATGGTTTTTCGTTCGAATCAAGAGCTTTTCTGAAAAAAGTTAAGGGAGGTACTACCGAAAACGAGCACTATCCCACCTATGGTCCAAATTACGTTTTAAAAATTTTACTTTCAAATTTTTAATTTTAAAAAATCGATATTTCTCACCAATTCTCGCCGAACAACCGTCGTATTAATCTTCGCACCACTACTATGCAACAACTTCTCATCATCCTTATTCGAGCACACAAATATGCACCAATCCCTTGCACCAATCGAATTTTCGATACATCTCGCCGCGTCCTGAGTTTTGAGAACCATCTAAAAAACACAATTATCGATTGATTATTGGCTTGAAATTTTGCAATATCTCACATGAATCATTGGAACATACACTTCATCGCGAAATTGATTAAAATTATGCGTATAAAACGCCCAGGCTGTCGCAGCATCTCTTGAAAACTTCATAACTTCATTCAATCGACGATTTTCAGCGTCTCGTTTTTCTTGGAATTTCTGGCGTTGTTCTGAGAAAATCTCGTTTTTTATTTCATTTTTTTGTAATTCGTAATTATTAGGTTTTGAAGCATTCAAGATTTCAAGCATTTATTAGTCAAAAAATAAATAAAATTACTGAAACCGCAAATTTTTAAATTTTAAATTTCAAAAATTCAAAAATCTTAAAATTCTGCTTTTTGAAATCCAGATGCGCCTTTATTACGGTAGCTTGGAGAAAGTTCAAAAGTTCTCGACTACTCAACTAAATTTTTAAGACGGAAATATTGTCAGCTTTCTGAAAATGTTAATTAAAAACTATTTACAAGAATGAATTACTGAATTTTTTAAAGAAAATAATATAAATTCTATATTTCTAGGATTCTTTTTTTTTAATTTACACGCTAAAATACATAAAATGTCAACAAAAAAGCAGAAGAACATTATTTTCTGATTTTTTGCTCAAATCTTTATGTTCTTAAACGCGTAAACTCAAAAATCGATGTCTAGAAACACAAAAATTTAGTTTTATATTATTTTTGTTTGGAAAAAACTGAGAAATTTGTATTTTTAACTTTTATTCGCGTTTGCCGAACACCGATATTATATGTTTTTTTTTAAATATAAAAATCCTTAAATTTAGTTCAGGATTTCAAAGTTAACAGACGGTCCGTGCAAGCTACCGTAATTTAAAGGCCCACCAGGATTTCAGGTATATGGTAGTTGTGGACTGCCATAATTATATATTATGTCTCATTTTAAGAGTCGTTGGAACCGGTTGTAAAACAAAAAATAATAAGACATTGGAAATTCTCAGATTTTTATGAATTTCAGTTTTCAGGTGATTCCCTGCAAGACACAAACGATTAAATATGTGTCCCTTTAAGCCGTTTCGTGGAAATAATTTGTTTTTCTGTCTATCTTTGTGTAAACAATTAGGGATGAGCCCAAGCGGACCAAAGCCCGAAAAGGCCGAAATAGCCCAAAACGGGCCGATTTAAGCTTTTCCATTTTTGACCCTTTTTTAAGCCCTTCCCTGAAAACTGCAATTCAAAAAATGTTGCTATTCAATTTTTGAAATGCAGCTTTTTCAAAAAATGATTTTTTTTTGGATAAAACTCACTATCTTTAATGGTATTCAAATCATAAGCCTTCTTATTCCTCTCATCTTCATCATTCCTCAATTCCATATCCATCTTCCGATACTTCTCATCCTCCTTCTTAATCTTCTCCATTTCCTCCTGATATCCTTCCAAATCCGCTTCCGCGTCCTTCATCTTCTCAATCAATGTGTCAATATTCGCTTCAACTTCATTCTTGTCATTTTCAACTTGTTCAAACTGTTGCCTTTTCTTCTCAACCTTTCGTTTCGCTTCTTCAATCTAAAAATCAATATTCTGGCTAAAATTCTTCAAAAAATGCAATACCTTACCTTATTTTTAATAACATTCTCATCCATCACCTGTCTAGCCGATTCCAAAATGTTTCGAGCTTTCGATTTCTGAATTTTGTTTTTTTTTTAGTTTTTTCAATAAATTCCATAAAAATAAACCTACCTTATCATGAATTGTTTCATAGGTTAATCTACCCTGCTGTTTGGCCCTTTTCACATCATCATAAGCTTTGTCAACCTTCTGCTGACAAGAATCAAAATCCTCTGAAGCTTCATCCATTTTCTTGGTTACTTCTTGATATTCTTTGTCAATTTCTTCATATTCCTAGAAACAAATTCAGATTTTTTAAATTTTCAAAATTTTAGAATATTTAATTTAAAATTTCAATTTTTCACTATTTTCTTTCTGAAAATTAGGAATATTTGAAATTTCTCAATTTTCAGATTTTTTCGTTATTAAATTCAAAATTTTAGAATTTTTAAAAGAAAGTTTAAAATTTGTTGCCTTTTTATTTAGAAAATTTCACTTATTTTAATTTTTCGTATTTTTCTTCATAAAATTTCAATTTTCAGATTTTTAGATCAAATTTTTCGAATTTGGTTAGAAAATTTCACTTTTTCATAATTTTCTTTACAAAATTTCAATTTTCAGGTTTTTTACATCAAATTTTTCGAATTTTGTTGAGAAATTTTCAGAAATTTCAATTTCCAGAATTTTCTTAACAGTTTTTTTAAAAATTTGTTCAAAAATTGAAAAAATACGATTTTTCTGTTTTTTTTTTTGTAAAATATAATATGGATCTCTGAGAACTCTTATCATTTTCAGAAAAATCGATATTTCTGCATAAAACTATATATTTCAGCATTTCTATATCATTTTTTCCGTCAAATAAATCCTAGCATGTATATCTTACCAAGATCGCTTTCCTCTGCTCCAACAACTTCAATTTAGTCATCATCTGCTTCTTTTTTCGATAATTCTCAACTCTGGGTTCAAGCAACGCGATATCCGCCTCTATGGACTTTACCGCTTTTTCGGCGGTCGAGCATTTGTCCTCAATTTGACAACTATCCATTCGGTGTTGGATCAATTGCTGGTGTTTGGTGTAAAGTTCGTCCGATGCTGCCTGAATATTTGAAAAATGGGGAAAAATCACATTTTAAGCTTCCAACCTTTTCTGTATTAAACAATAATTCAACTGGACTTTGTTCTGAGAAGCTTTTAACCTTATCTTGAGCCAGAAAGGCGCATGGATTATCGATTTGAATGTTATAACTCTTGCTCAGCTCTTTAATTTCATGTTGCGTGGTTATTCTATCATTCAATCGATATTCTGGTGATTTTCCCTCTCTTAACACCAATCGAAGAACTTGTGGACCTTTGGTCTTGTCAGCGCTGGAAAAAGTGAAAAAATACCTATTTTTTAAATAGTTAAGACTCACATAATCGCCTCTACATGACTTTCCGTACCACCAAATCTAATATACTCTGCGAGACGTTCAGAACGACCCAAACTCTTGGGACTACCCCCGAAAACCAAACAAATCCCACAAATGATCGAACTTTTCCCACTTCCATTGTGTCCTAAAATTAGGTTCAGGTTTTCGCCAGGCTTGCAGACTGTGTATTCATAGGTTCTGTAAAATTTTTTAAAAAATTATTTGAAAAGTTGTGAAATTTGCAAAAATTACAAAAAGTTATGAAATTCCAAACGTAGGATACTACCATCCGGGTAATTTTTCCATTCTGCTGGGAGATCGAGGTCTTCTGTAGGCATTTCTAAAAAAATGTTCTAATTCAAGTTAAAAATTTGAAAAATTAAAAAAAAAGCAAAAATTTGAAATTTTTATATTTTCCGCAAACATTTGATATGACGCGCAATTGCGGACAATGCGCCTCCAAAGATTGTGAACTACAGTAATTTGTAGTTAAAAATTGAAAATGAAAAACAAAAAACAAAAACAATTTATTGTTTGTTCAATGAATTAGACCGTCGGTTCTTGGTAGGTTCTTCCAAATGTAAACTGTTTTTCTCCTTAGAAACAACATGTTTCTCCTTGGAAGCAACATTTTTCTCCTTGGAACCAACATTTTTCTCCTTTGACATAACAGAACCAATAGTCTCGCGGGTTTCTTGTAAAACTTGAAAAGTGACTTTCTTCAGTTTTGCCATTTCTTCATCACTGTTTCGGTGTTCGCTGGAAAAATTCTTTAAAAATTTGAAAACCCTAAAAACCTAAAAACTTAATATCCGGCAGTTTCGCGTCCAACAGAATTTTCGCATCATCGGCGTTCTTCTGATTCTCAACAATTTTCTTAAAATCTTGGTAAGCTTCTGGTTTAGGTTTAGGTTTGTTTGTGTTGAACAAGCTTTCAAAATGGTTATCTTCTTGATAACAATCGCTCAATTTTTTGGTTATATTTTCAATTAAATTTGGGTTTGGCTCTTGGGCTCGAAGCTTCACAGCAAGTTGATCGATCTGGAATTAAAGGTGTACCTGCGTAGTATCGTATTTTCTGTATAATACCCTCGAAATCACAAATTTCATCCTCACTTTATCCCTTTTAAACCTTCTATGGATAAAGACAACAAATGCCAAATTTAAAACCGATACCACAATGCATCCCATTACCGCCCACCATGTCGGGCTACATATTGTGTGGCTAAAATGTTATTCTTTCGTTTTTTTAAAAGAAAATACAAACTAACTGATAAAATCTCTGAGACAGGGTGCATCCCGTAAAATTCATAGCTTCTGCCATTTTTAGTTCAAATTATGTTTATTTCAATTAAAATTTTTATATAAATGATATACTTTTGAGGCTGAACCTCTTTTACAATTTTTATTCGTGTTATTTCACGTGAAAATTCGAAAAAAATGGATTTTTTTGAAATCGAGTTACTGTAGTTTAAAGGCGCATAATTAAATTCATTTTATTAATTTTAAATTTTTGCAAGTCTAAAAACCAGATTTTTTAAACTGAACAGAACGTTATTTCGCATTTTACCGATTTCTCAATTTTTTCTAAATTCCTTGTTGATTAACGCAATTTTCATCTCACTTGTTCTAATTTTTATAAGAATCAGTGCTGTTTCGACAAAAAATGAACGGAACTGTAGATTAAAGGCACACAACACTAAACAAATATATTTGTCAAAAAATTCAGGTCTAAAATTTAATCCCTAATATTTTTTTATCGAAAAAAAAACAACAACATATATGCAAATAGTGGAATTTTTTGTTATTTTTTTCAAACACACCTTTGTTGTCAAACAAGGAAACGAGAAATTGATGAATTTTTGATAAAAGCAAAGTTTTTGGAGAAGCTTTGTCCTTTTATTGGAGACTATGATTAATTGTTGTGTCACAGTCCAAAGCACATTGCTATTTTACGAAAAAAATGTTTCAAACTTATTTTTTTTCTGATTCCCATCGTTTATTTCTTTGAAACGTCACCACCAACATCTACTCACTTTTCTTTCAATACTATCAGCAGCCGCCATAGCTCAGTCGGTTAGAGCGTGGGTCTAATAAGCCCAAGGTCGCAGGTTCGACCCCTGCTGGCGGCAAATTTTTTTCAAATTACTTTTTTTCTTTGCCAACCAAACATTAAAATATGGGTTAAATGTACGGAAATAACAGTATACAAATTTTTTTGAATAATCCCAATTTTTCTCCAAAAAAATTGCTTAAAATTCTATAAAGAATTGGGTAGTTGTGGCACTGCCATAAAACCACCCGTGACGACAACATTAATGATCAATTTCATACCAAAATCGCTACAATTTCATCGCGATTTGTTCTATATTTTTATGACCGATTTTGCAATTTTTCCCACACAAAAAAATAAACTTTTGGTTAATAATTTTATAAACCATTTTTTTTTGCTTGAAAATTGTATTTTTGACTGTGAATTTTTTAGAATATGGGTATCTCAACACAACTGATATTTATACTGGTTTTCTTCTATTCTTTTAATCTCTCAAGTTCTTTGGAAAATGATTATGAGCTGATTTTGGTGCACGCGGTAGGTTGGCTCAACCCAATGTTCTAAATCGAAGTTCAAGTTCAGATTTGGCGGCATGGTGATAGATCACCAACTGGTCATCTAAAGACGAGTGATCCAATTTCACCAGAAGAATGGGTGACTGGTGGCGGAGGGTATGGTGAATTGACTATGGTAGGATACTTTCAATTTCAGCTTTAAAAAAACTAACTTATAAAAAATATTTTCAGCAAGGTATGAAAGAACAATTTGAGCTTGGAAAACTACTACGACAAAAATACATAGAAAACGAATTTTCTGGATTTTTACACCCTTATTATGATTCTAGAGAGGTTCTAAATTCATGAATTTTTAATTTCTAATCCAATACATTTTGTTCCAGATTTATATCAGAAGCACTGATAAAAATAGAACAATAAATTCTGCAACATCCAATATGATTGGAATGTTTTCTGCCAATTATTCAACAGCTCGTGCTGGTTAGTTTGCCTGATAATGTCTATGCGGTTTCGACTACCCGTCTCCGCAGCCGCCATAGCTCAGTCGGTTAGAGCGTGGGTCTAATAAGCCCAAGGTCGCAGGTTCGACCCCTGCTGGCGGCAAATTTTTTCTTTTTTTTGCTTTTTGTTTCTTTAATCGTGTCTTTTAGGTATCGACTACCCAGACATTGAAGGCTGGCCCAAAGGATTTATGCCGATACCTATACACACTGATGATGATTGTGCTATAAACTCCTTCTGCCGATGTAAACGTAGAGACCAGCTTTTTGATATAGCTCATAGTGGGAAAGAATTTCAATCAATGTTAAATGATAAAAGATATATAAATCTGGTTGAAAAATTGACGGATATTTTCGGAGATAAATATGACTGGGAAAATATGTTCGAAGTTCTGGATTCCTTATTGATAGAGGTATTGATTTTTTGAAAAACATATGCGAAATAATATTCGTTCCAGAAAATCCATTTTCCTGAGAAACTGTCCAAATTCCAACTCCTGAATGAGTCCATGTTGGAAGATATGGAATTTTTCGATCGGATAACTAAGAAATTCACCGCCGGGCTCTATGATCCTCCAATTGTTAATGGAATTGACGTTCAGGCTGAAATTCGGAAGACAAGGGGTGGGCCAATGATCAACGAAATTGTGCAAAGAATGCGGTCTAAGGTAAATTGTGCCAGAAGTCCTATGAAATGTGATGAAACATCAAAATTATTAAAATATTATGTTTATTCGACGGTAAGGTTTTTATTTAATCAAAAAAAACTTTAAAATACTGAAACTTCTAGCATGATTATGCCCTAATGTCTCTTCTAGCAGCCCTTGGAATTGAAGACATCGTAGCAGGACGTGAAAACTATGGAATGTGGCCTGATTATTCAGCGACATTAATTTTTGAGCTATTTGTGAAGAAATCCGACAAGATGCCTTATTTCAGAGTATTTTAATAACACCTTATCTTTAAGCAAAAAAAACTTGTTTCAGGCGCTTTACCATCGAAATGCAAATGAAACATTCGAAGTAGTCACCAACAAATTGAAGAGTTGTAGTTCCAAAGATTTTTGTGAATTTAAATACCTTGAAAATCTTGCAAAATTATCCAGACCACCCATGCCTATGAAACAGGTACATTTTTTCTATTTTTTATTGCTTTCAAAAATCAATATTTCCAGTTTTGCGAAGTTCTAGTGTCCTCTGGTGCTTCTACGCGTTATTTCCTTATCATTTCACTTGTTTTTTACTACTGGTTGTGATTTTTGTTTAATTTATTGTTATGTTGCCCTATTTTTCTGAAAATAAAGTACTTTTATTGATTACAATAAAAACACGAGATTCGACAGACGATATGGGTATCCTATCGATATTTATACTGGTTTTTTTCAATTCTTTCAATTTCTCAAGTTCACTAGAAAGTGATTATGAGCTGATTTTGGTGCACGCGGTAGGTAGACTCAAACCATGTTCTATATATAAATTCAAGTTAAGATTTGGCGACACGGTGATCGCGCTCCAACCAGGCGATTAAAGAAAAATGACCCAATTCCTGCAGAAGCATGGATAACTGGTGGCGGAGGGTATGGTGAGTTGACTACGGTTGGTATTCCTTAATACTTACACTTTATTTGAAATAATGCGGTTTCAGAAAGGTATGGAAGAGCAATTCAAGCTGGGAAAGTTGTTGCGACAAAGATACATTGAACAGGATTTTGCCGGTTTTCTCCACCAGTTTTATGATTCTAGACAGGTTCAGACAGGTTCTTATCCAAACAAATTGATTTTGTTTAGATTTATATCCGAAGCACTGATAAAAATCGAACAATTAATTCTGCAAATTCAAACATGATTGGAATGTTTTCTGGCAATTATTCAACAGCGCGTGCCGGTTAGTTTCCTTGATAATGTCTATGCTGTTTCGACATGTGCTCTCCCGAGCCGCCATAGCTCAGTCGGTTAGAGCGTGGGTCTAATAAGCCCAAGGTCGCAGGTTCGACCCCTGCTGGCGGCAAACTTTTTTAATATTTTTTTTTGCTTTTTGTTCTGAAATCGTTTCTTGTAGGTATCGACTACCCAGATATTGAAGGATGGCCCAAAGGTTTTATGCCAATACCTGTGCACACTGATTATGACTGTGAAATAAACTCCTTTTGTCGCTGCGAACGAAGATATAAGCTTTTTGATATTGCTCATAGTGGGAAAGAATTTCAGTCAATGTTAAACGATACAAAATATATAAATATGATGGATCAATTGACTAATCTTTTCGGAAAAAAATATGATTGGTCAAATTTGTCTGAAATTTACGATGCGCTTTTTATAGCGGTAAAATATCGATGCATATGAAATGTATGTACTTAATTTTAAGAAAATCCATTTTCCTGAGAAACTTGCCAAGAACCAACTCCTCAATGAGTCCATGTTAGAAGATTTGACGTTTTTCGATCGTAAAGTTAAGAAGTTTAGCGCTGGACTCTTTGATCCACCAATTGTTAATGGAATTGATGTTCAGGCTGAAATTAAAAAGACTAGGGGTGGTCCAATGCTCAACGAAATTGTGAAAAGAATGAGGAATAAAGTAAACTGTGTCATAAGCCCAACAAATTGCGAAAACACCTTAAAATCATTGATATATTATGCGTATTCAACGGTACAGACACTCATTGACTCGAAGCATTAAAATTTCCAATTTTTTAGCACGATCTTACCCTAATGTCTCTTCTAGCATCCCTTGGAATTGAAGACATCGTAGCAGGCCGAAAAAACATTGGAGAATACCCCGATTATTCAGCTGCTTTGATTTTCGAGCTATTTATGAAGAAATATAACGAGATTCCTTATTTCAGGGTACATATATTTTTTATAAGTAACATCTTGTCTTTAACAATTTTTTCCAGTTACTCTATCATCGAAATGCCAATCAAACTTTCGAAGTGGTTACCAAAAAATTGAAAAATTGTAGTTCCGAAGATATTTGTGAATTTAAATATCTTGAAAATCTTGCTAAATTGTCAAGACCACCCATGCTTATGAAACTGGTACATTTTTGCTATTTTTGCTGCTTTAAAAAATCAATATTTCCAGTTTTGCGAAGTTCCGATCACCTCTAGTACCTCCGTTCATTCTTTACTAATGATTTCACTTATTTTGATCTTTTGATTAATTTATTGATTTTTTAAAAAAATATTTTTTTCTGAAAATCAAGTTCTTTTATCGATTGAAATGAAAAAAGAACCCACGTTATTTAAAATAATATATTTTAATGCAAATGTTCCTCAAAATGAAATCCCATCATTCTTGTTAAAACAGGATATGGGTATCTCAACGATATTTATACTAGTTTTTTTCAATTCTTTCAATTTCTCAAGTTCGCTGGAAAGTGATTATGAACTGATTTTGGTGCACGCGGTTTGGCGGCATGGTGATCGCACTCCAACCAAGCGATTAAAGAAAAATGACCCAATTCCGGCAGAAGCATGGGTAACTGGTGGCGGAGGGTATGGTGAATTGAGTACGGTTGGTGTTCAAAAAATACTTTATTGACCAATAAACTTTATTTGAAATACAGCAAGGTATGAAGGAACATTTCGAGCTCGGAAAACTATTACGACAAAGATACATTGAAAAGGATTTTGCCGGTTTCCTCCACCCGTTTTATGATTCTAAACAGGTTCAGACAGGTTCTTATCCAAAAAATTGATTTTTTTAGATTTATATCCGAAGCACTGATAAAAATAGAACAATCAATTCTGCAAATTCAAACATGATTGGAATGTTTTCTGCAAACTATCCAACAGCGCGACCTGGTTAGTTTCCTTGATAATGTCTATGCGGTTTCGACCAGTGGTCTTCGCAGCCGCCATAGCTCAGTCGGTTAGAGCGTGGGTCTAATAAGCCCAAGGTCGCAGGTTCGACCCCTGCTGGCGGCAAACTTTTTTTTTTTGCTTTTCGTTCTGAAATCGTTTCTTTTAGGTATCGACTACCCAGACATTGAAGGATGGCCCAAAGGATTTATGCCAATACCCGTGCACACTGATTATGACTGTGCTATAAACTTCTTCTGTTCTTGCAAAAGAAGAGAACAGATTTTTGATATAGCTTATAGTGGAAAAGAGTTTCAATCATTATTAAACGATAAACGATATATAAATCTGGTTGGAAAACTGGCTGAAATTTTCGGGGGGAAATACGATTGGTCAAATTTGTATGAAATTTACGACTCGTTTATGATAGCGGTATGGTCATTTAGAATAAATTAGAACTTTAGAAATTTCAGAAACTCCATTTTCCCGAAAAATACGCCAAAATCCACCTCCTAATCGAGCCCGTATTCAAAGATTTGGAATTTTACGATAGAACATTTAAGAAGTATGCCGCTGGTCTGTTTGATCCACCGATTGTTGATGGAATTGATGTTCAGGCTGAAATTAAAAAGACGAGGGGTGGATTAATGGTCGACGAAATTTTGCAAAGAATGCGCTCGAAAGTAAATTGTGAAAAAAGCCCAACAAAATGCGACACTTTTCCAAAATTACTAAAATATTATGTTTATTCAGCGGTAAGAGATTTGTCACAGACATTGGAGCTAAAACAAAATTCGAATTTTTCAGCACGATTTCACCGTGATATCAGTTCTCACAGCCCTTGGGCTTGAAGACATCGTTGCCGGGAAGGAAAACAAGGGGGAATGGCCTGATTATACAGCGACGTTGCTTTTTGAGCTATTTGTGAAGAAATCTAACAAGATGCCTTATTTCAGAGTATTTTAATAACACCTTATCTTTAAGCAAAAACAACTTGTTTCAGGTGCTGTTTCATCGAAATGCAAATGAAACATTCGAAGTGGTTACCAGAAAATTGAAGGGTTGTGCAGACTTTTGTGAACTGGAACAACTAGAAGAAATTGCGAAATTGTCAAGGCCACCCATACCGATAAAAAAGGTATATATTCCAATTTTTTCTACAAAAAATGTGGATTTTCAGTTTTGTGAAGTTCCAGTAGGTGCTTCTTGGAAAGTTCATCTTCGAAATTTCTCGAGTACTTCTTCGAAATTTTTTATGCTTATACCATTACTGATTTTATTTGACAGGTTTCAATAAATTTAGTTTTATTTTGTGCCGCTCATTTTTTTTTCGAGAAATTTATATATTTAACATCAAATTATCAAACTCTGCAAAACAGGTTTTCATATGATACTTTGATATTTAAACGGTTATAAAATTTCAACATTTTGTGACCTCAATTGTTTTTTTTTGGAAAATCCGATTTTGTTAGGTTTATTATTTGTTTCAAGAAGGTTCGAACAAACTTCAAAGGTTCAAAAAAACAAAAATTGACCTCGAATTGATTTTGTGGCAGAACACGAATTCGTTGAGGAAGTAAGTTTAATTAGGAACACTTTTGCAATCATAATATTTTAATTTGTAAACTCAAAGGGGTTTCCATGGTCAAACGGAATCTAAATTTAAAAAAAAACCAAAAAACCAAAACGCCTCAGGCTGTCGAAATCATCTCTAAACAGTCAGGGATATGCTCAATGTTTTCATCACAGGCAGACGGAGGAGGAATCGAACCCACACCGTCGTTCCCACAGCGCGCAGAGAGTTTTACCACTGCGCTATGCTTGCACTTGTGTGAGGGGTGGTAAAGGCGATAGACATGTGCGCCGTTGGCAGCTAGCAAGAGGTAGTGAACAACTTTTCAATGTCAATGGTTAAGAAATTCAGTTTTCATTAAAAACTAACAATTTTATTCGATTTCAACAAATTCAAAGAAAAAGAAGATAAGAAACAAAAGCATAAATAACCCGATTATCAGATAAGTATGAAAAAATTCTAAAAATTATGAATATTCTTCCAATTTCGGTAGATAAATCACCCAAAGAACCGTGCCAATTGCCACAATAATACCATTCCAAAGCCAAAGGGTTGCAAATCCGTAGTAGGTGAAAACAGAAGACGCATAAACTGGTCCAAGAATTAGAACAATATCTTCTGCCACAATCATGGCGCCTTGCATAACACTCTGAAGAAAAATTAAGAATTTTAAAATGGGGTTTTAAAGAAGAGGCTCTACCTGATTAATAGCACCAAGACATTTTGAATAAATCGCATCCAATGCTACCATTGCCAACGGAATTCCAATACCCATGACTAGTGCCATAACAACTAAGAGAACATAGGGATTTGGAGCCCAGGATTCACCACACCAGCTGTAATCTGCTGGTTTACAGCCGATATCATCGGTTGCTGAAATTATTCATCTTAGGGGTTCTATTTCAAGAAACCAAACCATTATAAGGTGCGACCAAAGTGCTGACCGGTTTCCAAGGGTATGCGAAAATGTACATTGAAGCGAAGATGATCATCCCGACGAGGAAAGCTATTCTTTGGGGGAAGCTTTAAAGATGGATTTGTTTTAAATTTGCGAGTTTAGAAATCCACTTACACTTTGCCTAACTTGCAGAAAAAGTAGAGTACTGCAATGGTGACTGAAAGGGCGCCTACACATCCCATGCAAAGAGAAATGGCGAGGACTGTTATTTGACGAGGCCAGCCGTAGTTGGTGATGAAGAATATGGAGGCTAGGCTGGAAAAATTGGATTTTTAGTGGACAGCCAATCTTTGAAGTAAAGTAATCACATTTCAAAACTTATAAATTTCAATTGTTTCTATATTTCTGAGCTGGAAATCATTCCGGCTTTCGAATGATGTATAGAAATCTCAAAAAATCTAAATTTTTAAATTTTGTTCCATGGAAAATCCCATATTTCGAGGCCTTTACCAAAACAAAACCCAAAAATCTTTTCATAACGAAGTAGACCTGTTTTTCAGCTTTTGGAAAATATATAATATCATCTTATCACAATTAGAATTGGTTGAGAAAATCCAACTTTTCAAATCTTTGGGTTTTGGGGTCTTTGGAATTTCCGGTGCCAGCTACTCTGCTTCTCTGACCTCTCCGATTTCCTAATACCCTCTCTCCCTCTCTCTGTTATTGAGGAATTTAGAAAAACTGGAGTATTCACTTTTCAAAATTGAAGAAAATTGAAAATTTTATCATTTTTGGGCTGGAAATGTTTCGGGCTTTCGAATAAAAGCCTAACATATGGATTTTGTTGCTATTTTTAGAACACCGGCACTTAAAATGCACGTTTTTCCGATTTCATCCCAACCGAAGGACAACAATTTGTGCACCATTTTGTTTGGAGAGTTCGAAGCTTTTAGAAAATGTATGAATTTCTTAAAAATGTCCTGGATACTATACTAAAAATCGAGTTCTAAAAATCGCTAAAAATAGTGGTGCGTTACGGAACTTTCATGTTTCCTTTTTTGGAAGTTCTCTTCCTTCTTTTTCACCTAACGGTCAGACGCGCTCTATACTCTTCTTCTCTGCCTCTTTTTCGACTCTCCAATTTTCTGCTTCTTTTCTTGAAGTTTAACGAAGAAAAACGTCTGTAATCACTGTTCAAAATGATCGAAACTTTAAAATTTTCAGATTTCTGTTTTTAAAATTTTCTGGCCTTTCGATTGAGATCTCAACTTTTTGATTATATGCCAACTTTTGAAAATGTTCTCGAAAAACTCTGAAATTTTCAAATTCATATTTTTTGAAACTCTGAAAATTTAAAAAATCCTAAAAGCTCGTGATTCTAGCTTTCGAAAAATATGCCAAAAGTGCGGGAAATTGCAAGGATCGAGGGAGAAAATGGAAATTTTCAGATTGCTGTTTTTATGATTACAATTTCGCACGAATCATCATGAACCTCATGAAGTCTTTTTTGCTTATCAATAGAGCGCACTTGTATTAATCTTTTTCACGTCTACGTTTTATACAGTCTATCGTCTAGTTTTCAACTACAGCTTCTAATTGTAAAGAAGCTCAACTTCTGAAAATTTTCCGGGCCAATGGCTTTCGAATAAAACCACCCACGTCGTTAAAGTCACAACCGACACCGTCATCACCGCCTTCATAACCCAACAAAGTATCATAATCGGCCAATTGAGGTTCATTTTTGAAACCGATGTAATCCTGGACTTCATTCCTTCTAAGGACATCATTGACTTGTGGGTGCCTTTAAAAAATTGGATATTTTCAGATTTTTAAAAATTCAAAGCTTACTCAATTTTCCCTTCGCTTTTTTGGGAAGCTCCTTCAAAAAAATGAAAATAATCGCAATTGAGATGAAATTTGTTGAAGCGGCCACCCAGACAGGTGCAGAATAAATGTGGAATCTGACATTTGGGAAAATTTCAAATCCCGGGTAGACAATGCCGGTAAACGCTGTCTGAATCACTGAAAATCGATGATTTTTCTTGAATTTTTAGAAGCCACCCAGAAAACTCACATGGTCCAATAATAATCGACAACATAGTCGCCGATGTGATCGCAGAATAGGCTTGTGGACGATCCTTGGGCTCTGAGATTGCAGCGACATAGGCTCTTAGAATCGAGCTAGAGCTGGCAGCGATTCCGAAGAGGATATAGCAAGCCATCATTACGTATCGACGGCCATCGATCACAAATTCCACACATAGATACATAATACACGCGAAGAAGGCGATGAATCTTCCAACGATTAATGGAAGTCGAAACGATTCCGATCGATAAGTCCATACGGCGAATGCAAGCGCGGCGATGGCGTGAAACGCTTTTGAGGCGGCCGTCGCGTTTCCGAAGAATTGTGCATCGGCTACTTTGTCGATCTGGAAAAATTGTTAGAAAATTCTAGATTTTCAATTTTCTAAATGCACACTTACAATTTTCAAGTTGAAAAGTTATAGAATTTTATTTTCAAACATTTTCATCTTTAATTGGGTAATTATCCTTAATTATCCAATAGTTGCAATTAGTGCGGTTAAAATTACTCAAAATATAGAGAATGAATTTTCGGAAATAAAATTGAAATTTCAGAATTAATTGCAAAAAATTATTTAATTATGGTTAATAATCCTAATTATAGAGGTTTTTCTATAAGATGTTAATTATTGAGTAATTATTTCATAGTTATGCGTTAACTGCCAACTTAGTTGATAATTAATTATCTAATTATCACTTATATCTAATAAATCAAGTCCACAACAATTTTTATCTTATTTAATTGATAATTAATTATCTAATTAGTGATGATTATCAAATATGAATTATTTATCATCCAATTATCAATTTTTCTAATATTCTGAAACAAATAAAATTGACAGTAAATATTATATTAATTATTCTAATAAAATTAGTCTTAATTAGGCTAATTAGTATCAATTAGTCTAGTTAGTCTAATTAGTCTTAGTTATAAAAATTAGTTACTTTGATACTATGTGAATGTTTTGAGAATACTTAACTTAAAATCGACAGAGCTAAAAATATGGTAAATGTTAATTAGAATCAACCGAGATAATTACCACTAATTATCAAATTTCGCATTATTTACCCTAATACAATAAAAATCGATAACCATTATTCTACCTTTTTTTATTTATAATTAATTACCTAATTAAGGTTAATTATAATTTTTCAGAAATTACTGGTTAGAAACTTTAAAATGTGTTTTCTAATGGTAATTAACAGTAATTAATTAGATTTCGTAGAGTCCAAAAAACGACCAACCTCATTCATGTACGCCCATTCACTCATCCCAACAACCGTATTCTCAACAGCTGCGATAAAAGTCACAGCAGCCGCGATCAGAATCGCCTTCCAATCTGTTCTCATAGTCCCATCGTTCTGGGAGCTCCCCGAATCCTTGCTAGATTCGATATCTGGAAATAAAGGTAAAAACGGGCGTTAAAGACAAGGGATGGGATACCTTGAAATGTTAATTTCGACGTATGCGTCGCCGAAATCGCAGCGGTTTTCGATGTTACCATTCTGCGGCTGAAAAAAATGTGGAAATATTTGGGAAAATATATTTTTGAACGAAATATTTTGATTTTTTAGTGTAACGAGGAAGAGGAAAAAAAGCTCACAAAAACAAATGTTTGAATCATATGAAATTTATCCTTAAAAAACACATGGGGGATTATTAATATACCGGTTTTCAGTTTAAAAAATATATATTGTTTTTTTTTCAAAATCATAAGTACAAAATCGTCATTTTTTTAATCAAAAATCTTCATTTTAAAAAAAGGTCACAAAGCGATTCATGTGATTTTCATTGAGATGAACGTTCTGTTAAAAAGTTTTCTTTATTTGTACCCGGCAAAAATGAAGAAAATTCGAGAGTGGTTGTGGCCAATTTGTAGGTGTTTAGAAGGGGAGATAAGATTAGGGGTAATTTGGACCAAAGTACAGTTCTTGGAACGGTTCCAACAAATTGGTTAACAGGCGTTTAGTTGGCGTACACGCTTGATGAAGCACTTTTTATTGTAATGATATTTGGAAAAAATTGTGACATCTAATATGACGAAAAATTGCGGAAATATTTAAAAACATAGGATTTGACGAAAAATTGCAGATATGTTGGAAAAATTCAAATTTTTCCAAAAGTTTCAGAAATATTTAAAATCTAAGATTTAACGAAAAATTGCGGAAATATTTAAAAACATAGGAGTTGACGAAAAATTGTGGAAATATTTAAAAACACCGAATTTGACGACAATTTGCAGATATAATTAAAAACATCAGATTTGACGAAAAACTGCAGAAGAATTTTAAAAATCAAACTTTTCCCCAAAAATTTCAGAAATATTTTAAACATAGAATTTGACGACAAATTGCAGATATATTGAAAACATCAGATTTGACGAAATATTGCAGAACAATTTTTAAAAAATTGAATTTGAAGAAAAATTGGAAAACATCAAATTTGACGACAAATTGCGGACATATTAAAAAACATAAAATTTGACGAACAATTGCGGAAATATAAAAAATATGGAATTTGATGAAAAATTGCTGAAATGTAAAATGATAAGGAATTCGGCGTTAATTGACAGAAATTTTTAGAAACACCGAGTTTGACGAACAATTGCCTAAAGTATATATATTTTTTAACATAAAATTTGACGCCAAATTTCACAAAAACATTTAGAAACATCGAATTTGACGACAAACTGCGGACCACATATTTAAAAGAAATCAGAAAATATTAATTTTGGAAAAAACATCAAATTTGACGACAATTTGCGTACTTACAAAAACTGCGACTTCAGTCTTCACGACCTATGGAAATTGTCGTCAGATTCAATATTTTCTGAACACATTTACGACAATTTTACGACAATTATCGTACCTGAGAAAAAAAAACTGATCACAACACAAAGGTCTATTACCTATCTCCTAAAAAATTGACACTACACCTTCTCCTGTCGCATTTACACTCTACATCTCCATTCCTACAGTACTATTTAAATTCTGGCGGGACGGGAGTTCCCTAGAGCACGCGAGCAAGCCAACGTTTTGGGAGATAAGTAATACCCAAAAAAAATGAGGAACTCATAGAAAATGTCCGCAAATTGTCGTCAGATTCGATGTTTTCCCCCCAAAACATTTAGCATGTTTCCCCATAACTAGGAATTTTCAATACCTATTTTTTTGTTATTGAAAAAAACTAGCTAATTCCCCTAATTACGTCATTGAGAAAACAAAAAGCAAAAATCTAAATTTGTATGTAAATAAATAATTGTTGGCTAGCTACAATTTATTTTCCAGTGACAAAATAAATTTTCAACAACAAAAAAAGCTGCAAGAGAAAGTCCTAAGATCTTTCCAAACACCTGTAAACGCCAAAAAAAGAGGAAAGATGACCGATGTTAGCCACACATGCTACACAAATTGTGGTTTGTACGGAGAGAGGGAATTTAAAAAAAATGAAGATGGGAAACAGGTTGTCCATCCCCCAAAGAGGGAGGAGGTTGGGGAAAAGGATATCTTTTCAATGAATTCTTCAATACATCATTTTCATGAATGTTTCTTTTTGAATTGCGAAGTTTTTTTTGCTGTCAATTATGATTTATAACCCAGTTACTTTTAATTTAGTTTTTCGAATTGAATTAGATTAGGATTTCCCAGAAAAAAAAAGAAAGAAGAAAGATGCATTTAATTTGACGACAAATTGCGTACTTCTTCCATTTTTTAAAAGAATTTTACGTTTTTGAGACCAAAGTTCGATTCCAGGGGGTCTTTTTTCTTTGACGGTATATTGCGGATTCACTCAAAAGTTCGTGATTTTTAGAAAGCATCGAATTTGACGATAAATTGCGTACTTTAGAATTTTGTATAGTTATTCTTTAATTTTCAAGAATTTCTTCAAAATTTTTAAATTTTCTTTAACGAGATATATTTGCGGACTTAATCAAAAAATTGGGATTTTCAGAATGCATCGAATTTGACGAGAAATTGCGGAATTTCGAAAAATATTAAGTTCAATAAAAAATATTCTAAATTTCTTCGAATTTTTTGGGATTTTTTCTAAAAAAAAACACATAGAATTTGACGAAAAATTGCGGAACTAGAAATTCTTTAAAAAAAAAACACATTTTTGAACGAAAAAAAAACAAAAAAAAACAAGATTCTCAGCAAAAAACAATATTGCGAAAAAAATCGCATTTTTAAACAATATGTAAACATTTTGTATGTGTTCAATTAAAAAATTGTTGAACCAAAAAATAGTTGCTGTTTTATTTGTTTTTTTATTAGTGATCAAAATGATCAAGACCATAATTTGGAGATTTTGGGGAATTCGGCGAAAAATTGAAAAAAATTGTTTTTTGAACCCGAATTTTGCTGAAATTTAGAAGAACAAAAAATGATAATTATGCAGTCAAGTGAAAAGTGATTTTTGGAATATTCAGAAAAAAAATTTCGAGGAGGGTTTTTTCTGATAGCATTCTTTGGTATTAACGTAAAAGAAAGTTAGAAAGTGAACCAGAGGGCAATTAAAAGATTTTTTAAAATCTCGGAATTTTTTAAAAAACCTAACACTTCCAAAAATTAAAGAAAAATCTAAAAAATTTTTTAAATCTTAAATTTTCAAACAATTTTTTAAAACCGCTAAAAAATCTGAAAATCTGATATTTTAAATTTTAATAACATATGTGAAACATTTAATTTTCCAAAAATCAAACAAAAATCAAAATTTTTAAAATCTCTAAAAATATTTGAAAATCTGAAGTTTTAAACTTTTATAAAATAAATGAAACATCTAAAATTTTGAAAAAATTAAACAAAATATAAAATTTTCCAAAAATTTTAAAAAATTTTAAAAATCAAAAATTTTAAAAATAACTAAAATTTTCAAAAAAATTTTAAAATCTACAATTTTCAGAAATGTAATAAATCTATAATTTTTTGAATTTTAAAAAATTAAAAATCTTCATTAATTTTAAAAATCTTAAATTTTTATAAAATTTAAAAAAATCTAAATTTTAAAAAAATCTCTAAACAAATATATGAAAATTTGTAATTAAAAAAATGAAAAACTAAAATTATAAAATTCCAATTTAAAAAAAAATTAAACATTTTCATTAATTTAAAGACAGCTGATCAGTTAATTTGACCCTACCCGGTCTTAGTTTCAAAAATTAGAGCGTTCTCTAATTAGTATAATGAAATCACACCGATAAATACACGCTTCATAGCAGCCGTGCAAAGTTGAAAAAATCAAAATTTGAATTCCCGCGTGTCCGTGCGACGCGGTCGTTGTCCGTGCAACGCGGTCGGAATTGGCGCGAAACACAATTATTTGAATGTGGCTACATATCGGTATTGTTCTTTGGACCACCCGGGATCCCATTCGAATTTTGATTTTTTGCCTTGAATTTGGATCGTGTTAACTGACAAGCTGCCTTTAAAAACAAGATTTTTAATAAACCTTTTCAAAAACATTTTAAAATCTGACATTTTCAGAAATTTAATAAATCTATAATTTTTAAAATTTAAAAATCCAAAATGTTTTAAAATGAAATATTTTTTTTAAATCTTAAATTTTAAAAAATTTTAAAAATCCAGTTTTTTATAAAATTTAGGAAAAATCATATCTGGAAATTTAAACGTGATTTAAAAATAAATTTTCAAAAATGCTGATTTTCTACGAAAATTGAATTTTAACCAAGTACGCAGACCACCCTGAAAACAGTGCCAATTAGTAACCACCTTTAAAATAAACTTGGACAAAACAATTAAAAATTAAACACTAATTGATGATTTGAAATTTTTAACAATTTGCATTTTTTTAAAGCTATTCTGAAATTAAACCGTGGAAATCTTAAATATCTGAAACTGTTTGAAAACTTCTGAAATTTTTTAAAATCAAAAATTAGCAAGCCGAGACCGAAATTCCATCAAATTTTTGGGGTTTTTCATGTTCAGTCTGCAAAAAACAATAAAAATCAAAAATCATCTTTCCAGACTGTTTCAGACAAAACAACATGTTAAAAAAATCAAAATCACAAACTTTTAAATCGACTTAACAAAAGGCCAGAAAACATGTTAATGTAACTTGTTTTTTTCTAAATTCCGATTTTTAGTCTAAATTTTAGACAATTCTCACTTAACTGCGAAGTTTATATAGAAATTTTTCGGAAAACCTATAGGAATTTAAAAGCATTTTGAATTTTAAAGAATTTTGAATTTTAAAGAATTTAAAGAATTGCCTTTTGATTTTTGTATTTTTCGCTTTTTCAATTTTATGAAAAGAAATGGTCTTTTTCAAAGAACAGAAAAAAACAAGTATACTGTTTCAATAAAAAAAATGTCTAGACTTAAAGGCTAAAAAACATTTTTTAAAGGTCCAAAAAATGTTTTCTTGGCATCAAAATTTCGGTTAGAAAATCTGAAAATTACAACTGATAAAAAACAATCGAAAATCTACGGGAAAAATGGTGGCCGAAAACCAGTTTTTCACAGCATTATTATGAAAAAAAATGGAAAAAATGCGATGAACTTTGAAATATTTACATCTGGGGGGAAAATAGGGGGAAAACATAACGTAACAAAAATATTGACATAATCTCATCGTTTTCTGTTTTCAAAGAAAAATAGAGGCTTTTTCGCCAATTTTTTAAAAAATTCGGATCATTGAACTCTGTTTCGTTTCACTGACCGTACAAAAAGTTGGTATTTATATGAAAAGATATGCTAATTTTTATTCAATTGGGTGGTTTTTTAAAATGGGAACGTAGAATACATTATTATCATGATGATTCACGGATAATTCGCTGAACATTTTGTGATTTGTGGCGTTGGTTTGTTTTGGTAATTAGTGGTAATTAATATTAACAATTGTCTAATTTGCAGATAATTAGGGTTGTTAATTATTTACTTAACAATTGCTTTAATTAATACGTTATATTAATTCAAGTATCTTCTTTTATTCAACTATTTTCTTAATGGACCAATTAATTCAATAATTTTTAAATTTTAACTTTAATTAGCATTAATTAGCTGTACATTTTCAATTAATATGTAAAAATCAAAAATGTACCAATTAATATGTAAAAATCAAAAATGTATCATTTATCTAATTAGCCAATTACGAGCCTAATTATCGAAAACTTGGTAGCTTAATTTTCAAATTTCAAGTTTTATTAATAAACTTGTTTTTTATTAAAACTAATCAGTGATAATTAGTAATTAATGGCAATTAGTGATAATTAGCATAAATATTGTATATTAACTACATAATTAACTAATTATCATTTATTAATTTGAATCAATTGAAAATTTTAACACTAACTATCAGGTAATTACCTAAAATGCAACAATTTAAATTAATGTTATAAATTTATCAATTATCTAATTAACCAATTGAAAACTTAATTAACTTTGATTCTAATTCTTTAATAAAACCGCAATTTTGATTATAAGTGGATAATTAGATTAGCAAATTAAATTTTAAAAACTATTTTAAAATGAGTGCCTAATTATTAATTAATTGATCAATTAACAAAATATTTGAATAAACGATGATACTTGAATTAATTTTACAAAAAGCCATTCTAATTGGACAATTAACAACAACAACAAGTATCTCAAAAACCCCATAATTATCAACTAATTATACTATTAATAACGCTAATTATCACTAATTAACAATTATTTGAAACACCTAGTTTATTAATAAAACTATATTTAAAAAAAACTGAAAATTTCCAATGAAAAAGCAAAAATCAAAAATATCGTTGTTTATTTCAAATCCAAGTCTTTATTTCCAAAAAATCTCTCCCCAATTAATTATCGTTTACTCTTCCGACTGCTTCTACTCGCCTTCTTCGATTTTGCACTCTTTCCGCCATTCAATTTCATTTGTTCCTCTTGTTGGATCTGATCCTCGAATGATATTGCAGGTGGTGGCGGGGAGACGATTAGGTAATTATAGATTCCAATTATGATGATAAATGTTGCCCAGAATCCGCCACCAGCAATGATTATCTGGGGGGAACAATATTGATGAAATTATATACCAATTTTGGATAAAATTGGATAAAGGCATAGTTTTGGGTGTTTAATGTGATTTTTTTTACAAAAACTGGTTTTTTGAAACTTTATTGGCTTCCTTTTTAATATTTTTTGATATCATTCGATAGAAAATTTAATTTTCTACAAGATGTTATAAAAATGATTCACTCTAAGTAAGGTTTTTCATTAAAAAAATATAAAAAACTAAAACCAATTTTCAACTTTCAACATTTTCATACTCAAAATGATATTTCTGTAATTTGTTGTCAACACAAAAATTGTAGAACGCGGCGTGAACTTTCTAAAAACATACAGATCTTCTCAAAGGTCTTAAAATGAGCAAAGTTATAAACCGTCCAAGTTTAGGGACAAAATTGGGAGCTGCCCTTAGGTTAGCGGCAGAAATGTGATCCTTTGACCCAACGAGACACAAATTTTGAACTAATATGATTATTTGGGTGCAATTACATTTTTTCAACAATATCTACATTCTAATTGCTCAATTATAATTAATTAATTAAAAAATTAAACTAATTATGCTGTTTTACATCTATTAATTAGTTTAAAGTTAACAAATGGTGATCATTAACACCATAATTAGTGATAATTAGAAAATATCTAATCGATAATTAACCACCCCACCGACTAATTAGCTCCAATTATCCAATAGAGCAAAAAATCTCTCACCAATTTGCCCACCGTCATCGCCTCATAATCCGCGCTAAAACTTCCATCTTTCTCATTTTTGAACGGGACGATCATATTGAAATTTTCACAAGAAATGCAAATTCATTTAGAAAAAACACACACACACAAAAAAATGAATGAAATACACGTGTTTACCATTATATATACAGGCAAGTTTTGAGGGTAAAAACAACTAAAAATGGAGAATTTCGGAGAGAGAGAGAGTTTAACCACGGATAAAAACACATATGAAAATGTCTATAAGAATCTTGAAAATGACTAGAATCTATATGAAAAATAACCAATTTTCCAAAAAAAAAAAACAAAAAAAAACGAATTGTGAGCAAAATATTGTATTCATGGGGATTATTAGGGGATGAGGTATTCTGGAAAACAATTTTTAAAAAACACAAACTATTATTTATGACGTGGCAATTGTGGAAACATCCAACTCTTGTTCAACAGGTCCGCATTCTTCGTCATTATCTCTGGCCGAACTGCACGAGTCGTCGTCTTTTTCCATGTCTTCGACTTCGTCGAGAAGTGCCATGATTTGGGAGCGGACCTGGAAAGGACTTTTTTTAATTTGTTGTTAAGTGCTGTTAATTGGGCAATTATCTTTCAATTAGAAATGAAAATAAAACTTATTCATTTCCTCCATAATTACCAATTATATAATTAACTATACAATATAAAATGCAATAATATTTATTCTTAATTACCCAATTAGAAGCTTAATTGCATTAATTATCTAATTAATAAAATAAAAATTGGGCAATTATTATTTAGCTTTAATCTCCGCTTTAATTACACTTATCAATTAATTAGATAATTAATTAGAAAAATAAAATTTTAATTATTTGATTATTAGTTCTAACCAAATTCAGTTAATTACTCAATTAGCAATTGAATGAGAATAATTTCAAGGGGTTTCTTAATTACCCAATTAAAAGTAATTAACCAAAATTTTTAAAAACATTATGTTTCAAGGAACACTGAAAATAAATATTAATTGTCCAAGCATCACCTAAATTTCTAATTAAATCTGTTAATTGGGCTAATTAACTAAATATATAATATATTCTAAAAATTATTTATATTTTTTATCTCTTAAAAAATCTACTATCGTAAAAAATTTATGACACCTAATTTTGTTCTAATTTTGTTTTCTTGTTAATTGGTTTTAATTGCTTAATTAGAGTAATTATCTAGAGATTTCTAAAAAAATTTCCACCAATTCAATTAATCATTTTTAAATCCTGTAAATCATCAAAAACCCATCAACTCATTGGAATTTTATACTAATTAGCAATTAATGCCAAATATCTGTTAATTGTTAATTGTTTTAATTATCGATTAGGCTCAAGATTCTCAGTTGTCTATGTTAAGAGATCACTTTGGCAATTATTAATAATTTTGATATTAATTATAATTATTTCAAAATTTCACTAGGCAATTAAAGTTAATTATCGTTAAATTTCTCAGGTTAATTAGATTATTAATTAGGCAGTCTATATCTATATTGTTACTCATATTTTGAAAGGTTGCCAAATTACACTACCTTTCTCCTTTTCTTCGGATCCATTTTCTTCAACTTCAATCCAACAATTCTCGAATACAACAAATCCTCATCATTCAACCATTCGAGCGCAGTGCGTCCAACCTGAAAATCACAGAGAATAAAATAGTTGTACAAAACAAATAGCCTAACCTGCTGCAAATGAGTCTTCATCAAATTCTCGGCTTGTTGCTGCTGTCTCTGCTTGGCGCGGAAGTGCTCCTTACATTGTTGCGCCAATGGGATCGCTGGCGTTTGTGCTCGAGGCGTTTCAGACGTTGACGTGTTGTTGAATAGTTGTTGAGGTGTCGCGGCGCTTTCGCTTTTTTTCGAGCCCGTGAACATTCCCTGTGACATGCCGCTCAATTGTGCAGCCAAATGATGAGCAAATCTAGCCTGATTCGCGGCGATCAACGTCTCGACCGACGGCTTCTGCTCCACCGCCTCATTATTCTCCTTCAACACCTCCATAATGCGCGCCTTGACCATCGTCATTGGCGTCGTATCCGTCGTGTCATTATTAATTTCTACTGGTGCCGACGACGTCGCATTCTCTGTCTGTTCTTCATCATTTTCATTTGATGCCTCCACACTCTGCGGGCCGGATTCATCATTAACCACTGGAAGGGAAAACAGATAAAATTTTACAAAATTAGAAAAAACACTCACTTTCCGGCGAAACACTCTCCGATCTTCTCGTCGACGCCAAAAGTCTATCAAGGACCGATGATTCAAGTGCCGGATCACCTTCATCTGTAAATTTTCAAGAAAAATCCCCTTTTCCTAGGAATACTAACCATCCTCCACCTCCTCCTTCAAATTTGTCAAATTTGGAAATTGTAAGAAGAACGAGTTATAATCATCCGAGATTTCTTGGAATTTTTTCGTCTCGTCTGCAACTTGTGATCTGAAAATCATTCAAAATTATCAGATCTTTCTCTGAAGCTTCACTCCTTACATATTATCCTTCAGATACGGATCCAACCACGACAATTGACTAAAGTAGACCCATCTGACCGGTGACGCGAAATTATTGCGAATCGCCAATTTCAGCTCTTTCCGGTATCTGTCGCGAAGTTGTAGCCATCGTTTTTTGGCGAATTCCGCTGGAAATTGAGGAATTTTTGGAGAAACTTTGAGAGCAATATATTATTGAAAATTGAAAGTGTTTTTTTTTGAAAAATGATTGAAACGGCTAATTTTTTGAAAAATTACGCACTTTCGAGTACGGTATTTCCAAATTTGGGACTTTTTGTGCATTTTTGTGTCAGCTTCCTAAAAAATTGTGCATTTTTGCGTCAGTTTCTTAGGAATTGTGCATTTTTGCATCAGTTTCTTAGAAATTGTGTATTTTTGCCTGAGTTTCTTAAAAATTGTGCATTTTTTCGTCAGTTTCTCAGAAATTGTGCATTTTTTCGTCAGTTTCTCATAAATTATGTAATTTTGCGTCAGTTTCTCAGAAATTGTGCATTTTTGCGTCAGCTTGTTAGAAATTGTGCATTTTTGCGTCAGCTTGTTAGAAATTGCGCATTTTTTCGTCAGTTTCTCAGAAATTGTGCATTTTTTCGTCAGTTTCTCAGAAATTGTGCATTTTTGCCTGAGTTTCTTAAAAATTGTGCATTTTTTCGTCAGTTTCTCAGAAATTGTGCATTTTTTCGTCAGTTTCTCATAAATTATGTAATTTTGCTTCAGTTTCTTAGAAATTGTGCATTTTTGCATCAGTTTCTTAGAAATTGTGTATTTTTGCCTGAGTTTCTTAAAAATTGTGCATTTTTTCGTCAGTTTCTCAGAAATTGTGCATTTTTTCGTCAGTTTCTCATAAATTATGTAATTTTGCGTCAGTTTCTCAGAAATTGTGCATTTTTGCGTCAGCTTGTTAGAAATTGTGCATTTTTGCGTCAGCTTGTTAGAAATTGTGCATTTTTTCGTCAATTTCTCAGAAATTGTGCATTTTTGCGTCAGTTTCTCAGAAATTGTGCATTTTTTCGTCAGTTTCTCAGAAATTGTGCATTTTTGCGTCAGCTTGTTAGAAATTGTGCATTTTTTCGGCATCATTTTCAAAAAATTGTGCATTTTTGCATCAGTTTCTCAGAAATTATGCATTGTTTCGTCAGTTTCTCATAGATTATGGTTTTTGCGTCAGTTTCTCAGAAATTGTGCATTTTTGCGTCAGTTTCTCAGAATATGTGCATTTTTGCGTCAGTTTCTCAGAAATTGTGCATTTTTCCAGCAAAATTCTTTAAAAAAAACTCACGAGTACAATTCGAATCAATATTCTTCGCAATATGATCCCAAAGTCGATGTCTTTCAAGCGGATCGCCATTCCCACGCCTCGAATGATTATAAAGACACGGATGCTTTTTGACCTCAGTGATGAGACGAGCATTAAATGCCGGTTGGAATGACATTTCTCTGCAAATTTTAAATATAGATTTTGAGCCAAAAAAATGAGCCAAAAAGCGAGAAAAAAGGTGTTATTGAGAAGTTGTTGTTTTTTCCGGTTTTCCGGTTAGAAAATTCAATTTTCAAGGTCTGGTTGTTCCAAAGGAGCAGAAAAAAAAAGAATGGTTGGTAAATTTTCAAGAATCGTGTAAAAAATGAATTTTTGCGACAGAAAAGTTGTGCTGACCGGAAAAAAGAGAAAAAAGTAAAAAATAATAAAAATGGGAAAAATTCAAGCGGAAATTGGAATTTTCAAAATTTTTCGAGGAAAAAATAAAAAATTTTAAATTTTACTTAAAAATTGAAAATTTGGAATTTCCAGAAAAAAATTGAAAATTTGGAATTTCCAGAAAAAAATTGAAAATTTGGAATTTCCAGAAAAAAATTGAAAATTTGGAATTTCCAGAAAAAATTGAAAATTTGGAATTTCCAGAAAAAAATTGAAAATTTGGAATTTCCAGAAAAAATTGAAAATTTGGAATTTCCAGAAAAAATTGAAAATTTTGAAAAATCTAGAAAAATTGAATTTTTTTCAAATTTTCATTGCAAAAATTGAAATTTAAAAATTTATTTAAAAATTGACATTTTTAAAATTCTATATTGTCAAGTTAAAAATTTTGGATCATCCATTTTCTACTAAAAGACCGGAGCGCTGCCACTTGCATGTAAACATAGCATGCCTGTGTGAGAGCATGTTCTGTGTAGGTCAAAACCAACTTGCATGATACAAACATATTATGTTGGCAATCGAAAAATTGAAGTTTTAAAATTTTCAGAAAAAAATTTAATATTTGAAAATTCTAGAAAAAAAAATGAAATTTCAAGAAAAAATTTAAATTTCCAGAAAAAAATTGAATTTTTCGAAACCTCTAGAAAAATTGATTTTTTAAAATTTTATTTTAAAAATGAAAATTTTATAATTTTCCAGAAAAATATTTTGTGTGTTTGACATTTTCAGAAAATGTTTTTAATAATTAAAATTTTAAAATTATGTTTTAAAAAATTAAATTTTTCAAAAATTTTCATAAAAATTTAAAATTTCTCAAATTTTCAGAAAAATATATATAATTTCTTAATTTCCATTTAAAAAATTAACTTTTTCAACATTTTTTAAAGAAAAATTGAAAGTTTCAGAAAAGTATCATAATTTTTTTTTTAATTTTCAAAAAATTTTGAAAAAATTACGCTTTTTTTCAGTTTTTAAAAATTCATCGATTTCTCGTATTTTTAAATGATATGGATTTTAAGTGCAATTTTAGAATTTTCAGGAATTCGTAAATAATAAAAATTAAAAATTTTCAAAAAAAAAATTCAGGAAAAATTGCAGAATTTTGAAGAAAAAAAGTTGTAAAATTTAAATTTCCTGAAAAATGGCAACATTCCCAAAGTAAAAAGTCAAATAAGATGAAAGGGAAAAAAGCCGAAAGGGGTTTACAATAAAAATGTCGAAAAAAAAACAAACGCTTCAAGTTAAATGTGTCTAATACGGCTAAAAAGGAAATACGCAGCAGGACGATGTAAGAAGGGAAAAAAAAGGGAAAACGGGAGGGATGTGTCTTCCTTCTCATTTTACCCCCCTCCTCGCCTTTTCCCTTTTCCGAATCATCATATCAGATAAGAAGCCGTTGATCCGCCTGCTGAACACGAAATCCGGATTGGCGGGGGAGAGGCGTCCAAAAGAAGCTAAGGGGACACAAAACAGAAATGGATGAGGAAACGCTTAGGGAGGGCGGAATTTCGATGACCGGCGATCATGAAGGGGGGGGGGGGGGGGGGGGAATTAGAAATTGTGGTAATTTTTAGATTAACAATTATAGAAGGAGCTTACGGAGATAATAAATGTACCGTTAATGAAAATAGACTTCATTCTCATTCCAAATCTGTTTTTAAAATGTTCTAAAACCACCTAGAAGCCGAGAAAACGATGGTTCAAAACAGTGGCCTAGAAAAAGCTTGCGAAAACTAGTCCTTGGGCGGAATTTGTTTTTTGGAAAATTTGAAAATAAGCTGGAATTTTGTGAAATCGTGTGAAATTCCGTAAATTTTGTGAAATTTTCTGAAATTCTGAAAATAAGCTGAAATTTTCCGAAATTCTGAAAATTTTGTGGAATTTTCAGAAATTCTGAAAATTACTTCATTTTTTCTGAAATTCCGAAAATAGGCTGTAATTTTCTGAAATTCTGAAAATTGGATGAACTTTTCTGAAATTCTGAACATTTTCTGAAATTCTTTTAAAATCTACTGGAATTTTCGGAAGTTCTGAGAATGAGCTGGAATTTTCTGAAAATCTGAAAATTTTGTGGAATTTTCTGGAATTCGGAAAATTTTCTGGAAATTTCGGAAATTCTGAAATTTTGAAAATCTCCTGGAATTTTTGGAAATTCTGAAAATTTTGCGGAATTTTCTGAAACCTTCTAAAACCTCGTCGAATTTGCTGAAAATGATTTGGAATTTTCTGAAATTCTCAAAATAAGCAGGATTTTTTTGAAATTCAAAAATATGTTGAAAATTTATTTTATTATACATTTTTAATATTTTCTGAAAATCAGGATCCAGCGTAAATCAAGCGTTAACTTGGCGGGACCTTAAACATTAAGCGTGAGTTAAGCGTGAAAACTCGAAAATTTGAGAGTTTATGGCAGATTTTTGATATTTTCTGAAACTGGATCCATCGTAAATCAAGCACTAATTTGGCGCGACCTTGTGAAGTATCCAAAAAATTAAAATTTATTGAAATCCTCAAAATGGGAGCCTTATTTTCATATTGATTTTCTTAAGTTATAAAAAAATGAAAAAAGGCTTTCAGAAAAACTTTCAGAAAATGTTTCGAAAGACAACATATCAGTTGAAAATATAAACTTTTAAAAATTTGATTAAGTGTCACCCTCTCTTTAAGTTATCTTGGGAAAAACGCAGAAAAACTGAATAAAAGTTGACTCTCGGAAAACTAAAGTAATATCGACGAAAAACGAAATTTTTCGGGGGGAGCGACGAAGCAAAAAAAAAGCGAAGTAAAGTTAACACAAATATTTGGTTTTTTTTTGAACGGAAAACCGGGGCGATGCGATGCCATCGGTAGGGGTTAGGTAAACATGCGCAATAGAAGAAAAAGAGAAAACTATGGGGGAAAAGGTGGTATGAAATTCAATAAGGGTTTGTAAAATGGACAAAAAAAAGTGATTTTCGAAAAAAAAATTAAAAAGCAGTGGAATAAAAAAGGATCCATGTAAATATTTAAAAATAAAACACCTTCAACACATTTTTCTCGTCATCTATCAAGGACACATCCCTCCATTCAATTCTTTAACCGATTTAGAAAAAAGAGGGCTAATCGCTTAACCGGTTAACTCGGTTACCCGATTAACCGGTCACCCGGTTGACTGGGTTAATCGAGTTAACCGGTTAACCGGCTAACAAGTACTTCGTTCTTGAACATTTTTATTTTTTTCTTCTTCTTTTTCTTTTAGAAATGGGAGGATAAATGCGGTTGGAGCACTTTCATGTGGAATTTTTTCTAATACGAAAAAAACGAGGGGCCTTAAAGATTAAGCGTGAGTTAAGCGTCAAAGCTTGAAAATTTGAGAGTTTATGGCACATTTTTCATATTTTCTGAAAATTTGGATCCAGCGTTAATTAAGCGCTAATTGGGCGGAGCCTAAAAAATAAGTGTGAGTTAATCGTGAAAGCTCGAAAATTTAAGAGTTTGTGGCACATATTTGATATTTTTCGAAAATCTAGGATTCAGCGTTAATTAAGCACTAATTTGGCACCTGCGCTCAAATTCAAATTTTGATTGTTTGTCTTAAAGGCAGCTTGTCAGTTAACACGATTCAAATCCAAGGCAAAAAATCAAAATTCGAATGGGATCCCAGGTGGTCCAAAGAACAATACCGATATGTAGCCACATTCAAATAATTGTGTTTCGCGCCAATTCCGACCGCGTTGCACGGACAACGACCGCGTCGCACGGACACGCGGGAATTCAAATTTTGATTTTTTCAACTTTGAACCGCTACTATGACTCGTGTATTTATCGGTGTGATTTCGCATAAATTGCATTATACTAATTAGAGAACGCTCTAATTTTTGAAACTAAGACCAGGTAGGGTCAAATTAACTGAACAGCTGTCTTTAAATTTGGATCATGTTAACTGACAATCTGCCTTTAAACATTAAGCGTGAGTTAAGAGTCAAAACTCGAAAATTTGAGAGTTTATGGCACATTTTTGATATTTACTGAAAATCTGGGATTCAGCGTAAATCAAGCGTTAATTTGGCGTGACCTTAAAGTTTTAAGCGTGAGTTAAGCGTTCCGAGCCAAAAATTCAGTAAAAACTATTTTTTAATCAAAATTTTAAAAAATTATGAAAAATCCAAACTTTCTACAATACCAGAAATCCTGCTGACGCTCAACTCAACTAGAGAGTTAAGTTTACCAGGGGAAAAAACGTTGTTTGAAAAGTAGGCACAGAAAAAAGAAAACTTTTCATTTTGTGGGGGGAAAAGTGAAGTAATACAAATATTGGTTTTTTTCCCCCTACTCCTGCAATCGAACGGAAAACCGGCAGATTTTTGCCTGCCACCAGTGGGGGGCAGGGGTTAGACAAATATACAACAAACAAGTGGGAAAAATGAAAAATGTTGGAAATAGAGATGGGGTGAAATTTAATCGGTAAAAAGTTTTGAGGTAAATAATCTACTAGGGATTCGGAATAGGTAAACCGGAAAAAAATGAAAGTTAGGGATGAGAACTGAAAATCGCAGAAAATTTTGTATTTAAAAATATAAAAAATTCTGAAAAATAAAAATGGATTTGGTCCATTTCAAAAACAGTTTTTTCAATGACACGCTTCGCATCCGTGACGCGGCTGAAGGAATAAGATCCAACAGGCGCGTTGCGGTCATGAAGCGGTCATGAAGCGTATCAATAAAATAGGACAGTATTTTGTAAAATCATATAGATTCAATCAAAATTGTTTTTTTTTGGAAAGTAAAGCTATTCTCAATTTTTTTTAAAGCTGACACGCTTCGCAACCGCGACGCGGCTGAAGGAATCAGATCCAGCAGGCGCGTTGCGGTCGCAAAGCGAATCAGTGCAATTCTACTTTTTTTTTAAAATCTCATTACTTTTCTGAGTTTTATAGATTTCGCTCCAAGACCCAAAAACATAAAAATTCTATGCGCCTTTAAAAATCGTACAATTTTTGGGTTGAAATGCCTGAATCAAGTCCAAATGGGCCTATGAATCACATTTTTGGAAAAAAGTCTTAAATTTGTACACTAGGCCAATTTTTATTAACATGTACAGAAGTACATTGCTTTTTGGATCCTGCCGCGAGAGCCTCGTTGGAAAAATTTTTTTTTAATTTTAATTTCTCAATTTTCATAGGTTTTGGTTAAGTTTCGAACTTTTTCATCAACTACAGAATTGTAGAAATTTTTATGAGCTTTCGAATGGTATAAGTCCCGTCCAGAAATTCAAAGAGCTCTCCGATTTATTCAGATTTTCAGATGGGCTTTAATTAAGCGTTAATTAAGCGTGTCGCCAAACATTAAGCGCGAATTAAGCGCGACATCCATGAAAAAAACACATATTTTTTAAACTTTTCCTTAATTTTGATCCACTTTCACAAAAACTGAGTAAAAAACAAAAAAGGGGAGTTTTTCTAAATGAAATGAAAAAAATTCAAGACATGAATAATTTTTCGAAAAAAATACAAAAAATCTGGTTTGAGTTGATTACAAAACTACAAAAAAAGTCAACTTGAGTCAATTTACCACCAATAAATAAGTTCCCAGTGGAAAAAAAATCACAAGGTAAATCACAAAAAACGGAAAACCGGGGGGGGGGCGCCTGAGGCACGCCATCCCTCGATTTTGCCAGGGGTTAGACAAACAACCCGACAAACAACTGCGAAGTAGATAGAACTCAGGATCAAATGAAACCGGTGAAATAGTGTGTGATTCGTGGAGACGGTGGGGAGAGGGGGGCTAGAGAAAAAGAGAAGAGAGCGACGGAAAACTGCAGTAAGGTAAACTCGACAGTTTTTTTTGTTGTCATTATTTCGGGAAAAGTGAAAGATTTCGAAGGGGGGGGAGAAGGATTTCTGGTTTTTTTCAAGAAATTTTTAATCAAAACTATAGTATAACTAACAGAAAAAAAGTGTTTTTTGCTCTCATCGGCCGGGGGGTTTCCTTTGACCGGTCACCCAAAAAATTGAACAGGAAAAAAGGGGAAAGGAGAGCAGGGAAGCAGTAGAGATAGTAAATTTTTTTGAGGGGGTGGTTTATTTCCGGAAGCACGGAAAAAAGGAAAAAAATTGACAATAAAATGTAAAGTTTTGCAAAAAAAAAAAGAAAAAATGGTGTTAAAGATAGGGTGTCAGTTAATATCGAAATTTGAAATTAGACTTGTCTGGCGCTTTATTTTGATCATAAAATTCTAATAATTAAAAAGAGGTTATAAATTTTGCTAAATCGATGTGAAATACAATTTTATATACCTTGTGAAAAAATTTTTGCGAAAATAAGAGCACCCGGTATCGAACTTTGGTCACCCAACTGGCAGCCAATGGTGCTCTTATTTTCTCAATTTTTTTCACTAGTTATATAAAATCGAATTTCAGATCGATTTAGCAACATTTATAACTGGTTGTGTTGACCGGAAAAAAGAGAAAAAGAGAAAAAAATAATAAAAATGGGAAAAATTCAAGCGGAAATTGGAATTTTAAAAATTTTTCGGGGAAAAAATCAAAATTTTTCAAAAATGCTTTTTTTCTGGAAAATTTTCAATTTTTTGCCAAAAACTCACAAATTACATTTTTCTAGAAATTTGAGAAAAATGCTTCGGAAATTTTTTTTCGAAAATTTCAGAAAAATTGAAATATCTTTATTTTTTATGAAAAAAAAATGCAAAAAATTTTAAATTTTACATAGAAATTGAATTTTTTTCAAATTTTCGTTGAAAAAATTGAAATATAAAAATTTATTTAAAAAATCAACCTTTTAAAATGTTATATTGTCAAGTTAAAAATTTTGGATCATTCATTTTCTACTAAAACCGCAGCGCAGCCGCTCGCTGGTAAAAATAGCACGACTTCGTGAGAGATTTAGATTTTCTGGGTAGATCAAAACCAACACGAATGATCAAGAATATTTGAGTTGACAATATAATATTGTTGGAATTTTCAAAATTAAAAAAATCTATTTGCTTGAGCAATTTTTGTTTTAAAAGGGTAGGATTTGTTTTTTTTTATTTCAGAAATCTTTAAATTCCGAAAAAAAATTTGTTAAAATTTAAAAACGGCCTGATTTCCTAAAATATTTTTAAGAAAACAATTCTAATACTATAATTGTTAGGAAAAAATCCATAAAAATTACTGTTTCAAAAAATCGGGAAAATTTTTCAGAATTTTAAGTTTTTAATATTAGACTTTTTTTCTTCCTTAAATTTTTAGACAAAAACTTTAAATAAATAGTTTTCATGAAAAATTTTCAGAATTCGTTAAAACTTTTTTTTAGAAAGTTAGGTTTTAATTTCAATTACTTAATTCTACAATTTTAGAGCATTTTTTAAAAATTAATTTCATTTTTTCGATTTTTTTTCAGAATTTCTAAAAATTTCTGAATTTTCATTTGGTGCTTAAATTGGGGCAATGTTTGGCCATTTTTTAAGGTCTAGTTTTCGAAAAAAAAATTGTTTTTATAACCAACATATTTCAGAAAATCCTAAAATTAGATCGATTTGCGTTAGGGCGCATTTACAACATCGTGTTTAGCCCGGAAAATTGAAACGTATGTTTAATTAATCGATCTGAAATTCAAATTTCTATACCTAGTGAAAAAAAATTTGCGAAAATAACGGCACCCAGAATCGAACTTTGGTCTCAAAAACGTAAAAGTTTCCAACAAAGTGCTGAAACAGCCAAGCTCGATTCCGGGTGCCCGTATTTTTCCAAATTTTTACACTGGGTATATAACATTGAACTTCAGAGCGATTTTGCAACATTTATAACCTGCGTGTCCTTAAAAAAATACGGATTTTTCGCGGAATACCTTAGATTTCTTTGAAAAAATATGAATTTTTGAAATTGAACATGGATTGTTTTGAAAAACAGGCAGACTGTATTTAAAAAAAAGAAACGAAATGAGATCTCCAAAAAAAAAAAATAGAAAACAGATTCTTAAAATAAAAAGTCGACCTAGCAAAAAGACAAAAACCTCCGATGGTTGGCGTCCTCTGACGAAAGGTTCGTTCACAACAACGCACACCACCACATCTCCGTCTTCTTCCGGCTGCCGCCCCACTTTCCCACCCCATCCACCGCGTCCCACACTCTCTCATCTACTTATTCCGGTTGCAATCCGGCAGTGGCCTTTTCGTCTCTTCGATATTCTACTGATCTCTCGTCGATTTTCAAACTAGTCTGGTTGAATATCTCCCTCTCTCTCTCTCACGTTAACTCTCTCTCGCTCTCAATATTTTCCTGTTGAGAAGAGACAGCGACCGGGTCTAACCCGTCGTCAGGATTTCCGTTCCGACCTTCGATTACATTTTATGTTTATAAATTTTTCATTCACGACGGGGTTGTGAGAAATACAGAAAATTTTGGAGTAAAAATTATGGAGTTACGACAAATTGGGGATTTGAATTTTCATAAAAAAGAATACTGTTTTAAAATTCTCTTGGTTTTTTGGCCCTCTGCCAGGGTTGCGTTCTATCACGTCCGCCCAAAACCTTGTCTGCAAATTGTCGTGACGGTGAACACACAGAACTCGAAGAATCAGACATTTTTGTAAAAAATTTACGATCCGAAAATTTGTTTTAAAGGAGGGTTTTACGGAGATTATGAATGGACCTGGGATGAAAATAGGCTTCAGACTCATTCCAAATGTCTATTTAAAATTTTCTAAAACCACCTAGAAGCCGAGAAAACACGCCTCAAAACAATGGCCTAGAAAAAAGGGCCACCGGCGAAAACTAGTCCGCAGGCATGAAAAGTCCAAAAAAATGAAAAACAAAACGTAAATTAAGATGAAAAAACATTAAAAAGGACTACTATAAGCATTCTGCATAACTATTTATCAACGAAACACGAAAAAAGTTCATAGGAAAAAACTCGGCCAGGTGGCCCTTTTTTCTAGGCCATTGTTTTGCGGCGTGTTTTCTCGGCTTCTAGGTGGGTTTAGAAAATTTTAAATACAGATTTGGAATGAGTCTGAAGCCTATTTTCTTCCCAGACGCATTCATAATCTCCGTAAAGCCCTCCTTTAAAAATTAAGATTTTTCAAGTTTAACTAAAAATTTTTAAAGGCAAACTTCAGGACTTAAATTTGTTTTAGAAAAATCTAGAATTTTTTAAAAATTAGCTGAAAATTCCTAAAAACGGAATTTAGCTGAAAATTCTTAAAAACTGAATTTCCAAAAAATTCAAATTTTTTTTGGATTTTTACAAAAATTTAACTGGAAAACCTGATTTCATACAAGTTTCAAGGCTTAACTTGTTTTTAAAAATCTAGAATCTATTTAATTTTCTAAAAAATTCTGCTGAAGATTCAATTTTGTCTCTGAATTTTCGAAAAACTTAGAAATTCATAGAATTTTTAGGATTTCTTTGTCATTTCTTTAAAAAAACCTTCTAATTTTTCAAAAAATTATATTTTTAATTGTCAAGGCACAAATTTGCATTTGGATCTCTTATTTAAAATTCCGAAATTTTATGAAGAAATCCAAAAAAAATCGGTTCGTAAATCTACAGACTACCGTAACCCGGCGAGTCGCTTCGAAACACCAACGTCATTTTGCACTATGCTCCTTTAAGATACGATCTCTAACGATCTATATTTTGAGGGAACTACTATTCCCTCATTTCTATTCCAAACGCGCTCCAAAAACTGGCACTTTGCCAACACACCTTCCAAAAAACAAAATGCAAACGATTTCTCACAACGTGAAGCGTTTGCAATTTGTTTTATGGAAGGTGTGCTGGCAAATTGCCAGTTTATGGAGCGCGTTTGGAATAGAAATGAGCGAACAGTATTTAGAATTTTTTAAATTAAAATATTACAGATTTTTTCAGTAAATTCAGAAATTTACAGATTTTAATCTGAAATCTCTGAACCGAGTTCAAAAAATACCATAATTTCACGAAAATCTCAGTTTTTCAATGAAAAGTCAAAATTTTCTTCCAAAGAGCAAAAAACGTCATAAAAACCTTGCGTGTAAAGTTCAAATTTCACAAATCCTATCCAATCCTATCCGTTTTAACGGCCTTTCCCCCCTCATCCACTCTGACAAGGTTTTATGGCCCCTTCCGGTTTCGCGACATTTTCCTGGGATAATTTTTTTTGTTGTTGTTGCTGTCTGTCTCTTTCATTTTTTATTCCTTCTTACAGAATCAAAGAAAGACAAGGGATATATTGTCTTCTTCTTCCTATTTATTAAGTTGAAAAGAAGAAGAAGAAGGAAGAAAAACCGGATTTGTTCCCGTTTTTATCCCTAAAACCGAGCGACGGCCAAATCAGAAGGAGAAGACGATGAAAATCGTTTTCGTCATTCCGATTTCGGATAAAGGAGAATTTATATAACCGGCTGTTTTGTTCGGTGTGATACTTCTTCGGGTGATCATCATGATCGCCCGGCTTTTGGGGAAATTGGTAGTAAATAATCTTAATTCAGCGGAAAATGGGATTTTTCAAAAAATGTTGGTTTTTCTAAATTTTAATTTTTCAGGGCACAAATTTTGATTTGAATCTCTTAAAATTTTGAAATTTTATGAAGAAATCCAGAAAAAATTGAGCCGTAAATCTACACACTACCGTAACCGGCGAGTCACTTCGAAACACGGAAGTCAATTTGGATCATGTCCCTTTAAGATACGATCTCTGAGCCACCTTGAATCAACGCACCCCCTGGACGGAATAATTAAGTTATCAACTTGTAATTTGGTGGGTGAGTAGCCCAAAAATCAAAGGTCACTTTCCGATCACCAAACCTGGGGAAACATCCCGGCGTAAGGGGGAGCTCCCCGTTTGGGCTCACAATTTTGATGGTTAATAACTTTGCTCGTGTTGCGAGTGGTGGGATAACATTTATATTGTTAGAAAGCTCTCATCAAGCTCTACAACTTTTATCTTGGCAACAAAAAGCGAAACAAAATATTTTGGTAAGAAAATTTTGAAAATAGAGAAATCATCTTAGATTTTCACACTTTTCAAACTTATAAATCCTTCTAGGGTTACAAATTTTAAGAAACCTTGTAGAGAATAAAATTTACTATCGACTGATATAAGGAACATCAAATATGTCTGCCCGTAAGGGTTCGAAAATTGCCAAAATTGGGAAAAAGAGCAATTTTTTGTCAAAAATGCACAAATTTAGAATTTTTTTAAAAATTTTGTTTTATTCATCAAAAAAATTTTAAAAATAAAAAAAAACTTTTAAAAATAGAAAAAATTCGAATTAAGGTTCAAAAGCTCAATTTTCAGGTAAACGTTAATTTTGAAATCTATAACTTTTTTAATTCGCTCAAAAAAATCAGTTTTTCAAAAAATATCAGGAAAAATGAAGATACAATAAATCTGGCAAACTGCCAAATACCAAAAAAAACCAGAGTTTAAAGAAAAACCAAACCATGTTCATTTAGCCGCCATCTCTTCCGTTCAAATCGGCTGGTGTATTTGTGACGATCGTCTCCGAAACGAAACTCGTTCCCTTCCCCCTTCATACATATGTTTTTTTTTTCGGCTGATCGTCGATTTCCTCTAAATATGTATGTCCGAATCGGTTTTTTTTTCGCCTATTCAAAATGTCAGATGGTGGCGTCATGGTGAGGAAGAAGAGGAGAAGAAGCTGTGACTGTATTTTCCTGATGATCAGTATGCTTGCTTGTCAGTCAGCTGTTTTTCTACACACTTCCTGTCCATATCTGTGTTTTTTTTTTCCCTTTTACATGCATATGTGGTTGATTTGGTTTAGTTTGGTGGAACCAATTTTCTATAGTAGATGTCGGATGAATTCCTTGTTAGGGGATCAGGAAAGGGGGGAGGGGGTGGGAGGTTAACTAACTAGTAATTGGTCATTGACCTCCCGAGAAACGGATAAGCGGATCCACCCGGAATAATTGATGAAAATGTAATCAACAAGATTTTTAGATTTAGATAGTGTTTAAAATTAATGAATTTTTCCGACAGTAGGCTAAAAACTGACCTGAATCTTGAAAAAAAATGTGAAAAGCTTAAAGGCAAGGTGTTAGCTAATATAACCCGGATCAAAAGTTGCTAAAAATTATGAAGAATATAGGTTGCAATAATGAGGTGAAGAAAACATGTGAAAAATTAACCAAAATACAAAAAAAGCACACAATTTCAGGCAAAACAGATTTTAATTTGGTTTTCTAGGCCATATTCTAAATATTTGGTTTTCTAAGCCACATTCGAAATAGTTGGTTTTCTAGGCCAACTTCATGAAATATTGAACGCGATTAGATTTTTTTCGTAGATTTAGAAAGTGCTGAAAATTTAAGATATTTTCTGAAAGTTGGCAAAAAACTGGCATATTGGAATTCAAGAAAGTTGAATCTTGCAAAAAAAATTTAGAAAAGTTTAAAGGCAAGGTGTCAGTCAAATAAATTTATCTCATAAATGGCTGAAAATCAAGTAAAAATACGTTATAAAAAATGTGGTTTAGAAGAAAATTGAAAAATTGACCAAAATAAGCACTAAACAATATTTATGAAAATTTTAAAATTTAAATTTTAGAAAAAGGTCTCAAAAATATTATAAAATTGCCTTTCAAAGTTAATATTTGTTTGATTAATTCCTTTAAAAACCTAATTTCTGTTTTTTAAAAATTGAATTTTGTTAGGTAATTTTTCCAATTTTTGGTGTATTTGCTTTTTTTGAGGAATTTTGTTTCCAGGCCATATTCTAAAGAGCTGGTTTTCTAGGCCATATTAGGAATAATTGGTTTTCTAGGCCATATTCTAAAAAATTGGTTTTCTAGGCCATATTATGAATAATTGGTTTTCTAGGCCATATTTGATTAATTGGATTTCTAGGCCATATTCTAAATATTTTGTTTTCTAGGTCATAGTCTAAATCTTTGGATTTCTAGACCATATCCTAAATATTTGGTTTTCTAGGCCATATTCTCAATAATTGGTTTCCTAGGCCATAACCTCAATATCTTTCCTAGGCCATAACCTCAATCAATAGGAAAAAAAATTTCTGCAAAAAATGAGATAATTGAAATATTGTAAACTTTCTAAAATATCAGCTGAAAAAATATTTTATAAATTCATATTCCGGATGCTCTAATCCTGAAAAAACACTGACAAAAAGGTAAAAATCTTATCATGAAATCAAAAGCAGAGAAAAAGAACCGAAATCAGTAAAAATGTCGCATATTCCTCACATAACACCAGAATCTAATAATGATTTACCAATCAGAATAAGTCTCTAAAAACGAAAAAAGATGGTATTCAAAAAACAATTGAAAAAAAACGGGTTTTTGCTTCTGCTTCTGCTTCATTTTCCGTTCGTTTGATGATCATAATGTTCATCACCATCTTTCGCAAAAAGAAGGAAATCTGAATACTACATACTTGAAGGAAGAGAAAACCAAAAAACAAAAACAAAACAACTTCTATTTTTTGGTTTCATGAATATATATATTATGTATAATAGAATTGTATTATGATGTTATTAGGAGGACACGAAAACAGTTTCACTTTTAGGTGGGGGGTTTTGAGGTGGTTCCACTTTTTTTTGTTTTTTTTTTCGTCGAGAACAATGAGAAAAAACTATAAATTTTCAGGTTTTTCTTCGAAATTTTGGCTTGCTGAAAACTGGATACTAAACTTTGGGGGGGTCTGAAATCTGACACTATGAGAAAATCGCATTGTTTTAGGGAAAATTCGGAATTTTTAGGAGAACTTTAAAATTCATAAATTCTCCGACTTTCTTGATTTTTAGGCCATTTTAAAGCTAAAATTCAGAATCTTCAGGCTATTTCAACAAATTTGATATAAAATTCATTAAAATCTATGAATTTCTTGAAAAGTTACAGCATTTTTAAAAAAGGTGAATTTTTTGCACCCGAATTTAGGGATTCATAAATTCTCTCAAAATTCTGCGATTTTTTGATTTGTAGGGTATTTTCAAGCTGAAATTCGGAATTTTCAAATTTTTTAATGAATTTTATATAAAAATCATAAAAATCCAGGAATTTCTTGAAAAGTTACATCATTTTGAAAAATGTGAATTTTAGGTACCCGAATTTAGGAGTTCATAAATTCTCTTAAAATTCTCCAATTTTCTTGATTTTTAGGCCATTTTAAAGCTGAAATTCAGAATCTTCAGGCTATTTCAACAAATTTGATATAAAATTCATTAAAATCTATGAATTTCTTGAAAAATTGCATCATTTTGAAAAATGTGAATTTTTTGCACCCGAATTTAGGAATTAATCAATTCTCCTAAAGTAACTCCAAAATTCATGATTTTTAGATTATTTTGAAGCTGAAATTCAGAATTTTCAGATTTTTTCAATGAATTTGATATAAAAATCATAAAAATTCATGAATTTCTTGAAAAAATGCATCATTTTGAAAAATGTGATTTTTTTGCACCAGAATTTAGGTATTCATAAACTCTCTTAAAATTTTCCGGTTTATTTGATTTTTAGGTCATTTTGAAGCTGAAATTCGGAATTTTCAGATTTTTCAATGAATTTGATATGTAAATCTTAAAAATCAATGAATTTCTTGAAAAATTGCATCATTTTGAAAAATGTGAATTTTTTGTACCCGAATTTAGGAATTCCTAAATTCTCTTAAAATTCTCCGATTTTCTAGAATTTCAGGTCATTTTGAAGCAAAAATTCTGAAATTTCAGATTTTTTCAATGAATTTGATATAAAAATCTTAAAAATCCATGAATTTCTTGAAAAATTGCATCATTTTGAAAAATGTGCATTTTTTGTACCCTAATTTAGGAATTCATAAATTCTCTTAAAATTCTCCGATTTATTTAATTTTTAGGCCATTTTGAAGCTGAAATTCAGAATTTTCAGATTATTCCAATAAATTTGATGTAAATACTATGAAAATCCAACGACTTCGAAAAACGTTAAAGAAGTTCGAATGTAGCGTTTTTCTGAATGCCAAAATTCAACGTGTCACAACTTTTTTCAAAATTGTCCAATTTTTTGAAGTTTTACATCATTTTGAAGCTTAAATTCAGAATTTTGAGAATATCTTAATAAATTTGATGTAAAATTCACGAAAATCCACAAATTTTCTGAAAAATACATCATTTTGAAAAATGTTAATTTTATGTACTCAAATTTAAATGTTAATTAATTTTCCTAAATTTGACGTCTTATTTTTAATTTTTAGATAATTTTCAAGCACAAATTAATAATTGTCAGATAATCACAATAAATTAATTTTAAAAATCAATAAAATCCATATACTTCTCGAAATATTTAAAATTTTCATTGAAATTGAAATTTTTTCTTTAAAATCATCTATTAAACCACAAATACGAATGTTTATTCTCAAATTCAAAGGCTTCAAAGTAATGCCAAACGTATACAGTATTTTGCCAATCAAAATACAAAAACATTATTTTCCCCCTCTTATTTTCTTGCCAAACCGATTCGATTCCAGTTTTTTTTCCTTCATTCGTTTGATTATGTATGCTTGTAAGCAGTAACCGAATAAAAAACATTGTAATGAAAAAGGGGAGTCGGTTCCACTGAACTAAAAGGATTTTTTAAAATTTATTTTTCAGATTTGAAATTTTAAAAATCAATTTTTTGATTCGATTGTTTTTGATTGCTCTATATTGTCGGTTGGATATGCGAAATGACTTCTATCTAGACGCACCCTTCTATTCCCAACAATTGTGACGTCCGGTTCGACGCGCAGGACTTGAGAATCTGGAAAAAATTCACTAAAAATTTGAAAAATTGCCAAAATTTTATGTTTGCTAAAGTACAGCCTCGCGTTTTTGCGTAGCAATGTAGTGTAAAGTCGTATCATCGTAGTGATTTAATTTTTTTTTTAATTTTTGTTTTTCATGGTTTTTCCACCTTTCTGGATTATTTTTTCACGTTTTTAATGTTTAAAATATAGAAAATTTTAAATTTCGTAATTCTAAAGTTCAAGCTCATTAAAATTCACCCCAAAAACTAGAAAAATTGTCAAAAAATAAAAATTTTGGGCCCACCTTCTTTTTTAAGTGCAAGAACTCCGGATTTCGAAGACATCAAAGTTTTAGGATCTAGTTGAAGAGACGGAACATTGTATAAAGAATCCTCCTCGTCCGGATAGTCGATATCATCAGGACTTTGGAGCCAATATCCTCGTTTTTGAATTCGTTCTTGAAGTTTTGCCAATTCCTTTACTAAAAAATGCGTTTTAAGGAAAAAATGCGCTTTGTCAACATTTTATACCATTTGGCGACGGGAAAAGCTTCAAATTTCCCAAGTCCTCATCTCTCCGAAGAATATTTTCCAATGAGGCGTCCAGATCCAAATCTTTAAAAAATATTTTGTTTTTCAATCAAAAAAAAGGGTAAAAACCTTCATCCACCGATGATGTACTAGCCTGCGTTGAACTCTCCGACAATTTCTCGATTTCTTGAGGAGTTTCTGGCGTTTTCAATTCTTCATCTTTGAAATTTTTCAAAAATGCAAAAATCGGCTTTTTCTCCACCTTTTTCTCGGGGGTTTTCTTTTGAATCGTCTTCTTTTGAGGGGTCTTGGCTTTCAACGTTTTGTTGTAGGGGGGTTCAGGAATTTCATCTGGAAAGTTGAGACTTGTGTGTGAAATTTATTGCAAAAATATTTACCGTTCATTTGTTTAAAGCATTTTGAGCATCCGACTGATGAAAATATAGAAATAAGTAGGGTTAAGCTGATGGCTAGTATGTTGAACAAGATTAGCATTTTATTAAAAACTTGTACTTGGAAATGACGAAGTTTTATTTGGTGGAATTTTACGTGTATCTTTGAAAAATTACATTTAAATTTTTTATTTCGAAAAAATAATATTTATATGTCCATTTTCAGAATGTGGCAACAATGTTCAACCTGTGTTGAAGCTATTGGCACTGCTGACTCAATCAATCGTACTAACCCTACTAAAACAACACAATTTGCGAATCAGAAAGGAAAAGTAGGTTTTTTTCAGTTTTTAAAAAGATTTCACAAAATATTCGTTGCAATTTATTTTCAGCTAACAAACTTTCACGAACCATCCAATGATCGTCAATTCCAACTAACACTTAGCAAAAAATGCCTAGATTTGGAAAAATGCGGCACCTCTAACACCGTATTCGACTTCTTTGTCGATCTTGAAGTTTTGGCCAAGTTCTGTCCACATTTCGAGCAATTTGACGAGCAGAAATCGGCGGAAATCCAATTATTTTGCAAGTGTCATCCTGATCAAGGATCATGGATCGAACCTCAACATTTTCACGCGTTTTTGGATGCTGTTTATCCATCTGTCTATGGAATACGACCAGTTCCTATAAATTGTGAGCTTAATTTGATTTTTTTTTAAATTTTATCCTAATTTTTGCAGTGGAAAATGTGACGCCGGTTTTGGGGGTACTAGGCACTTTAAAATGCGAACCGCTGCTGGTAAGAGGAATTTGGAGAAATTGTCAAAAATAAAAATCGAATTTCAGACAAATTGCGAACGATTTTTAATGAATACTAACCTTTCACAATTGGATGGGTCTATGCTGATAAAACTGCTGGAAAATGGGATGAAGTCGAGTTTGGATCATAAGGTTGGAAATTTTTATTTAAAAAATGGGTATTTATCTAAAAACAAAACCAATCTTCAGATCCTGAGCAGAATCCTAATAGTTTGTCTGATGAACCCGCTGAAATTGTCGGAATTCTCATCAGAGTTGACTGGAAATGTTGGAGCACTTTATGCACAGGCGTTTGTGGCGTAAGTGGAGAAAAACATGAAAAAACGGACCGAATTCAATATATATTTCAGAAAATTGAAAATGTTACATTTTCAAAGTTTGCTGAATGAAGCAAATTAAAACAAAATACTTTCAAAACCTGAAAAATGTTAAAAATTTTCCAAGTTTAGATTATTTTTGAATTACAATTGGCTCCAAATTGGTTCGATGTCGTTTTACGGTGTAAATTCATTCAGATTTCTAGATTTTAAAAATTTTTTAAATCTTCAAGAAAATTGTCCAATAAATTTTATCTAATACGTCTAATAAAATTATGGGACAATTCTTCTGAAGATTTTGAATTTCAAAAATTCCGAAAATCTGAATAAATTTTCACCGTAAAATGATATTGAAACAATTTTGGAGCTAATTTTAATTCAAAAATATTCTAAACTTGAAAAATTTTAAGATTTTTCAGGTTTTGAAAGTATTTTTTTTAATTTGCATTTTTCCGCAAACTTTGAAATTGTTTTAAAATCAAGTAATCAAAAAAAAATCACTTTTTTTTGAAAAATCCGAAAATTAAAAAAAATAAAATCTACGAAATCCATTTTTCCTTCCAGCAACGCCACAAGATCATTCCGTCACGTGAAACCAATCGAGGAAGAAAAAGTGTGTCAAGCGGTGCGGAATCTGATCATGGGTAACAACTCCACAGGAACGAATTCTGAAAATCAGAGGCATCCATCGAAGAAGCGAAAGAGCTGCGATCATGCCGAAGAAAGTTTTGAATGCATCCTTTGTTTTGATACCAGGTGCAAGAAGTGTAAAGGAGAGACATCGTTTTGTTATAAAGCGATTGATAATTTTCTTTATGAAATTCGACTTCAGTTGTTTAGTTCTACGTATCGTGCTCATTTGGATCGTGAACTTTTGAGAGAAGACAATATTAATGGGTATATTCTAAGATATGAGCTTCTTCCATTACCAATGCATCAATAATTTCTTGTGTACTCTTTTTCATTTTCTTCATTTCTAATCTTTGTTTAGAAATGCCGAGCTCATTTGACCGAGCAAATTTGCTAACTAGGAAACATTTAACTGCTAAATATGCATTTGAGCATGATTTTTTGAGCTTGAAAATTTGAGAAAATGATAGAAATTTAAACAAATCACGTTTTTAGTGTTTAAAAAAGGTGTTTTTAAAGAAGGGTATTACAGAAAATATAAATGACGCTAAATCGCCGAAAAATGACATATTTATGTTATAAATGGGTTTCAAAAAATGTTTAAAAGTTTATAGAAGAAAAAACTGAAAATAAGAGAGCAAACAGCAAAAACTTTCCACCGTGGAAGAGTTTTGGTTTCTAGACCGCGGAAGTTTGGGTTCCTAGGCCACCTATTAGAATTGTGCATTTTTATTCATGATTTTTGCATTTAAAATGAAAAAAAAATGATAAAATCACTAATAGGTGGCCTAGAAACCGAAACTGTCGCGGACTAGAAACCAAAAATCTTCCGCGGGCGAAACTGTTTTGCAGGTAGCTCGTTTTTATTTCCATTTTTTTCGTCTATAAACTTTAAAAATTTTTTGAAGCTCATTTATAGCATAATTATGTCATTTTTCATTTATATTCTCTGTAATTCCCTCCTTTAATGAAATTTCGCACATCGATTAAGAATGTTCTCATTATGATTTATTTATCCTTTTCTATCAAGTTTTAGATTCATAGATCTCGATCTCTTTCATAGCTCAAAAAATTGTGCTCAGAAATATATTTAACAATTTTTAAAAAACTGTCTCTTACTGTCCAAAGTGAGCTCTCGAAGGGCTCGACACAAATCTTCTGTACCGTTTATCCGGTTCTCGTTTTAGGTGTTTCGAACACTACCTATTCATTTTTCCTGTACTTTTTCATGTAAATATGTAATTTTCCTTTATCTTGAATATTTTGTACATATTTTGTAGCTGTTTTAGCTTTTATGAAGTCTCTGGAAACTTGGAGAATTCCATTTTTTCGTTGTTCAAAAACAAATTATTCAAATTTATTCAAATAATGCGATTATCCCTACTAGAGAAAAGTAGAGAGAACATTTTATTTTCATTTTATAAATACTAAAACAAAATTTCTCAAAAATGCCCTTCTGCACTCGATGTGGAAATCATTACTTACGAGAAGACCACCTAGGATTTAATGTAAGTACTTCCGCCCCCACTCTTTCCAAAAAAATGCACATTTTCAAATGTTATCCTATTTATTTTCTTTGCTTTTTTCTTTCATTCTTTCCTTTTTTTTTGGAGGGACGGCACGAAAAAGTTTCCCACTGGAATGTGTGCTCTGCATGCGCAAATGTAATGCGTTAACAACAGCAAAAAAAAAGGAAGAAGAAGAAGAAGTCAGAGATAGAAGGAGCTGAAAAAGGGGGGAAAACGAGGAGCTTCTTCTTTTTTTGAAATATATTTACTTTTCTTTGATTTTTTGTTTTGTTTTAGTTTGGTTACCTTTTTTAGTTGATAATTAATCGATAATTTTTGAAAAATGGGCGGAGTTTGGAAAAAAATCTTAAATCTTGTTGCTTTTTGAATTCTCTATTCTCTTTTTGTGTTTTTTTTTTGGATTCACGGAAAAACTGATGAATATCAGTTTTTTGAGGTAAAAATTAGGTTTTTTTTGAAATTAGCTTACAAAACCCATATTTGTTCGTTTTTGAACCCTTTTTCCATCAAAATTCGATTATTACATGTAGAAATCTAACATTATCAAAAAGGCGTAGGTCTTTGGTAATTTTTTGATAATTTTCCTTCAAAAACCCCGTTTTTAGGAGTTTACATTCAATTTTAGGCAAAAATGCACAAGTTTTAAAAAATAAGTATAATTTTACACAAAAACGTGCAGTTTTTCAAATTTACATATAATTTTACGCAAAAATACACAATTTTTAAAAAATACGTTAATTTTACGCAAAAATGCACAAGTTTTAAAAAATACGTATAATTTTACGCAAAAACACACATTTTTTCAATTTTACACACTGTTTTACTCAAAAATTAACATTTTTAAGAGGTTACATTCAATTTTACACAAAAATACGCATTATTATGAATTTACATTCAATTTTACGCAAAAATGCACACTGTTTTGAATTTACATTCAGTTTTACGCAAAAATGCACAATTTTACGTATATTTTTACGCAAAAAGCCGTTTTTCAATTTTTCATCCAGTTTTACGCAAAAACACACATTTTTCGAAAATGCATAGAATTCAAAGCAAAAATTCCCATTTTTTAAACAATTTTACACAAAAATGTGAAAATTTTGGAATTCTACCTAAAAGCCAAATTAAAAATTCACAGTTTTCACGAAAATATTCCAGAAAATTTCAGTTTTATGCAAAAATTCACTGTTTTCACGAAAATATGTACAATTTTAAGCAAAAATGACAATTTTTAAAGATGCATACAATTCTACGCAAAAATGCACAGTTTTTCAAATAATTACAATAATTTTTCAAAAAATCAATTTTTATTTCTGAAATTTCGTTTTTTTCCTCAAATTTTATTCTAGTTCTAGATTTCAAAAACAATTTTTCAAAAAATCAAAGTTCTTCAGCACTATTTCAGGTTTTTCTGGTCATTCTTTGAAATTTTTTTATGTTGTCTATATTGATAACAAGACGCCATTTTTTGTTTTTTTCACAAATGTCACGAAAATTATACTAATTTGGGGTGTAAAAATATTTTTTGTTGCCTGTACGGCCATTATTTTCCATTTTTCATTTCTTTCCGTTTCTAGGACGTTATTTTTAAGAACAGCTATTTTTCTAGTTGCTCGTTCATGTGTAACATATAATTTTTCTTTCAGTTTTTTTTTTGGTTTGTTCTTATTCGTGCTCTGGCTCCATAATGTCTACCAAGTTCTAACAAATATGCACATATTTCTGTTTTAAGGCCAAAAAACCCGTTTTATTCTCTAAAAATGGTCTAAATTCTTATGCAGTTCGAGTGTACCACTTGTGTTGGACCATCGTTGGGTGGCAGCATCATTTCTGATGGCGAAACTCATCGATTGCAGTCTTTTTTCGATTGGCGGTATTTTTGCTGTACAAGCAGCTTTCGTGAGGTATTTTAATGTAATTTTCAGTAGAGTTATTCCAAAATTTTATAGAGTTTGCTCTGAAGAGCTCTGGAGCGTTTCGAACAATAAAAAAACAAAATTTTAAAATTTTTTGTTCTAAAGTCTGCATTTTTGCGTCAACTGTGCAAACACCAGCAGACTCAAAGCACCAAATTTGACGACATTAAAAAAATTTTTTTTGGTTGAAAAATCAATTTTTTTCAACTTTAAAATGAACATTTTTCCTTATTTTTTTTTCAAAGATATTAAAATAATTTTTCAGTTCAAAAAACGGGCAGAGATGAACGGACTCTGCTGTTGTACGCCATGTAAACCCAGGTAAAAATAATTTAAAACATTTTTTTAAATCTTTCGCTCAAAATATTATTTAAAATTAATTTTTGTCAGATATCGCCGCTTAGTCGACTCTATATACCCTCGAGCGGTTACCGATGGACTAATTCACTCAAATATGCAAAAATTAACATTTTACGCAATTTCACATCCCGAGAAACTGGAACGAATCGGCGAATATCTGGTAATGAGGATGGGAAGAGATTTGAGCAGACAGCGGCCGGTACAAGTGAAAATCGCTGTCGAAGCAATGGATCAGCTGCTTCAAGCATGTCACAGTAGTCCAAGTTTGCCACAATTCAGTGAAAATCACCTGAGAATGGTTCAACGGCTTTTAGAAAGCAATAATGCGAAAATGGAGGTTCGTTGAAAATATATTTATTGAGTCGATAATTAGTTCGCATCACTCCAAACTACCTGAAAATGTTATTTATTTAAAATGGAAGCGAAAACTTGAAAAATGTGAAAAATGTGCTCACCCTCAATTTATGTTCACCTTGTGGAGGCCCATAATGCTCAGACCATGCTGATTCGCAAGTACATCCCTCTGGTGCTGGAATATGATAAACGCCGAAATGGTGACGTTCTTCTGTCGGAATTTTATCCATACCACCTCTGGAACAAATTTCCGACCTTTTCACAGATCCTTTAAAAAAGCACTTACTTAAAAATCAAAGTGATCGTCTGAGTTTGATTATAGTCCAAAATCCCAGTCGCTGGTTTGATACGGAACAAATCGTTCCGCGTACATTTCACCTTAAATGCTTGTTTCATTTCACTTTTGTTTGTGATTTTTAGATAGGTTTTTTGTTCGTCCTGCGGATCGGCTCGGAATCTTATCTGAAGAAAATTGAGGAGTTTTGCTGGAATTTTCTGAAAATATTAGAGGGTACCTTGTCAACAGGCTCTGTAGAAATGTATTGCTTCTTTTCTGCCATTTTCTTTGGGTTCTTGATGAAAAAATTGAGTGAGAAAATGATTTTGTTGTTTTTAAAGGTTCACGCATTTTAAATTTCGAAATTTGAAGGTTTTATTTTGAAAAATTGTTGATTTAAAAATAAACCCTTCACATTTTTGCCCAGGTATCAAATTTTAGTAGAATTTGGTGAATTTTCAGTTTTTCAAATTTTTGAAATACGATTTTAACTGAAATTTCAGAATTTTGTCTGAAAATCATGTCTCAGTGGATTTTCAGGTTTTTTTCAGGGATTGTATGTTATTTGAACGATTTACAACGTAAATTACGGAAAAAATGATGAAATCTAAATTTTAAGACAATTTTTTACTGAAAAAATTGATTTTCAGATTCGTTGGACAATTCTAGAATTTTTAAAACTTTGAACTTTTTGATTATTTGTAATCTGAAGGACTTTTAAACGATTTTCTGAAATTTTAGTTTTTCAGATTTTTTTTTTAGAAAAATCGATATATTCTCTAAAAAATCTGAAAATCACAAAATTACAGTAAATCGTTTAAAGTAGCACCGCGCTGATTATAAATAATGAAAGTTCAAGGTTTAAAAAAGTTCTAGAAATGTCCGACGTATCTGGAAATTGAGTTTTTTCAGTCAGAAATTGCTTTAAAATTTAAATTTCATCAATTTTTCGTGATTTACCATGTAAATTGTTCAATTAATCTAAAATGGCGTAAAATTGGCGTTTACAAAAAAATAGGAAATTTGCTGAAACTTAATTATATAGACAAAATTCTGAAATTCTAATGAAATCAAACTTCCGTAAATTTATCGATTTTTTTTCGAAAAATTGAAAAAATCTGACAAAATTCTAGATTTTATAAGGTTTATTGATTTCGGGAGCTCCCCCCTTCTCCAAAAAAAGGGGGAGGGGAGACTTCTCCGAAAAAAACTCACAATTTAAATTTCCAGCAACTCGCGACAGACTCATTCGTCACATTCTCAAATATCGAAGAAAGCTCGCCATCCTACCATCGACAATACGATTTTTTCATCGATAAATTCTCACAAATGTGTCATGCGAATCAGCAGACCGCCTACGGTGAAGAGTACAAAAAGGCGAGATGTGCCGGGTTGCGGGGGTTGAGAGGTACTTTATTAATATTCAGGACAATATAAATATATGTTTTTTTGTCAGGTGTGGTCTGGAAATCGGTCACCGACGACTTGCACCCGAATATTTGGGAACAACAGCATATGGATAAGATTGTGCCGTCGATTTTGTATAATTTGCAAGAGCCTGGTAAATTCTTTGCTTTTTTTTAATTGATAGAGAAATCGATTCGTTTTTTCTGAAAATGTTTGAAATTTTGAATTTAATTTTCAAAATTTCAGTTGATTATACCGAAAATAAAATATTACAGTAGTATTTTAAAGGTGCAGCATCGAAATTCTTAGAATCGATTGATTTTTTGCAATTTTTTGCAGTTTTTGAAAGGCGGGGCTCCAAAGAGCTCAGGAATGGGCTTAAAATGAATAAGATGACATTTTTTAGCCTGAAAAATAAAAAACCGATGAAAATTGAAAAAAAGATCGAATATTGACATTTCATAGAAAGCAAAATTTAATTTTTTAGGTAGGAAATGTTTATATTCGATTTTTTCAATTTTTATCGATTTTCGACTTAAAAATTATTTTCTTATTCATCTTAAACCTATTACTGAGCTCTCCGGAACCCGCTCCCTTTAAAAAAGTGCAAAAAAGGTAAAAGTCTAGAAATACAGTATTTTAAAGGCACATCATGGAAAGCGTCTCGGGTCTCGCAACAAATAAAACGATCGAAATCTAACAAAATCTATCTACATTAATTTTCGTTTAAATTTTCGGGTTTTTGATAGATTTCGGTCGTGTTTTTAGCATTTCGTTGCGAGACCCGTGACGATTTGCACGATGCGCCTTTAAAATACTGTAATAATTTTTCTTTAGGTCATTAATTAATTTTTTTGCTAATCGATATTTAAAGAAAATGAAATGAAAATGTTTTTTTTTTCAGATATATCTGGAAAAGCATTCTCCAGCTCGCATCTCCCGAAATTTGACGCGTCTTTCACGGAAACTGGTCAACTTTCGAGTCATCGAGAGGAGGAGGAAGCAACACCGAGAGTGTTGTCGGATAGGTGTTTGAGAGAGTTGATGGGAAAGGTTTGGATGAATTTTAAGCACGATTTTCAGAATTTTTCCAAATTTTTTAGGCGTCATTTGGATCACTTCGAGCTGTTATTGAACCAGTACTTAAACATATGGATTTGCATACACAATGGACACCTCCACCATCTTTTGCGATTCACGTGTTCCGCGCCATTATTTATAGTATTCAGAGTCAGAATAGTTATTTTGTACTGCAGGTTAGTTAGTGGGAATTTGAAATTTCCAAATTTTTAAAACATTTTTGTAAAATTTTGAAATTTTTAATATAGAAAAAATTATAAAAATCAATATTATATCGTGATTTCCAAATATTAAAGAGTTTAGAAATTATGATATTCTGAAAATTTCTGATTTCAGAAAAAAAACCGAAAAATCTATTTTAAAAAGTGGGGTTTCAAAGAAAACCTTGAATTTTGAACTGAACATTTTAAATTCTTTGAAAAATCCGAAAATTGAACTGAAAATCTCAAATTTTATTGAAAAATCTGAAAATTTAACTGAAAATCTTGAATTATTCATAAAATCTGAAAGGTTAACTGAAAATCTTAATTTTTTTGAAAAACTGAAGAAAAAGCTGAAAATCTTAAATTTTTTTGAAAAATCTTGAAAATTTAATTGAAATTCGTTGAATAATCTGCAAAAATTTGGCTTGTCCCGAAAAATTTTGATTCTGGACCCGAATTGAGTTAAAAACACCGTAAATTTTAAAAAATCTGAAAATTTAACCAAAAACTCAGTGAAATATCGATATTTTCCAGGAATTAATCAACCACCTGGATTCCATGTGTACAGCCGACGCATCAACAAGAATTGGTATCGCAACGGTCCTCTCGAGTATTGTGAGTATTGCAGGAACATCGATTGGTAAGATTTTCCGGTATTTTTTCCCCGAAAATCATAAATTCCAGGTCCGCTTCTTCTCTCAATCTTCAACTCACTTCTCAAACACCTCAGAACATCGGTGGACTTTGAAAGAAGCGGAAAATGTAAAGATCCGAAAGCGGAGAAATTGTACCAAGAAGCGTTGATCAACGCGATGGGGGATTTTGCAAACGCTCTTCCAGACTACCAAAAAGTCGAAATGATGATGTTCACGATTGGAAATATTCGAGAAATGAGAACGAAACAAAGCGACGAGTTCTTGCAGCATGTGCTGGTTAAAACGCTGCTCAAAGTGGCGAACAAGTATCGGACGGCGTATTTGGCTACTGTTTTTTCCGACTCGTTTTTGGATGAGCTGTTGTTGTTGGCGCTGGAAAGAGACCCGCAGGTTCGGCTGTCGACGCAGGAGATTTTTCATACATTGTTGGATCGGTGGGTTTTTAAAAAAGATTTTTAAGTGATAATTCGAATTCCGGGTGGTCCCGCAATTAAAGGGGGAAGCTCTGGAGAGCCCAGAAATGGGGAATAAAGATAATAAAATACCAAAAATAGAATATATGAATTTTGTTTGCAATTTAGGTTTATAGGTTAGCCTAGCAACCTTTTTGTGAACAGATTAAGAGATCATGTAAAAATTAAGATTTGTATACATTTTCTGAAACGGTAAAAAAACACTCGAAATCTGAACTTTTAACTAATATCAATTTTTTTAAAATGTTTTTAAAATTAAAAATTTCTGAAACTCAGACGTACAAAAATGGGCGGCATTTCAAAAATCGAGTTTTTTAAAAAATATCCTGAAAATCTACTTTTGCAGTTTTTTCTGAAGGTTTGAGATGTATTTTGAAAAAAATTTTTGTATTGGTTTTTCCAAATTTTTCCAAAAAATAGTCAATTTTGGACGAAATTCATAAATATTGGTATCACTGGATAGAAAATATTTTTTAGATATCAAAAACATTTGAAATTTTGAAATTTCATCGAGTTAAACTATTTTTATGCACATTTGAAAATTTTTCAGTTTACATTATAAAGTGCTGAGCATTAAAGTTTGATTAATCATATCTCTAGATTGACACACAGGATGTCAATGATTATGATACCATTCGATAGAGATTTTTCAGTAGATTCTAAAACACTTGAAATTTTGAAATTTCATGAATTTTTCGTGTAGTTATGCTCAATTAAAGATGTGATTTCTTTTTTGTGAATTTATTATCAATTTCATTGGAAAGTTTATATTTTAAAACAATCAGTTAATATTTTCTGAGTAGGTAATTTAGATTTGTAAGGAAAAAATATCAAAATTTGTTAATCTTCAAAATTTTATTAAAAATACGAAAATATTGATTTTTTTTCTGAAACAGTACATTTTTTTGCGGTAATTTTTAAAAAATCTGCAAATTTGTAAAAAAAAAACGATAAATTTTCTTAAAAATGCTGAAATTCTGAAAGTTTTCTGAAACAGGTTTTAAAAAAACAGTTGATATTCTGAAAATACTCTTTTTCAAGTAGGTTTTTTTAAATCACGAAAAAAACATTTTTAAATTTAAAAATTGGAGTTTTGAGATGTTTTTCTAAAAAAAATTATTTTAAATTTTTCAAAATTGAATTTTTACGAATTTAAGACGAACAAGAGTTATTCGTCTATTAGTGTGACTGAACGAAAATGCTAAATTTCAGAAATTGAAACAGTTTTTAAAAAATTGAATTTTTTTTCCAGACACGACAACGTTTCAAATCTAATCAATCTTGGTTACGAACTCGACGTCTCTGATATTCAATTAACAGTGGAAAAATGCTCGAGAGCTGATCAGATGTTTATGAGAAAGCATATTAATGAAATTACACATATGCTTTGGAGGTATTGATTGATTTTTCTGAAAATTGACCCGGGGGTGTCTTAAAATTAATGGGATAATTTGCAGCGCCACATCTGCAGTGGATGAAAACAATATTTCAACTCATGTCAACGCGATTTTGTGCACAATGAGCTTATTATGTGTAGAAGTTGGATCGGATGAGTCGTTGACCGAAATGTTTCGATTAGCGTTGGCTATTCAGAAATTGGCTTTGGATAAGAGCAAGGATTTTAGCGAGAAGAAAAGAATTGAGATGCATAATATGGTGGCGAAGTAAGATTTTAAAGAAAAATCGCGAAATCTCAAAAAATACTTCAGATATATGAACCTGTCGGCGCAATTGATCGCCAACCCGTCACTCTGTCAACATGTTCAGCAAATTGTGTCAAATCGTGCACAAAAGAGTGTGACGGGGTTGAATTTGTTGAATAAGGATGGGAACAAAGATCCTCTGACGAATGAGGAAATCCGGGAGGAAGGGGAGAATGTTGTGGGGGTTTTGGAAATGGAGGAACATCCGACGCTGCTTTTTAATGTGGACGATGTGGCGGAATCGTTGAAAGCGTCGGGAAAAGAGGTGGCCAGGTTGTATGTGGCGTTTGGAACGGTTCCGCCGAAGAGGGGTGGTGGAATTGGGATGGGGCAGAAGGAGACGGAGGAGTTGGATCAGGTTGACGGGAAGGACGGATCGTCGGGATCGCCGCAGCACAAGACGGCGGGAATTGATGATATTTCGGTGGATATGTCGGTTGATTGGAGCCCGCCGGAGAGTAGAAGAGAGAGTCGAAGGAATACGGTGTTTAGTGTGACAGCGGTGCCGAGTGGGTTTTTTAAAAATCATTTTAGAATTATATATAAAGCTGAGTTTTTTTAAATGTTGAAGTTAGATATGACTCTGCCTTTAACTAATCACTATTTAAATAAATGCGAGGTTACTTGATTAAAGAAATTAAAATACAAGCTAATTATCATTCAAATGACACACTGCCTTTAAGAGTATGAAAATTTTGATTTTCATACTCTTAAAGGCTTGGCTGAGTATGTTCTGATCCTCCCTGCTTCTCCATTAAATATTATTTTGAAAAACCGACGTAGATACTCAAAAGCACATTTTCATACTTTTAAAGACAGGGTGTCACTTGAAATGAGCACCTCTCTATAATACCCTGTCTTTAAGAGTATGGAACCAATTGTTTTGGAGTATTTTTATTTTCTGGGAGGATCAGGAAATACTCAGCCAAACCAAAAATGTTAGAAAAATAGAAAATCAATGTCATACTCTTAAAGTTAGGGTGCCACTTGAATGTTAAGAATCATATAACAATTTTATAATCAAATAGAAGGGGAAAATATCGAATTTCTAAAAATTTGAGCAATATTCTCAAGATATCTAAAAAATTTTGAATTTTTTTCTAGAGCTCAACTCTGTGGGACTTCCAGCGACAATCGATGCTCTTAAAACCTATGCGAACACGAAACTAGATACAGAAGAACTGCGAAAACAGGAACAAGAGATCACCGACTCGATTTTGTCGGAGATTCGCTCGACACCTTTTGAGGAAAGGGTTGCGCAGACGGAAGCGCAAAATGAAGGATCAGACTTGTCTCGATCCATTGGACGACTTTTGGCCAGAAATGCGGATACGATTAAAGTTCGAGACATTGGACGACCGGCGAAACCGAAGAATGTTTTTGAAATTGATCTTCCCAGTTTTGCTTATTAATGACCGTTTTTTGCATTTTATAGTTTTATTTTTCTTTTTTTTTTCGTGTAATATACTAATTTTGGAATTTCCAACAACAGAGAATAACAAATAACATGTAGATTATTTATATTATTTATTTTTACATTTTTTCCGGAAAATTTGTAATAATATATTTATTTTCAAAATGCTTGCTTGGTGAGTTTTTAAAGGTAAAAGTTGTGAATAAATGAAATTTTTTTTTGAAAATTAAAATTATTTTAAATTTCATACTTTTAGATCCATTATTTTTTAAAAGTGGTCTTTGCGGAGATTAAAAAATTCGCCTGTGATAAAAATAGGCTTCAGACTCATTCCAAATCAGTTTTCAAAATTTTCGAAAACCGCCTAGAAGCCGAGAAAACGCGCCTCAAAACAATGGCCTAGAAAAAGTGGCCACCGGCGAAAACTAGTCCGCGGGCATGAAAAATACAAAAAAAATGAAAAACATTAATTAAAATTTAAAAATAAATAAAAAAAGGACTAATGTAAGTATTCTGCATAGGTATTTATTAACGAAACACGAAAAAAACTCATGGGAAAAAGTTCGGCCAGGTGTTCGCTTTTTCTAGGCCATTGTTTTGAAGCTCATTTTCTCGGCTTCTAGGTGGTTTTAGAAAATTTTGAAAACAGATTTCGAATGAGAATGAAGTCTATTTTCATTAAAGGTACACTTATTATCTCCGTAAAGCCCTCCTTTAAATAATTTTTTGATATTTTTGAAAAGAAAATATAAACTCAACGTGAACTTCCAAAAGAAAATCAACAATAAGAAATTACCGACATGATCATTTTATGGAAAAATATAATTCTAAAGAAGAATACTAAAATTTAAACAAGAAGAACAGTTCGTTGTGATCCTTGAACGGTTCAGGTAGGAATCTCGGAAAATATTCAATGAATTAAAGAACATTTCAGATGAATCAATTTCGCATCGTATTCACAGTACTTGATTGCATCTCATCGATAAATGGTCAAGGAACGTGTCCATATGGAGTATTAAGCACAAAGTTGGATTGCTCTACAAAAGAACAATTTCCGTCTGGCTAAAAGAAGGCGGAACGACAAAAGGAAACTAGCCTTGAAAACGATAACCCCTTCATCGGAATTATAACAAATAAAGTAGCTTGAAATATTATTTCGTTCCTACAAGCATTAAAGAAGGACTATACCGAGTCGGTACTTGATACTTGAAACAAATCAAAACCTCATACTCAGTTCGTATTTTCTTTTGAAATATTTTAAAAATTCATTTTCTAAAACGAACTGTTTTATTATTAATTTGCAACCATTTGTGGGGGAGTCGTATGTGCAATTAGCGCCCTGTTTTGCGTTATTTTCTTGCTTTTCGCCGATTTTTCTAGTTTTCTGTAGAATGAATTTTTTACAATTACTATGAAGATCTAAAGAAACGATGTCAAATTTTAAAGAACAAATGAAGAAAAAAAAATAAAAAAATCAAATTTTATTTATTTACGCGAAAATTTTTGAGAAAAATAGAAAAAATATTTGAATTCTCGCCAAAAAGAGATTAGCCAAACTTTGCATAAAAAAGTTACGAAAATTAAGAAAATGGCAGCTTTTTAAAATCAGCATTTCATCTTTTTCATTGCATTGTATATTAGATTTTCTGAAAAATCTAAAATTTCAGTAAATAATAAGCCTAAAAATCCGGAATTGGCCATTTTGAAACTTTCAGTTGAAGAATAGATGCATTACTTTTTTATATTTTAAGATTTCTGAAAATAAACTCAACGTGAACTTCCATCAAAGAATCAACAAGATATTGCCTACATGATCATTTAATGGAAAAATATAATTCCAAGAAAGCGTTCCCTTCTAAAATTTAAACAAGGAGAACAGTTAGTTGTGATCCTTGAACGGTAGAGGCAAGAATCTCAGGAAATATTCAATGAATTTAAGAACATTTCAGATGAATCAATATCGCATCGTATTCACAGTACTTGTGGTTTGCATCTCGTCGATAATTTGTCAAGGAACGTGTCCAAACGGAATTCAAAGCACAAAGTTAGATTGCACTGGAAAAGAACTATGTCCGTCTGGATCAATATGTTATCGTAAAAATATAACACGTTTTTGTTGTGGTAATAAAAATTCTTTGTCTTTTCAAAGAAACTCTAAATTGTCAGGACAACTTGACATGTTTTGCCCAACTAAAATGCACGCATTCAATTCGGAGAAGAGCTCTTCTTATTTGTGGGGACCTAGTGCATCAGAAGTGAAGGCAAAATGGTACACTGTGGTATTTGGAAACGAGCTTATTGCATGCCGTTAGTTCTATTAATTACAAATTCATAAAATTAAATTTTGTAGCAATTCCTTTCTCATACGCTTACAGTGATTACACGTCGACAGTGTTGCCAGTAGGTTAGTTTCTTTTTTTTATTAATTTTATTTAATTAAATGTGTTTTTTAAAACTTGAGCTTGAATGAAGTTTTCTCAGTTTCAAAAACCTAAACTGCTCAGATTTTGACGCAAACAGCCCAGAAACCTCAAAACCGAAAGCATGTAATCTCAATTCTGATTGTAACACGGACAAGGACGAGTTTTGCGGTGCCGCATATCATCCGACATTCTCAGGTAAGTTGGATAAAAGTGGAAAAGATGGTGCACCATTGAAATTCTGCTATAAATGTGAGTTCTTTCGAAATTTCGGAAATAAAATATTAAAAACATTGGTTAACGAGGTTAACCAAACTTTGCATAAAAAAGTTACGAATAAGAAATTGCGCTGCTAAGACTACAAACTACAAGAAAGTGTGCTGCTAAGACTACAAACTACAAGAAAATGTGCTGCTAACTCAGACAAGCGCGGAATCCATTCAAAGTCAATTCCAGCGAAGGAATGAAAGACGAACGAGCTCGAGTTGCCCCTGAATGCGCGAACGAACTAGGGGGGAGTGAGAAATTTCGCCGATAGCGCAATTCCTTCCGAATTCGTTCGGAATACGTTCTGATATCTTTCCTGTTTCGTTCCAAAGTTTTGGAACGGATTCGGGGGGATGTACAAGAAAATCGTCAGTGAATGTAATTGATGACTCAAATGCGAGAACGGTTTTTTTTCAAGAATACATTTATTTATTTTTTTGTAAATTTATATTTTCCACAGTTTAGTTTTTAAAATTTTCACTTCAACATTAAATATGAACTTTGCGGATGAATCAGATGTGATGAAATGACCGAAACGATGCAAGGTACAATTTTTATTTTTAGTTTTAAATAAACCAACTTAAAATTTCAGATCATCTTATTTCTAGAAAAGAACTTGTGATTCGAAACCTGGCTACTTCGTTCGCTTACGAGTATGATGATTATTTGAGTTTAATTTCAATTCAACCAGTGATTGAAAAAAGTGATTTCGAATCAATTCAGGTAATATTTATAGACATTTTTCGATAGAAAATACTCTTCTTACAGATTTCCTACGATGAAAAAACCGGTCACAAAAGCGAAAGCAATGGGTTTTCAATTATTCGAGATTCAACAACAACATGGCCATGGAATGACTTACGAAACATAACGATCAACGGAACATCGACAAGTTTTTGTGATGATCTGGCTCAATAGTAAAATTAACTGATAATTTTTATGTTGAGAAATATTTACTGTTTTTTTTTAAATTTCTGTTATTATTCTGCGCTCTTTTCTTTTAATAAACCAAAATGTTTCCCGTTTTCATCTCTGCAAACAAACACACACACGCACGCACACATAATGCCCCCGAATACGCCCCATGCGCTTGGGGGGAGCCGTTTGGAATGGATTCCCGGTGCATTCAGGAATTAATTCGGGCCGAGTTCGTTCTGAATGGATTCCACAGTTGTCTGACAATTAGAAAATAAAAATAGAAAAATTTCGGTTGTCACGTTTTTTTTAAATCAACATTTCATATTTTTCATTGCATTGTATACTAGATTTTCTGAAAAAGCTAAAATTTCAGAAAAAAATAGACTAAAAACTTGGCATGTAGTAATTAAGAAACCTAAAAAATCTGGAATTCGACATTTTGAAACTTTCGGTTGAATAATAGACTCATTACTTTTTTATATTTTAAGATTTCTGAATAGAAAATATAAACTCAACGTGAACTTCCATCAAAGAATCAACAAGATATTACCGGCATGATCATTTAAAGGGAAAATATAATTCCAAGAAAGCATTGCCTTCTAAAATTTAAACAAGACGAACAGTTGATTGTGATCATTGAACGGTAGTGGCAGGAATCTCAGGAAATATTCAATGAATTAAAGAACATTTCAGATGAATCAATATCGCATAGTAATCGCGGTCCTTGTGGTTTGCGTCTCGTCGATAATTTGTCAAGGAACGTGTCCAAATGGGATTCAAAGTACAAAGTTAGATTGCACTGGAAAAGAACAATGTCCGTCTGGATCAATATGTTATCGTAAAAATAATACACGTTTTTGTTGTGGTAATAAAAATGATTTATGATGTGAAAGAGATTCTAAATTTTCAGGACAACTTGACACGTTTTGTCCAACTAAAATGCTCGCATTCAATTCGGAGAAGAGCTCTTCTTATTTGTGGGGACCTAGTGCATCAACAGTGAAGGAAGAATGGTACAATGTGGTGTTGGGATCTGAGGTTATTGCATGCCGTATGTTCTATTAATGATAACTTCATAAAATTCAATTTTCTAGCAATTCCTTTCTCATACACTTATAGTAACTACATGTTGACAGTGTTGCCAGTAGGTCAGTTTCTTTTTTTATTAATTTTATTTATTTAAATGCATTTTTTTAAAACTGGAGCCATGGAATACAGTTTTCTCAGTTTCAAAAACCTAAAATTTTCAGATTTTGATGCAAACAGCGCAGAAACCTCAAAACCGAAAGCATGTCATCTCAATTCTGATTGTAACACGGACAAGGACGAGTTTTGTGGTGCCGCATTTCATCCGGCATTGCCAAAAGCGGGGGATAAAAGTGGAAAAGATGGTACACCATTGAATTTCTGCTATAAATGTGAGTTATTTCGAAATTTCGAAAATAAAATATAAAACAAATTTTTCAGCTCAAAGCTTTGGATCCACTAATTCGAAGCCTGTTATCATCACTGACAAAAAAGAATTAACAGGATGCGACGATAATTCGGATTGTTTACCATTTAAAGGATCTGAAACATTTTGCTACACAGAGAAAGGAAAAACAATACGTATTGCGGAGAATAACGGTGCAATAAATGATAAATATGGATTTTGTGCATATAAACAAACGAAAAGCCGTGCAATTTGGTGGTATGTATTGGCTGCATCAATCGTCTGCGCAGTTATCTTTCTTGGCTTGTCAATCGCTTTCTACATTCTTCATCGTAAAAGCGTTTTGAAGGCAAAAGAAGCGGGACCGATGACGTATGACCCCGATGCACCAAAGACGGCTTCTAAGGAAAAAATGATAACATCTTCAAGCGGATTATAATTTCTTTGTTGTCCCTGTTAAATAAATCGTCTTCAGAAGCCGAGAATACAGGAATACAGTTGCACACACTACAAAAACCCCTCTAAAATGTGTTATATTTTGACAATAACTTGGGAATTTCGAAATCGTTTTTTTTGAACGGAACATAAATGATTGAAAAGAAAACATGAACTCAACGTGAACTTTCACAAAATAATCAAAAAGAATTAATTATTCTGATCATTATTATTGAAATATAGAATTCCAACAAAAACATCCAGAAATCTAAACAAGGTTTAGTTGTGATTCTTGAACGGTTCAGGTAGGAATCTCGGAAAATATTCAACGAATTTAAGAACATTTCAGATGAATCAATTTCGCATCGTATTCACAGTACTTGATTGCATCTCATCGATAAATGGTCAAGGAACGTGTCCAAATGTAGTACAAAGCACAAAGTTAGATTGCTCTTCAAAAGAACTATGTCCGTCTGGCTAAAAGAAGGCGGAACGACAAAGCCATGAGAACGATAACCTCTTCATCGGAAATATAATTTTCATCTAACAAATAAAGTAGCTTGAAATATTATTTCGTTTTTACAAGGATTAAAGAAGTACTATATCGAGTCGGTAAATATACTTAAAACAAATCAAAACCTCATATTCAGTTCATATTTTCTTTTGAAATGTTTTAAAAATACATTTTCTAAAACGATTTGTTTCATTATTAATTTGCAAACATTTGTGGGCGGAGTCGTATGTGCAATTAGCGCAATGCTTTGCGTTATTTTCTTGCTTTTCACCGATTTTTCTAGTTTTCTGTAGAACGCATATAATTACCATAAAGATCAAAAGAAAACGTCTCGATGTTAAGTGTTAAAGAAAAAATGAAGAACACAAACGAAAAAATCGAATTTTATTGATTTAGGCGAAAATTTTTGAGAAAAATAGTGTAAATTTGAATTCCCTCCAAAAAGAGGTTAGCCAAACTTTGCATAAAAAGTGTGCGCCACTTGCCCGACCATTTTTCAAATCAGGTTTTTGTCGTATTGTTTATTTACACTCGAATAACACTTTTTTATGAGATTTTCTGAAAATCAAAAATTTCAGAAAAAATCGACTAAAGTCCTCGAATTTCGTGCTTAAAAAGCCTAAAAATCTGGAATTCGACATTTTGAAACTATTAGGTTGTCCGGAAAAAAATGGGAATTTTTTCGATTTTTTTCAAACAAAAATTTATTAATTTAAAACAATTATCAATGAGTGATATATTGACCATGTTGTTGGATGAACTCGTGCCAACGCAGCGGAAGTTGTTCTATTCCCTTTGCGTAGAATTCCGGAGGCTGGCAGGCAAAAAAGTCATCAAGGTACGATTCCAGGTGCTCTCGGTCGTCGAACTGCAAATCTTTGAGAGTGCTTTGAAGTGAGCGGAACAAGTGATTATCAGTTAGGGCACGGTCCGAACTATACGGTGGATGAGGCAGAACTTTGATATCCAGTGCCCGCAGTCTGTCCTTGGTCGCTAAAGCGACATGTGGTCTTACATTGTCATGAAGTAAGAGAATCGGTGAGGCTCCTGGACGAAGGAGGTGGTGTTGATCGTATATTTTTTGTATTTGGAGAGAGTACAGGTCCGCGTTGACGGTGACTAGATCTTGAATAAGTTCACGGTAGATAACGCATTCCTTGTCCCACCAAATCGAAAGCATCACGTTTTTTTTCCTTTGACGTCTGTTTTTGGAGTTTCTCCAGCTGCTACCCATTGAAGCTTTCTACTATGATTGAACGAAGCACATCACTTTTAATCTCCAATGAAAATATTTTGAATTCACTCCGTGTTCCGTTTTCGGCAGAGCAAAGACAAGGCAACGCATGCTCTTCTGATCAGTCATAACGTGAGGAACAAGTTGACCAAACTTTGGCTCTTTCCACTTGCTCGGAGGTGGTGGTGTACTGTTGTTTTGTGTAGCCCAAGTGCCGAAGAAACTTTACGAACAATTGATCTGGGCTCTTACTCCAGCTCCTTCTGGAAACGCTCGTCTGATGGCGACCGGTGAGTGGCTTGTTCGATAGATCGTCGTCACCTTCTTCGAAGCGATGGAACCAGAAGTTCACCATTTCGTATTTGAGGGTGTCCGTGCCTGTCGCATCGCACAAATTTCGATGAGCAACAGCGGCTGAATGTCCCAACAGGAACTCGTAAAGGAAACAGCCCCTGAAGGCATGTTTATCTTTCAAGAGAAATCCAGCCATAATAAGTATTATCTGAAATACGGAAACACGTATTCATTGTGAAAGACTTAATGCATAAAATAAAAAAATAAAAACGGAAAAAACCTCCTCGAGAAATGAACGAGGTGAAACAGAAAAAAATTCCCATTTTTTTCCGGACAACCTAATATCAATTGAAGAATAGATGCATTACTTTTTTATATTTTCAGATTTCTGAAAAGAAAATATAAATTCAACGTGAACTTCCAAAAGAAAATCAACAATAACAAATTACCGACGATCATTCTATGGAAACATATAATTCCAAGAAAACATTCCCTTCTAAAATTTAAACAAGAAGAACAGTTCGTTGTGATCCTTGAACGGTTGAGGCAGGAATCTCAGGAAATATTCAATGAATTAAAGAACATTTCAGATGAATCAATTTCGTATCGTATCCACAATCCTTGTGGTTTGCATCTCGTCGACATTTGCTCAAGGAACGTGTCCAAATGGAGTACAAAGCACAAAATACTGTAGTATGGGCCGATGTACGATAGGATCAATATGTTATCGTAAAGATAAAGAACGTCTTTGTTGCGGTATTTAATAAAAACTTCTTATTTAGAAGAAAATATACAATTTTCAGGACAACTTGACAGGTTGTGCCCAACTGAAATGCTCGCATTCAATTCGGAGGAGGGCTATTCTTATTTGTGGGGACCTAGTGGATCAACATTGAAGGAAGAATGGTACAGTGTTGGAATCGGATATGAGGTTATTGCATGCCGTATGTTCTATTAATTACAACTTCATAAAATTCAATTTTGTAGCAATTCCTTTCTCATACGCTTACAGTGAGAACACGTTGACAGTGTTGCCAGTAGGTTAGTTAATTTTTTTATTAATTTTATTAAATTAAATTAAATTTTTAAAACTCGAGCTTAATGTTTTCACAGTTTCAAAAACCTAAACTTTTCAGATTTTGACACAAGTAACAAAGAAAAATCAAAACCGAACGCATGCAACTCGAATTCGGATTGTAAGATGAACAGTGACGAGTTTTGCGGTGCCGCATATCACCCGACATTCTCACCCAAATTGGATGGAAGTGGAACAGATAATGCTCCATTGAGATTCTGCTATAAATGTGAGTTTTTTCGATATTTCGAAAAAAAAAACTGTAACATATTTTTCAGTTCTCAATTTGGGGTCCAAAAATGTGAAGCCTGTTATCGCCGCGAACAAAACAGAATTGACGTTATGCGACAACAATACGGATTGTTTAATAGCTGAAACATTTTGCCTAACGACAGAGAAACCACTACATTTTGGATTGAGTTCGCGTCAGGGATTTTGTGCATTTAACCCGAAAAGTGGTGCAATTTGGTGGTGGTATATATTGGCCGTGTCCATCGTCAGCACAGTTGCTTTTCTTGGGCTCTCAATCGATTTCTACATTCTTCATCGTAAAAGAGTTTTGAAGGCAAAAGAAGCGGGACCGACGACGTATGACCCCGATGCACCAAAGACGTCTGCCAAGGAAACAACGATAACATCGTCGGATAATGATTTTTCTTCTAATAAATGATTTTTTAAGAATAAAGCTCAAATAATTCATAAAACGAATGAAAGAAATAATAGATTTTCTAAAACGAGTTGAGTAAAGGTGGTCCCTGATGGTGTTCAGGTTCCACGAAAGAAAAGAGTGATGGCAAAACCAGTTTCAACAACAAAAATAACGCAAGAATATTTTACGACCATTTATTTGATTTTAAACAAGAAATAAAATGATAACAAGGTTAACTATGATGCAAAAAAAGTAAATAATTTACTATGTAGCACCTAGTCACTTTCTAGCTGGAACTTTCTGGAATTTTCTGGAATTTTCTGGAATTTTCTGGAACTTTCTGGAACATTATGGAAGCTTCTGGAAACTTCTATAATTTTCTAGAACATTCTGGAACTTTCTGGAAGCTTCTGGAATTTTCTAGAATTTTCTGGAAGCTTCTAGAGGCTTCTGGAGTTTTTCGAAAGCTTCTGGAATTTCTGGAAGCTTCTGGAATTTTCTAGAATTTTCTGGAAGCTTCTAGAGGCTTCTGGAGTTTTTCGAAAGCTTCTGGAATTTCTGGAAGCTTCTAGAATTTTTTTGAAATTTTTTGGAAGTTTCTGCAATTTTTAAAAATTTTTCTGGAATGTTCTAGACCATTTTGGAATTTTTTTGAATCTTCTAGACTTTTCTGGAATGTTCTAGATTGCGGACACACGCCCGGCCATCGTTTTATTATAAGCATGTTGATGATTACTGAACGAAAAAATGTGAGAAATAGTGTGTAAAATGAAGAGACACATAGAAAAACGCTAACGTTAATTAGGTTACGGTAACTACCGTAATACTACCGTAATCCGCACCAAATTTTCATAGTGACCTTGCATTATTCCAAAGATGTCACCATGAAAGTTTGGTCTCGATCCGACCATTCTAAAAAAAATGTGAAAAAAATTTTTGTACTGTAGCTACAGTAATCCTACAGTAATCCGAGATCCAAACAGTATTTTTGTGAAGCGCTCCGAGAGGCATGACGATACCCCAAGTATGGGACAGATCGGTCGAGGGGTCGAAAAGCGCTTTATTATATAGTATGATTTTCAAACATTTGTGGGCGGAGTCGTATGTGCAATTAGGGCACTGCTTTGCGTTATTTTCTTGCTTTTCACATATTTTTATAGTTTTCTGTAGAACGTACATAATTACTATAACGATCTAAAGAAAACGTCACGATGTTAAAAGAATCGAATCGAATGAATCAAATCGAATTTTATTGATTTACGCGAACATTTTTGAGAAAAATAGAATAAAAATTTAAATTCCCTCCAAAAAGAGGTTAGCCAAACTTTGCATAAAAAGTGTGCACCACTTTCCCGACCATTTTTCTGTTCACAAAAATGTTTTTTAACACGTCGCGAGAGCCAAAGCAAAAACCAATTTTTCGTAGTCGGTTGGAGCATTTGAAAAAACAAATAAAACATTCGATTAAACATATTTATTAAATCTAAGTCATTCAACTATTTCTTCTTCAACTTCTCATTTCTTAGGCACATCGTCACTTTTCTTATTCCCTGACTTTTTTCCTCGTGACGTAGCTCGTGTCTCCGCCTGCAAAAAAAACGGAATTTCTCAACAAATTAAAATACAATATACCTCGATCATCGTCTCCTTCTCAAAATCATCAAAATTCGGCCGTTCGATTCCTAACTCTCGTTGAAGCATTGATGCGATTTCAGCCATTGATAAGCGATCATTCGGGTTCTCCGACCAACATCTCGTCTATAAAAATGGAAATTTTATGAAAAATATTGAAATTCTAAAAGGCTTACCACTATCATTTTAGTTACTGCTGCATTTACATCACTTGAAAATGACAGCCGAAAACCAACACGAAGTTGTTCATTTATTTTAGCGACATCCATTCCGCAATAAGGCTCCGCACAATTTCCATAAATCTCCCAACATAACACCCCAAAGCTCCACACATCCGACTTTTGTGAAAACGATTTCGTTTTCAGGGTTTCCACTGCGAGCCATCTGAACGGCACATGTTTCGATACCGTCATTTGATAATTCCTTCCAGTGCGTGTCATGCCAAAGTCAGAAATCTTGACCACTCCATCGCCGTACAAACAATTTCGTGCCGCAATGTCTCGATGTATTACTTGTTTGGAATGCAGATATTCTAATCCCCAAGCGGCTTGAACTACCATTTCATTACGTTTCCACAATACCAAGTCTTTGTTCTTTTGGATGTAGTTGTTTAATGAGCCATCTGATGCCTGAAAGTATGTACTCTTGAGAAATGGTCTAGAAATACAAAAAAAAAATAAACCCTTACCAATTCCATTATCAAGTAGAGTGGTTCATTAATCACCGCAACTCCGTAGAACTTGACAACGTTCGGATGGCCAGGATGAAATGATCGCATTATTCTCGCCTCTGCCATAAACTCCCGTATCTGCTCCTTTGTCATATTCTCCAACTTCGCCTGCTTTATCGCCACGTTTACAGTCCTTTTTGGCAATATCAGCGTGCCCATTGAAACTTCGCCAAATGCTCCTTCCCCAAGCTTCTTCGATATCGTAACCTGTCTGTGCTCAAGCTCCCATTTTTTACGGAAAATCGGATGGAGAATGAAGGTGTCATCTTGGATTGCTTCTTTTCGTGTGAGGTGGTGTTCAATCATTTGTTGAATGGTGTCAAACGAATATTTTTCGATCATCCACTTGTTGGCCGCATTTTTGATCACAAAGTGCTTGATCTGAAATAAAAAGCTATTTGAGGTTTTTCTTCGAAATTATCCAATTTTGCATCCAAAGTTCGAAAAAACTTCTAAATTTGAATTTCCGCCCTTTTGTTGTGCGCATTCTCGCGTCACCGTTTTTGCACACTTAAGAAAAAACCGTACTACGAGAAAAATTATATTTTATTTTTATTTTTTAGAACCATGAACGTTAAAAAAAAGCGTACCGCCTGTGCTTCCCCCAACAATAAGTCGTGCATGACCGAGAGAATGTATTTTCGTGCTTCACCTTTTGACGGCTCCGACATTCTCACCAAAAAATCGCCCTTCTTCACCAGTATCATCTTGACGTCTTCTCTTGGCAAAAGTCCATGATAATAGGGCACTTTTTCCATCGGTTGTTCCCTGTAAAATCATAATTTTTTGAAATTCCATAAAATAAATCATACCTTGACATTATTTTACGCTTTGTTATATTTTATCAACCAGTTGCTAGGATTAACAAAACAATGAATAGAATACTAAGGTTGTGAGAAGTTTTCATTACAACAATCCACTGGGAACAAATATTAAAGTTCACGTATTTTTGTGTGTGTGTGTGTGTTTTTGTAAAAATTAAATTATGAACACTGATTTTAATTTTTTTAAAGAAAACACTTTTTTAAAACAAATTCAGAATTCTCAAAATCTATACTATTAGTTTACCTTTTTGTTTTGAATTGTCTGAAAATTTTTCAAAAAAAAAACGTTTCCGGGATTCATAGCAATATTAATTTCTCTGTGATTTGTTTTAAGTTTTTTAAAAATGAATATAGGAACTTTTGCAATCAAATAAGTATGGTGTTCAAAGAAGTGTCACCCTTCCTTTAAACTTTTTCAGATCTAGAAAATCATGAAAATAAAAATAGACGTCACCCTCTTTCCAAATCAGTTTTTTGAATATTCTAAAACCGAGAAGAACAAGCGGATGAACGACATTTTTCTATTTGATTTGGATGACTATTTTTAACTTTATGTTTTTTTTTGTTTTTGTTCATCATTTTTTCTTTAACCTTTGATCGAGACTTTTTCGTTAGATCTTTATAGTAATTATATACGTTGAAGATCTAAAGAAGAAGTCACGATGTTAAAAGAAAAAATGATCATTCTAAAAAAAACAAATCGAATTTTATTGATTTACGCGAAAATTTTTGAGAAAAATAGAATATAAATTTGAATTCTCGCCAAAAAGAGGGTAACCAAACTTTGCATAAAAAAGTTACGAAAATTAAGAAAATGCGCTGCTCAGAAAATTTGAAAATAAAAATAGAAAAATTTCTGTTGTCTCAGATTTTTAAAAATCAGCATTTCATCTTTTTCAATGCATTGTATATTAGGTTTTCTGAAAAATCTATAAAATTTCAGAAAAAATAGAACAAAAACTTAGAATGTAGTAAATAATAAGCCTAAAAAGATGGAATTCAACATTTTGAAACTATCAGTTGAAGAATAGATGTATTACTTTTTTATACACTTTTTTATTTTATAGATTTCTGAAAAGAAAATATAAACTCAACGTGAACTTCCATAAAGGAATCAACAAGATATTACCGACATGATCATTAAAGGGAAACATATAATTCCAAGAAACCATTCCCTTCTAATATTTAAACAAGGAAAATAGTTCGTTGTGATCCTTGAACGGTAGAGGCATGAATCTCAGGAAATATTCAATGAATTAAAGAACATTTCAGATGAATCAATATCGCATCGTATTCACAGTACTTGTGGTTTGCATCTCGTCGAAAATTTGTCAAGGAGCGTGTCCAAATGGAATACAAAGCACAAAGTTAGATTGCACTTCACTAGAACTATGTCCGTCTGGCTCAATATGTTATCGTAAAAATAAAAAACAATTTTGTTGTGGTAATAAAAATTCTTTATGGTTTGAAAGAGATTCTAAATTTTCAGGACAACTTGACATGTTTTGCCCAACTAAAATGAACGCAATCAATTCGGAGGAGTTCACTTCTTATTCGTGGGGACCTACTGAATCAATAGTAAAGGACGAATGGTACAATGTGGTATTTGGAAAAGAGCTTATTGCATGTCGTATGTTCTATGAATTACAACTTCATTATAAAATTCAATTTTCTAGCAATTCCTTTCTCATACGCCTACAGTGAGTACACGTTGACAGTGTTGCCAGTAGGTTAGTTTTTAAAAATTAGTTTTATTTAATTAAAGGAGGGGGGGGGGTCTGAGGGGACGAAATAAATGGTTGAAAAATGATGAAAGTATGATTGTTGATAAATAAATGAAAAAAATCCAAAGAAAAACTCGAAAATGGCGAAAAAAATTCCGAAAAAAACCATAAACCCTGCTTTCGCCCTAATGGCCGAAGAAACGCGTTTTGTTATTCTAGGCCGTTTGTTTTTTCTCGCAAAACTCGTCCTTGTCCGTGTTACAATCAGAATTGAGATTGCATGCCTTCGGTTTTGAGGTTTCTGCGCTGCTTGCGTCAAAATCTGAAAAGTTTAGGTTGTTGAAACTGAGAAAACTGTATGGCTCCAGTTTAAAAAAAAATGCACTTAACGTGCCGCATTTCATCCGGCATTCCCAACAGCAGGGGATAAAAGTGGAAATGATGGTGCACCATTGAAATTCTGCTATAAATGTGAGTTATTTCGAAATTTCGAAAATAAAATATTAAAAACATTTTTCAGTGCAAAGCTTTGGATCCACTAATTCGAAGCCTGTTATCATCACTGACAAAAAATAATTAACAGGATGCGACGATAATTCGGAGTGTTTACCATTTAAAGGATCTGAAACATTTTGCTACACAGAGAAAGGAAAAACAATACATATTGCGGAGAATAACGGTGCAATAAAGGTTACATATGGATTTTGTGCATTTCATCCGAAAAGCAGTGCAATTTGGTAATATCTATTGGCCGTGTCCATCGTCAGCACAATTATTTTTCTTGGGCTGTCAATCGCTTTCTACATTCTTCATCGTAAAAGCGTTTTGAAGGCAAAAGAAGCGGGACCGACGACGTATGACCCCGGTGCACCAAAGACGGCTTCTAAGGAAAAAACGACATCTAAGGAAAAAACGACATCTAAGGAAAAAACGACATCTAAGGAAAAAACGGCTTCTTTGGAAACAGCGATAACATCTTAAGATGAATTCACGCGGATTATGATTTTTCTTATGAACCATATTTTTGAAGCACATTTTTAAAGAATAAATCTCAGAGTTGACAGCAAAAAAACTGAAAAAATTCATAAATCGAATGAAAGAAATACTAATTTTTCTAAAACGAGTTGTTTTAATGTGAATTTGCAAAATTCAACATTTTGAAATTATCAGTTGAAGAATAGATGTATTAACTTAAAATTGAGAAAATATCCAAAATTTCCATTTTATTGAGTTTAATGCCGATATTTTTCGAAAAAAAAACATGTTTTTTACTAGAACCTTTTTTATTTCACGAAAAATATTATTTTCTATCCTTTTCCTTCTCAATTGTCTCAGTATCAACTTTCTTGCTCTTCGTACTTCCCTGTAAAAAATTTAAATTTCCAAAAATTTCCAAAAAAAATTGCATTAAACGAAACACAGTACCCTTCTTTTGGAAAAATCTCCAAGATCACCACCTTCAACCTCGAGGTCGATTACCTTCCCATCGCCTGGAAGTTCAATAGGTCCAAAGTATGGATGATCCGGATCCCAGTCAATCGGTTCGGTGTCTTTGATACCATTCGCAGTTGCAGAGTGTTGGATGCAATAATAAATGAACTGATAGTCAGGTACTGCATAATATCCGAGGCTGTCGATATATTTCATAATTCTTGTGAACTCCTTCTTCGGACAATTGTAGAAAAAGTCGTCCATTGCATCAGCCTTGGCGCGAATTTCCATTTTATACGCCAACACTTTCTCACGATCGTGTGCTTTGAGTTTGCGCCATGGAAGTCCGCCAGAAGTCCACTCGACAATCATATAAAGCCAACCTTCGAGATCATCCTTTCTCGCCTGATCCACCTGATTCATTGCGCTCAATGGTGCATATCTTGTTGTACCTCGGAACGGTGCACTAGTCCTTGGAGTTCGAATATCCTTCCCGCCTGATCGTTTCACAAACTCGCGGCATAGCCCAAAATCCAGCAGAAAGATGACGTGATGCTCATTGTTTTCTTTACGTCCAGCTGCGAAGTTTCCAGGTTTTATGTCACGGTGAAGGAATCCGAACTGCAAACAATTTTTTAAAATAGGTTTTCTTTAATTTTCAGCCAATAATTCGAATTTAATTTTTCGTTTAAACGTAAAAATTGCTTTTAAAATTTTGTAAACATAAAATTCACGAAAATATCTTAAAAAATTATGAAAGCTCTGAACTTTTTGCCATTTTTTATAGTTATTTTCCATGGATAATCGATAAGGCGATTGTTTATTTAAAAATTACAAATTTTGTTGAAAAAATGCAATTCTCTCAAATTTAGAACATTTCTACAGTAATCTACTTTAAAGGCGCACACCAATATTAATGTTGGGTAATAAAACAAATGTCGAATTTTGTTTCGTAAATTTGTGGTTTTTTCGGATATTTTTCACTTTTTTACAGTTATTTCTCAAGGATAATTGACAATAATTTCGAGACTCCAAAACTCTTTAAAAAACTATGACTTTCGTGGGAACAAAAATATTTTTGAAAAGTTTAGAAAATTCCTACAGTAATCTTCTTAAAGGCGCACACCAATATGGATGTGGAGTATACAAAAAAAACTAAGAATTTTGTTGGAAAAAATGGAATTTCTCAAATTTTAGAAAATGCCCACAGTAATCCACTTTAAAGGCGCACACCAATATAGATGTTGAGTATTTAAAAAACGAATAATTTTGTTGGAAAAAATGCAATTTCTCAAATTTTAGAAAATTCCTACAGTACTCAAGTTTAAAGGCGCACACCATAATTTCAAAACAATTTTTTAACTGGAAATTCGAGAAATTTACAATAGCAAAACATACGAATTTGTGAACAAATTTTAAGAACATTTTTTAAACACAAAATAAATGAATAAAATCTAGTTCACCAACCCTGTGTAACTGTTCAATTGCTACCAAACATTGACATGACGCTTTCAGTGATGTTCCAAGTGAGAATCTACCATCCGGGCGGTCCTGACGAAGATCCCAGAGGTTTTTGCCAATCTGAAATCTTTACCGATCAAACAATTTCCACCCCAAAACCGTGCCCTACCAATTTCATAACAATAAAATTGAAGCGATCTTTCACCGACGCTCGATCAACAACCGTACAAAAATGTTTGCTCTTGATCTGTGTCGCTCCTTTAAGCACGTTACAATCCATTAGCAACACCTTCTTAACAGCCGTCGTTTTTTCACATTTGATTGCAAATTTTTCGTTATCACTTAAACGATTCACCGAATAGACGGCTCCATATCCACCTTTTCCAAGAAGTGTTATAACCTGAAATGTTGGCTTTTTCGACGTTTTTTCTAGAATTCTTACTTTATATGAATACTTTTTCGATTTTAAAAGCTCGTCATCTCTTGGAAGCACTTCATCGCCATCATCCGAAGACATTTTTTGCCTCTATTTTTATTTCACTAGGCTAATTGAAACTGTAAAATGATTGAATAAATTGTGTTCTTCTTTTTAAATTTCGTTTATTAGATGTCACGTATTTTTTTTTGAAAGATAGCAATTTTTATATTTTTTTGAATTAGTTTCTATTTAATTCACGGTGGGCTAAAGTGAACCGACTATAACTAAAATTAAAAATTGAACACAGAAAAAGGGGCGTTTTTAAGGGCGTGGCATTTTGCAATCGTGCGGCACGGTTACACAAAACGGGTTATATTCAGCTATTCAGGGACGCAATTTTGTAATTCGGCGTGAAAAAAATTAGATTAAGCCGTGCTTTATGTATTTAACGCAAAAACTTCATATTTTCATGCGTTGTAGGCGTTAAAATGCCATTTGTAAAAAATTCCAAATTTTGCATGTGTGCAATTTGTCGTAACTGTTTACGCACACAAACACGTTGTTCGTGATGACAATTTCGGTTCACTTTATCCCACCGTGAATTCGGACCAAAATTTTCAAAAAATATGTAGTCACCCTGGTTCATAATGAGCCCGATGTGATAATCTGTAAAGCTTAAAGACAGTGTGTCAGGTAACACGATAAGAATTCAGAGACGAAAAAAAAACAAAAAAATCCATAACCATATGTGACAACATTCAAATAATTGTGTTTCGCGCCAATTCTGACAGCGTTGCATGAGCCTATCGATCGATAAAAATATCACGTGAATTCTTTGTGAATTATCATTTTTCTTGATATTTTTGAACAAGATTTTGAAAAAACTCCTGACTATTTTGCAAAAAAATATATATGATCTATCTGTACAAAATATTTCCCGGAATTTCTCTAATTTTCGGCAAGGAAAATTTCCCGCCCATTACTGATCCCCCACCTCTTCCTATGTGACATTTCTCACTTATGTGAGCGCGTCCATTTTTTCTTTACTTTTTTGTCCTATCGGGGTACATTATTTTTCAAACCCTTTTCTACCGTTTTCCGTTTTTTTTAATTCATCCGAAATTTTTTGAAGGATTTTTGCGGATGATAAATGTACCTCGGATGAAAATATACATCATACGCATTCGAAGTTCTTAAAATTTTCTAAAACCACCTAGAAGCCGAGAAAATCAGCTTCAAAACAATGGCCTAGAAAAAGTGTCAACCTGGCCGAACTTTTTTCCATTAGGCCTTTTTTGTGTAATATTAATGAATATTTATGAAAAATTCTTAAACTAGTTCATTCTAACTGTGATTTTTGCAATTTTCAGGATTCGCGGTGATACTGCCCGCGGACTAGTTTTCGCAAACTTTTTTCTAGGCCATTGTTTTGAATCATTGACTTCGCGAAATAACATCTTCATCGAATGCTTCGCATAGTGAGCGGTGCGAATCGGCTGCCGTAGTGCCTCGTTTAAAATCATATAACAAGCCGGCGCACATTCCATTATCCATTATAACTTGACATAAAAAATATATTACAGAAATCAAAAATAATAAAAAAAGGAAGTAAAATATACAGGGTACAGGAAGGATACTTCCCGGTAACAACTGTCCAAATTGCTGTTCGAAATTCGAAAAGTTTCGAAAGTCTCGTTTATATCCGAACAACCTAACATATTAGATTTTCTGAAAAATCTAAAATTTCAGAAAAAATGAAAAATCTAAAATTTCAGTAAATAATAAGCCTAAAAATCTGGAATTCGACATTTTGAAACTTTCGGTTGAAGAATAGATGCATTACTTTTTTATATTTTAACATTTCTGAAAAGAACATATAAACTCAACGTGAACTTCCATCAAAGACTCAACAAGATATTACCGGTATGATCATTTAATGGGAAAATATAATTCCAAGAAAACATTCGCTTCTAAAATTGAAACAAGACGAACAGTTCGTTGTGGTCCTTGAACGGTAGAAGCATGAATTTCAGGAAATATTCAATGAATTAAAGAACATTTCAGATGGATCATTTTCGCATAGTAATCACAGTACTTGTGGTTTTCGTCTCGTCGATAATTTGTCAAGGAACATGTCCAAATGGAGTACAAAGCACACAAGGCTGTATTTCACAACCATGTCTGGCAGGGTCAATATGTTATCGTAAAGATAATGCATTTTTTTGTTGTGGTAATAACAATTCTTTATGATTTGAAAGAGATTCTAAATTTTCAGGACAACTTGACATGTTGTGCCCAACTAAAATGCTCGCATTCAATTCGGAGGAGCGCTCTACTTATTTGTGGGGACCTAGTGCATCAACAGTGAAAGAAAAATGGTACAAAGTGGTGTTGGGATCTGAGGTTATTGCATGCCGTATGTTCTATTAATTACAACTTCATCATAAAGTTCAATTTTCTAGCAATTCCTTTCTCATACGCCTACAGTGAGAACACGTTGACAGTGTTGCCAGTAGGTTAGTTTTTAAAAACTTTTATTTAATTAAAAGGGGGGGGGCTGAGGGGACGAAATAAATGGTTTAATAATGAGGAAAGTATGATTGTTGATAAATAAATGAAAAAAATCCACAGAAAAACTCGAAAATGGCGAAAAAAACCATAAACCCGGATTCCTTTTTCCTTAGAAATTCGCCGGAGCGCGTTTGCTGCTTTCGAAAATTTATTCACGTAACTGCTTGTCATTTTTCAACCATTCATTTCGTCCCCTCACCCCCCCCCTTTAAATGCATTTTTTAAAACTGGATCCATGGAATGCAGTTTTCTCAGTTTCAAAAAACTAAACTTTTCAGATTTTGACACAAATAACAAAGAAAAATCAAAACCGAACGCATGCAAATCGAATTCTGATTGTAAGATGGACAATGAAGAGTTTTGTGGTGCCGTATATCACCCGACATTCACAGGCAAATTTGATAAAAGTGGAAAAGATGGCTCTTCGTTGAACTTCTGCTATAAATGTGAGTTATTTCGATTTTTCGAAAAAAAAAATTGAAAAACTTTTCAGTTGACAATTTGGGGTCCAATGATGTGAAGCCTGTTATCGCCGCGGACAAAACAGAATTGACGGGATGCAACAACAATACGGATTGTTCAGGATCAGAAACATTTTGCCTAACGACAGAGAAACCACTACTTTTTGGACCTATTTTACGTCACGGATTTTGTGTATTTCACCCGAAAAGCAATGCACTGTGGTGGTATCTGTTGTCGTCTGCGCACTCATTTTTCTTGGCTTGTCAATCGCGTTCTTCGTTCTTCACCGTAAAAGCGTTTTGAAGGCAGCTGGACCGACGACGTATGGCCCGTATGGCATCTATAACCCGCATGCGCCAAGAGTTCTAACAACGGAGGATATGAAGAAACAGTGGGCAAAGCATCTGGCTGATTGGGAGGAGGATCAACGACGAAATGGGAAGAAAAAGTCGACAGTAACAACGGAATACCTCGTCGAATATCACCGAAAGCTAGCGGTGAAAGATGAGAAGAGCAAAAAAAGAAAGATGGCGGCAAGACAAAAGAGACTAGCCGATGGAATGAATACATCTTCGGAATTATCAATGATATAAGAAATAAAATCATTTTTGAAACAAAAATCATCGAAATATTACTTCATTTCTACAAGCATTAAAGAAGGACTATACCGAATCGGTAAAGATACTTGAAACAAATAAAAACCTCATACTCAGTTCATATTTTCTTTTGAAATGTTTTAAAAATTCATTTTCTAAAACGAGTTGTTTTAAAGACAGGGTGCCAGTTATAAATTTCGCCGCTGCGTCGATAAGATTTTAAACTACCGCGTATTTTGAATTTTCATGTGCGCTCCAATGAACAGCAGTCATATGTGTGCGCGGTAATTTAAATTTTTGAATTTTTTGTGTGTTTTTTTTCAATTTTTTTTCGTTTTTGTCCGATTTTCAGCGTTTTTTTTTGCTGAAAGTCATTAATTATTTTTAATAAGTGTCAAATTAATTTTTCTTACATGAACTAACCGGGATTCCTCATAAAATGCGGGAAAAACGTTGATTTTCCCAATTTTCATCCAAAAATGAAATTTTCGCTATAATTTTGAACGCAGATTAAATATACTTACGTTTCGCAAATAAATTATTATTTCACAGGTATTCTAGTTAATTTTTTTTGAAACCAACAAAGCATTTACAGATTTCATGGACACAATTCATCAGCGACCCAAAAAAATCAGTTTTCCGAAAAATTGATCAGTTTCACATATCATTTTAGATTTCTGAAAATGTCATTATCGTTTTTTAACAGTTTTTGTTTGTTTTTGAGTTTTTTTAATTTTTTGAATTTTTCTTATTTTTCGGGTATTTGAATAAAATTTGCCTCAAAATTGTTTGAATCTGGTGGCAACATACTTTACTTATGTTATTCTACTGAAAAGAAACATTTTACACTAAAAAATTAAAAAATAACAGTTTTGAAAAAAATATAAAAAATTCAAATTTTTGTGCTTCCCGCCAAAAAGTGTACGTAAGTGTACGGCGGGAATTTGAAAATAATTTTTTTCATCTTCCGGACGCGACTACAAAATGGGTTTTTTTCGTCGGGATTTCGCATGGAATATACTAGAATGTCGATAGAAAGACGAATTTTTCACAATTAAATCCATATGGGGTAAAAATAACTGGCACCCTGTCTTTAATGTGAATTTCCAAACATTTGGGGGCGGAGTCTATGTGCAATTAGCGCACTGTTTTGCATTATTTTCTTGTTTCCTGTAGAACGTATTTTTTATAATTACTATGACGATCTAAAGAAACTATGTCAAATGTTAAAGAAAAAATGAAGAACAAAAACAAAAAAAATCGAATTTTATTTATCTACGCGAAATTTTTTGAGAAAATAATTTTATTCGAAATTCGAAAAAACTGCCAGAAAGTTTCATTTTGACAATATTAACATAAATTTATGGAAGGAAAATACGGCTTCTAAAGAAACAACCTTGTCAAGCCTTTTGTTGCTGCTGATAAATAAATGATCTTCTGAAGCCGAAATTTATGATTTGCTCATCGATAACAAAAAAAAAACAGAAATCGTCAATGAAACCATTCCTAGACCACGCGTTGGTTTTTGTAGGCCAGAGATATACATTTTAATTGATAAGGTGTGATAATTTTTTCAAGTTTTTTTCAGAAAAACTATTTTTTGAGCCGGTTTTCGCGATTAGAGCAGAAACTAATGGAATTACTATCGAAATCCAAAAAAGGAAGTGTTTATAGATTTTTTGAAAATAATATGTTGCGCACACTACAAAAACCCCATCTAAAATGTGTTATATTTTGACAATAATTTGGCAATTTCGAAATCGTTTTTTTTTTGAACGAAACATAAATGATTGAGAAGAAAACATGAACTCAACGTGAACTTTCACAAAATAATCAAAAAGAATTAATCATTCTGAACATTATTATTGAAATATAGGATTCTTACAAAAACATCCAGAAATCTAAACAAGGTTTAGTTGTGATTCTTGAACGGTTCAGGTAGGAATCTCGAAAAATATTCAATCAATTTAAGAACATTTCAGATGAATAAATTTCGCATCGTATTCACAGTCGTTGTTTGCACCTCATCGATAATTTGTCAAGGACCGTGTCCAAATGGAGTACAAAGCACAAAGTTTGATAGCTCTGCCAAAGAACTACTCAGGGAAAGCAATGCACCGGAACATTCCCATTTTGTTCGGGACTGCACCGAAATTTGTCCCGGGACGCGTCCCGGGGCAAAACCCGGATAAAACTGTGCAGTCCCGGACAAAATTTGGACGGTTCGGTGCAAATAAATGTCTCGCCGCCTGCGTCGTGTGGGTTGCAATGGCTGCGAGAGGCCTCCTGGAATCGAACCCGCGACGACTTGAACTCCTGCTTGCTTGACATACGAGACGTTGAACCGCTTGACTAAACCTGACCATGCGGGAAAAGGGGGGTGGTGCACTTATATGTGCGCTAGCGCCAGAATTCCATAGGAATACATATACGAGTACTTGGATAAGCATAACTATTGTTCTAGAAACCAAATAGGGCGCACGTTTTGTGAACTTATAGATTGAAAGATGATTGTTAAAATACAGTAGTTTTTTTTTCTTAGCAAACTCTAATTTTCATTTTTTGCAAGGTGAATTATTGTATCTTGCTTCGGTCATTGTGTAAATCTTCAAAACTGATAACATAACTTTCACAAATAACATAACTTTCATCATTACTAAACTGATGAACAAATATATTGCTTGGTCACATGTATTGAAAGGTGCTTGGATCGTTTTTGTGAGTCAATTTTGATAATCTCGAGTGGTTTTTGTGCCGCAGTTTTTGATCTATAGAAGAACAATATTAAAACTTTGACAATCCATTATCAATGGTTTGTGCTTCAAATGACCTGTATGCGAAATTTCATCAAATTCGTGATCAAAAGTTATGGGCTATAACTTTTCCCATTTTCAATATTTTTGGGACGAAAATTTCAGAAATCCATACTGGTTCTATTCTCAATCAAAGTACAACATTTCCGCTACTTTCATTAAGATTTTTGAAGAGAAAATCAGAAAGGGTAGCGCCTTAATCGTTTTCGGCTTTTTTAAATGAGGCATAGCTCATTTGAGATATAATTTTACTGCTTTCGCAAAAAGTTTTCCCAATTTTTAAGTTGAATGAATTTTTGATAAACACGCTGACTCGAATCCAAGAAATTTTCGGTTTTGTTTTTTGAAGTTTTTTGTTCTTGCACTTCTTTTTTGTCCGGAATTTTCGGAAAGCGTCTGAAAATGGGACTGCACCAGCGCATCGCTTTTCCTGAGAATTTTGAACCATTTTCGTCCGGGACTGCCCCGGAAAAATGAAGGTGCGGTGCAGTCCCGGACAAATTTTGGTGCAGTCCCGAACAAAATTGGACTGCACCGGTGCATCGCTTTTCCTGAGTATGTCCGTCTGGCTGAAAGAAGGCGGAACGACAAAGCTATGGGAACGATAACCACTTCATCGGAATTATAATTTTTATCTAACAAATAAAGTAGCTTGAAATATTATTTCGTTTTTACAAGGATTAAAGAAGTACTATATCGAGTCGGTAAATATACTTGAAACAAATAAAAACCTCATACTCAGTTCATATTTTCTTTTGAAATATTTTAAAAATTCATTTTCTAAAACGAGTTGTTTTAATGTGAATTTGCAAACATTTGGGGGCTGAGTCTATGTGCAATTAGCGCAATGTTTTGTGTTATTTTCTTGCTTTTCACCGATTTTTCTAGTTTTCTGTAGAACGTATATAATTAGAAGCTTCTAGATTTTCTTTGGCATCTTCTGGAATTTTATTAGAAGCTTCTCAAATTTTTTTAGAAGCTTCTAGATTTTTTTGGAAACTTCTGGAATTTTTTTCGAAGCTTCTGGATTTTTTTGGAATATTCTCGAATGCGAGCACAAGAACGGCAACGCGTTATTATATAATATGATGATGATATTTCTAATTAACTATGCCCAAATTTTTTCAGAAAAAAATGTAATTCATAATGAGCCCGATGTGATAATTTGTGAAGCTTAAAGACAGTTTTTCAGGTAACACGATCAGAATTCAGAGGCAAAAAAACCAATATTTAACGTAATTTTTCTTGAATTTTTTGAATTTTTTGAGCTTTTCTTGAATTTTTTGAACAAGATTTTGGACAAACTACTGGCATTTTTTGCAAAAAAATATATGTGATCTGTCTGTGCAAAATATTTCCCGGAACGTCGCGAATTTCTCTCTCTCTCGAAAATTTCCCGCCCATTACTGACCCGCCACCTTCTTTTGTGTCATTTCTCAATTATGGTGAGCGCGTCCATTTTTTTTTCGTTAGTTTTGTTCAATTGGGTATATTTTTTCAAACCCTTTCCTACCTTATTCCATTTTTAAAAAATTCATCTGACGTTTCTTTTTTCATTTTTAACTCAAGTTCACTGAGGCCGATTCCACCCCGTGGAAACTGGGATTCTGTTCTTAAATGATGAGTTCGCGGAACTAATAAATGCCACTGGGATAAAAATAGACTTCATTCTCATTCCAAATCTGTTTTTAAAATTTTCTAAAACCATTTAGAAGCCGAGAAAACGAGCTTCAAAACAATGGCCTAGAAAAAGGGCCACCTGGCCGAACTTTTTTCCATGAGCTCTTTTTTATGTAATGATGATGCATATTTATAGAAAATTCTTAAATTAGCTCATTCTAACTCTGATTTTTGCAGTTTTCTCTATTCGTCATGCGATACTGCCCGCGGACTAGTTTTCGCAAACTTTTTCTAGGCCATTGTTTTGAAGCTCGTTTTCTCGGCTTCTAAGCGGTTCTATTAAATTTAAAAAACAGATTTGGAATGATAATGAAGTCTATTTTTATTTTTTTTTATCCCAGTGGCGTTTATAAGCAATCCCATTGTTTTTTTCAGCGTTTAACAAAATATTATCCTTGAGTTTTTGAAAATCGGTCATATTTGAGAAAGCCTGTATTTTCCAGGATTGTTTAGGTTTTTAGAAACTTCCTTGTATGTAACAAAGTAGTACAATATCCCAATAAAAGCATATGGTAACCAACCTGACGTCCACAAAAAAAAATCCATCTTTCTTTTTCAATTCTTAGACCCCCCCCCCCCCCCCCCTCCCAATTTTTAGCGTTCTCGACGTCATCATCTCTCTCTGCATTTCCCATACTATTTCCAAATTCATAAGAATGTTCGTGGTCATTCAAAACCGAAAAAATTCCCGTTGATCGATACGAAGGCAAGAAAAAAGAGAAAAAAAATCAGTGGCCAGAAGGTCATCTAACAACAAAAACAACAACCGATTTTTATTTATTCGGCCAACACAACTTCTCTTGAGTGAATGTACGAATTATTTCGATTTTCACGAAATAAAAAAACTTGATTTTTTTGTTGAACTGAAAATTTTTTCATTTGGAACCACCCTTATTTATTTATTTTGGGGTTGTAAATGGTACTAAAAAACTTGATTTTGTTTTTTTTTAGAATTTCCTATATAACTATTTTTTTTCGATGAGGGTGGAAAATGTTTCATCTTTGATCCTATTTTAAAGCTTTTGATTGGGCCCCCTATTTTGGGATTATGGCTTTTTCGCTTTTTTTTGCGTGTGTTGCTGAAACTGGTTTTTTGTCCATATATTTATGCTATAAGTAGGAAATGTTTGTGCGAAATTTTCGGTAGTTTTTATTTTTTTTCTGAAAATTTCAGATTGCTTTTTTTAAAACTTTTTTCTTAAGCTTTTTTTCTTGAAAAGACAATGTAAACTTACAAGATTCGCTCCTCAAAATGAGCCATAAATCATAAAAATTATCCCATTTTCATTAAAATTCAAAATTAAAAAAAAAATTTTTTTTTGAAAAATCGAAATTTTATCAAATTTTCAAAAATGTATAACTTTATCAAAAAACACCCGATTTTTATAAAATTTATTTCAAAATGCTCGAAATTTCTCAAATTTTCAGAAAATTCAAACAGTTTCCGATATTTCTTTACTAAAATCATGAAATTTCGACAATTTTGAGACAAGTTATGATTTTTTGAAAAATCAAAATTTAACCTGATTTTCAAAATTTTATAACTTTCTCAAAAAACATCCAATTTTTATGAAATGTATTTCAAAATTCTCGAAATGTCTCAAATTTTCAGAAAATTCAGACACTGTCCAACATTTCTCTACTAAAATCATGAAATTTCGACAATTTTGAGACAAGTTATGATTTTTTGAAAAAAAATCTGAAATTCACTTTTAATTTCAGATTTTATGCGCCATTTTCAGAAATAATTATTATTTCGAAAATGATTTTTTAATTAAATTTGTTTTTAGTTAAATTTGATGAAGAAAAAAGTTGTTCAATATTTTTTATAACAGATTTTCAGGCTGACTCGTTTAAGCCACGCTTAATATTTAGCGACTCGCTTAGTTGACTTATCTCTAGAATATATATGAATTTTTTAGTTAAATTTGATGCAAAAAACGAATTTTTCAAAATAAAAACATTATTTTTAAGCTGGCACGCTATTTAGTGACCCGCTTAGTTGACGCTAACTCTCGAATATCATCGAATCATCATCATCAATATCATCGAAATATCATCGAAAATCTCTCGAATATCAGGCCTTTCGTATTTTTAAAAAAGTTAAATTTGAGGAAAATAACTTCTTTTTATTAACAAATATTTTCAATCCGTCTTTCGTATTTTAAATTTGATGAAAAAAATCACATTTTACAAAATTAAAAAAAAATTTCAAGCTGACTCGCTTAAGCCACGCGCTTAGATGACGCCAACTCTAGAATATATCGCATATTTCGTTTTTTTAAAACTAAATTTGATGAAAATGAAAAAAAAAACATATTTTTCAAAATTTTTTATAAAATATTTCCAAGCTAACTCGCTTAAGTCACGCTTAATATTTAGCGACCCGCTTAGTTGACGCTTACTATTTTATTAAACAGATGCGTCGGATTTTTCAATTTTTCATATAAATTTTCAAAAAATTCCAGAACAAAATTTCGGAAAATCGTCAAGACAAATCCAATATTCTGAAAGTTTTTCATACAATGGAGATTTTTCGAAAAATCAAGATTTTCGTTTTCAAAATCTAGAAATTCAGAATTTTTTTGAATTGTATGATATTTAGAAAGAGAGAGGCACTCTGTCTTTAAAATTTCGGGAAAAAATTGAAACTTTCATATATGTTTTTCAAAAAAAAATTTCTGTTTAAAGAATATGATTTTGGATTCTTCAATACTTTAGAAATAATCGACGTATTTTTCAATAAAAATTTCGAAAAAAAAACGTTTTTCAGAAATTTTTTCCAGAATTTTTCTACAATGCACTAAAAAAGCTTGTATCACTGACAAGTGATATTGTGACTAGTGACAAGTGACTGTGAGATATTACAGTACATTTTTTGAAAAGTACAAATTTTTCAAAAATAAAAAAAACCATCCAAAAATAGAATTGATAACTACCAAAATACTTCGAAAGCCTCAAAGATCACTACATTTTTGTTTTCCTTATAATTTTTCGTACCCAATTAAAGTTCCAACTGTTTTTTTTTCAAAAATCGTCATTAATGATGTCGTCAAAACCTTTTCCACTCTTCCCTCCCCCCACAACTTGTTTTTATTCCCATGTTATTTTTCAAAGTGTTTTTGTCCCGTTCATACCGACGTCATCTAAAATAAATTGAAGAATAAATTCCAAAAAATATGTAAGAATTCGGCCTTCGGAATATATAAAAACACACCTTGACATGGTTTACTTTTTATGTGGTTTTGATGAGATTTGTATCCTTTTTCATCTTTTGCAAACCAAACAGTTTTTATCCGACACTTTCAGCACAAAATGGGCACCAAAGACCAGGCGTCAAAGGTGACGCAGTTATGGAACGCTTTGAGCTATAAAATTGGTTCAAAGGTTGCTGAAAACGCGATTCTGACTATTATTCTTTGCTTAGCAGTTTCAGCAATTTGTAGCATCAAAATGGCGTGCACTGAGTAAGTTTCTATGAGTTTTTAAAGGGAAAATAAGAAAAACAAAAAATTTCTCCCCGGCCGGGAATTGAACCCGGGTCTCGCATGTGACAGACGCGGATACTCACCACTATACTACCGAGGACAGTGAGGAAGGAAGTGGAAATGACAAACACATTGTTGTGTGTTTGTGGTAAATGTTTCGTAGAGCTGGTTAAAGAGAACATGAGTAAAAATAAGATTTTTACGTGAAAACGTGAAAATTTAATAATTTTTTTCACATTAATTTAATTTGACCAAAATTCACAGGATTATTATTTGTTTTCGTAATATAAAATTTATATTGTCAAGATAAACATTTCTGGCCGCTCGTTTTGCGGAGTGTCGTTGGGAATTTACTCGCAACGCGACCGCTGCGCGCAAGACCAACTGAGAAATTTGAATTTGAGTGCGTTGCGGTCGCGCTGCGAGTAAATCCCCAACGACACTCCGCAAAACGAGCGGCCAGAAATTATTATCTTGACAATATTTAAAATTAAAAATATTGATTTACAATTCGCGTATGCAAAACTCGTGAAAATTTCATTGTTTTCTAAAAAAACGTGTTAAAAACGTGAAAAAAAACGTGTCAAATTAAAAAAAAAATCACGAAAAATGTTGTCAAAGTCCTCCAAACCCTAAAAAAAAGAGGAAAAATGCGAAATCCTAGATTTTTCATAGGTTATCTAAATTCTCTGAAAATCTTAATTTTTTTTTCGAAAAATCGATAATTTTAGATGATTTTTGAAATTTTCTGAAAATTCTGGATACACTAATTTTCAGAAGTTGTCAGAATTCTCTGAAAATTGTTCGAAAAATGTTTTTTTTTAATTTTCCAGAAAATCTCTAAGTTTTTTTCAGGTTCTTAAATTTATCTGAAAAATCTGAAAATTCAAAAAAAAATCTCAAAATTTAAGAAATATCAGAAAAAAACAACAATACCACCTTTTCCAGAAAAATCAGCGCCATTGACGGCTACGCAAGTGACGATTCCATGTCTCGCTACGAATTTGCAACTTTTCAGCAATTTCTAGATTCCGATGGTCCTGGAATCACGATGGGTGTACTCATAAGAGCAAAAGATAATGGCTCACTGTTGCATGAATATCGAATGAAGGAGATTGTGAATGTATGGTTGGATAATCAAGCCAAATTGACCAATTAACTAATTAAGGTACTTGATCATCTTACCAACGATTTTAAGATGAATGTTAGTGGGGTCGAAAAAGGTTTCAGCGAGTTTTGCAGGGGCTTCTGTCAGGCTAATGAGCCGGTTAGACAATATTATGTAATTTAAGCTTAATTAAGGGTAATTAGCGACAAATTAACCCATTTCAGAATGGGCTCCAAATCATAGGAAGAAACGATAGTGATGGAATCTCAAAACGAATTGATTTATCATACCCGACTTCGAATTTTTTCGGGAGGAAGTTTAGCTTAATCCCGAATTTTTTCGGAATTTCGATGGATAAAGATGGACAACACCTAGTGGGATCAAATCTTATTGTTTTGTACCTACGAGCGGAAAGATATCCAGACTGGAGCACGAAAATGGTGAAGGATTGGGAGCTGAAAGTAAGGGATTACTTTGTAGAGTGAGTTTTCGGTCTGGAATCTCTGAAATCCATATCTGTTTTTCAGCGAATACCAAAATGATGAAATAATAGTGGAGGTCATGTCACAGACGGTTGTTGAAAAGGAAATTGTTCGAGCCGGAATGTCATTGCAACCATTTTTGATCGTTGGATTTGCTATTATGTCGTTTTTTTGCTCGGTTACTACCATGTTAAGCGCTGTTTATTTGTATAATCAGAAACCGACTCTTAATAAGGTAATGGTCTATTAAACATCTCTGAGAAAATCTGAAAATTGCTGGAAAAATGATTTTTTTCAGAGATTTTCTGGAAAATGTTCTAAAAATTCAGTTTTTCGAACATTTTTCAATAATTTTGAAATTCTCATAACTTTTCCTCAGATTTTTCAATTTTGATGAATTGTACAATATTTGAAAGCTGAAAACCTGAAAAATCAGTATTTCAGCATCCAAATACTTTAAAAATCATGAAAATCCATCAATTTTTCAAAAGTTATGAGAATTTGAAATTTCGATTAAGTCGATAATTTTCAAATTCTCATCACTCTTACTCAGATTTTTCCATTTTGATGAATTTTACACCATATGAAAGCTGAAAATATGAAAAATAAAGATTTCAGCATCCAAATACTCTAAAAATCATGAAAATCCATCAATTTTTCAAAAATTAACAAAATTTTCAGAAAAAATCACTTTTTTCAAATTCTTATAACTTTTCTTCAGAATTTTCAATTACTCCAGGCAAACAATAATATTTCGAGGAAGCCGAAAATGTTACATACTTTTTGAGATATTGATATCGATTTTTTTAGCAAAGGGCCTATACTTTATTTTTTTAAACTCAAATTCTCAGCAATTCACAGGTTATGTGCTAAAAAGCGTTCCAACGCAAAAGTACGCAGTTTGTCGTCAGATTTGATGATTTTTTTGAAATTGGACTTTACGGAGCTTAAAAATCTAATTTGGATGAAAATAGAGAAAATACTCATTTCAAATCTGTTTTTAAAATTTTCTAAAATCACCTAGAAGCTGAGAAAACGCGCCTCAAAACAATGGTCTAGAAAAAGTTGGCCTAACTTTTTCAACTGAGCGTTTTGTATGTTATATTGATGAATATTTATAGTAAATGCTAAAGTTAGTTCATTTAAACTTATTTTTTAGCATTTTACTAGATTTTTCATATAATAATGCCCGCGGACTAGTTTTCGCAAACGGAACGTTTTCTAGGCCATTGTTTTGAAGCTATTTTTCTCGGCTTCTAGGCGATTTTAGAAAAATTAAAAAACTGATTTCGAATGAGAAAGAGTTCTATTTTTATCACAGATATATTCATTGACTATGTAATGCCTCCTTTAAGCCGCAAAATTCGATCACTCTCGAAACTTTAACATTTTTCCAGATCGCCCTTTCCATCATCGCCTGCATCAACCCATTCATGGCATGTGGTACCGCCTTCGGTATCCTCTTCTTCTGCGGCTTCATCTTCAGCCCCATCATGTGTATCACCCCCTTCTTGGTGTTAGCCATCTCAGTCGACGACAGCTTCCTCATGCTTCATGCCTGGAATCGTCTCGATTCTTGGCGTACTTCTGACCTGGATCGTCCTATGCGAAACCATCTAATGGGCGAGGTGCTCGTCGAAACAGGACCAGCTATTACAATTTCAGCACTCACCAATATTCTAGCCTTCACCATTGGCGCATTCACCTCACCCCCGGAGATCCGAATTTTCTGCTATGGAAACGCTGCAGCGATATTTATGGACATGTTCTATCAGGCAACCTTCTACACAGCTTGTATGACACTTCTCGCCGATTCGAAAACCGAAGATGTTAATGAAAAAACTAAGAAGATTCAAGAAAAAGTGTCGAATTTCTTCGAAAAATTCCTGAGAACTTATGTGTCTCTAATCTCCAATATCTTCATCTCTTCTGCAATTGTCCTAGTTTGGCTGGTTTTCATAGGCTTTGCGGTTCTAGGCCTGTCTAGGCTTCATGTCGAGTTGAGGCCTAGCAAATTTTTCCTCAAGGATTCGCCAATGTTGAAAATGGACAATTTGAGAACTGCCGAAATTATCCCATACTATGTTCCGGTTACGGTAGTGGTTAATAACCCCGGCGATTTGACGAATGAAACAACTATTGAAAAATTGCTCGATTTGAAGGAAAAGCTTGAAAATATGGAGCTTGCCATCGGTCCAAACAGCACTAAATTCTTTTTGGAGTACGTAAAAAATCTAGAATTTATTAAAATATATGTAAATTTTAGCGACTTTGTGCAATATCGTGAATCATTCGCCGAGGAGTTAGAAGCGATCGGAACGTCGGAAAAATCGGAAATTGAGACATTCCTCGAATGGCCGGAATACTCGTACTGGCGGGGATTTTTGAGATTCGACAATCAGACGAATCCGAAGAATATCACGAAATTCATGTTCACCACCGGATTTCATGGAGAGGAGTTGAAGGATTGGAATAAGAGGGGCGAATTGTTGACGAGATGGCGGAAGACTGTTGAGGAGTTTGACGGGTGGGTTGAGAATTGGAAAAACGCCTGGAATTAATTCAGACCTTTTTTAGACAGTTTAATGCTACGGTTTTCACGGAAGATGGATTCTTTTTGGATATGATTGATGTGAGTCAAAATCTTGCAACGATGTTGCAAATGCGCCCCAATGATAATGAGTCGAATTCGACCATTTCCTTAAATTTTTTTGTCAAAAAAAATCAGTATAATTAAAAAAAATAAATCTTGAACAAATTTTAAAAATTAAATAATTCTTTAAATTTTAGAATTGGATGTTAGAACTTATAATTGAATTTTAATTAAAATTTTGGATGATATCTGTATTTTTTAAAATTTAAATCTATCTCTTTTAAATTTTTTTTTCTGAAAATCTGAAAATTTCTGAATTTTTTAAAATTATAGATTGCTTCGAGATTTCAACTAAAAATACCGTCTATAATTTTTCTGAGTTCCCAAGATTCTGATCTCACGTGAAAACGTGAAATTTCCCGAAATTCTGATTTTTAGAAAAAAATTTAAGAAATCTAAAAGTTTAAATTTTAATTTCCAAACATTTACACAAAAATGGCGCGAAGCGCAAAATTTGAATTTTTGAGATTATATTCATTCCTAATTTTTTTTTTTTGAAAAAAACCTATATTTCTTATTTTAAGAAACACGTAAAAGGTCGATGCACAATAGAGCGCACTTGAAACATTTGAAATAAAAAAAAATTTTCACAGTCGAAGCAGTCTGCATTTTCGATTCACCGAAAAAATCCAATTTAATTTGCAGACCATCCCAACAATCACCTGGCAAACCACCCTAGCCACTTTTATCTTCGTCTCCCTTGTTTGTTTCCTCTTCATTTCGGATTTTCTAACAGTTGCGATTGTATCCATAGCGATTCTAGTCACATCCGTTGGTACCTTTGGATACCTATCCCTATTTGGTGTAACCCTAGACCCAGTCATCATGTCAATCGCTATAATGTGTATTGGATTTAGTGTGGATATTCCCGCACACGTGACCTTTCATTTTTACGCAGCTAGTAGGTTAATTAACACCGAATTTTGCTAATTTTCCATGTTTCAGAAGCCAAAAAATCAGCGAAACCGGCTCAAATCTCAGCAATGGATCTGACGGAACACCCACCAAAACAGGTCACCAACGAGGAAGAATATCATCAAGGATCATTCGGAAAATCATTATCTTATGCTCTATCAAGCGTGGGCTTTCCAGTTATCCAGGCTGGACTTTCAACAGATTTTTGTGCACTTCCTCTCGCTCTAATGGATCTTTATATGGCTAAAATGTTTGCTTTTTCTTTAACTCTCTGCGTCTCTTTCTCGCTGATTCACGGTTTAATTGTTATTCTGGCTTTGTTATCTGTTGAGCATACGGTTATGAAAATTCTTAGGAAAAATTAATGTCTGTTATTTTAAATATTTTTACGGGTTACAATAAACATTTAACATGTGTATACACTTTTCCGCTGCTTTCTCATGTGCCGCCATAGCTCAGTCGGTTAGAGCGTGGGTCTAATAAGCCCAAGGTCGCAGGTTCGACCCCTGCTGGCGGCAAATCATTTTTTTAAAACAAAACATTTCAGAACTTGGTTAATGTTTCTGAATTTTGTTCAAAAAAATCAAGTTTTTCATATGACTTTTTTATAAACTTTTGATTTTTTCTGGAAAATTTCTAAAGTTGTCTGTTTTTCTATAAAATTAGAGTTAAACTTATTTCCCGAAATGTTCAGAAACTTTCTAAAATTTTACGTAAAGCGCTTAATTCGTGCTTGATCATTTTCTGACAAAATTAGAAACCCCCGTTATTTCTTTATTTCTGTCAACGAACTCTAAAATCAACCCCATAACAATTTTAAGCTTTTCATATGCTCCTCCTGTGTCTCAACTTTCGTCGTAATTCGATTAATAATCTTCTTTCGAAATTTTCCGACTTGTTTGATACGGTACATGAGGATTGCTGGAAGAGAGACGGCGGCAAATGGGACGGTCTGGAAAAAAATGAAAAAAATTATAGGTTATTTCTTTGGAAACCCTTACATAAGCCCACCACACGATATTATGGTACACGGACACTGGTATCAGATGTTTGTGAAGTCGGAGTGTCAAAACAGTTGAGGAATAAAAAGCCAGGCCTATAAATTGAGCAATAGCGATGAAGCAAACAATTCTCGTTGATATTAAAGCTTCACGTTTTTGATAGCGTTGATCGACGTGGAAACGATCTCTGGAAAAAATCTTAGTTCTTAAAGGAAAGGGTCCACCTCACTCACCTCATCTCAAGCTTCTTGTTGATACAAATAATAAACAAATTCATAAAAATACTAACAATTAAAATAACAGTCATAATTATTAGGAACATATTAGCACGATTTGCAGATTCTACAGGGAAGAAGAAACAATTGGGCACTGTATCGGTGTGCGGGTCACCCCAAACGATTATCAGTGGGGCGATGATGCTGGAAAGTGTCTGAAAATGTTCCAGATTTTTGTTTTTGGGTCAAAAAGTACCACAAAAATGGACAATAGAATTCCTGGAGATTTGCCAAGTTTCGAATATTTTTGCGGAATGATGGTGGCGATTAATCTGGAAGTGTTTTTTTTAATTTTTTAAAAAGATTTTTTGAAATTCAGGAAATTTTCAAAAAAATCACAAAAATGTACATTTTTGGGAAGTTTCAGAAAATATTTTCAGAAAAATTTGACATTCAAAGAAATTTCTGAAAATCGCTGAAATTAAGATAATTTTCAGATGAAATTCAGATTTTTCTGGAAATTTTAGATTTTTTCATTACTTAGATACCTATGGGTACCAGAAATTCTAAAAAATCGATTAAAAAAAAGTATTTTCCTCAAATATTACAAATTTTTAAGAATCTTTGAAAAAATGAATTTTTCTAATATTTTTTGGATATTAGAAAATCGAAAATTTGAGAATTCACAAATTTTCAGCAAATTTTCAAAAAATATCAAAATTGTGCTTTTTTGGGAAATTTTTCAAAAAAAAAGTTTTTAGAAAAATTTGAAATTCAAAGAAATTTCTGAAAATATCTGAAATTAAGATAATTTTAAGATGAGATTCAGATTTTTCTCGGTACCAAAAATTCTAAAAAAAATCGATAAAAGAAAATAATTTTCAGAATCTTTGAAAAATTTCATTTTTCTCATATTTTTGGGATTTCTGAGAATTTTTGAAAATTTTGAAAATTATAAGAAAATTGAATTTTTCAGCATAGTTCGGATTAGTTTTTCAACGCGTTTTGAATTTTTCGAGGCCCCGCTTAATTCTCGCTTTAATATGTTCTGCATCAAATGCATCAATGTACCAAAAATTCTAAAACATCTATAAAGAAGACGTTTCCTCGAATATCAGAAATTTTTAAGAATCTTTGAAAAATTTTCTCATATTTTTAGGATTTCAAAATTAAGAATTTTGAAAATTTTAAAAATTTCAAAAATTATAAGTGAAATGAAATTTTCAGCGTTTTTCAGAAAAATTTGAGAAATTTCATTGATTTTTTAAATTTTCAAAGAAACATTTTTTTTAATTCATTAACTTTTCGAGGGATCGCTTAATTCGATCTTTTTTAAATTTTTTTCTAATTAGCTAAAATATTTTTTAAAAACCAACCTTTCTAAGCTCAAAGCACTCTGAGTTAAAGTAATCCCAGCAATTCCAGTGATAAGGCAATGATTCTGCCATCTACATTCCTCGGTGCTTCTCATGATTTTACATGGTTCATTTTGAAATACGAAGCTACGGATGAACGCGAAAATCTAAAAAAATTTCTTTAAAATCATGTTTAGAACGATTTCTTAAATACATACCTGGATATACATCAACGCAAAATCGTGAAAATTAACAAAACCTAAACTAACTAGGATTAAAATCCGCGTGGATTTATGAAATATTGGACGCTTTTCTAGGATTTTTAAAGCTTTTTGGGTTAATAGAAATGTGCAAATGGCTAGGGAGGTCATTAGGATGACGTTGGATCGCATGAGGATTGAGGTTTGGAGGATCATCTCGTCGGTGGAGGCGCAGAGGGGCTCCGGATCGGGCATGGCTGAAAATGTTGGAAATTATCGATTATTTTTGAAAAATCGGGAAGATTAAAAAGATTAAAAAAAGAGAGATTCTTCAGGATTTTTAGATCTCGATTTTAATTTAAAATTCAGTTAAAATGAAGTTTTCTAAAATTTCTTTAAAAAATTCCGAAATATTCACAAGGTTGCTCAAAAGCTGTAATTAGTTGTAAAAAAGCGGTAAAAATTAAAAAAAAATTTTTAAATTAAGAAAATATGCCAAAATTTTCAAAAAAATCCTAATTTCTAAAATTACGAAAATTGATCATAACTACTTGTAACTTCACTTTAACATAAATAATTTACGATTTTCGAATTCCTTAAATTTTTGGGATTCGTTTGACATACAACAAGCCATATTTTGGACTAAAAAAATTTTTTAGCCTAAAATGTCCGATTTTCTGAAATTTTCAAATAATGGCAATATGTATCTCAAAATAACCGCAATGGAGAGCTCATTTCAAATTTATATGTCAAATCCTCTAATTGTTGAGTTTTTGACACATTTTTCATCATTTTCTGATAAAAATTGGCAAAAAATGTGAAATGTGAAATTTTGTTTTAAAAAAATATTTCAAAAAACACGACGTTTCTCGGATATTTTTATTTGATTTTTAAAAGTTGTTGATTTATTATTCAAAAATATTGGGAACGAAGAAAACAAAAAATTTCAGCCATAGCAGCTGAAAATTACAATTCCAAGCATTGTTTTATGATTTTTGGAAATGGAAATTATAGGTTTGAAAAAAAAAACAAAAAATATGATTTAGACGAGGCTAGACACAACAAAATGTTTTTTTTTGAGTCTAAAATTTGCAAAAGTCATTTTCAGACTTTCAGGAAAAATTAAAGAAATTCTGAAAAAAAATAAAATGCAATGAAATAATTAAAGAAATAAACGTTGGATTTCCACAAACGTAAATAAATTTAATTAATTAAAAGATTTGTGGATTTGTGCAAAAAAAAACAATTTGCACTCAAAGTGGGCGGGTGGTGTGGGAGGATGTGCAAAAGTTTTAACTTAGCGCCAGATTCAAAAAATAAAAAAATGGCGTCAAATTCAAAAAAATTGAATTTGGTGCCATTTTAGAAAAAACCGTGTTCACTTTCCTGTTTTTTATTCCTCAAATTCGAGATACCCAAAAAAAAACTCCTAGTATTCAATACGCACTAATTTGCACGAGACATCTAAACGTAGGCGAATTTTTAAGCACTCATTTCCGAAAATGACAAAAAAATGTCATGTTAGAGACCAATTTTGAGATTAGACTAAAAATAAAAGGGTAATGACAATCTGACAACCTCGAAAAAATCAAAAATCACTTTTTTGCCCCGAATTTTGATCAAATAACGAACGAGTGAATTAGGTTAAATAGGGGAAATAACTGAAATTTGTTCTCGTTTTTTTTCAAGATTTTTTAAATTTAAAAAAATGGGAACAAATTTGCTCAAAAACTCAAAGCTTTTGGAAAAAAGAAACGCATGTTACATAGTTTACATAGTTCCTTCAAAATCACCACTCATAAATAATTATGGGAAAAATATATAATCTGCACAAGTTTGCGAAATTTTGGAGTAGTATTTTTTTTACTAGAAATTTTTAGAAGAAATAACTCCAGAAGAAGTTTTGAAAATTATTCTAGAATTGGCCTGAGATTTACGATTTTTTAACAAAAAAAAACCTATTTCAAAATTTATAAGAAGTATTTTCTCTAATTCTTAAAATACGTTTGTCTAGCTAGCTTCGTCACAGTCAAATCGCATCATTATAAAAATTTGGTGAAAATTCAATTTTTCAGCACTTTCATGATTTAATAATAGATTTTTAGACCTAATTTTTTTGTCATGCTGATTTTCGGGAACAAATTAAATTTTAAAAAAAACACTCCAGTTTCAGAAAAATTGGAAATTTTCAAAAATCCTGTAAATTTCTGTTTTACACAACTTTTTTCCCCCAATCAATTTTTTTACAAATTAAAGGAGGACTTTGCAGAGCTATTGAATGCAATTGGATAAAACTAGAATTCATTCTCATTCCAAATCTGTTTTTAATATTTTCTAAAACCACCTAGAAGCCGAGAAAATGGGCTTCAAAACAATGGCCTAGAAAAAGTGTTCCATATGGCCGAACTTTTTTTATGAGCTTTTTTTCGTGTTTCCCCAATAAATTTTTATGCAGAATACTTATATCAGTCCATTTCTAACTTGGGTTATTCAATTTTACGGATTCCTCACTTAATTGCGCCCACCGACTAGTTTTCGCCGGTGGTTACTTTTTCTAGGTCATTGTTTTGAAGCACCATTTTCCTGGCTTCTAGGTGGTTTAAGAAAATTTTAAAAACAGATTTGAAATGAGAATGAAGTCTATGTTCATCCCATACGCATTCATTAGCTCCGTAAAGCCCTCCTTTAAGTATACATATATCATTTTTGCAGTACAAATTAAATATATACTTCTCTTGCAGTACAATTTAAATATATATTACTTTTACAGTACAAATTAAGTATACAGCCTGTTTTTTGTAAAAATCGGATCATTTTGACCTATTTTTATAAGTCAACTTTGAACCACTCAAAGTACGGAAATACAGAAAATATATATTTTGATGCGTGACGTTATGAATAAACCATAAAATAATTATGGGTGGGGGATCTTGGCCGGCCAAACATAAATTGTGGGGCCATAATTTGCAAAATAATCTATTTTTGGCGAAAAAACACATTGAAAAAGCAATAAATTTAGAAAATGTCGAATTTGAAAAAAAACAACTTTTTTGAAGAAATAATAAATTTTAATATTTTTCTGTAATTCGAGGTCTGGAAGAAGGTCAACACTATTTTTGTAACTTTTAAAAATCACCAAAAAACTGCTAAATGACCTAGAAAACCAGAAATTAACTTTCCTCGGCCATTCATTTTTTTATGAATTTCGTCGATTATTTTTTCATTTCAAGATATTGATTTTTAGCCATATTATTTTCAAAATTTCTGATGAAAAATAGGAAAACCTACTTTTTAAAAATTTTTTTCAAACAAAAATGAAACAAAAGGACCAAAATTTTTAGAGTAAAAAATTTGAGAATAAAAAAAAATTGAAATTTGAGAGTAAACCAAAAATAATTCTAATCCTTCTGAAAAAAGGTCAAAACCCTTGAAAAATTTTCTGCAAAAGAAAAAAAAACCATCCTGAAATATGACTACAACCACTACACTTCCTACTTCTTCTCATTTTTTTATATTCAAGAAGAAAATAGGAGACATGTGATATTCTACATTTCCGACTAATTATGTAAATTGGGTCTTTTGTGTACATTGTCAGTCTAGTGGCACAAGGGGGCAAAACTTGACAAATTCTAGAAAAGTGCGACAATTTCAATTTCCACGAAAATCTAATTTTTTATTTTATTAAATCACATAATATACAAAAAAAAGATCAAAAGTCTGAAATTTGCTGAAATCACAACCGATACTGCGAATAATCTTCCTGTTCCGGATTGTAGAACGAGTCGCGGACGAGCCAGTCGGGATGCGATAACTGAGAAACTGATTTCCCGTGTAATAATTCTACTGTTGGCATTTCGGAGTAGCTTCTCGCGTTGAATAGATGGGCCGATGGACTTTTACTTCGTTGGCGGACTTCCTGTAAAAAAAGGCACACAAATTTAAAGACAAGGGGGGGGGGGGGGCTCCGGAGAGCTCAGAAATGGGTTTCAGATTAATAAGAATATGATTTTCTAAATTCCAATTGATAGCACAATAGCAAAAAATAAGATTTTTAAGTCCAAAAAATAAGAAAATCCGATACAAATTTAAAAAATCGAAAATTGACCGAAGAAATGCAAGACTAGAAGGCCATATAAGGAAAAATACCGAAAGATGGCCTAAAACCCAAAATAGCAATTCTTTCGATTTTTCATAAGGAAATTTTATTAAGAATATGCTGTTTAGGAAAAACGAAAATATGGCCTAGAAACCCAAATTGCATCTTCGGCCAAATGCGATTTTAAACATTTTAAAATTTTTCCGGTTTTCTTACTTTTTCGACTTCAAACTTTTTGTTATCAATTAGTTGATTCATCTGAAACCAGTTTCTGAGCTCTCCGGAGCCCCCTCCCCTTTTTAAGTGCATAAAAATTAACATATGAATTCACCCCTAAACGCGATGCCGCAAATGCGTCCCAATGTTAATGGGTCGAATTCGAGCATTTCTTTGCATTTTTTTTGTCAAAAAATGGTAAAACATTTGAAAATAAAATTTTGAACGAAAATTTTGAAAAAAAAATCTGAAAATCTGAAATTTTCTAATAAAAAAATTTTGAAATTACAGATTGCTTCGTCTAATTTTTCTGAGTTCCCAAAATTCCGATTTCACTTAAAAACGTGTAATTTCTTGAAAATTCTGATTTTTAGGAAAAACATTTAAAAATTCTAAAAGTTCTCAAAAATTCCGATCTCACGTAAAAACGTGAAATTTTCTGAAAATTCTGATTTTTTTTGAAAAATATTTTGAAAATTTAAATTCCCTCCAAACCTTTGTGCGCACGCGGGAATTCAAAATTTAATTTTTGAAACTTTTGTATACAAACATTTCGGGCGCTCCCGGATGCAATTCGCTAAAAAAACCCCACCTTAAAAAGACACATAAAAGCGGCCGGTTCAAACTCCAAATAAATCTTATGTGCCACCAATTCGGGCCTCGTCGCAACCTCCTCAATATCCGCGACGCCAAAAACACACGAAAATGATGTTAATTTTCCTGAAATTTTCAGAATAATTGAATTTTGCGAAAAAAAAAGATGTTTACCATAACACTCTTTCTGCCACGCCCAAATTTGGTACCTTCCAATATACGATGTGCCAACGTGATCGACTGTAAAAGTCTCAGGTGGTCTCATTTTGAAATTCTTGCGGAGCCAGAGGATGTCACGGACGCGGATCGCTCCGGGTACTGGTAGTACTGAAAACGTTACTTTTTACAGAAAAACAAATTTTTGGACTCACATCCAGGTGAGCCGGAGATTGTGGACCAGAAGGATTCGTCAGGGATCCAGGTGCTTTTAAGGTAGCGTAATAGTTTTGTGACCTTTTTTGATGACGTCACGTAATTGGCGGCTTCACGTGGTACGGCGACCGACATGCTGGATTTGTAGACAGGCATTGGTGGAAGGATTCCCTGGGGGATTGGATTATGTGAAAAAGTTTTTAAAAATGCTAAAATACCTCCATATTCTTATACCGATCCACCTCAAAATCACTAACATCCGTATTTATCGACCCGTTCAACGCTTTAAAAATCCGAATCATTTCCAGATTTGTCCTCATCGGGAGATCCGTCCCAGATAGATATTGATAATATTTCCAAGGATGATTAGAAGTTGCCAACCAGTTGAAACAAGAGTAGACGTTTTTCAGAATTCCGAACGATCCCCATTCGGATGGCTCGCCGATCTGGAAAATAAGTCGATCAATCCGCACGAGGCGCGGGAGCTCCCAAAAACTCACAAAAAATTGCATATTTGGAAAACACGTCGGTAGCGCTTCTATCACTTTTTTGTAGGGTTTTGTACTTTGAAGGTCCACTGTGATACAGAAGAGATGTTGAGGTTCATAGAAGAGGGATAATTGCATAATTACCTGAAAATTAAGCCCTAATTATTATTATTGAAAAAAAGGGGAAAAATTATCATTTACGTGAAATTTTCTGAATTTTAGAAATATATGTAAGAAATCTAAAAGTACTCAAAAATTCCGATCACACGTGAAAAAGTGAAATTTTGGGAAAATTCCGATTTTTTAAAAATATGCAAGTAATCTAAAAATTTTAAAAATTCCGATATGACGTGAAAACGTGAAAAATGATCACTTACGTGAAATTTTCTGAAAATACCGATTTTTAGAAAAAAATATAAGAAATCTAAAAGTTCTCTAATATTCCGATCTCATGTGAAAACGTGTAAAATATTCGCTTAGATGAAATTTCTGAAAATACCGATTTTTAGAAAAAAATGTAAGTAATCTAAAATTTTTCAAAAATTCCGATCTCACGTAAAAACGTGCAATTTCCAGTAAATTCTGATTAAAAAAAAATATATATGAAAAATCTAAAAAAGATTCAAAAATTCCGATCACATGTAAAAACGTGAAATATTCCCAAAATTCTGATTTTTAAAAAAATTATATCAGAAATCAAAAAGTTCTCAAAAACTAAAACCTCACGTAAAACGTGAAAATGATCACTTACGTGAAATTTTCACGTGAAAAAAAATCGTTTTTGTTAAATTTTCTGAAAATTCGAATTAAAAAAAAATGTAATAAATCTAAAAGTTCTCAAAAATTCCGATCTCACGTGAAAACGTGAAATTTTCTGAAAATTCTGATTTTTAGAAAAATATGTAATAAATCTAAGAGTACTCAAAAGTTCCAATCTCACGCGAAAACGTGAAAAATTATCACTTACGTGAAATTTTCTGAAAATTCTGATTTTTAGAAAAATATGTAATAAATCTAAGAGTACTCAAAAATTCCAATCTCACGCGAAAACGTGAAAAATTATCACTTACGTGAAATTTTCTGAAAATTCTGATTTTTAAAAAATGTGTAATAAATCTAAAATAATTCAAAAACTCCGATCTCACGTGAAAACGTGAAAAATGATGACTTACGTGTAATTTTCTGAAAATTCTGATTTAAAAAAAATGTAATAAATCTGAAAATACTCAAAAATTCCGATCTCACGTGAAAACGTGAAATTTTTCAAAAATCTGATTTGCTGATTTTTAAAGAATTTGTGAGAAACATGTAAAATTTCAAAAAACCCTCTGACCTGCACAATATTCTTATAAACCACGAGCCCATAAGCCAGCGGAAATTCGGCTTCTTCTTTTGACGATGCTTCAGTTTTGAAGACAAAATGTTTCTCAATTACAGAACATCTGAAATTTCCATATTTTTCAAAATTTTTCCAGCATACCACTTACACATTTTTAGCGGTAAAAAGCTCATGTTCCACCCAATTAAAGTGATGATCCCATTGTCGCATTTTCGACATAAGCCCGTCATTTTCAGTTCCATTTATCACTGGATCACAATTTAAAGGGACATTCTCTAATTTTGAGAGTTCTCTGGAAAACATTGCTGCTCATAGACCACAAATATTCAGGAAAACTCACGGAACTCGCTCGAAATCAACATTAAATATTTTCAGACCAATATAAAATAAGAAGCTGATACAGAGAATACGTGAAATATCGATTTTTCGATTATTTTCCATGCTAGGACAAAATACACAAAACGAAAGGATTTCACGGAACACAAGCACTTTCTTTTTTATCTCCGTTTTGAATCAGGTGGACTTTTTGTTTCAAACGCGGTGAAAGTTGCGATAAAATCCAGGGAAGATTTTTGGTTTTTAGGGAATTTTTAGGTACGTATTGACTTTTTAACGTTAAATCTAAAGGATACGTGAAAAAAACGTGAATTTTCAGCAGCCCGTCCTAAATTTTCGTGAGTTCGGAGCTAGAGACGATAGGAGAATTAGAGGTGGAAAAGAAAAAGGTGATGTCGACCCCGACTAGTCGTCGGTCAGTGAAACCTGTTAAAAAATGCAGGCTCTAAAAGATACATTTTTTGGTTTAAATTTCAAGATTTCATCAATGTTTTGGTATATTTGGAAACCTTAGAAAGCTGCCTTTAAAATGGTACCTAAATCTAAAAGGTGTCAATAGCGTAAAAGCCTGAAATTTAGCTTTTTCCTTATCTTAATTATAGAAAGTTGTACCAAATCAGAATATTGACATGTCATTTGAAAGCTACAAAAATTCTTAATATAAAAATATAAAAAATTTGGATTTTCAGACAATTTGAAGTGTAAATACTGGTTTTTAAAAATTTTGAAAATAGAGACTATGGAAAAGAAGGAGGGAAAAGGGGGGTCAGAGGAATGAATAAGAGACAACTATGGCCGTGGAGGGGAAAAAGAAGGCGAGTGGAAAAATAGAGACAGTGGTAAAATCGAAGGTGAAAAAGAAGGTCATGGCAAAATTAGAGATAATTAACCCATTGGAGGAGAAAAAGAAAGGTTAGAGAACGGAAACTTGAGAGATGAAAAAGAAGGTCAAAGAAAACTTAGAATGAAATGAAAAGTGAAGAGAAACCGGAATTCGCGTCGAGACCGGCACATGGCAGCGTGCCGCAGGAAAGTTGATCCTCCGTTTTAAAGTGTTTCAGAATAACGCTGTTTTCAGCAGGTTCCGGTGAAAATTTTCGATAATTGAGTACAGTTTTGGAAAGCTTAGAATTTGCGCAAACTAGTTTCATAAGAATTTTTAAATTCGATACAACTTTAAAGCTGAAAACAAGGACTTTTTTGTCATAAAAATTTATGAAAATGGTCCAAATTGAGAAATTGAAGTGTTGTCTGAAATCCGAGAAAATTCTAGCCCTGAAAATCTAAAAATTATCAGATTTTATCAAGTTTGAAGTGTGATTACTTACAGTTAAAGATCGGAAGATGGAAAACGTATGTGTGCTCTATTGACAAATGGCGATTTTCAAGCGCGCTTAAGCGGGGACGTCCCTGCTTAACCAAGCTGTCGAAAAGTCCGATTAAAAAAACTAGGTTTTCTCTAGAAATCTGAAAAATTTTTTAGAAGTTCGTTACATTTTTCGAAGGCTTGAAAATCGCGAGATTCGATTTTAGAATTAATTTGAAGTTTAAAGTAAAATGAACAGTGAAAACTGGCCGTTTTCCGCATAAAAATTATAAAAATTGTTTCGAATTCGAGAGTTTCAGACATCATTAGAAAGCCCACAAATTTGAGAGATTGAAAATCTAAAAATTTCGAAAATTCAGACATTTTGAAATGTGATTACTCGACTTTTTAAAACTGAATTCCTAGTGACCGTGGCAAAGAAAGAGACCACAGAACAATGTGATTAAAGTTCCCGTTCTTTCCGCATTTCTCATCATTTCTGTTGAAAATGATAGAATGGAAAAATTGGATTTTCTCACCGAATCTGAAACATTTTCAGATATTTGATATATTTTTCTGAAAGCTTGAAACAAGTTCTTTCAATTTTGAGGGTCATTTTCAGGCTTTTAATAAATATAATGCTAAAAATGTATCGATTTTTGTCTGAAATTCTAGAAAATTGTTGATTAATTGGGAATTTATTGCATTTATCAGAAGCCTGAGAAATTCTGAGCTAAAATATCTAAAAATTATTTATTTTCAATAATTTTGAAAAACAATTACTGTAAGTTTTGATCTTCTCTTCTCGCTCATAGAGACTGTTACAAACAGAGAGGTTGAAAAGAAAACGAAATAGTATAAAAATAGAGATAGTAGAAAATTTGCTGTAGTGAAGCGTGTTAAGACCTCCCTCCCCCAACGAGGTGTAATCCTGCGAAAGATGCTTTACAAAAAATTTCGAATTGAAAATTATTATTTATTTTTTTGGGTAAAAATTGAAACATTTTCCAATATTTCGATACATTTTTCGAAAGCTTAAAACTAGCACTTTCAGGTTCTGAAAAGCTTTCAGATTTTCAGACAAGTTGAAAACTTAAAACTGCGCAATTTCGGACTAGAATTTTTGGAAAATACCTTCAAATCAACATTTTCAGACTTCATTCGAAAGCCCACAAAATTTAGTGCTCAAAAATCTTAAAATTTCTGAAATTTCACAATTTTGAAATGTGATTACTTACGGTTTTTAAAAGGCCATAACGACGGAGAGTGGAAAATGATGAGGGAGAAAACATGCAGACGAAATTAAACATCAAGCGGACCCGAGGACAAGCCTGGTCGCCAATTTCAGATTAGGAAAATTCGATTTTTCTCAAAACATATGAAAACTTTTTCAGAATTTCCATACATTTTTCGAAAGCTTAAAATCAGCGCTATCTAGTTATGAAAACGTTTCGGAATTCCAGCCAAGTTAAAGAATGGATACTGATGATTTTTTGCAAACGATTTTTATGTACTGCTCTGAAATCGAAAAATCACGCTTTCATTAGAAAGCCCACAAAATTCTTAAAAAGAAAATTTCAAAATTATCAAATTTCAGCAATTTTGAAAAGTGATTACTCGACTTAAAAAAAAATTTCACTGTGCAAACAAAAACAAACATTTATGTCCACATTTCTCATATTTTTTGGTGAGTAAAAAATTCGTCAAAAAATTCTATTTTTTCACAGTTTTTTTCAAATATTTTGTGAAAATTTATATATTTTCTAAAAGCTTAAAATATGCGCTTACAAGTTTTAGGGTGATTTTTAGGTTTTTGGCCCGTTAAATCTTAAAATTGTGAAAATTTAGAGCTGTGAAATCTAAAATTTTAACCAATTCGAGATTTTATATCATCGTTCTGAAGCTTGAAAAATTCTGAGCCCAAAAATCTGAAATTTTCGCGTTTTCAGCAATTTTGAAAAGTGATTACTCGACATTTAAAAAAAAAACAACTTTTCGCGGTGCCCGGCAAGTTGACTAGACGTTTTTGGAATCCAATTTTCGAAAAGTGTTTAGAATTCGAAAAATCGATTCAACATTCAGAAGCCCATAGATTTCTGATCTTAAAAAGCTAAAAATTTCGAGATTTCAACCATTTTGAAAGGTGATTACCTTCAACGAAACCAATGCGATAGTGTATTGAAAGAGGAGGTGGAAAACACACTGAAAACATAAATTGCGCTCCATTGACAGCAGAGATTATTGTTTTTTTTAATTAAAAATATTATAGATTTTTATAGATTAAAAAAAAATTCGAAAAAAAACCAATTATTTCCAAATTCGCTGCATTTTTTTCATATGATCATCAGTCGACTCTTTCATACTTGTCATCGAGTTAATACTCCGAAATCGCTGCCTTTTGGTATAAGAAACGGTGAATATAATGAGCAATGGTATGACGATACAAGTGTATGGAGTAGTCTGCAATACTTCCTTATTTGCGGAAGGGGGTCTGAACGTCACTTACATAGATCAAAGCAACACCAATCGCATATTGAATCGGAGTAATAACCGGCTGCATTTCTATCAAATGCTCAGTCATCACAGAATACAAAAGCATCGATAAAAATTGAGCCATGGATAACAAAAAAACCGCCTGAGTTGAGCGAAGAGCAGCGCGACGTTCGAAACGTTCATTGACTGTTAAATTGCTGAACATTTTTAAAAATGCTATTACGATAAACGTATGGCACTGACAAACCTGTCATTTTCAACAAACCTTTGTCTCCGATCTTGCCAAAGATTTATAATTAGAATTATCACGCTGATTATGATATGAGCAATTGAGAGGTAGAAACAGATGGTTAGAAAGATTTTGAATCGAGGGAGAGATTTGGAAGGAAGAGCTCCACAGCTATGGACAACGTCGGTGAATGGATCCTGGTAGAAGATGATCTCGTGGACGAGGAAGATGCCAAAAAACTGGAATAAAGGAGAGCTTCATGGGACCTATTCGGAAGGCGTGTTTAATATTAATAAAATACAATTATATCAAATTAATTCGAAAAAAAAGAAAATTGAGAAAAAAGTGGTTTTATTCAGCTTCGAAAAAAACCTTTCTAGTCCCCGCTTGTTTTTCTAGGTCATTTAAGGGGAGTTGGGCTGAAGTTACGAAATAAATGGTTTTAAAATTGATAAAAATATGGTTGTTTTGGAATGAATTAAGAAAATGACTGCAAAAACATAAAAACACCGAAAAAATTCTGATGGTGGACCTTGGCATGCAGACAGCATTGGCATGCAGACACCCACAAAGATGTAATAATGGCATTTTCGATCATAGAAGAGGTACCTCACGAATACTTAGGATTTTACTTTAAAGGAGGGCTTTACGGAGATAATAAGTGTACCTTTAATGAAAATAGACTTCATTCTCATTTCAAAACTGTTTTTAAAATTTTCTAAAACCACCTAGAAGCCGAGAAAATGAGCTTCAGAACAAAGACATAGAAACAGTTTCCACCTGGCCGAACTTTTTCCTATGAGCTTTTTTCGTGTTTCGTTAATAAATACCTATGTAGCATACATACATTAGTTCTTTTTTTTATGTTTTTTAAATTTTAATTAATGTTTTTCATTTTTTTAAATTATTTTTCATGTCTGCGGACTAGTTTTCGCCGGTGGCCACTTTTTCTAGGCCATTGTTTTGAGGAGGGTAGGCCAAGTGTTTGGAGGCACATGTGTTCGTTTTCTTATAAAGCATTTTCCATGGTTGAAAAAAATAGACGAAGTAGAATCCGATTTCCCATTTAATGATTTAATTTTATTTTTCGTGTTGCTTCAGGCTAAACGCTTCTACCGGGTGCGTGGCCTAACTTTTTCAACGCACGAACACTTGTGCCTCCAAACACTTGGCCTACCCTCGTTTTGAGGCACGTTTTCTCGACTTCTAGGTGGTTTTAGAAAATTTTAAATACAGATTTGGAATGAAGAATGAAGTCTATTTTTATCCCAGGTGCATTTATTAGTTCAGTAAAGTTATCCTTTAAAATACCGAAGATAAAAAGTTTGGTTTTGATTTTTTTGTTGAAAAAATAATTTTAAAACTTTTTTCAATATTTTTTTGTACTTAAAACAGATGGAAAAATAATGGAATAGTGGGAAATATTGCAAAAAGTGGAAAAAAATATGTTTTTCGAAAAAAAAATCGAAAAGCCTAAAAACCAAAAAATTTCATTTTTTTTGGTTTTTTTTGTCATTTTTGGTTTTTTTTTCGATTTTTTTTTCAAAAATAATCTTCTAAACCCGAAAAATCAGACAAAAATATTACATCTCAAAAACCGTAAAAATTTCCTTTAAAAACGTGACATTTGTAAGAGACCGATTAATAATTGTGGTATCATGTGAAAATTTCGGACATTCGCACACCTATTTTCGAAATTATATCTAGTTCCTCGAAAATGTTTAGAGAACATTCCACGTCTCTTGTGGTCAAAATTCTGGAAGAAACTCACCACCAACATTGAGAGCACCGAGCCGGGATGATGATTCATTCTAGAGTAGGTTTTCGGAAATATTGTGGCAAATATCCGATCGATACTGATTGCTGATTGCGTCAAACTCATGCCACAATTTCCGGCGACCAAACCGAAGATGATAAACCGGCAATCGTTGGAAGTGAAGATAAGGTCACATGGATTGTTGAGCTTGAAGAAGATGAGGTAGATGAGTTGAAGCTTAAACCAAAATAGACCATATTTAAAATTAGTGGCACACTATCTTTAAACATGGTTCAGAGGAAATCCACGCCCCTTTAAAACTCACCCTCAAACACAAATAAGCAATCTGATGAATCAAAAAACATGAAACCCCGGTCACCAAAAAAATGCGAATTGAAATATTGATAATTGAGTCGGCTACCAATTTTCGGATAGCGTAGATTGAGACGACAAATGAGGTAATTGTCAAAGCAATGTTTAAAAATAAAATCGATATGTAGAGCTTAGAATTGTAAATTTCGAGGATCTGTGGAGAAGCACAACGATCCATTCTGAAAGGAATTTTGTGAGACAAAAATAGGAAGCAAAACGATGACTAAGATCAAAAATTCGGGGCAATTTCTTCAGCTTCCTGCTTAAATTAAAGTAAACAACATGGGGGGAGGGGACGTTTTTGGGATATTAGCTTTCATTAAGAAGACAACTTTAGAAAAAAAGGAGTCAATGGCACGTGTTTTGAGGAGGCAAAGAATTCAATTTTCGAACTTTTGACGGGCTAGCAATTTTTTAATTCGGCAACAATTTCAGACAATGGTTGCATACGTCTATAAATAATTTTATTAGTTTTGACCGAAAAAAAACAACGTGGGAAAAAATGAAATAATTATAATGTTCGGACAATGTTATAGTTAATAACCCCCTTTGTGTTTGATTTAATTACCCAGTTCTACGATATAAATTGAAAATTTAAAGAATGAAATTTAAAACAAAATCAAAAGAAACGGGTCAGAAAATTGAAAGAATTTTTCCCCGACACTTAGGGGAGGTCTGAGACGAATAATGAAGCTCCAAACTTGAAATTAGCATATTAAATTTCGAGGATTCACTACTCGGATTTTACCAACCGGATCGTCCCGAAATTCTGAGATATAGACAACGAGACTCTTTTTTATCGAATTGTAAATTTTGATGAGATTTCGAGTTATTTTGAGAGAACACCGAAATTACGAAAAATTTGCTATTTTTCAATGTTCAGCATGGAACCGAAAATCATCTGTCAAGATGTATCGGGTCGTAAATAGTACCATTGGACTGGAAATTTGGCGTGGATTCTAAAAATATTTGAAATTTTTAATCTAACCTGATTTTTAAAATTTTGAGGCTCATTTAAAATTTCAGGAATATGCCTTAAATCATGCCTAAACATGGGGTCGAACGACCATATCTCAAGATTGACACATAGGATTTTGGTAATTTTAGTATCAATAGATAGAAAATTCGACGTAGGTTCTAATTTCACTTTAAATTTTGAATTTTCATTGAATCAAAAAATTTATAGAGTCATTTAAAAAATTTTGAAATTTTCATGTGGTGGCCAGAACCCCATTTTTCGAAAAATCATATCTCAAGATCTACACACCGGATTTTGATGCCTTTGGTATCAAACGATTCGTTTTTAAATGTAGATATTAAAAACATTTGAAATTTTGAATCTACCTTAATTTTAAAAATTTTGAGGCTAATTTGAAATTGCGGGTGCTCCCGACGAACTAAATACCTTTAAGCGTTTTCAGTGACTAAGTGTGAAGTCACAGAAAGATACTAGTTAATTTAATATGACGCAGACATAATCATAACATTTCCAAAAAAAAAACAAAAAATTTTGAAGGTTCATAACTTTCCGAAGAATATTCCAAAAATATATATGTGCCTAGAAATAGGGCCTCAAATAAATATACATTGAACGAGAACTTTTAACGAGAACTAAAAAATTTCCCAGAACACGTTTTTTGTCAAACTTTTTACTCTAAAATATGAAAATTGTTGTCAAAAAGCGGGTAGTGCCAGGTAAACAATTATACAACCCTGAAAAACGAGAACGTGGGAAAGATTTTACCCAAATTTGAATACTGAAAAAAGCCGCAAAAAATATGGAGTTGATGAAAAATTGATGAAAAATTAGGAAATCCCATTGGGGGAGATTATTCACTAATTTTTGAGAAATTCAAGTGTGGTTTTTGATGAGGAATGTGTAAAAAACAAAAGGGAATATAATGAGTAGGTTTATGATGAATGAATCAAAAAATCGCTTTTTCAGGTGACAAAGTCGCCTAGGGAGTTAAAATTCGAAGGATAGCATCACCACATTTAGAACAATCTTTGATTTTAGAAAATCTCGATGATTATTGTTAAAGTTCAGTTCAATTTTCAAAAGTGTCCATTACTCCAAGTAAATGTGTGATTATCATTTAATCACCGGGTTTTCAATAGAAAAGTAACAAGTTTTACTAAACGTTTTTGAATGGAAATTTTCGAGGTTACAATTGGTTATCTACGACTCGATGGTAAGCCAGCGTGCAAGCGTGCTCTACCGCACACGTGGTCACGTTACCGCAGAGAGTGGTGACGACGGGAAGGGGCTAGTGTGTGGCCAAAGTACTGTTTTTCTGGAAATTGTTAGCTTTTCAACATCACAATGAGATAAACAATTATGAGGTAACAATAATAAGAGCTGAACATTTATTTTAAAAATTTTATTCACAAAAACATGGAATATGGGAATTTTTAATATTCTGCTTGTTTTCCGCAGGCATAGGCAAGTCCGCGAAGGTTCCATTCGTCGTTTCTCCATGTACAGCTGAAAATAATGTAATTTATCTGGAAAGAAATCAATAAATTGTCCTCACTATTGATCGTCCAATTGACCAAGTCTTTCAATATATCCTCCAGACATGTACATCATGAGGCAGCTTTGTTGTTCACCTCTTTAAAAGAATTAATGATATTTCAAGATTCTCTAGAAATGAATAAAACAAACGAGGCTGGATCAATAAGTCCATCTGGTTGTCCTGGAACCCAGACGTATCCAGCGGTACCGGAAGTGAACCCATCAGTCCATTGATATGTTGTGAGTCCGCTATTACAGATTGCATCATTGTTGATGTTTTGATATTGGCAGATTGGGTTTCTTTTGGCACCGAGCCAAACAACGCCAAGGGTTTGTTTCCATTGTGGGATCAAAGTTTCTGAAATTTAATTATTTGTATTGATTTTAAAAAAAGAAGATAAATTACGATTGATATAGTTAAGTTCATCTAAACTCTCAATTCCAGTCAAAACAGCTGAATGCTTTTGACATTGTTGTTGTGCCTCATACCAGTTACGAAGAACAGTATTGTTGTAATATGTACCAATACACCACGATCCACGAGCACGTTCGAATCTTTGCCAGCCACATGGACATCCGTTTCTTATACATTTTCTATGGTGATCTTCATCATCATCAAGACCCAAACGTCTGTTCAAGTTTCTATTATTACCAACAGCGAGGATAATATTGTTTTGGATGCGAGAATGAGAGCGGTCTGAAAAGTTTTTAAAATTATTTAAGCTGAAATAAAAGTGCAAAGAACATACGACGATGACAGCTTTTCAAGTAGTTAATCCTCACTGCTCCGTTGGAGAAAGTCAGAGTATATCTCAATACCTTCCTTGGACACAATCTGATGTATCCATGTGATTTGAGTCCACCATCTGAGCCATATGAACTGTCATCATCGCTGTTTGAATCATCGGAAGAATCAGAAGCATAACCATTGTGATGCCGATGTCTGTCATCATCCTGGTTGTACTTGATAGCAACAGATGAGTCTCCATCACCACCACCATTGCCTTCAATTGATAGGATTGTTCCATATGGACACAAATAGCAAGAGCTAATTGGTTTAAAGTACGCGATCTGTAAGGATATGTCAGTATAACATGTGAATTATCTTATTTACCATGCATCGTTTTTTCGATTGACACTTGTTCGAACATTGAGCAAAGTTGAGATTGTATGGTCCAGAACAAGAAGCGAGACTAGAGATTTCTCCATTTATCTTAATCATTGGCTGATTATTGTTATTGTCGCCATCTGAGGAAGAATCAGAAGCTCCAGAATCTCCAAGATAAGTGAGCACCCATTGTCCATTGACACATTCCAATGAATATCTCTGTTGTTGTCCAGAATTGGCAATAGTGTGTCCATAGAATGTTTGGCCGTTGTTTGGTGAGAAGATCGAACATGTTGGAGAAATAGGTGCAATGATCGGTGAAGCGGTTGGAGCAGCGGTCGGAGCAGCAGTTGGAGCAGCGGTCGGAGCAGCAGTTGGAGCAGCAGTTGGAACAGCAGTTGGAGCAGCAGTTGGAGCAGCGGTTGGAGCAGCAGTCGGAATAGTTGTCGGAAGAACAGTTGTACTGGTACTTCCAGAAGTTGAGTCAAGTTTGATTGCGAGAGCAGAATCGGAGCCGTTGCTTGGAAGTGGTTCAATTGTGGAAACAGCTTCAGCTGGGCATAAATAGCAGGTTTGATCTGTTATGTGCTTCATGTAAGCGACCTAAACAAAGCAATGAATTTCAGATGATAATTTTAAAAAGTTACCATGCAAGCACTCAATGTGAGACATTTTCCGGTGCAATCAGTAAAACTAGCATTTGGTGTTGCTGACATTGGAAGAGATACTTGAGTACACGACGAGGTGTTGCTAATCTGTCCATTGATTGTATTCATTGAATCATAAGATCCTTAACAAATTTAACGGATTTCTGTTTCATTATTCTGGTGTCCATTTACCACTGCTACTTCCAGACGGTGCTGCAGTCGAACTTTGTGATCCGGAGATTGATGAAGGTGTGGCTGAAAAAAGATTAAAACAATTGTTTAAGATTCACTTATCGTGGGATGTTGAACTCACTTTCAATAGGAGCTCCAGCAGTTGTCAAAACAACCGCCGCGGCTGTTGTTGATCCATCATCCTTTTTCAAAGCCATGTAGTGATTAGCTGTGTAACCATAAACAATACCAGATATCGACGACTCATTACAAAGCGCACAATTGCTGTATGCATCGTAGGAAACCTTGAAAATTTTCAAAATCCTATGTAGTAAAAAAATTCAAACTTACGACGCAAGTTGATCTATTCATACACTGTCCTTGACATTGATCAAATGGCATTCCACTGATTATAAAGCAATTATTTAAGTCAGGAAGTGATCCATTGATTGGCAACATGTATTGGCCACCGAGAGCCCCCGGTAACAAGGCTATAGTGAGAAGGATGTGAATCATCTGGAAGATTGATATTGAAGAAACTTAAAGTTGATATGATATGGTGATACTGATCGTCTCCGACCTTTTTATACTGCGAAATCGGTCAAGAAAAAAGTCTGTGTGAATTTTCAAGTATGTAAAACATAAAATGCCCACATTTCGAAAAACGATTAGAAATCAAGAATCGTCAATATTGTCGGAAAAGAAAAAAGATGTTTCGAAATAATGAGTTGATGTTGAAGAGTACAATATTTTCCCTTATTTACAAGAATTCAAGATCTTATATTGCTCACCTTCTGAAAATGAATTTTACAGAAAAGTTTTGTGACAACTTACTGTTTGAATCATATCCATTGTTATTGTCTAGCTGACTTTTCTTGGCCGCTCCACTGATAACATCGAAGGCTACGCGACCGCAACGCGTGAGACCAACTGAGAAATTTGAATTTTAGCGCGTTGCGGTCGGTCGTTGCGGTTGATTATTATAATTATATCAAATTACAAAAAAAAATTTCAAAAAGTCTACTATTAAATTTTATCGTTTTCTCTTTTTTCTTTTTTTCAAAAGCTGAAACATAAAATAGTTCACATCATTAAACAGTTCTCTTTAGTTTATGGCTCTTGTATAAAAGACGAGACTGAGTTGTCGAAACCATCATCCATTCCTTCTCCAAATACAGAAATAACATCTTTCAGATGCATCTTTCACTTCTCTTCGTCGCTTTGGTACCAACAGCATTGGCATGCAGACATCCATGTAATAATGGCATTTTCGATCATAGAAGAGGTACCTCACGAATTCTTATGATCTTACTTTAAACCTGTTTCAGGACATCATGGAAGTGGACTCCAGAATAATATTGTGTTAGGATTAGGAGGACTTCTCAACGGACTCAACAGCGACGGTAGCTCAGAACACCATTCCACCGATATTGGAAGAGATGGATGCCCACACGGATGGCAAAGATTCGAACGTGCCCGTGGACCATGGTGCATTGGAACATTCTACAACGATAAGCGGGGAAACAATTGGGATGAAGCACAGTTGCTTTGCCAACAGCATAGAGCAGTATTGACCGGAATTGAGAGTTCAGCTGAACAGAATTATATCAATAGTGAGTTAGTTGTTTCTTAAAGAAAATATCCTAGAACGTTTCCAGACACCATGGGTTCAAAATGGAAAGTAACTCTTGGTGCAGTCTGGCTCGGTGGAAAACGCAACCCGGGATGCGTCAAACCAGCTTGGAATCCACAAATCTGCAGCAATAATAACACGGTTTTCCAATGGACTGATGGCTTCACTGCTGGAACAAATAACTTCAACTGGTTGTATGGACAACCAGATGGTCTTATTAGTGCAACGTTTGTCTTTCTTTAATTTCTTAAACCCCCTCGTTCAACTTATAATTTCAGAGAAGGACCACAAAGCTGTATCACAATGTGGATGACCGCCGGAGTCTATCCATGGCGCGGATATTTCGACGATCAATCGTGAGAAGCCACTTGTTTTTTTTGGCATATACAATTTTTGCAATATTTTTCAGATGCGGCTTCAGATACGACCCGGTTGCAAATATCGGAAACTTTGGATATGCTTGTGGAAAGCAGGCGGAATAATTATATTGATTTATTTTTTTGGTTATTAATAAAGATTTCCGCAATTTATTGTGATTTGACAAAACATTTGAAAGAAAAACACTGTGCCCCAATAGTACAATTTATTTGGAACCTCAGAATTACTCAAGGAATCTAAGGGAACGACATAAAACTGGTTTTTTTTTTGAATTTGTGAAATTTTTTTAGTTTTGCCTCAAATTCACATCAAATCGAAGAATCTCATTTTTTTCAAAGTTTTTTTTCGATCAGTCCCTAAAATAAAAAAGAACTAAAAACCGAAACTTGAAGTATATTTTTATTGCTGTGAGAAAAAAAAACGCTGAAAGGATCCATCGCCTACGCTTTGCCACGACGACATACTTCTTCTTTGGGAATATTTGACAGACCAGAATTTTTATATTAAATTAGTTACTTTAACACCTTTCGGACATGGATCAGAAACTGGAAGGACTTTGATTGTTGTAAAGGAGGACTAAGTCATAAAATTGAGAAAAAGTGCTCACATGAGCATCATATTCTGGACCACCCGGTCGTCATTTTAAACATATGGCCTAGAAAACCACGGTCTAGGAATTTTTTCACCACCTTTCAGTTGTTAAAAGTATCCTTGATGATTTAAATATTTTATACTTGTGATATTTTTATACTTATGACTTTTTCGCGGGCCCGCTTATACTCCGATATGCGTGCACATTCCACGCGGACACGCCTAAACGAGCCGTTTCTGAGATTTCAGAAAAATCAAATTCTTTGAAACTTCCACGAATTTATTGACAGATCGTCAACACTAGGCGCATTTTTTATTTCTGCAACAAACGTTTTTACAGACATTCAAAAACATCTCTTTTTGTTTCTACTCTCCGCTATTCTTCGCACGATCATAAAAACGTTGTTCTCAATTCACTAGTATAAAAGATCCGACATCGGGCTGAATCGACATAACAGTTTTCAAACTCTTCATTGCCATTTACTCGCAGCGCTTCACTTTTTCTATTTAAAAATCTTTCAGATGATTCACATCCTTCTCACTATAGCCTTGTTACCGGGGTCTCTCGGTGGACAATATATGTTGCCAGTCAGTGGATCACTTCCCGACCAAACTATGTGTGTCGTCGGAATCATTTACGTGACGGTTGAGCATTGTCAAGCACTTTGTTTGAATGATTCAACTTGCGTCGTAAGTTTGAATTTTCTAAACGTATCTAATTTTGTTCAAGATGGCATATACTGGAAGCAACATGTGTTCATTATGTAATGTGTCGGCGATGTCTAGTATTGATTCTAATAATGTAGCTGGTTACCAAATTACTTTCAAAAAGGATGATGGATCGACTACATCCGCGGCGGTTGTTTTTACAACTGCTGCAGAAGTAAACCCTATTCAAAGTGAGTAACATACCCGTGATCAGTGTATCTTAAGCATGTGTTTGACACTTTTTTCAGGCACACCTTCATCAATCTCCGGATCGCAAAGTTCGACTGCAGCACCGTCTGGAAGTAGCAGTGGTGAGTGGAAACCAAAATAATGAAACAGAAATTCCTTTGTTTAGCAACTCAAGGATCTTATGATTCAATGAATACAATCGATGGACAGATTAACAACACCTCGTCGTGTACTAAAGTATCTCTTCCAATTTCGGCAACACCGAATGCCAGCTTTACTGGTTGCACGGGAAAATGTCTAACATTGAGTGCTTGCATGGTAAAGTTGGAAAATGATCATCCTAAATTCATTGCTATGTTTAGCTCGCTTACATGAAACACATAACAGATCAAACCTGCTATTTATGCCCAGCTCAAGCTGTTTCCACAATTGAAGCAAGCAATGGCTCCGATTCTGCTCTCGCAATCAAACTTGACTCAACTTCTGGAAGTTCCAGTTCAACTTTTCCGACAACTGCTCCAACCGCGGCTCCAACCGCGGCTCCAACCGCGGCTCCAACCGCGGCTCCAACCGCGGCTCCAACCAATGTTCCATCTGCCGCTCCAACAGCTGCCCCTACCACGCCTTTGCCTTCAACTGCCATTTCATCTACAGCTTCTCCAATCAATGCACATATTTCTCCAACATGTTCGATCTTCTCACCAAACAACGGCCAAACATTCTATGGACACACTATTGCCAATTCTGGAGAACAACAGAGATATTCATTGGAATGTGTCAATGGACAATGGGTGCTCACTTATCTTGGAGATTCTGGAGCTTCTGATTCTTCCTCAGATGGTGACAGTAACAGTTATCAGCCAATGATTAAGATAAATGGAGAAATATCTAGCCTCGAGTCTTGTTCTGGACCATACAATCTCAACTTTGCTCAATGTTCGAACAAGTGTCAATCGAAAAAACGATGCATGGTAAATAAGATAATTCAAATGTTATACTGACATATCCTTACAGATCGCGTACTTTAAACCGATTAGCTCTTGCTATTTGTGTCCATATGGAACAATTCTATCGATTGAAGGCAATGGTGGTGGTGATGGAGACTCATCTGTTGCTATCAAGTACAACCAGGATAATGATTATGACAGACATTGGCATCACAATGGAGATGCTTCCGATTCCTCCGATGATTCAAACAATGATGATGACAGTTCATATGGCTCAGATGGTGGACTCAAATCACATGGATACATCAGATTGTGTCCAAGGAAGGTATTGAGATACACTCTAACTTTCTCCAATGGAGCAGTGAGGATTAGGTACTTGAAAAGCTGTCATCGTCGTATGTTTTTTGCAATTTATTTTATTTCCGCTGACAAGAGATCATTTTAAACATTTTCAGGCCGCTCTCATTCTAGCATCCAAAACAATATTATCCTCGCTGTTGGTAATGATGGAAACTTGAACAGACGTTTTGGAGTTGATGATGAAGGAGATCACCATAGAAAATGTATCAGAAACGGATGTCCGTGTGGCTGGCAAAGATTCGAACGTGCTGGTGGGTCGTGGTGCATCGGAACATATTACAATAATACTGTTCTCCGTAACTGGTACGAGGCACAACAACAATGTCAAAAGCATTCAGCTGTTTTGACTGGAATTGAGAGTTTAGATGAACTTAACTATATCAATCGTAACATATCTTTTTCCAAATCCATGCAAATCATTAATTTCAGAAACTTTGATCCCACAATGGAAACAAACCCTTGGCGTTGTTTGGCTTGGTGCCAAAAGAAACCCAATCTGCGAATATCAAAACTTCAACAATGATGCAATCTGTAATAGCGGACTAACATATCAATGGACTGATGGATTCACTTCCGGTACCACTGGATACGTCTGGGTTCCAGGACAACCAGATGGACTTATTGATCCAGCCTCGTTTGTTTTATTTCTTTCTAGTGAATCTTGAAATATCATTAATTCTTTTTCCAGAGGTGAACAACAAAGCTGTCTCATGATGTACATGTCTGGAGGATATATTGAAAGACTTGGTCAATTGGACGATCAATAGTGAGAAAAATGTATAGGTTTCTTTCCAGATAAATTACATTATTTTCAGCTGCACATGGAGAAACGATGAATTTAACCTTCGAGGACTTGCCTATGCCTGCGGAAAACAGGCCGAGGATTAAATATGAGTTCTTTTTTTTTGTAGAACAGATTTTCTCAATAAATAGTTTATTGTTTATCTCATGGTTAAAGTCAGGGTGTCAGTTATTTTTACTTTTGGATTTAATTGTGGTATACTTCTCTTTCTATCGATATTCTAGTATTGTCAAGCTGATTTTTCTTGGCAGCTCATCTTCGGCTGCTCCACTAATAACACCCAAGGCATTAGCGACCCCAACGCATGACATCAACTGAGAAATTTGAATTTGAGCGCGTTGTGGTCGCGTCGCCTTGGGTGTTATCATTGGAGCAGCCGAAAATGAGCGGCCGAGAAAATTTATCTTGACGATTTCCCAGGTACGTTCGATTCTTTGTCATCCATTCGGGCATCCATTGCTTCCAATATCGTTGGAAGAGTGTTCAGAACTGCCGTCGCTGTTGAGTCCGTTGACAAGCCCTCCTAATCCTAACGCAATATTATTCTGGAGCACATTTCCATGTCCTGAAACAGATTTAAGGGAGGTCTTTACGGAGCTAATAAATCTGGGATGGAAATACACTTCAAACTCGTTCCATATCGGTTTTTAAAATTTTCTGAAATCACTTAGAAGTCGAGAAAACTCATCTCAAAACAATGTCCTAGAAAAAAGGGGCCACCGGCGAAAACTAGTCCGTGGGAATGAAAAATACAAAAAAAAATGAAAAACATTAATTAAAATTTAAAAAACATTAAAAAAGGACTAATATAATTATTCTGCATAACTATTTATTAAGGAAACACAAAAAAGCTCATAGAAAAAAGTTCGGCCAGGTGTTCACTTTTTCTAGGCCATTGTTTTGAAGCTCATTTTCTCGGCTTCTAGGTGGTTTTAGAAAATTTTGAAAACAGATTCCGAATGAGAATGAAGTCTATTTCATTTAAGGTACTTTTGTTATCTCTGTAAAGTCCTCCTTCAAAGTAAAATCATAAGAATGCGTGAGGTACCTCGTCTATGATCGAAAATTCCATTATTACATCTTTGTGGGTGTCTGCATGCCAATGCTGTTGGTACCAAAGCGACGAAGAGAAGTGAAAGATGCATCTGAAAGGTGTTATTTCTGTATTTGGAGAAAGAATGGATGATGGTTTCGACAACTCAGTCTCGTCTTTTATACAAGAGCCATAAACTAAAGAGAACTGTTTAATGATGTGAACTATTTTATGTTTCAGATTTTGAAAAAAAAAGAAAAAAGAGAAAACGATAAAATATAATGGTAGACTTTTTGATTTTTTTTTGCAATTTTATAATGAGAATAATCAACCGCAACGACCTACCGCAACGCGCTCAAATTAAAATTTCTCAGTTGGTCTCACGCGTTGCGGTCGCATAGCCTTCGATGTTATCAGTGGAGCGGCCAAGAAAAGTCAGCTAGACAATAACAATGAATATGATTCAAACAGTAAGTTGTCACAAATCTTTTCTGTAAAATTCATTTTCAGAAGGTGAGAAATGTAAATTCTTGCATTCCTGTGAAAATCTTGTTCTCTTTGACATAAAAAGTGCTCATTATTTCGAAATATCTTTTTTCTGTTTCGACAATATTGACGATTCTTGATTTCTAATCGTTTTTTGAAATGTGGGCATTTTATGTTTTACATACTTGAAAATTCACACAGACTTTTTTCATGTCCGATGTCGCAGTATAAAAGGGTCGGAGTCGATCAGTATCACCATATCATATCAACTTTAAGTTTGTACAATATCAATCTTCCAGATGATTCACATCCTTCTCACCTTAGCCTTGTTACCGGGGGCTCTCGGTGGCCAATACATGTTGCCAATCAATGGATCACTTCCTGACTTAAATAATTGCTTTATAATCAGTGGAATGCCATTTGATCAATGTCAAGGACAGTGTATGAATGATACAGCTTGCGTCGTAAGTTTGAATTTTTTTACTACATAGGATTTTGAAAATTTTCAAGGTTTCCTACGATGCATACAGCAATTGTGCGCTTTGTAATGCGTCGTCGATATCTGGTATTGTTTATGGTTACACAGCTAATCACTACATGGCTTTGAAAAAGGATGATGGATCAACAACAGCCGCGGCGGTTCTTTTGACAACTGCTGGAGCTCCTATTCCAAGTGAGTTCAACATCCCACGATAAGTGAATCTTAAACAATTGTTTGAAACTTTTTTCAGCCACACCTTCATCAATCTCCGGATCACAAAGTTCGACTGCAGCACCGTCTGGAAGTAGCAGTGGTAAATGGACACCAGAATAATGAAACAGAAATCCGTTAAATTTGTTAAGGATCTTATGATTCAATGAATACAATCAATGGACAGATTAGCAACACCTCGTCGTGTACTCAAGTATCTCTTCCAATGTCAGCAACACCAAATGCTAGTTTTACTGATTGCACCGGAAAATGTCTCACATTGAGTGCTTGCATGGTGAGGTTTGAAAATGATCATCTGAAATTCATTACTATGTTTAGGTCGCTTACATGAAGCACATAACAGATCAAACCTGCTATTTATGCCCAGCTGAAACTGTTTCCACAATTGAACCACTTCCAAGCAACGGCTCCGATTCTGCTCTCGCAATCAAACTTGACTCAACTTCTGGAAGTACCAGTACAACTGTTCTTCCGACAACTATTCCGACTGCTGCTCCAACCGCTGCTCCAACCGCTGCTCCAACTGCTGCTCCAACTGCTGCTCCAACTGCTGCTCCAACTGCTGCTCCGACCGCTGCTCCAACTGCTGCTCCGACCGCTGCTCCAACCGCTTCACCGATCATTGCACCTATTTCTCCAACATGTTCGATCTTCTCACCAAACAATGGCCAAACATTCTATGGACACACTATTGCCAATTCTGGACAACAACAGAGATATTCATTGGAATGTGTCAATGGACAATGGGTGCTCACTTATCTTGGAGATTCTGGAGCTTCTGATTCTTCCTCAGATGGCGACAATAACAATAATCAGCCAATGATTAAGATAAATGGAGAAATCTCTAGTCTCGCTTCTTGTTCTGGACCATACAATCTCAACTTTGCTCAATGTTCGAACAAGTGTCAATCGAAAAAACGATGCATGGTAAATAAGATAATTCACTAAATATTCTGACAAATCCTTACAGATCGCATACTTTAAACCAATTAGCTCTTGCTATTTGTGTCCATATGGAACAATTCTATCGATTGAAGGCAATGGTGGTGGTGATGGAGACTCATCTGTTGCCATCAAGTACAACCAGGATGATGATTATGACAGACACCGGCATCACAATGGTGATGCTTCTGATTCTTCCGATGATTCAAACAGCGATGATGACAGTTCATATAGCTCAGATGGTGGACTCAAATCACATGGATACATCAGATTGTGTCCAAGGAAGGTATTGAGATACACTCTAACTTTCTCCAATGGAGCAGTGAGGATTAAGTACTTGAAAAGCTGTCATCGTCGTACGTTTTTGCAGTTGTTTTCCGATGAAACCCTGTCAAAACACTTTTCAGACCGCTCTCATTCTCGCATCCAAAACAATATTATCCTCGCTGTTGGTAATAATAGAAACTTGAACAGTCGTTTGGGTCTTGATGATGATGAAGATCACCATAGAAAATGTATAAGAAACGGATGTCCATGTGGCTGGCAAAGATTCGAACGTGCTCGTGGATCGTGGTGTATTGGTACATATTACAACAATACTGTTCTTCGTAACTGGTATGAGGCACAACAACAATGTCAAAAGCATTCAGCTGTTTTGACTGGAATTGAGAGTTTGGATGAACTTCACTATATCAATCGTAATTTATCTTCTTTTTTTTAAAAATCAATACAAATAATTAAATTTCAGAAACTTTGATCCCACAATGGAAACAAACCCTTGGCGTTGTTTGGCTCGGTGCCAAAAGAAACCCAATCTGCCAATATCAAAACATCAACAATGATGCAATCTGTAATAGCGGACTCACAACATATCAATGGACTGATGGGTTCACTTCCGGTACCGCTGGATACGTCTGGGTTCCAGGACAACCAGATGGACTTATTGATCCAGCCTCGTTTGTTTTATTTCTTTCTAGTGAATCTTGAAATATCATTAATTCTTTTTCCAGAGGTGAACAACAAAGCTGTCTCATGATGTACATGTCTGGAGGCTATATTGAAAGACTTGGTCAATTGGACGATCAATAGTGAGAAAAAATTATTGATTTCTTTCCGGATAAATGACAATATTTTCAGCTGTACATGGAGAAACGATGAATGGAACCTTCGCGGACTTGCTTACGCCTGCGGAAAACAGGCCGAGGATTAAATACGAGTTATTTTTTAGTAAATCAAATTTTCTTAATAAATACTTTGTATTTGTTTATATCATGGTTAAAGACATGGTGTCAGTTATTTTTACCCCATTGGGATTTAATTTTGAAAAATGCGTCTTTCTGTAGATATTCTAGTCCTCTTACAAATGAGCTACGTCTTATTGAAAACATCGAAAAACAACCTTGTTAGCAAAGCGTTTCCAAAATATAAACTACATTCAAACGTTTGAACTAGAAAAACATATTTTAGAAAGATATTGATATTTGATATTTGTTTTTCTCACCATTAATAGGTTTTCATAAAAATATATAAATATTGTGTTTAGTTCTCTTATTTTTTGGTTTAAATTTGCTTCAGATGCTCCTAGGATTCATAATTTCCTTGCTCATTCCGACATCTTATGCCGCGACCATGCAACCCGTCGACGGATATATTGTCAATATTGTCACTTGTAATTTGGAACAACTTAGTTACAATGATTGTACAAACCAGTGCCTGTCCCTTGGTGGATGTATGGTATTACATTTCATTGTTTCCTTGTACATAAAACGACTCTAATTTCAGATTGCTTATATTGAATATAATAATCAACAATGTTTCCTCTGTCCATATGGTACAATCCACACCGTTCTAAAAGATTCAAATAATATTGCAAATTTTTCTATAAAATATGACAGTTGTGATAGTTCGAGCACCTACGAAGATGGAACTTCGATATATGGACACGTTACAACTAGAAATAAAAATCAATACTACGGTATGGACTATTCTGCAGGATCGTGGACGATGTCTTACACCGGAACAGTAAGTACTGATAGTAAGTTGAATTTAATCTTCCAATTAAATCCCATTAACTTCCAGACGGATGTCCAAACAGATCTTGGAAGCGTTTTGCACGCGCGCAAGGTGCTTGGTGTGTTGGTGGTTACTACAGTACCGATGGAACCCTGTATAATTGGAATGGTGCCAATCAACAATGTCAAAAGATGGGCGCCGTTTTGTCAGGAACCCAAAACACCGATGAAATTTCATTTATCAATCGTGAATCGTATTATAGCTTCTAGATAATTAAAATTTTTCAGAAACTATCATGACTCAATGGACAGCTGATAATTTTGGGGTCGTGTGGATAGGCGCGAAACGGAAAGCAGCATGTACACTCCCAAATTGGGACTACTCGATTTGCAACAACTCCCTTACTGTTTTTGAATGGACCGATGGTTTCACCACTGGTACTGATGGTTTCCTTTGGCTTTCTGGGCGACCTGACGGCGCAATTTCACCCACCACGTTGGTTTTATTTTTTGCATTCAATGAGCATTCAATTTTCAGGGGTGAGCAACAAAGTTGCATGATGATGTACAGTAGTGGTCATAAAGATTGTCACAAATGGTTTTTTGAGTATAACTTTTTTAAAAGTTAACCGATCGAGCTGAAACTTTCAGATATAGTGTAAAACGGTAAAATACATTGTTTTAACAACTGTATCCCGAGAAATTAAAAGAATCGGTAAATTAACAACAATTTCTAAGAAACACTGAAAACCGGGAAATATGCATTTTACAAATTTTTTTAAATGTTATTACAGAGTTTTCATGGAAAACCATATTTTGTAGCTTTATTAAAGGTCTGACTGCATTTTCAGCTCATAATAATAGAAAAAACAACATTCCGAAGAACTGTATCGATGAAAGTATGAGAGCGAGTCGGTGCAAGAGGTGGAACACAGTAAAACCGACTAGATCTTTGAACCAAGTATATCTTTTTTACTTTAAATATTCTTTTTAAATACCCAATTTAACAATAAAACAGAAAAATAATGTTAATATTGCATATAACATTTATAATAACAAACAGAGGTCAGCATAGTCCACTAGTAGTACAATTTTGAAATGAATCCGACACATTCAACGCTGAATATCATAACGGCAAGAGCTTGAATTAATAAAAACTAACCTGTATTTGAAAGAAAAATATTTTTAGATTATAATGTACTTAATTTTAGAAGTGGACCTTAAAGATACCCCGTTTTATGAACGGGAATTCATGGATTTGTGTGAAGCAAACCTGGCGTGATACTCGATAAATGTGAAGCGACCAGTTAACGCGATCTATACACTATTTTTTTGTCAATTTGTGATTAATTAGCCGTTTTACATAATTAAGTTAATTATCATCATGGATCTGACCTTTTTACGCTTGATTTCGAGCGCGTAAATATGACGTCCAGGCTTGCTTCAGACAAATCCATGAATTCCCGTTCATAAAACGGGTTACCTTTAAGGTCCACTTCTCAAATTAAGTATATTATAATCTAAAAATATTTTTCTTTCAAATACAGGTTAATTTATATTAATTCAAGCTCTTGCCGTTATGATATTCAGCGTTGAATGTATCGGATTCACTTCAAAATTGTACTACTAGTGGACTCTGCTGACCTCTGTCTGTGATTATGAATGTTATATGTTAAATTAACATTATTTTTCTGTTTTATTGTTAAATTGGGTGTTTAAAAAGAATATTTAAAGTAAAAAAGATATAATTGGTTCAAAGATCTAGTCCGTTTTACTGTGTTCCGTCTCTTGCACCGACTCGCTCTCATACTTTCATCTATACAGTTTTTCTGAATGTTGTTTTTGTTATTATTTTGAGCTGAAAATACAATAAGACCTTTAATAAAACTAAAAAATGTGGTTTTACATGAAAACTCTATAATAACTTCTAAAAAAATTCGTAAAATACATATTTCCCGGTTTTCGGTGTTTCTTAGAAACTCCTGTTGTTTCACAGGTTATTTTAATTTTCGGGGATATAGTTGTTAAAACAATGTATTTTACCGTTTTACACTATATCTGAAAGTTTCAGCTCGATCGGTTAACTTTTAAAAAAGTTATACTCAAAAAACCATTTGTGACAATCTTTATGACCACTACTGTATATGCGCGGGACTTATTTCAACGGGATTGGTTATTATGACGATAACTAGTAAGTTACTTCATTTTTTTATTGTTTAATTTCCAAATTTTTAGCTGCAGTCAACCGGGATCCTTACTTTCTTTCCCCGGTTTGGGATATGCTTGCGGCAAAAGGGCTCGTTTCTGATAATTAAAAGAATCGAAATACTTGAAGAAGAAGAATCTTTTTTTAGTATTTAGATAAGGATTTTTTTTTAATTCGCCGATTGGCAAACTTTATTTTGGTAAATATATATTGGCTGTAAATGTTACCAGCAACAAATGATCCAAAAAATAGAGAATACAAAGATTAACAAGGGAAGTAAGTACCTGAAGCGTTTCTCTCATTTTTTAGTTAGTCATACCTCATTTGAAAAATAATTTTACGCTGGTAAAGGAACTGCATTCAAAAACTACTAAACAACAGTTTGAGCAGGATTTTTGAAGCTAAAAATCTGAAAATTTACAAAAAATCGAATTTGAAGAGCTGTGACTTGGCTCAAATGCAATATCGCAGTGAAATTGTTAGGTTGAAACTATTTTTGCGCCAAATTTCAGCAAATTAGGTTGGAATTTTTGGAAAATGCCACTTTTGTGTCCATACTAAAAATAGCGTTTTCAAAAAAGTTCAACTAAATAAGTTTTGCTGAAATTTGGCACATAAACTAAAAATGGTTTCATTATTATAACCTGAAAGTTTTACCCAGCGATATTAAATTTGACCCAAGTTACAGCTCTTCAAAGTTCGATTTTTTGTAAATTTTCAGATTTTTAGCTTCAAAAATCCTGCTCAAACTGTTGTTTAGTAGTTTTTGAATGCAGTTCCTTTACCGGTGTAAAATTCTTTTTCACATGACCTATGTCTCATTAAAAACTGAGTAAAACGCCCTAGGTACTTCCCTTGTATATCGATTCAAGTTTACATATTTAAAAAACACAATTTTCAAATATGTTTAAAATTCAACATTTTCCATGCATCTCAATAAGTACACTAGGTGATCGCGAAAATATTCGGCATTGGACAGTAGCCTTTAAAAATGAAAACAACTGGAAACAATAATCTTTGTAAGGATTGTGGAGGAAAATAAGTGCAAAAGATGAACAAAATCCATGAACAGAGAAAAGGAGTGTGAAGGAGTTGTTCAAAGCTGGAATATATCTTAGAGAGTATGAAATTATTATAGAATCTTACCTTGATTATGATATTCGGTATATACTGTTATGACCAATATATATAACGGAGGAAATAAAATAGAGATAGGTATGATAACTTGTACAATAATTCCAAAAAGTAATTTTCTTTGCATTGTTCGTGTAGCATGTGACAAATTAGAATCGACATTATAAACTAAATAATATAAACAAATCAAAACGTAGAAAATAATTTCAGTTATTATAAATAATACAAGACAGCCAATTACCAAAACAACGTAGTTTTTATAAAACCAGTCATCAGCTAGGACGAATACATTTGCAGTGAAAAATTCATATGCTGGACATGGGATAAGTTGCAATATGTGCAATTTTCCAAGTGTCTGATCCGGTAAGTTGAGGAACACTGGTAATGGCCACATTGTGCAGAATAGGAGTTTGATTGTTCGGAAACAATATTGAACTGATTTGTTAGTTATTCGAAACTTATTTTCATTAATGTGCAACTGACGACTTTCGAATAGGTTCGAAATCGAGAAGCAAGTAACTGAAAAATTATGCACCATGCATTTTTTTGCAAAAATCTCAATTTGTGTGGTCGTAACAGTTCAAATACCCTGAAAATGTATGTAGTCACATTCAAATTTGCGTTACGCGCCAATTTCGAACGCGTCGCCCTAACCGTGAGCGTTGTGCATATGCTTAAGTTTCGAAAATGATAGATTTCAAAACTGATTGTATTATTGAGAGAAAGCTCTAATTTTTTTAAATGGGTAAAGGGTAAATTTACAGGTACACTATCTTTAAAAGCTTACACGGATTGTTGAAAGTCCGAAATATGTTTGAGCCTCTATTGGAACTCCTAAATTATTAAGAATGCCAAACGAAATTCCGGAAACAGCAGGAAGCAGAAATAATGGCGTGAAGAGAATACACAATCCAATATCAAGTAAACAAGAGCTGAAAATTATTTAGAGTTCAGAAATTTTTTCAAATAATAAATACCTTGTATGTAGATAGAAAAGCGGCCATTTCATATTTTCCATTTGCTTTGGTGTTTTTTCAGGATACAATATCCACCTAGAAAGTAGAAAGGAAGAAGAAAAATTGAAAAGATGTGGAGGTAAGTAAAAAATTTTGAGGTGTAGAAAATCGATGTTTCCTGGACACATTTCGAATAGTTTTGTTCATAATATTGACGAAGAGAAAAGGAAGAAGACATTTCTACTGCAGAAATTGGTTCCTTGAATGTATTTAATACTTAATACTCCGCAGTTTTCAAAAGCAGATGTTTTTTTTAAATTTGATCGATTGTACCATGTTGAATCTAAAAATAATGAATAAACTACAGATGAAAAAAAAACTAGCAATGCAAACACCCCACACCCCTCCACATAATTATACGCTCACTAGTAAAATTAGAAAAAAATTAGTTTTACGCAGATTTTCAGAAAAACGTCATACATTACCTAAGCAGGGTCGGTTTGGGTTGCAAAATGATTCTGGAGTGAAATCCATTTTAAGCTGAGCAATCGAAAAATCGAAAAATCTCAAATTTTTCGATTTTTGCTCATATTCCAGTCCATAATTATACGCTCACTAATAGAAAAGTTTAAAACAACAAGAACAACAAAGAATTAGGAAATTTGAACAAATAATAATTCATTGGTCCTCCATTCACACGTTTCAACAGAAAAATTCGGTTATCCATTGATAATTGCAAATTATCGAACAAAGTCTGGTCAACAATATACCAAGCCTCGATAATTGCTCTTTTCAGCTCTTTTGCATCCATGTAGACCTTGTTTCCTGAGTAAATTTTTATCCCGAGATATCTCCAAACGTTTTCGATGATATTTATGTCTGGTGAGCACGATGGCCAGGAAAGAACTAGGATCCTCCGACTTTGAAGCCACTAGTGAGCGTATAATTATGTGGAGAGGTGTAGTTTTCACTGATTTCAAATCAATAACTAACCGGATTCGGGAAAAATTCCCACTTATTATTTTTGCGTCTTTTCGGACCATTATTTTCGTTAAATTATATTAAAATCATTGAAAATACATGTAAATAAACGGGTAGAACACTTACCTTGGGTAGAAACATTTCAAAAACTATAAAAAACCCACAAAAACCGTCGATTTTCTAGAAAATTCCATCAACTCAGAAATTGTGTGCATTTGTGCGTCAATTGCAGTGTTTGCGTCGAATGCTCACTCGAGTTGTATACCGTAACCAAAGAATTAATAGAAATCTTTATTATTTAAAGAAAAACATCATATGATCACAATTATTCAATACTGTTGACGAGATTTTCAGGGAGACACTTCTTACAACTCTTGGGGTGTATCATATTTAGAAAAATTCACCCTTATTACTCTGTATTTCAGCGAAAAAAAAAGACATGAAGACAAAAATCCTAAAAAAACGTAATACTGGAAGTGAAGGAAATATTTTTCACACGGATTTTTTTTTAGAAAAAAAGAAGAATGAAGGAAAACTGAAACTTAAAGCCATTTGGTAATCTTTGGGTGGATGGGGGGCGGGGCGAACATTGTGACTTGAATTCGGAATAGAAAAAAAAAGAACACTACACAAATTTGTACAGAAGGCAACAATTTTTTTGTTTGGTCACAACCATTAAGAAATTTGGAGAAAAAAAGTGAATTTAGGTTATCTGATTAGCGATGAAGTTGGTGCGGAAGCTTTGAAACAGATCTGGAAAATAATTTAAAGAGTTGTAGATCAAGTGGATCCTACCTGTAAGGATCTGCTTCCTAACTGTGTACCATTTAAGGATATCATAGCATTGTAGGCTTCAGTATACCCACCCATTGAAACAAATGCGTAACCTTTGCATTTCTGGGTTGAGTAATCACGAATGATCTGAAAATTAGATATAATTCTGAATGACAGTGTCTACAGATCCTTACCTTAACGCTTATTATACTTCCAAATGGTGCGAACAATTGCCACAGCAAATTATCATCAGCATCCGGGCCCAAATTATAAACAAAAAGGCAATATCCAGCAGTATCAGCGGCCGGAAGTCCAGCAGCCACTGTCGCTGACAACGCCGCCAGCTGAGCTTGAGCAATCTGAGCCGGTGGACTGGCGGCCTGTTGCTGCTGTTGTTGTTGTTGATGCTGGGCTACCGCTGCCTGCTGAACCGCTTGCTGCTGTGCCAGAAGAGTTAGATCAGTGACTGAGGCGCCGAAACCGTTTGGAAGGCCGGTCAGACCAGCAAGAGCGTTCAGTTGTGACATTTGGAAAAGAGCGGCGGTGCTGAGGTAATCGGCTGAGAGGGTGGTGGCTGGCTGCGCTGTCGAGATGGCCGCTGTCATTGGTGAGTATCTGAAAGATGAGTTTTTTTTTTACATTTTCTATGATTTCTGGTTTTTGGCTAGGTTTATAAAAAAAAAATTTTTTTAACAGATCCGTAAAGTCGCCTAAAGCCCTCCTTTATCAAAACTTCAACCACACTAACTCTCACCTATATTTCGAAGTAATCGGCGTATGATGAATAGGTCCCAATCCTGCAGCCCTCAACGGCGTGGCGCCAAGAATAGTCGACAGTGGTACCAGGCTAGCGGCCTGCTGAACAGCCTCCAGTTCCTGCAGCACATTCTTCGTCGTATTACTCGCCGGATTATTCGCGAATTTCACTGTTATCTGCTCTGTACACCCAACTGGCGTCGTTCCATTCAACGTCCTTATCGCGTTATCAGCTTCATCTTTTTTGTCAAATCGCACGAATCCGACACCTTTTGAAAGTCCTGAAAATCGTGGTTTTTGAAAGATCCCTCAAAATATATATATCATGTTATTTTAGTTTAAAATGATAGAAGCTAGCGGTTTTTTTGTTGTTTTTTTGCTTTTTTTCGTGCAACAGGTGTGCCCTTGAAACATTTTGTGTAAAGTTAACATTCTTCATACCTGTAACATTATCTGACAATATCCTAGAAGTGATAATTTGTCCAAAGGGCCTGAAAATCGCCTCCAATTCGTGTAAAGTCATCGATTTTGGAATCCCGGACACATATAGGTTCGAACCCTTGATCTGCTCATTTGACGGCCGCGCGTATGATACCTAAAGTTTTTAAAATTTTATTTTTTAGGATCTTATTTTTTCAAGGGAAATCCTAGGATATTTTTGGTGCAATGAAATTAGTAATAGAATATACAAAAAGATTCACACTTTTACGTAATAAAATAATAATCACAAGCTTTTGGACTAAAAAAATTTCCAGGAATGTAAATACCTTTAAAAAATCAAAAATACTTTAAAAAATGAAACGAAATAAAGGCGTTTGCACACAAAGACACGAAAAAAATCATAAGAATAAAAATGGCTCTCTCTCTCCCGCACCTTGATGGTCTTGTTCTGCAGTCGAAGTCCGTTGAATGAGCTGACGGCGCGTAGAGCGTCCTCTTCACGTACGTAATTAACAAAACCGTAACCAAGGGATTGGCCTGCAAGAAACACCGGAAAAATCAGGAATGGAAATTAATAGAAACAGAAATTAGGTTTTTTTGATTTATTTTTGATTTTGGTTTTTTGTTGATTAGAGAAATTATAGTTAAGAATAGAAAGAAACTTAAAACATTGGGTTTCAGTGTGTGTGTGTATTTGTGAATTTTAATGGTGGAAAGAATTTGAGAGTTTCAAGGCGCGTGGTGAAATTAAAATTTGGTAATTATTAGTAATTAAAAGGCACATGACAATTTTTAAAACCACATTACCATTTTTAAAGATACATGCCTGCATTTAAAGAATTCTAAACTTTAAATGACCGTTTTTCGTGTCATAACTCGAGAACCAGAAATTTTTCAGAAAAATGAATAGGAGAGTCGCGATCAGCGTCGAAATTATGACTAAATGAATGGTTGTCGAAATTTAGTGTATCTCTGCCTTTAAGACCTGATTTTGTTTTTAAAGGCACATAACTCAAGAACCAGTCAGTGTTGACATAAATAAATTAGATATTTGGATTCACCGTGAAAATTCTAACCAAGTTTGAGGTTTCCCAAATTTAATGTACCTCTGCCTTTAAGACCTTATTTTTACTTTAAAGGCGCATAACTCCAGAACACAACATTTTTGAGCAAAATAAATTAGATATTTGGATTCACCGTGAAAATTCTGGCCAAGTATGCGATTTTCAAAATTTTGTGTGCTTATGCCTTTAAGACCTGATTTTGTTTTTAAAGGCGCATAACTCAAGAACCGGTCAGTTTTGAGAAAAATCAATTAGATATTCGTGATCAGCGTCAAAAATCTGGCAAAGTGTAAGGTTTTCAAAATTTTGTTCACCTGTGTCTTTAAGACCGTTTAAAGGCGCATGCCCCATTTTTGTTCAATTTTCACCATTTGTTTGCAAAAAAAAAATTTTCCAGTATTTCTTCACAAATTAAAACGGGGGGTAATAAAAGAAAATAAAAAAGTAGAAGTAGTGTACGTTCCTAACATTTATCACTAAAGCGACTAGCCAGAAAAAAACCAGAAACTTAAAACAAAAACGGAAAACAAAAGTTTGTGAGTTTTTTTTAGAAAAAAAAATGTTTTTCTCAGAAATTTGCGAAAAAATCACGATTAGAACAGACATGCTACATCCATTTGTTTCAGTGTGTGTGGTCACTTATTTATTTTTTAGTCTTTAACTGAAATAAAGGTAGGACATTGAAATTGGCGGGGAGAGCAACTTAGCGACGTGTTGATGCCTAGTAGTAAATACAAAAGATTTTGAGAAGCACACACTGAAAATTAAGAGGGAAAATATTGCTTTTTTTTGAAAAAATATATTAAAAATTAAATTTGGTCTGGTTTTAGTTAGAAATATGGGCTTGGAAGATCTGCCTATTTTTTCAAATTTTTTAAAGAAAATCAAAATTTTTATGGTTTAAATATGTTATTATTAAAAATAAAGATTTTTTCTACAATTTGATATTAACAACTTCAAAATCTTCCAGATTTTAATCGAATTGCAAAACGTTTAAAAAAGTGGATTTTTCCACAAAAAATTTTCAAAATCTGAAAATTTTAAGCATTAGTATCTACTCAGCCCACACTTCTAAATAAAAACTCAACATATTAATATTTCAGAAAAAATAAACCAAAAAAAACAGCGAGTCCAAAAATTTCAGACTTACCTGTAACCTTATCACGAACCAGCTTACAACTCTCAATTTCACCAATCGATGTGAACAGGGATCGAACCTCCTCTTGTGTCATTCCTTGCGGTAGATAATTGATAATCAGATTGGTTTTTGATTCACCAATTTCGACATTTGGTGCCGTGCAGTAGCGTTGGGTTCCAGCGTACGCAGCTTGCTGGAAAATGAATATTTCCAAAATAAGTGTGACTGTGACTTTAACGCTTTTGTTCCTAGTTAATGGCTCATAACTCCAGAACAAGACATTTTTGAGAAAAATAAATTAGATTTTTGGATTCACCGCGAAAAGTCTAACCAAGTTTGAGGTTTTCAAAATTTAGTGTACCTGTGTCTTTAAGACCTTATTTTGGCTTTAAAGACGCATAACTCAAGAAACAGTCAGTTTTGAGAAAAATTAATTGGATATTCATGATCAGCGTCAAAAACCTGACAATGTGAAAGGTTTTCAAAATTTAGTGTACCTGTGCCTTTAAGACCTTATTTTGGCTTTAAAGGCGCATAACTCAAGAAACATTCAGTTTTGAGAAAAAAAATTGGATATTCATGATCAGCGTCAAAAATCTGATAATGTGAAAGGCATTTTCAAAATTTGACGTTCATGTGCCTTTAAACGAATGACTTTTTTTTTCAAATTTAAAGGCGCATGGCTCAAATCCCCCTCACTCAAAGAAGAAACCCCTTGTTTGGTAATTCCTATAGTTTCCCAGAAACCCAATATTCTGTCGTGCTCGCCCGTGAATTTTCGAAAAATAAAATGCTCGAACCCTTTATTTATTTGCGCAGTTTTGAATTTCACGTTTTCCATCATCTCATCGATGTGTGCATCTTTTTCACCTTTTTCCCCGGAATACGATTTTCGTATGAGCTTCTAGGGCGGAAAAAATGTGTTCCATTAAAAAATGTTGGTTACGGTCCCATGGGACATTATTTTTTCTTTTTTGAATGCACACAAAAGAGGGGGGGGGGGGGGGGGGTAGACTAATTACTTTTCCTTTCAGCCAGAAAAAAATGCAAAAGGACTGAACCGAAAATGAACAAATTTCACGCGTCGCATAATTTTGTTTATTTTTTCTTTTTTCCGCGCCTATTCAATTCTATTTGATGGCTTTTAGGAGGGTTTTCGATGTTAAATGACGTGGCAAGTTTGATGAATAATTCTCAATTTTGTGGATGGGAATGACGTGGCAGAACGGTTTAACGAAAAATTGGACTTTAATGGGATATAACTCGAGAGCTAGGCAATTTTAAGAAAAACTAATAAGATTCTTGAAATCAGCGTCAAAATTTGGACAAAATATGAGGTTTTAAAATTTAAGTGTACCTGTACCTTTAACACCCTTCATGGACTTTAAAGGCGCATAACTCTAGAACGAGGTATTTTTTAGAAAAACCGAATAGATATTCGCACTCAGCGTAAAAATTATGATAAGCTTTGACATTTTCAAAATTAAGATTACCCTTGCCTTTAACACCCTTCAGGGACTTTAAAGGCGCATAACTCTAGAACGAGGCATTTTTGAGAAAAACCGAATATATGTTCGGAATCAGCGTAAAAATTATGATCAGTTATGAGATTTTCAAAATTTAGTATACCCTTGCCTTTAAGACCATATTTCGGTTTTAAAGGCGCATAACTCAAGTACATTACTGTTTTAAGCAAAACAAGATAGATTTCCGGAATCAGCGTCAAAAACTGAACAATGTGAGAAGTTCTCAAATACATCGTGTCCCCCTTTAAAAAAAAATTACAATAACCAACCTGCTGAGCCTGCTGTTGAGCTGCCGCAGCGGCGACCGCCGCGCCCCCAGCAACATTAATCTGAAATTCGTTCGTCGGCGTCGCCATCATCATGCTCGCCTCTAATGTGGCCATTATTTCAACTAGATCCTTATTTTTTCCCTGTTCCTCTTGTTGTCCTCTATTGATTAATTATGTTTATATAATAGCAAAATGAAATATTCTGAAAAAATAAACGATTTTTGACAAAATTGAGAAGAAAGCGAAAAGGGGCGGAGCTTAAAGGAGCCGTTTAGAAGAAACAATATACTTCAAAGGAAAAATAATAATACAAATGTGTTCATTAGAAATTGGCGTGGCAATTTATCAACAAAAAAAACCAGAAAAAAACTAATTTGAAGGTCAAGAAAGGTGTGTTTTTGAAGAAAATGCGTAAAAATACCAGTATCCTTCAGAAAATTTATGTTCATTAAGGGGTTTGGTAAGAACACTTGAATTTAAAATCTACTTCAGGTTGTGACGTGGCAAATAAATCAAGGGGAATGAATTTTTGTGAAAAAATCAATAGTTGACGCAAAGTCATGAAGAGATTTTATGATGACGTGGCAAGATATTTCAAAAATGACGTGGCAAAATCTAAAAATCGTGAAGAAAAAACTCTGCTCAAAAACAAAGCAAAAAAAAACAGAATTCCATATGAAGTTGTGAAAAACAAAAATGAATTCACTCTAGTTTTCCCGACACCCTTGCACATATACACAATTAATAATTAATAACCAATTGTATTATTATTATTATTATTCCGAAATTTGTTCGGCGCGCATAATTGAGTCGACGTGCCACATCAACCGGGGTGGTTTTTTTTTCAAAATTTTCTCGGAGGGCTCAATTCGGTTCGGTTCGAATCGATGACAGGTGAGGAAACATGGCTTGAATAAACAATACTGACCTGGTTGTTTTTTTTCTGTTCAGATTTATACATACTATAATGGGATGTGTTATTTTTGTGTATACATACGGTTTTTATGCAGTCAGCATGGATTTAAGTATATTGTGTTGAGGCTGACCAACCTGTTTTTGTTTTTTTTTATTCTGAAGTTTGATCACAATCATTTTCAAGGGTTCTTGAAAAGAAAGAATGGCTACAGTAATCTCAATATTTTGATTCAATTGATATTATGTACAGTAATCCTAACAAATTTTCTAAATACAAAAATAATTGTTGAATTTCTAGGATTCACTTACATAATTCTAGGTTTCTCGATTATGACCTTTAAATATAATTCAGAATCTAGTCATTACTTTAGTAAAAAATAGCCCGAATTTATATGAAATGAGGGATTTTCAAGTTACTTATCGAGTTAAAGGCGCATAACTCGAAAAATGGTGATTTTTGTGAAAAATAAATAAGATATTCGAGAACAGCCTAAAAATTCAAGCAAAATAAGATGTTTACAAATTTTAGTGAATCTGTGCCTTTAAGACCGGAATTAGACTTTAAAGGCGCATAACTCGAGAACTAGAAATTTTTGAGAAAAAATAATAGGATATCCGTGATCAGCGTAAAAATTCCTGTAAATTGAAGCATTTACTAAATTTTGTGAACCTGTGCCTTTAAGGTCGAAATTCAGACTTTAAAGGCGCATAACTCGAGAACTCGCCATTTTTAAGCAAAAATAATAGGATATCCGTGATCAGCGGTAAAATTCCAGTAAATTGAAGCATTTACAAAATTTTGTGGGTCACTGCCTTTAAGCCCGAAAATCCGACTTTAAAGGCGCATAACTCAAGAATGAGGGCATTTTGAAAAAAACTAATTCTATATTTGTGATCGGCATAAAATTTCGAAAAAAGTGAGATTTATTAAAATTTTGGTGGGTCTGTGCCTTTAACAAACTTTAAAGGAGCATAACTTGACATCTAGTCAATTTTTCAGAAAAATCTCAAATTATTGTAACAAAACAAAAAAGAAAAATACAGTAATATTTACTATATCAGAGACAATAATTCTCTGTAAATTTTTCTAAAACCCTACCTAAAAAGGATAATAACATACCCTTAAATAGATCATTCGGTTCAAAAGTGATTCAAAATTATGGGGTTGTTTTCAAGAAACAAAGCAAAACCCTCCCATAAAAACCAATCTCTCAAATCTTCTTATCATATTAAAATGCGTACAGGAATAATTGGCATTTCAAAAAAGAGGCGCCCTATCATAAATAAATCCTAGAAAAAAAGCGAAACACAGAAAAATGTAAATACGAATGTAAACCAAAACCTTTTACACACACACAAATAGACAGGTGAAAAGAGTGGAATGGACTGAATGAGGTGAATATGTCCCGATTTTTCAAAAGAATAAAAAGGTTGGTGGGAGGCATTGAGGACTCAATTATGTTTCTCTCTATATTGCGAAATAGAGTGCATAGGGTTTTGAGAGACCCGCAGACCTACATGCGAAAAAACCAGCCGACTGTAATTGCTCAATTCGGGAAGTTTGACGAGAGAGTGTTGGTTTTCGCGGAGGGAGGTTGTGGTTTAGAGAAAAAGAGGTAATACGGTCGGATGGTGGTACTAATTGAGTATCGGACAGAATCGGGGGCAGGGCGACAACAACACTAATCATCATCATCACTACCGCCATACCATAACAATAATAATAACCCAAAATAGCGTATAGTTAAAAGGAAATGAAATTGGGCGCACAGAGGAATGGAAAAAAAAACTTTCGTTATAGATTTGATGTGAACTGGTCTTTAGGCCGCAGGTGGAAAAAGAGAAAAACGAAGTAGATTGAAGGGGGGGGGGGGGGGGGGGAATTATTATTGAATGATGACTATTCTTTTCACTTTTTGGATTGATGGAAATTGTTTTTTTTAATGCAGAAATGTTTGCTGGATGTCAAGAATAGGGGAAGGTTCACAGCAACCAATAATTTTTCTTGCACCCCATACCTTTAAGAACCGTTTTTGAATTTTAAATGCATATAACTCGAGAACTGGAAATTGTTAAGAAAACAGAATACGATTTTCGAGATCATCATCAAAATTTTGGAAGTATGCGAAGTTTAAATTTTTCTGCCACATAGAATTTAAAGGCTCAAAACTTGGGGTCCAGTTATTTTTAAGAAAAACTGAATCGTAATTCGAAATCACAGTCTAAGGGAGATTTCAAATTTTGGTGGATGCTCGCCTTTAATTCATTTTTTGACTTTAAAGGCGCATAACTCAAAAACCAGATCGTTTTGAGAAAAATGAGAAAGACTACAGTAAACAGCGTCATATTTTCAATAAAGTGGGATATTTTCAAATTTTGGTGAGCGTGTGCCTTTAAAGGCATTATTGACTTTAAAGGCGCATAACTCAAAAACCAGATGGTTTTGAGAAAAATGAGGAAAACTACAGTAACCAGCGTCAAATTTCCAATAAAATGAGATATTTTCAAATTTCGGTGGTCACGCGTCTTTAAGGCATTTTTGGCTTTAAAGGCGCATAACTCAAAAACAAAACGGTTATGAGAAAAATGAGAAAAACCACAGTAATCAGCGTGGAATTTTCAATAAAGTGCGATATTTTCAAATTTTGGTGGTCACGCGTCTTTAAGGCATTTTTGGCTTTAAAGGCGCATAACTCAAAAACAAAACGGTTATGAGAAAAATGAGAAAGACTACAGTAAACAGCGTCATATTTTCAATAAAGTGGGATATTTTCAAATTTTGGTGAGCGTGTGCCTTTAAAGGCATTATTGACTTTAAAGGCGCATAACTCAAAAACCAGATGGTTTTGAGAAAAATGAGGAAAACTACAGTAACCAGCGTCAAATTTCCAATAAAATGAGATATTTTCAAATTTCGGTGGTCACGCGTCTTTAAGGCATTTTTGGCTTTAAAGGCGCATAACTCAAAAACAAAACGGTTATGAGAAAAATGAGAAAAACCACAGTAATCAGCGTGGAATTTTCAATAAAGTGCGATATTTTCAAATTTTGGTGAGCGTGTGCCTTTAAAGGTGTTTTTTGACTTTAAAGGCGCATAACTCGAAAACCAAATGGTTTTAGGCAATAAAAAGTAGATATTTTAAATCAGGGTCAAAAACTGAACACAATGAGAATATTTAAAATTTAAGAGCACGTGATTTTTTTGATATTGTGCTAGAACTTAATATCATGACAAATTTAAACAAAATTTCAGCTGGCTACATAGTGCCTAATTAGAGTGTTCACCAAATAATAAAACGTGGTTTGTTTTTTTCCAAAATCTATATAATTTTGGCTGAAAAATGTTCCAGATCAATGAATGTTTCATAAAAAAAACTCGGGAAAAGAAAAAACACCTGCCTGCTGAACAACGGAGCCTAAAAATAGACCATAGTAATATTTTTGATATTGTTTTCGCTGGAATATTCTTCACATTTTGCATGTGCCACCAGCACATGTGCCATATGTTTGAAAATGAAAAGAAGTAGAAAATCAATTGGAAAAAATATAATATTTTCTTGTTTTTCGAGGGAAAAAAAAAGAAGGAGTGGAGTGGAGTGGCTCATAACAATATCCAATTTTTTTATTCTCTCTCTCTCTCCCTCTCTCTCTCCCAATTTTTTTCTCTTTGTGATATACGTAGTTTTTGCTGGGAAAGTGAGTGGATAATAGCAAAAAATTGCTATGGTTACCGGGGCGGGGGGTCCAAAAGTTGGGACATTTTTGCGGAAAATGTGGATTTTTGGCCTCGAAATGAGGGGGCGGGTGGAGAAGGTCTTGTTTTTTGTAGATTGCTTCAATTAAAAATTAGTACAACACAAATTTAGGTACATTTTAGAACAAAATTTAATATGAAAATTGTGGTGGAATTTCGGTCAAATAAAGTGTAAATTTAGTTCAATTTGGGTAGATTTTCAGATTAATTAAAGGGCAATTAAAAGGTATGCAGAATACATTAAAAAATGTAATACATTTGATAATTTTCATAACAAATTATACAACTTAATTGTTAACCTAATTAGTACAATTGAGGTCAAAATTCAAAAAAAAAACTTTAGACTAAAAAAATAATTTTATATCAATTATCAGCAATAATTATGAATTATTTTTATAACAAATTATACAACTTAATTGTTAAGCTAATTAGTAAATACAATTGAGGTCAAAATCCAAACATGGTTTACCCAGTTAATTGCTTGATTACAATAATTTATATCGCCCTAATTAATGCTCAATTATTATGCAATTAAAACCTAATTAGAACCCTCAATTTGGCTGAAAAATTTAGACTAATTTTTTATCAATTATCAGCAATAATTATGAATAATAGTTCAACCGATAATTACTCAATTAGCGTTTAACTATAACAAAAGTATAAGGTTTAATATTTAATCAACTAATTATGGCATAATTATCGTCCAATTGCCATATATTTCGAAAATTATATTTATTACAAAAAACAGTTGATATTGGCTAATTAACATGAATTAATTACCCTAATTAGGTCCGAACTTATTTGGAAATTATGTGATTAACCTAATTAATCAAAATTATATCCTAATTATGACATAATTATAGCTTTAATTAGATATCATGTTTCCTGGAAAATCAGAAGAAATATTTGATAAATTATTAATTACTAAATTAGCAGGACAATTCGAATATTATTAATTGAATTAGGAACTTGAAAATAATCAATAAATGAGAATTTTCAGAGCTAAAATTTAAATTTCAAGAATTCTTCAATTTTTCCTGAACAAATTATCCACAGAAAATTGGGCCCCGTTTTCGGAAAAATTTCCAGAATAAATTGACTTCAATTTCAGCTAAATTCCACACTTTATTGGCCTCAATTTCGAGGCAGAATTTCAGATCAAATTGCCTCCTATTCACATCTCAAATTCTCGCTCAATTGCCTCAAATTTGGCGAACGGACATTTAATTTCGTGGCATTTTATAAAATTCGTGTACACCCACCCAACCTCCAATCCATTAAAGCGACACAAGTTCATTTCTAGCCAAAAACAACAACAATTAGTATTTCGAGAAGTCAAAGCAAAGAGGCACACACAAAAAAAAAAGAACAAAAGACAAACGAAGAGGCAAAATTTTCGCGTTTGCAAAGAAGAAAAAATACATAAAAGGCACAGAAAGACTTCGTCGCCGAGGGACGACACGAAGCCTTCGCTTCCATTTTTTTGTGGAAGAGCATTTCGAAGAGGGCTCCACCACCAACCACAACCAAAAAAAAAAATAGAACAAGAATGGGAAAGGGGGTGGACCCCCATTCCGTCTTTTGTCCTATATTTCACTTATCCATTATTCAATGGAGTAGTGGAGCCGGAAGGCCGGGAGAAAAGGGAGAGTTTCTGGGGGCCTTATAGATGTATATTCAACACAAACACAGGACAAAATATACATATACATATATATGTATATGCCGATTTGTTTATGTCAGTTTTTGAAAAAGCAGCACTTTGGGACCTGTGTGTATGTTCGTGAAAGGTCTTAGGGGGGTATTGAAGGGGCTATTGGCAGGAGTTGAAAACTCCGGCTTTAGCTAGACGGGATACCACTTGGATCAAAGTTGCAATATATACTAAAAGAGGTATTTCCTGAAAAAATTCCACAAAATCTGGATTTTTCAAAAGGTTTTCATTTTCAAAAATATTTATGCTCGACCTAAGCGCGTACGCTCAAAATATTTGACTTAAGGGCGACCAGCAACTCAAATACATTATTAGGTGCGGTATTCTTAAAATTTCTGAAATCTGCATCAAAAACTGAATAACGTGCTTCAAAAATTTAGTGACCCCTCGCCTTTAACATAATTTTTTTCAAACTTTAAAGGTGCATATGGACCGAAATAGGCCATTTCAATAAAATCAACTAGATTTTTTGAATCAGCGTCAAAAACTGATTCAAATAACATGCTTCAAAAAATTAGTGACTCCTTACCTTTAAGACCAAATTCTGATCTTTAAAGGATCATAACTTAGAAAATATTTATTTGTTTCTTTAAAAAATGGGATTTTTAGAATCAGCACGAAATTCTGATTAAAATAAAATGCTTCAAACATTTGGTGACGCCTTGCCTTTAAGATCAAATTCTGAACTTCAAAGGGTCATAACTCAGAAAATATTTATTTGTTTCTTGAAAAAATTGGATTTTTGGAATCAGCACGAAATTCTGATTTAAATAACATACTTCAAAAATTTGGTGACACATTGCCTTTAAGACCAAATTCTGAACTTCAATGGGTCATAACTCAGAAAATATTTATCTGTTTCTTTAAAAAATTGGATTTTTGGAATCAGCACGAAATTCTGATTTAAATAACATGTGCTTACTACTTAGAGTCCTTCCCTGAGATTTATGCAGCTAACATAAACTTCTGGAATACAAATTTTCCTAGGCCAACCTGTACACATCAAGAAATCGAAGTATGTTACAAAAGATTGGTGAAAGCATCTGAAAAAAACTGGAAATTTCGTCACAATCACATCAACCAAACGCATTAAAGAAAAGCGAATAAGTAATAATGAACACTGAAGAAAGAAGAAGAAAAAAAAAGACAAAACACAGTGGGGCAATTTCGGAAAAAGGCATGCCTTCTCGTACGCATAATTTGCATAATTATCCTGAAGAAAGACACACTTTCTGAATAAGAAAAAGTAGGATGTTTTGGAGAAATAGGGAGGTGGGATGAGAGGGTGTAGAGAGAGGTGAAGATGTTTTATGAAGTTGGGAACAAAATTGAAAAATATGAAAGAATCGAAGGGGGGAGGGTGACGAATTACATGCTTAGATGAAACTTGAAGTTAATGAAATAAGAATTGTTTTCTGATTTCAAATATCTAGTTGGATTTATTGAAAACCTTCTACTTTTAAAGTTATGCGCCTTTAAATATTCATAAATGTGTTAAAGGTAAGATGCAACTACATTTTTGGAGCAGGTTATTTATAAGTAGTGAGCACATGTTACTTGAATCAGAATTTCGCGCTGATTCTAAAATCAAATTTTTATGAAGCAAAAATAACTATTTTCTGAGTTATGATCCTTTAAAGTTCAGAATTTGGACTTAAAGGTAGGGGGTCACTAAAATTTTGAAGCATGTTATTTTAATCAGAATTTCACGCTGATTCTAAAAATCTAATTCTTTTTGCGAAAAAATTAATTCAACGTTCTAAATTCCTCTTCAAAGTTGGAAATTTGGTCTTAAAGGCAAGTGATCAATAAATTCTTTAAGAACCTTACCTGAATCAGATTTTTCCGCTGATTCCAAAAATCTAGTCGATTTTTAAACTTATGCAAGCTTAAAAATTCATTCCCGTCTTAAAGGCAAGTGCTCACCCAATTTTAAAAATGCAGTTTTTCTCGTTGATTTCAAAAAATCTAGTTAATTTCAAAATTCTACCTGATCCTAAAGCCTAGTTCTTAAATTTTCCTTGATCGCGCTTAACTCACGCTTAATCTTTTGAAATAACGAATTTTTTCAAATTATCAAGCTCACGCGCTTAGTTCACGCTCGATATTTTGCATAACCGACGCTTAACTTATCCTGAATATTTATTTCACTATTAAATAATTTTTAAATTGGGTTTCACGAAAATTTTCAGTAAAAAAACTACATTTAATTCAAAAAAAGCTCTAACAAAAAAGTTCAAAAAATAAAAATAAGACGAAATAGACTCAAAGAAAAGCGATAAAAATTCCTTCTTGTGTGCAATTGTGCGTGTGAAATTCGACCTCTCTTACGTTTCTCCGCTTGTTGTTGTTTTTTTTTATTTCTGTCTCTCCCTCTCTCTCTGCGTCTCTTCACACCCTTTCACTATTTAATTTTTTCGGTAGACTTTTTTGTTCTGTTTTAGAAGCTTAAAAGGGGACCCACACTTTCTCGTTCATTTGCATTTTTTCCCACTCTTTCGTTGTTTTTTTTTGTTGTTTCACTCCCAAACAATTCCCTTGTGTGTTAGGAGTACATTTCTGGGAATTTATGGGCTCTTTGGAGCAATGCGTGTGAGGTTCGCTGAAAATCGGAAAGATTTATTGCGAAGATAGGCGGTGATACTAATCTGGGGGGGGGGGGGGCGCTGAATGTTAAGCGTGAGTTAAGCTTTTGTTAAGCGTTAGTTTAGCGTGCCCAAAAAACTATTTTATTGAAAATAATATATTTTTTTAAAGATATGATGCCCCAAAATCAATTTTAAAAAAGTCATAATTATCGAAATTGTGCATTTTTAGTCATTTTTCATAAAATTATGCTCAATTTAAATTGGAAAAATAAAAAAAATACTAAATTTTGAACCAAACTCAAAAATTTTGGCACGGTTCGAAAGGAAATCGTGAGTAAATGTCAAAAAATCGCAGAAAAATACCTTTTTTCGAAAATCTTTTTTCTTTTTTTAAACTTTTATTGTGTTACAGTATATTTAAGAAAATATCTATAAATGATACGCTTCATTTGACAGAACCAGGAAAAAAAGGCATTCGCAAAAATTGACGCCAAATATTAAGAGTGCGTGAAATTAGTGAAAATTCAAGTTGAACCCTTTTTTTTTAATTTTAAGCATTTTCAGGAGGATTCCTTTGAACATATAATTGACTAATTATCGATTTTTTTCAAATTAAAAAACCCAACCCGTTTTTTATGAAAAATTTGATGCAACCACAAAAACTGGAAGCTTGGCGGCAAAAATAAAGCGTGACTTAAGCGCGACCACTTGAAAACAGTGACATTTTTTAGAATTTTTTAAATTCTCTCTAAATTTCGAAAATTTTTGGAAAGTGCTTCAATTTTCAGAGAAATAATCGATAATTCTCAAAATTTTCAACAAAACCTGATACATTTGATATGTAACTTAGCGAGCCGATAAATATTAAGCGTGATTTAAGCGCGACCACTTGAAAACTATGAAATTCTGTAGAATTTTTCAAATACTCTCTAAATTTCGAAAACTTTGGAAAAATGCTGCTTAAGCGAGACCTAAGCACGGCCGCCTGAAGAATGAGAAAAATTAAAAAATTTTTAAAACCAAGAAAAATGAAAGCAAATTCCCCAATTTCACATAAAAATATGTAATAATAACAAAAATAATGATAATAATAATAAGAATGAATGCATGTGTTTTTCTTCATTTTGAATGAAGTATGAAAGATGAAGATGAAAATGTTCGTCTTGTGCAAGTAAGAAGAAAAAGAGAAAGATGAAAACTTCATTTTTTTCCTGAAATAAGTAGCGTTTTTTCAGGTTGAGATCTATATTGAAAGATGAGAAACAACAGGTGATTTCTTGGAGGAGAGAGGACTTAAACTAAACTTTTTGAAAAAAAAATTTGGGGTTTTTTGGAAAAGTAAACTGAACACGAGGGTGTCAAATTTGTCTGAAATTCTAGAAGGGTCTGAAAATTGGATAAATGTGTGGTTTTTTTCGACCCTCGCGCTTAATTCGCGCCTTTTTTGCTTAAAAATAAAATTATCGATTTTTTCCAGTTTGTTTTTGTCTTGAAAAACCCAAGAATTTTAATTAAAATTTTTTGTTTTTGGTCAATATAGGATTTTTTTTGGCAAAAAATAATGAGAGATGGAAAAATATACAAATATGAGATGAGTCCCCCTGAAAATGAAGGCAATTTGACTGGAATTTGGTCAATTATCAATCGAATTTGGCCCAAAAAACAATTGAGGCAATTTTGTGATCGAAAAAAAATAAAACGCCCCGATTTCTGGTTTCAATTTTTTGGAGAAATATAAAAGGGGGTGTGTTTCAACCTGTCTCTATTGTATTGTCCTTTCGATTGACAATAAATATATTCATTTTTTCTTCTTCTTCTATTTACATGATATTTTGTGTTCAAGTGGTGCTTGAAAAGTGTTGGTGGGGGGTTTTGAATAATAATGGAAGGAGAAAAAAAAAACAGAAAAACATGGTATTTCATCAAAAATTCTGTAATATGAATTGGGGTCTGAAACTTGGAATGACGTGGCAAATAGGATTTTTTTAAAACAATTTTTGGATTTTCTGAACATTGAAGAAAATTCAAGTCAGAAATCAATGATATTTATCAATTTTGAGAAAAGTTGTGTTCAATTTTGAGAAAAGCAATCAAAAAGAAAAAAATTTCAAAAATTCATAACTTTTCTCAAACTTGTCCAAATTTGATGATTTTTGGCTCAAAATATCTGTAATAGCTTATATTTTCTATAAATATAAGAAAAATTTAGCAAATATAACCAAAAATCAATAAAATGCATTGATATTCAGAACATTTATGAGCAATTTAAAATCAGGGTCAACATTTTCAAAAATTCACAACTACTCGCAAAATTATCGAAATTCTATGATTTTTGGTTCGAAATATTTGGAATTTTTCACATTTTCTGACAATATAAGAAAAATGTAGCGAATCAAACCAAAAATCAATAAACCTGATTAATTTTGAGAAAAGTTATGAGAAATTGAAATTCATGGTAAAAATTTTCAAAAATTCATAACTACCCGCAAAATTATCGAAATTCTATGATTTTTAACTAAAAATGTCCGGAATTATTTATATTTTCAGAAAAAATAAAAAATTTTCATCAAAACTAGCCAAAAATCAATAAAATGCATTGATCTTTAGAAAAGTTATGAGCAATTTAAAATCCGAGTAAAAAATTTTCAAAAATTCATAACTACTCTCAAATTTGTCCAAATTCTATGATTTTTGGCTCAAAATGTCTGGAATCGTTAAAATTTTCTGAAAATTATAAAACTTTTCAGCAAAACTAGCCATAAAACAATAAACTGCATTGATTTTAAGCAAAGTTATAAGTAGTTGAAAATCCAAGTCAAATTTTTCTAAAATTCATTATTTTTCCAAAACTTTCAGAATTTCGTGGTTATTTTTTTAATCTTTAGAGTATTGGAAAAGTGCAAGAATTTAAGGGCTAAAAATTAAGCGTGAGTTAAGGAATTTCTAGATTTTTCTAAAATCTAAAAACAGTGTCTCATTCAACCTGACGCGCTTAACTCACGCTTAATATTTAGCGACCTGCCAAGTTATCGCCTCAGATTGGATAGTTCTCCTGTTGTTTAAAAAAATGTCCAAAACTAGAAAAATAACTAATTGAATAACATATCAATGATAATCCTACCAGTCAAAACTGAACAAGGGAAAAACAGAAGGATCCATGGGGTGTGGAGGGGGGATCAAAAACTAGTTACAAAATCCCTTTTGTTTCTCCCCAAACCTCCGATAATCATATAATATTTTCCTAATTTTATAAAATTGAAAGTGATTGTGAAGAACACCACACTGATGATGATGTTTTTCACAAAATCGCTTCATTTTATCATTTTTCGAAAGGAAATTGGGTCGATGAAGAAGAAGAAGAAGAAGAGGGGGGAAAAATGACAATCAATTAATGTGTGATTTCATTTGACATGGTTATTTTGGAGTGAAGTTTTCAGAAATGAACAAGAGAGAAAAAACTGTTCTCGAAAAACAGCAACAACAATTGGCGACGCTTTTTCTTCTTCAAAAAAAAGAAGAAATTTTTTTAATAAACCAAACCAAATATATATTTTTTTGTCATCTCACCACCATATATGTACATATTTGCCGACTGATTCTTTTCATATTTTCCCCAACTTTTCTGGTTATTAAAAAATGATGCTTTTGTTGCATTTTTGTACCAAGCCTTGGGTGGTGTCATGAAAAGTGAATAATTAAATTCGGAAATTTTCAAATATGGCCTAAAACCCCAAATATTTAGAAAATGGCCTAGAAAACCAAAATTTCGCGAAATGGCCTAGAACCCCAAATATTTAGTAAATGGCCTATAACACTAAATATTTTTTTAAATTACCTAAAAACCCAAATATTCAGAAAATGGCATAAAAAACCTAAATGTCGGCAAATGACCTAGAACCCCGAGCATTTTGAAAATGGCCTAGAAAACCAAATATTCAGAAAATGGCCTAGGAAGCCAAAATTTTGGGAAATGGCCTAGAACCCACTAAATATTCTAAAAATAGCTTAGAAAACCAAATATTCACTAAATGACCTAGAAAACATAAATGTCGGAAAATGGCCTAGAACATTTAAAAAATGGCCGAAAAACCCAATTATTCAGAAAATGGCCTAGAAAACCAAATATTTAGAAAATGGCCTAGAAACCCAAATTTGTCTAGAAAATCCAAATATACAGAAATTGGGATTAAAATGTAATTCCGAAATTATGGTCTATGAAACCTAAATTTCGGTAAATGGCCTAGAACCCCAAGTATTTAGAAAATGGCCTAGAAAACCAAATATTCAGAAAATGACCTAGAAACCCAAATTTGTCTAAAAAATCCTAATATACAGAAAATGACCTAAAAAAATCTAATTTTGAAATTAATGTCTAGAAAACCAAAATTTCGGAAAATGCCCTACAAAGCCAATATTTCCAAAAACTACCTAGAAAAGCAAATATTTAGAAAATGGCCTAGAAACCCAAATTTGTCTAGAAGATCCATATACACAGGAAATGGCGTAAACAGTCTAATTTCAAAAATATGACCTAGAAAACCAAATATTTAGAAAATGGCGCTTATATCACGCTTCATATTCATTGCGCTTAAATCACGCTTATTATTCAGCGTCCCGTAATATTATGCTGAATTTTATGTGCCATCAGAATTTGAAAATCTACAAATGTTGTATTTCATGAAAAATGCGATTCTACTGATTAAGCGTAGGTTTAGCGTCAACTAAGCGGGTTGCTAAATATTAACGTGAGTTAAATGCGACCAAATTAAAATGGAGGGGTTTTCATAAACATTTAGCAGGTGGCACCATTAAAAACCATTACCAGATACAGAAAAAAAATGTTTATGCAAAAAAAAAAACAGTGGACCCATTAAAAACTGGACAGCTGTTCCATATTATAAACAAATCTTGACAACCAACGAATGGCTCAAGAAATTTCAAGAACAAATTCAACGGAAGCATCCATCCAGTTTCAATGGAACTGTATTGAAGAGTGGGAGGAATAAAAAGGAGAACGAAGCAGACGATGGGTGGCGGCCCCCCAAAACCGATCAGTTACACAAACAAATCATCTTATATTTATATATAAAATATAATACCGATACACGAAGAAGAAGAAGCAGCGGGTTGTGAAAAGGAGGCACAAGGAAAGGTACACTTTGGAACACAATACATTCATATTTACCATATATTTCGTTACTTTTTTTTTCTTGTTTGATATTTGAATTTAATTGTTGAGCTGGTCTTTGAAACATGGTATCGAAATCTTAGATTTTGAAAAATGGCCTAGAAAACCAAAATTTCAAAGAAAAAGATGGCCTAGAATACCTAATTCTCAGAAAAAGGCCTAAAAACCAGTTATTCAGAAAATTGATAAGAAATCCTAAATTTCAGAAAATTACCTGGAAAGTCAACATTTCAAAAAAATGGCCTAGAAAACCAACCTTTCAAAACTAGAAAACCATTTTTTATGAAATGGCCTAGAAATCCTAAATTTCAGAAAGTGGACTAGAAAGGCTAATTTTCAGAAAATCGCCTAGAAATCCTAAATTTCAGAATATGGCCTAGAAAACCAATTTTTTAATAAAATGGCCTAGAAATCCTATATTTCAGAAAATGGACTAGAAAACCAATTTTTTATAAAATGGCCAAGAAACCCTAATTTTCAGAAAATGACATAGAAGACCAACATTTTTAAAAAATGATCCAGAAAACCATTTTTTTATAAAATGGCCGAGAAATCCTAAATTTCAGAAAATGACCTAGAAAACCAAAAATTCGAAAAATGGCCTAGAAAACCAAAAATTTGAAAAATAGCCGGGAAACCCAAAATTTCGTAAAATGGTTTAAAAAATTATAAATTTCAGAAAACGACCTAGACACCCTCATATTCAGAAAATGGACTAGAAAATCTAATTTTTTAGAAAATAGCCTAGAAATCCTAAATTTCAGAAAATGACCTAGAAAACCAAAAATTCGAAAAATGACCTAGAAAACCAAAAATTTGAAAAACAGCCGGGAAACCCAAAATTTCGTAAAATGGTCTAAAAATTATAAATTTCAGAAAACGACCTAGACACCCTCATATTCAGAAAATGGCCTAGAAACCCTATCTTTCAGAAAATGGCCTAGAAATCCTAATTCTTTTGAAAATGGCCTAGAAAACCAATTATTCAGAAAATGGCCTATAAACCCTACATTTCGAAAAATGGCTTAGAAAACCTAATTTTCAGAAAATGGCCTAGAAATACTACATTTGAGAAAATGGCATAGAAACCTAAAAATTCGAAAAATGTCCGAGAAAACCAAAAATAGCCTAGAAACCCAAACATTCTGCAATTATATTTTGACCTAGAAATCCAAAAACGTTAAAATATTCAAGCTTCCTAACAACAACCGCAAAAAATCAATCCATCATTCTTAAAGGTTCATAAATCAAAGATGAAAAGCAGTCGAGAAAAAAAATATGTGGAACCAGGAAAGAAATTCGGGACGAAAAAATGAATGAAGTATTTATTTCCTATCCCTCATTTTTTTTTCATGGCAACAGGTCCTTTGGACCTCGACAAAATGATCGATGTTCTTTCTCTGAAACCTCTTCATTTCATCTACTCTCTACAATTTTCGGAACGATGTTTTTCGGTGGTTTTTTGGCATAGGTACTTTAATACATATGTCATTTTTCTTGGGTTATATGAAAATGTATTGATAAATGGCCTAGAAACCCAAATTTGGAAGTTTTCTTACCTAAAAACCTCTAGATCCTTATATATAAATGGATAAGGAGGCGGGGCTTATTTTTTTGTGTAACTTTTTTTTTGTAACTTTTTTTTTGTAACCTTTTTTCTGTGAACTTTTTTTTTGTTGTAAAATTAAGAGGTAGGAGGAACGGAATTGAACTCGCATCGGTTCACGTAAAGAAATAATTACTTAACCGGTAGACCATCGAAGTCACCGAAAGAGAATGAACTTTTTGAAACCTAATGATTGCGGATTTTCATTTCTTCATTTTTTTGGGAAATAGCACAATTTTTTTACGAAACGCACATTATTCGATATTCGAGCTAGAGTAAAAGAAGAACCTATTTTCAGAAGAACTTTTTTTAATATCAACCTCTTTTCAGATTTATTTCTTTAATTATGTCGCTAATTAGAAGACTAAATAATTCGATAAATAATAAAATGTGACAATTATGGTTGGTTTTTTGAGAACGTTTCAGTGAAATTGTTAAACTTGAAATTATGATCATTTCGCCGCGCAGCGGTGTTGGAACACCGATCAAAAGTATTGGAATGCGTGCCGAAGGCACGGAAGAAGCGAGCCGCAGGCGAGCTTCTTCTGTGCCTTCGGCTCGCATTCCAATACTTTTCGATCAAGATATTTCGGTCCCGACAACTAATTTCAGAAGGCGTGAAATCGCCAATGTAATAATGCCGTGAAACAGCACGCCGAAGGCGTGTAAAAGGCGAAGCCGGAGGCGAGCCGTAGAAAACGTTATTAGGATTCGTTTAGGTTGAAAAAGGCAAAATCCAAATAAAGGATAAACTAACAAAAAACTCCGAGCCGCAGAAAAAGCTATTATTAGGAAATTAGGATGAGTTTAGGTTAAAGAGAGCGAATTCCAAAGAAATGGTAAATTAGCGTACTTTTGCGATTTCAAAGAATCGATGCGCTTTTCCTAACTTTCATGTAAATGTACATAATTATTTCTCTTTTTTCTGAAAAACCGATGAAATTTTAAAGGAATTTTTGATTTATATTTTATCACCATGTTTCGAACCCCATAAAAAGGAACCTTTTTGAGAATAATTTAACAAAAGCGACACGCCGGAGGCGTGTTGGAAAGCGAAGCCGAAGGCGAGCAGTAGACCAGGAGTTTTGCCGCGTAGCGGCAGGGGACTCCTGGTTTTGAAATAATTGAGGTTTTAATTGCTATAGAATAAACCTTGAAGATTCACCTATCAAATCAAAATCAGTAAAGAAGGGTAGGAAATAAAACAACCGATAAAATGATGGTGACTTTGAAATCCAATTAAATAGTACGTTCAAAAACGAAATTGTGGTTTTAACGCTAAGAGAACATACCGCAAAAATAAACCAAGAATCGAAACAAAAAAAACTGGTAGTCATCACAAGGTCAGTACACGATACATATAACATCTTTTCGATAGATGAATGCTTTTTTTAAATAGTAGTGACCCTCCCTCTTTAAGAAAAAAAAATTTAATTGAACATTTCGAAGAATCTTGAAAGTTAATGCGGTCTTTTGATATAATCAGAGGGAGATTTTATCTGACAAAAAAAATCTGGAAAATTAATTTGTCTAAAAATGGGTATTGGTTTTTAATTTTGATTGAAACCGGTTTTTTGAAGCCAAATTTGACATGAAAATGATTTTTATTTAATTTTAGAATTGTAAAAAGAAAGAGGGTGCATGTTTTCGTAGCGGTGTGTGCACACATTTCTTAAAAATTGCTAGAAAAATTTAATTCTTTGAAAATTGTTCAAAAATTAGAAAATTAAATTAAAAATCACTTTTTAAAAATTAAATTCCAAACAGTGTGCATTTTTGCGTGGTGGTGTGTGCACACACTCACATTTCTTAAAAATCACTTCAAAGTGAGCTAGAAAAATTGAATTACTTGAAAATTGTACAAAAAATGAAAAATTCAATTAAAAATCACTTTTTAAAAAATTAAATTCCAAACCTTGTGCATTTTTGCGTGAAGGTGTTTGCACGCATTTCTTAAAAATTTCTAGAATTATCGAATTCGTTGAAAATTGTACAAAAATTAGAAATTCGATTAAAAATCACCTTTTTAAAATTAAAGTCCAAACAGTGTGCATTTTTGCGTGGTGGTGTTTGCACACATGTTTTAAAAATGCCTAAAAAGTTCTAGAAAAATTGAATTACTTGAAAATTGTACAAAAAATGGAAAATTCAATTAAAAAGCACATTTTTAAATATAAATTCTAAACAGTGTGCATTTTTGCGTGGTGGTCTGTGCACACATCTTGAAAAGTGCTAGAAAAGCTGATTTTTTTGAGAATTGTACAAAAATTAGAAAATTCAATTAAAAACCCTTTTTTTAATTAAATTCCAAATATTGTGCATTTTTTCGTGGCGGTGTTTGCACACATTTCTTAAAAATTGCTAGAAAAATTTAATTCCTGAAAATTGCACAAAAATTAGAAAATTCAATTAAAAATCACTGTTTTTAAAATTAAATTTGAAACAGTATACATTTTTGCGTAGTGGTGTTTGCACAATTCGCTCAGATCGATTATTTTTTTCAGAAAATACTATTATTTACTTTCTTTTAAAAATTCTAAAAGCACTGGTGTCGCGTACTCTAATTCGGAACAAACAGTGTGCATTTTTGCGTGATGGTGTTTGCACAAAAACCATTTTAAAAAAACTGGAAAAAAATCTAAAAACGCGTCGAATAAACATAGTTCCTATAAAAACCACCATAAAGAAGTTTGCCGAAATTTTAAGTTTATTGTTTTCCTCCTATTTAAAAAACATTAAAATGGTTACCACTCAATTAAAACTCGTTTTCTTCTATTGGATCTTTTTTTAATGTTCTGAAATGACATTTTTTGAAAAAAACTACGTGAACCTTAAGAAACTATCCGAAATTTCGAAATTATCATTCTTATCCTCGAAATTCTTCTAATTCACTAGCAAAACTACTAGAAAAATGACTTCTTCCACTGCTTTTTCAAACTATGCCGATGTTTTGTCATCGACCTTCGCATCGGTAAGAACATATTTATGAAAATTTTCCATTTGAATATTTACCGCCTATTTTTCCAGTCAGTAGAGCAAAAATCGTCTTTAAATATTTGGTGAGTCAGCAAAAAATGCTTTTTCCAACTCACTTTCTAAAAAATGCGACTCGTTTTTGACACTTTTCACTCATCTTCATTTCTGAACGCCATATAGTTGTCAATTCCGCTACTCTTAAAATTTTCCCATATTTTTCAAAATATGAGCTTTTTCCCGTCAAAAAAAAACGTTAGAAGTTGCATTTTATGTACATTAATCGAAATTTCTGCATTATCGCGTCGTGGTGTTTGCACAACTTGCTTAAAATAGGTCAAAAACATAATTTTCTCCAATTTTCACAATAAACCAACCGCCTTCCTTCAAAAATTGCTTAAAAATTAGATTTTCGCTAAATCCACTTCCATCAAAAATTGCTTAAAAATTAGATTTTCGCTAAATCCACTTCCAAAACTGTGTATTTTCTCGTAATGGTGTTTGCACACTTGGCTCAAAATTTTTGTGGAACGTTTATCAGACGAGTAGTTTACATAAAAACCCTAAAATTCCATTGAAAAAGCGTTGAAAGTTTAATTTTCAATTAAAATGAAATTTGTGCAATATCGCGTAACGGTGTTTGCACACTTTGCTGAAAATATCATTTTTCCTAAAAAATGCCGACTTTGTTGCCGCAAAAACAATACAACTTTTAAATTACAACGTTTCCCAGGATAATACTCATCGAAGTAGCCTACTTGAGCGGATTTTCAATCGCCGCCGTGCTCGTTCGACGTTTTCGTTTGCTGAAAACCGACGACGACACTGTCACCCACCACCACCGCGTTCATGCGGCGCATATTGAGCAGCAGAAGGCTGAATTGATGGTTGCTCAGCTGAACCATGTACAGTTTGTTTCAAAACGCGCTCCAATGAGAAATTTAGCCAATAGGCTATTTTTCTTCAATGGGACGCTTTTCAAACCGGTTGAAATATAGTATTTTTTCAGGAGAACTTCATTCGAGCCTCTCCGTAAAGAAGATTCAAGCTCACTCAATTTTTTTGAAAATGAAAATATCGAAAAAAAAACAGAAAAAATTGTCATCGTCGATCCATTCTGACTCGATAAAGAGGCCTTGACACTGGTTCTTCGGTGTGAATTGTGAGCTCATGTTTGCGGAGAGCGGAACTGAAAAAAATTGAGAATATTTAGAAGGAATTTGGATTTACAAACCTATCCCTAAACTTTCGATTACACGTGCCACACTTGTAAGGAAATTCGTGAGTATGAGTCCTAATATGTATTGTAAGTGTTTGTGATTGTGAAAATCCTTTGCCGCAATATCCGCAAGTGAATGGTTTCTCACCGGTATGCACCCTTTCATGAATGACCATATCCTTCTTGAAATGAAACTTTTTCGGGCAATAGGTGCACCGGAATCTGGCTGATAACCCATTCGGAAGTGTATCGTCCGGATAGATGGCGTTTGTGTGGTAGGTGTGCTGGAAAACGGATTTTTCCCTCGACACTGTTTTTATATTGACTTACAATATGCTGTTCCAACAACTCAGGTGTTCTGAAGAATCTTGCACAATGTTGACAAGTATACCGAACGACGTGCATTTTCTGGTGCATTTTTCGGTTTTCATCTTTTGTGAAAATCATTGGGCAATATTCGCAAGCGTAGAAAGGGCGTAGAAGGGCTGAAAATAGTATTTTATACTTTCGCCAATTTTTAATTGTAGCTACAATGTTCCTTTAAATGCATTGTCATTGAGGTTTTGTTAGCGAAACGCATTCCACAGCTGAAGCAGCGATAAGGGCGAGGATCTCCGTGAATGTCCTGAAATTAGAGATAATTAGTTTATATTTAAAAAAAAAGCTTACCGTCATGTGTCTTTGCCATACTTCCTTATTCCCAAAATATGTTTTACAATTTGGACAATGAAAAAGGCCTGCCAACGCTTTGGGTTCAGTAACAGGCGTCGGATTAGACCACCAGCTCGGTTCTAAGTTATCAGGACCTTCTGGCGCGTCATTCGCATCGATCACCTTGAATCTTAGGATCTTTTTGCCGATTTTAATTTGCATACGGTTCAAAGGAACCGATGGCCTTAGCTCCGACGATGTTGACGGCTGCGAATCGTGTTCGTTGTCGTACGTCTCCTCAGCTAGCACGTTATCCGGCATGGCTTCCGGATTTTCGGCTTTTTGTGAGATCCCAATTGTTGCCGTTTTTTGGACGCCTGTTGGGGTTCTTAAATATTTGTTTTAAATACATTTATTCAGATTTTAAACTTACTTAAAACATTTCGTATCCGTCAATTCGAACGATATTTGTTTATCCGCCTCCCATGTTGTTAATTCTGAATTTTTAAGGTTTTTAAATATTGAAAAAAATAATAAGATACCTTCTTCATATATTGGTTCGCTTGTTCCTTCCATTTTCACGAAAAAAATGCAAGAATTAGAAAAAAAAAGGAAAAATAAACCGAAAAAATTAGATACTCCTCGAGAAATACAAACGTTGTTCGGTAGAGCGCGCTTGCACAACAACTAATCAGAAACTAGTGAAAAATCTTTATTGAAACAAAAACTAATGAATAAACCGTAAAAATGCCCGTAAATTGCACAAATGATGAATATCATCAAAAAAGGATTGAAAAATCGATATTTTAAGAATGAATATCTGTTAAAATATTCTTACGAGAGCCGTATAAATAATTATTAGTATTTCGATTAGAAATCGGGTCGAAAAATGTTCGTTCAAACACAACTTCGTGTACACACTCAACGAAACCATTGTCAAAGTGTGGATCAGCACGAATAAAAAGTCTAGTGACGTTGCGAATGGTTGGGAACTGTTCCATTGAGAAAATACATGAACCATCCACGTCGTATCGTTCACTATGACAATTTGGCTCGACGACTTGGGTTTCACGATGCTCTTCACTCGGGAGATCAAAGTCTGGGGTTTTTAGAAGATAATCGTAGAGTTTATTGTGTTGCGAGTGGGAGATGGTTGCCACTGAGCAAAGGTGTTGAATCCAGTTCTTGGTTACTTGAAATACTGCAAGAATTTTATATTTTATCTCAACGAGGGGGGAGGGGGCTTCATATAGCCAATGAATGCATCCGGGATGAAAATAGACTTCATGCTCATTCCACATCTGTTTTAAAATTTTTCTAAAACCACCTAGAAGCCGAGAAAATGAGCTTCAAAACAATGGCCTAGAAAAAGTTGCAAAAACTAGTCCGCAAGAATTATTTCCAAAAGAATTAAGTAAAAAATGCAAAAATCTCAGTAAAAATTAAATAATTTTGTCATTTTCCATAAATTTCATTTTAAAAAATAATTTGTTTTTAATTCTGTGCCTCCATTGCATATAAAGTGTGCCCATCTTGCGAAAACCCAAGAACACGCTTCAAACTCAATAATTTCCAGAAATTTTCACACCATTCGAAAGCTCAGAAAATTCTCTACAACTCACACTGTGTTGAGTTATCATTTGGATTTGCATTATCCAAAGCATCCTCCTTAAAAGTGACCCCATTGATTTCAACCATATCGCGTAATCTTCTCGACCTCCTGGCAAGGAACTTGCTCGAATGAAGTGGTATATCCCTCTCCGATGTGATCACCGCATGCTTCCATTCGAACTCATCGATTTCTTGGAGACATCTCAGGTGTGCACTGAGTAGACCATGACTTGTTGACGTGTTGAACAGTTCCCTTGGGACGAGAATATTTACCATACAGTCTCCTAGTCGGAACATCTTAAATATATTTCTTCTTTTGCTATTTTCTGTTGTTAGTGTTGATACCCTCTCTTTAAACTCGGCTTGTGCTTGAATGTCCAATGCGAAGCAGAAAAAATGAATCGGTGAATGCATCATAGTTAGGACTTCTTCCACAAAATCGTAATCTTTCGACACAACTCTGATAAAGAACATGTTATGATTTCCAGCCATACTTTTTGGCATTTCGGTTGGTAGGTATCGACGACTGCGGATTTTCCAACAACTGAAAAATTGAGAATTTAAAAAATTATTCATTTTTCCTATTATTTAGGGGATTCCAGAAGCTTCGTTTTGTTCGATTGGTATTCGAAAATGTGTCACATTTTATATGAATTTTTTAAAAGTTATTTAAGTGGTCTAAAAATGGTGTAACCCCTCTGAAAAATAGAGTTTTTGGCATTTGGGATGAAAATAGACTTCATTCTCATTCCAAATCTGTTTTTAAAATTTTCAAAAACCACCTAGAAGCCGAGAAAACGCGACTCAAAACAATGGTCTAGAAAAAGAGGCCACTGGCGAAAACTAGTCCACAGGCATGAAAAATCCAAAAAAAATGTTTAAAAAAACATAAAAAAAAGGACTGATATAAGAATTCTGCATAACTATTTATTAACGAAGCACGTAATAGGAAAAAGTTCGGCCACTTTTTCTAGGCCATTGTTTTGAGGCGCGTTTTCTCGGCTTCTAGGTGGTTTTCGAAAATTTTAAAAACAGATTTGGAATGAGAATGAAGTCTATTTTCATTTAAGGTACATTTATCTCCGTGCACCCTTCCTTTAATTAAAAAAAACGTTTTTTTCGAGGTTAAAAAATGGTGCAAACCCTCCGAAAAATAGGATTTTCCGTAGAGCGCACTTGCATTCTTTCCCACAATTGTTTTTTATAGCTAGGAAGCCTTTAAATTCAAAATTTTGCTTCAATAACCCACGATTTTATATTTTTAGAGAATATCGAAAATTGCGTCAGTCAGCAGTTTCAAGGCGCAAACTTCGTTCATTCCATTTAAATGGTATTTTCTTATCAAAAACTGCTCACCCCTTTTGATTTTTGGTTGGCTCCAAAACCGTGCGATTCTCCAAATAGCTCAAATACTCATCAGACGAACTATTGAACATCTGCTCGCAATCGATATCATTTTCTGGGGCGATTGGTAGAAAAATGTGAAAACTGTAGCATGATGAATTTTCTAATTACATTTTTAACTGGCATACCTATAAGCCGCATAACCTGTTAACGATAGAAAAAATACTAGTAAAATACCCAAAGGTATTGATAAAATACATAGGGTTTTTGTACATATTTCCGCGGGCATGAGCGGGTTTTATTTTTCGAAAATTCTGAAAACAAAATGATTTCACCTGGTCACATTTCATGTCAAAAACGGTTAAGATATGACCTTCTGATAGGTCTCGAGACAATGGTGAGGTGTTTTTCTGACCTTTGGAGTGTAAATTTCAAAAATAATTGATTTTTCAAAACAAAAATTTGGTTCATAAATTGGTATAGAAAAGCCTAATTCCAAAAAAACAAAGACCATTGATACGCACGTCATCATATTCCGGTTTTTAATCTAATAGTGTACATATGTTCTTGATGTTCGGTCGAAAACGATCATCGATTGATATATGATCTTAGATGGAAAATATGGTCCAGAAAATCTATTTTATCGGTGGAAAATAGCTTGCACAAAAAGTGCGTCAATCAAATGCATGTTGACGCAATTTTAATGGACCCATTTTTCTTGGACCCATTTTTCGCATTAAGGTTGTTTTCTATAGCTTTTATTTAAATACTATCAAAGAAATGAAATTTGTATAGAAAATTGCGTTAGCGTAGTATTTGTTGGCGCAAAACTGGATGAAGTGTGAAAACTGTAATTTTAAGGATTTCAAAAACTAAAATAAAATTCAATTGACTCTTAAGGAACTCCTGAAGTGTTTTTTTCCGTTACTTAACGCCAAAACTGCGTCAATCAAGTGATTGTTGACGCAATTGTGGTTTTTTCGAATTTGCCTAGTTTTTTTGAAAATTTCAAAAAAAAATTTTCGACATGATGTATTTAAGATTATATTCGCAAAAATTTCCCTAAATTTCAAGCTAAAATTAGATTTTTAATTAGAAATTAAAAAAAAAACAAGAAGGACCGTGACCATTACCAGTGATAGGATAGTGTTTGGTCGGTAAGCGAAGAAGTTAGATGAAGAAAATTTGAGAAAGACAACTTGATAAATAGCATGAAAAATTGAGAGGTTATCGGAGATGAAGGTAGAAGAACAGGTTTTCACTCACGAAGAACACAAAAATCGTATTTTTGCCCCCCTTCTCGTCTTCTGCTGAAAAAAAGTAATAAATAAAAAAAAATCCCCCCCGAAGGGCAAAAAAGGGACATGAAAACATGTACCATTGGTGGTGGCAATAATATTTTTTGGACCGAGATTTTATATTTTTTCCTAAAAAATTATATTTTCTTCAAGAACACATTCTACACTTTACTGGTGTATTTTTTTATCACTGTTTTTATTCGAAAAATCAACGTCTTTAAAGTGAAACATCAAAAAAGACGTCAGCGCCGTTTTTGCGCCTTCAGTAATGAGCTGACGCAGTTTTAGATCCAAATTTGTTCCAGATAATATTTCCGAAATAATAGGGCAAGTTTTTGATTTGTGTTCTGACGTATTTCTAGTGCGGATTAGAGAAACCACAATTGCGTCATCAAAAGCTTGATTGACGCAGTTTTCGTGCGCCTTTCTTTCAATCGTCTTATATTCCTAATTTCTTGATTTAAATCTTGAAGTTTAGAGCGATGGCAGACACCACTGTTAGTGCTTCAAAAACTACACTACTATTGCTACCGTAAATACGTCAGCAAATGCTTGATTGGCGCAGTTTTCGTGCTCTCTTTTATGGTGTTAACTAACCGGAAAAGGTGTTTTAAGGGACTCATTTTCTTAGTTTTAAATCCCAAAAAATTCAATTTGAACACGATTTTCACATTTTTCTGAATGTTTGATGAAGATTACCAGACTTGCGCCTTCGATCTATCATGTTGACGTAATTTTTGATCCAAATTTAATTTTAGAGTTCATTACAATAAATTTGCCGTCATTTGGATTTTTAAAAAACTTTTTGAAGCCCTGAAACAATTCTGTCAAAAATTACGTCAGCACTAAAACTGTGCCAACAGACATTTTGTTGACGTAGTATTTGTGCAAGCTTTTTCCTTAACGGTTTTATTCTCACCTTTTTAAAAAAATTAAAATCAATAACACTTTTATTCTGTCAAAATAAAAATTGAAAACCCGTTTACAAAAAAATGGACCACAAGAAAACTCGCTATTCTGCAAGGCACTTTTCAATTATTCTTCTTTGATTTTTCCACCTTCTTCGTTTTGAAAAAACCAAAAAAGCTGAGAAAGTAACGAAATGCGCGAAAAATAGTGCGAATTGTGAGGAAGACGAGCACCGATACGCAATAGATGACAAAGAAGAAGAATGCGATGACGTCGACGAGGAAATATTGAAAAACGTTGAGTTTGTCGGCGCCTGAGCGGGCGTGGGGTACCTGGAAAATGGGATTTTTTGGTGACAGTGTTTTTCCTTACTTCTTGATGTCTCTCAATAAACTCGACCCAAAACGCGGCGTGGAACAATTCGGTATATGGAACGTCGATGACCATATCTTGGAACACTAGCATCTCCTCTTTATACCTTAAAAAAAGAGAAGTTTTAAATTCGTTTTCCATATCTTGAAAAAACCTCTTATTCTCTATAATTTCCCTTAAAGCGGCCGTCAAGTGTTCCGCATCAAAATCAGACTTCTCGAGTAAGATTCCAGAATCTCTGGCACTGATCCTTAGAAGGTTATCATAACCTGAAAACTTCAAAATATCCGAATCCATTCCAAACCTATCATATTACCTCTAACCGTCAATGGAAGCCCAACAACCGGTACCCCATGCCACACCGACTCAATAACACTGTTCAACCCGCCGTGGGAAACATGTCCCAAACATTTGGGATTTCCCAGAAGATCCTGTTGGGGTAACCAATCAGAGACGTACACATTCTTTGGAAGATTCTCGATTTTTGGGCCATTGTACTGCCAGACGAATTGCAATTCTGGCAGCGATTTGAACGTAGAGAGGTGCATTTCAACGATTTGGCTCGGTGCCAATGACCATTGTGCTGAGAAGCCGGTGGTCAGAAGGATGAATCCTTTAGAGTTTGGGGTGGTGAGGAAATCGTTGAGTTCCTGACGAATTAACGTTGAAATTCTTGTTTTGAAAAATTCAATTTTTTTGGAAAATAAAAAATGGCCGAGTTTTCTGGCGGTGGCCGAAGTTCCCAACACGTGTGTACTTCTCGAGAAGGAAGTTATTTTATTTCATTTTATTTTTTCGTTTTTTTTGCGTAAAACATAAAAAACAATTGAAAAATTCAAATTTTTTGGAAAATAAAAAATGGCCGAGTTTATGGCGGTGGCCGAAATTCCCATCATGTGTGTACTTCTCGAGGAGGAACTTTTTTTTGAATTTTTTTGAAATTTTCCGTAAAAACCCTTTTTTTATAAAAAATAAGAATTTGGAAGTCAATATTTAAAATAAATTTGATTTTAATATGTTTTTGAAGACGATTCAAGAATTGTTTGATTAATTTTCAATAAAAAACGGTTTTTTTTCAGATTTTTCGTATTTTTTCAGATTGTTAGACCTTTCTTTCGATCGATTTACATATGTTTTCCTTAGAACAAACTTTGAAAGAATTCTAGAAGTTTCGTTTCCATTAAAACGAGAAATTTCAAATAAAAAATTGGAAAATCTTGGAAAAAACTTGTTTTTTATTGACAATTTGTCATTTAACTTTCCCGTTGATTTTTTTCTGAGAAAAAACAGGTTTTTACGAAAAAAAAAATGGAAAATTATCTGTATTTTAAGAAAAATTAAATAACTTCCTCCTCGAGAAGTACACAACTGTTCTGAACTTCAGCTACCGTCTGAAACTCGACCATTTTTTATTTTCCAAAAATTTAAAGCTTTGATTGGTTTTAAAATATGGTTAACAAGAATAAAATAATTCGAAAATTTTAGAAATTTTTAAAAAAGAAACTTTTAAACCCCTCACCTTTGGAAGTTCCTTCGCCTTTCTACAATGCAGACCACCGACGAAGTTAACTCTTGGCATATAAGGCCGAGAAAAGTCAAAAATCGGCGGGTTGTTCACGAAATTTATCGACGCGTTTCTCTCGATTTCGAACGCTGTTTCGACGCCCGGGAAGTGTTTCTAAATACCATTATATTAAGAAAATCGGATAGAACTAGGGTACCTGAAATATCGCATCGATTCTTGGCTGCACGATGTGTTGGTGCAGATACAATTGTCTGAAATAGGAGGCAAGGTTGTAGAATCTTTGAGCCCATGTCAAATCGTCAGTGAGACCGGTTCCGGGTACTGGAAGATAGCTAGGTGGACTGGGGCTTTGGTTAGCCCATGCGGATTCGGTTCGCATTGATGTCAGGCTCCAGTAGATGTATACGGATTCTGAAATATGAAGGATACTGAAAAATTGTTTAGAAAAAAAGACGTACTTTTCAACCCGGCTAGAAGAATACCACAGGGATTGTAAAGATCATCAACAACAATGGTATCAAATCTGGAAGAAATTAGGGGCAATTTACAAGTTTTTTTTTCATGGATTACAAGTTTTTTTCATGGATTTCACATACCTTTTCTCAATAAGTTTCTGAAACTTCGCTTGACTTCTTGTCAATATCGAATCACAAAGTTTAATTGAAGCCAGCCACCCGGTTGTTTGCTCATTTTCGTTTAGAAAATCAGGATTCCAGAGCTGAAAAAACAATTTTGCATGAAAATTATGCTGCGAATAAAATCTCACCCTAGAATGTGAGGAATGATTGCGATGAATGTACAAGTCGTTAATGTTGGGGTCATTGAATTGTGCTGGCCAGAACTCTCGATGAATGTCTTTTGAGAGGATAGTTTTTGGCTGGAAAAATATTGAATCAACAATTATTTTTCAGCAAATTCATATGTTTCGAAAAATTCGTGGCCCTGTGCCTTTAAGACAAAGTTTCGGACTTTAAAGGCGCATAACTCGAAAAGTACAAATTTATATTCAAAACTATATAGATTTTCAGAATCAGTGTTGAAAATGGTTTAAGTTATTGCCAACTCAATTATTCTTGATCATTGCATTCGGAAGGCTGCTCAACCTCACAGCCGCTCCGCACACACGCGACGCAGCTGCCGACACTCACACACACTGGAAAATTTGAACAATTAATTTTCCCGCCGATTTCAGTGTGTTCGAGTGTCGGCAGCCGCGTCGCGTGCGTGCGGAGCGGCTGTGAGGTTGAGCAGCCTTCCGAACGCAATGATCAAGAATAATTGAGTTGACAATAGCATTCTTCCGAAATTTTGTGGTCGTGTGCCTTTTAGACAAAATTTTGGACTTTAAAGGCGCATAACTCGAAACATACACATTTATATTCAAAGATATATATATTTTCGGAATCAGCGTGGAAAATTCTTTAGATTTGCATTCGTCCAAAATTTTGTGTCCCTGTGCCTTTAAGACGAAATTACTATGCGGTTCAATGCTTCAAAAATGTTGTGGTCATGTACCTTTAAGTCTAAAATACAAAACATACCCTCTGCGCCCCAATCTCAATCCACGTCACCTTATGCCCCCGACTTGCGAGCTCATTCGCCAAAAACGACATGGTATACCCATGTACTGGATAAAGCGTCGATGGCAGAAATAGCACATCACCTGCAGAGACGCCGACGATTAATATCAGTATGGAAAATACCCAAGATGACATTTTTGTCGCTGGAAAATGTTTGAATTAGGAAACAACTTGTAATTTTCTGCAAAGATCTTTGGAAAAAAAAACTAGCAAATGGTCTGATGTTTTATCAACCTCAACATCGTCTAAATACTGATGATGATAAAAAAATCCGTACGACGATTTGTTGAAGAGACGCAGAGAAAAGAAGAAATCAATTGAATACATACCTTGTTAGAAAAGGACACAAGAAGGTAAGTAATGATAAGAAGAATTAGAGAGATTTTTTTCTTGACTAGAAAATACGTTGTATTTTCTGCCCAATTAGGTTAAAATGATGGGTTCTTTTGTAACAACATTATCTGGAATTGAAGGGATGTTAACTAGGGAAGCTATTGCTCTTAAAGACAGGGTATCACTCTCTTGTTTTTTGAAATAAAATCACTGTTATAAACACTTAAAAGATATTTTTTTCAAAAAATCAATTAACGTAAAGTAAAAATGTTATTAAAAATATCAGCAGTTTTTACGGGATATCGTTGCGAGACCATCAAAAGTTTGAATTTTTTTGAGAGAACAAGTCATCTATAATTGCGGAAAAAACTACTTTTTGATGGTCTCGCAACGATATTTGCTTTGAAAATTTTTTCACATTTTTAGTTTTATTGAATTTCTTTGAATTTTTCACTATTTACTAAAATTTCGGAAATTTCTGAAAATCTGAATAATTTTTACAATTATCTAAAATGTCACAACTTTGTTTCCAGATGATAAATTCAAAAATGGATTTTTTTTTCAAATTTTCTAAAATTCCAAAAAAAATTTAAAATTGTGCGGCAATTCTTATTCTACCATAATTTTTAAACCATATTTTTCATAAAAATGTTTTCAAAAAAGCTCTAGAAATCGATTAAATTCGATTTTTTTTAATTCTGGAAGGCTGTTTTTTCGAGGCTGGAACTAGGTGGAACCCTATCTTTAAGGAACTTTTTGTTGCCTTTTTGTGGAGATTAGGTTCCCGGGGTCCAAATTTTATAAAATTCAAATGTGTTAAAGTGTTCAATGGTGGAAAAATAGGTGGAACCCTATCTTTAAGCGATTTTGTAAATTTCCACATAATTTCCACTATTTTTATCCTAAAAACTTGGAAAATTCTGAAAATGACAGTATTTGCAATTTTTTAAAAGAAATTTCAAAAATTTTATAATTTTTGAACCTCTTACATTTTAGAAAATCACATGCTAATTGCACTTTTAAAAATTTCTACGAATTTTGAATTGAAAATTTTTTAAAACTTTTTTTTCAATAAAAATTATTTTATTTCTATTTTTTTAAATCTTGCAATTTTTAAAAAAATTGGTTGAAAACGGATTTTTTAAAATTTGAAGTTAAATGCCATGCATATCGATTTTTTTAAAAAAAAAAATTTCTGTAAGAATTTTTCGAATAAGCAGAGGCTCAAAAAGAGACGAAAACTGGAGACTAAATACACATTTACCACCAAAAAATGAATCAGAAAAAGAGAAAATTGGAAACGTACATAAATGGTGCACTTGAAAAAAAAACAATTTAAAGTGCCTAAAATTCGAATTTTCGAACTTCAAAACAACATGAGAACTTCTGAGAAACTAGATTATTCTAGATTTTAACCAAAGAAAACGAATCCGAAAGTGAAACTCTTCCCCTTCCCACACAGAAGGTAAAGAAAGTATACATATATTTTGACCCAAATAAGTTCAAAAGTGAATCCTTCCTTCTCCTTATAATTGGTCCCCCCGCCACACTTCTTCCTCTCGGAAAATGAGCGACGGAAGCAATTAGGCATGCATTTCATTAATTTTCAGGTATCCAATTCCAAAGGTATTTATTAGCCGAACCATATTCGAGAAATGACGTGGCAATTTGAAATTCGAAGACCTTAAGCTTCTGATCTTCAATTAATAATTTACTGTTTCAGACAAAAGTTATTTTTTCAAAAATCTATACTATTTCATTAAAACGGCATGTGACTATCTTAAAATCGACCCCTTCAAAATGACGTGGCAAAATCAAATTTTTTTAGGTTTTACCGAAATTCCAGAATAGATCTATTTTTTCCATTAATTCAAAAATGATTTTTTAAACTTTCAAATTTTTTTAAAAAATTGTAAGGCAATCTAATTTTTATTTTAAAATAATATTTAACTAAAATAGTTAGAAAAAGCTTCAAAAATTCAGAAAAATTCGAATTTCGTAATTATGGAGAGTCGGTTTTCGATGGTGGAATTCAATTAGGTGGAACCCTAGCTTTAAGGAATTATCTTGTTTTGTGGCAATTTTTAAAATTGTAAGGCTTGTTTGAAATTAATTTTTAAACTCTTTTTTTTTCCTGAAAATTTTTAGAAAAAGCTTCGAAAAGTCAAAAAAATAGAATTTCTTAATTTTGGAGTTTTTCTAGACGGTCCCGGATAAAATTACATGGAACCCTATCTTTAAGGAGCTATTTACAATTTCGGAACATTTTTCAGATACTGAAATTTTACGGAAATTCCAGAACTTTAAATTAAAAATTAAGCTTTTTTCTGATTTTCTGAAAACTTCCAAAAACTTTAAAAATTAATGCTTAAACCATTTTTTGATGAAAATGTTTACAAAAAAGCTTCAAAAATTCAAAAAAATTCGATTTATTTTAATATTGGAGTTTTTTAGACGGTCCTAGAAAAATTAATGGAACCCTATCTTTAAGGAACTATTTTTAGTTTCGGAAAATTTTTCAGATTCTGAAATTTTACGTAATTTCCAGAACTTTAAATTAAAAATTAAGCTTTTTTCTGATTTTCTGAAAACTTCCAAAAACTTTAAAAATTAATGCTTAAACCATTTTTTGATGAAAATGTTTACAAAAAAGCTTCAAAAATTCAAAAAAATTCGATTTTTTTAATATTGGAGTTTTTTAGACGGCCCTAGAAAAATTAACGGAACCCTATCTTTAAGGAACTATTTTTAGTTTCGGAAAATTTTTCAGATTCTGAAATGTTACGTAATTTCCAGAAATTTAATTAAAAAATTATTTTTTTTTCATATTTCCTAAAAATTTTCAAAAAAAAACGTTTAACATTGTGAGGCATTTTTATTCTTATTTGAAATTGATGTTTCGACCGTCTTTTGATTAAAATGTTTCGAAAAAATTTCAAAAATTCAGAAAAATTCGAATGTCTTAATTTTGGATCAAAGAAAAATTAGGTGGAACCCTAATCTTTCAGAAACTATTTTTAGTTTCGGAAAATTTTTCAGATTTTGAAATTTTACTGAAATTCCAGAAATTTAATTTAAAAATTCATGTTTTTCATATTTCCTAAAAAATTTCATGGAATTTTTTTCGAAAAATGTGAATGGAATGCAAAAAATTCCATTCACTAACAAAAGAAATAATTTTTAATGTCCAAAAATGGTAGAAAATTCCAAAAAAAATCGAATCGTAAACATATATTTTCAGCCCGAAGAATGTTAGTCCCCGTGCTTGGTTTTCTAGGCCATTTGGGTCCTAAATATAGGTCCTAATAAGATAAAGTTTAAAAAATATATATCAGAACTGAAAAATTTTAAAAAAATCCCACATGGCCTAGAAAACCAAAAAATTGCTGGGACTAACCTTCTTCGAGCTTCATTTTCCATTTTTTGTGTTCTTATTGCATATTTTTTGGTATTTCTTTGCCATTTTTGAACAAAATGTTTTTCTTGGTACCAATCGATAGAAAATCAAATTTTCTGTCATTCTAAGATTTAACATTTTTTAAAATTACAGGGAAAATTCTCTAAATTTTTGAAAATGTCAAAATGTTTGGGATTTCAATAAAATCTTTAATTTTCTGAAGTCAGGTCGATTAATTTTAAAAGAGGGCTTTACCGAGATAATAAATGTACCTTAAATGAAAATAGACTTCTTTCTCATTCCAAATCTGTTTTTAAAATGTTCTAAAACCACCTAGAAGCCGAGAAAATGAGCTTCAAAACAATGGCCTAGAAAAATGTGGCCTAACTTTTTCCTATGAGCTTTTTTCGTTTTTCGTTGATAAATAGTTATGTAGAATGCTTATATTAGTCCCTTTTTTCATATTAATTTATGCTTTCTCATTTTTATTGATTTTTCATGCCCGCGGACTAGTTTTCGCCGGTGGCACCCTTTTCTAGGCCATTGTTTTGAGGCGCGTTTTCCCGGCTTCTAGATGGTTTCAAAAAATTTTAAAAACACATTTGGAATGAGAATAAAGTCTATTTTCATCCCAGACGCATTCATTAACCATCCTTCAAACTTTTTTCTAGTTTTGGTCCCACGTGACTTTCATAAACCCCCCTTCCTCGTGATAAGTTTCAAATTGCAAAAAAAAAAGTTTTTTTATTCTCAGCGATAAAATCGCAATTTTCGGAACCAACCCCAAAAATATCAATTTTCAAACTTCAATGATCCTTTCGTCTCTTCCTTTCTCATCACCTTCTTATCTTCTTTATCGTCGTCCCAACTAGAAAAATTGAAACTTTTATCGATTTTTCCAGACCACAATTTTCAGCCCCCAAATGAGTGAAAATTCTCACGTTTCTAGTCCATTATTAACGTCGAAATGAAATTAAGAAATAAAATGTTTTTATTCTATTTTTGACGCCAGAAAAACACATATATATATATATATATATAAACATGCGACCAAGGAGCGAGAAGGGAGAGGGGGGGGGGAGGCCCTCTCACACCACGTGACTGAACTTTGATGAAAAAGCGTAGAGATAAACGCGCCGGAGAGGAGAAAACTGGTGAATAACACAAACAACATATACACAAACGACGTGCCAAGGAAATTATTCAAAGTTTTCCTTTTTTTTCTTTCTTTTTGGTTGTGTTTTGTTTCATTTAATTTATACTAGAATCTCTTTTGTTGGGAGGGAAAGGGGATCTGAAACACGAAATCTGGTTTCTAATTAAAGCTCTGGTTTCCACGTCCAAAGAATTTATGTTTTGGAGAACTTGTTGTTTCTTTAGATTCTTTAGACAACATGTTCTCACGTGATTTATTCGGACATTGTACCCCCTTTTCACATCTCGGTGACTCAGAAAAGTCGTTGTGAACTAGAGTTTTTCAAAAATCTTTTTTATTTGCCTAAAACGGGTAGTTTTAGACGTTTTGCTTATTTTTTTGGGGTAAAATTAGTAAAATTGACCATTTTTATCGATTTTTATACACTCCCCTTTAAAAAACCAAGAAAAACAATGAAAATCGGATAAAAATTTGAATTTCCGCGAAACTACGACACTACGAAATTACACAATGTCTTAGTTTAGCGCAGGGCTTATTTTTGTGTTTTTTCTAGATTTTTTTTGTGAAGAAGATGATGCTTGGTTAAAATTTAAAGAAAATAAGGATTTCGAATGAAAAATTAATAATTTTCGAAAAAAAATGCAAAGGAGAAACAAAAAAAAGTTTTTCTTGAAAATCGGAGAGTTTTCTGACATTTTTCTCAATTTTTCAGGCTAAAATTGACGATTTTTATCGGTCTTAATATTTTTCCCATCAAAAACGAAGAAAAATCATGAAAATCGAATAAATATTTGAATTTCAGCGAAACTACGAAATTACGACACTACAGAATTACGCGATGTCTTAGTTTAGCGCAATGTTAATTTCTGTTGACAATGTTTATCGGTTTTTATACTTTCCCCCTTAAAAAGGTTCATGTGCCTTTAAATTGCCAATTTTCAGGTACATATGCCTTTAAATTTAAATGTTAAGTTCATGTGCCTTAAAATTTCAAATTTTCAGATTCATGTGCTTTTAAATTTAAATTTTAAGGTGCATGTGCCTTTAAACTTTCAGTTTCAGGTTCATGTGCCTTTAAACTTCCAATTCTAAGATCCACGCTCCTTTAAAACCCAAAAACCTAAAAATTACGTTCCATCTCGAGAAAATGTCCTTATTCCGGTTCTCTGAATAATTTCCAGACTTTCTTCTCAGAAACACCTGCTGAAACTCATAGCTCAAACTACATCACGTTTTCTCTCACTCAAAAAAAAATTTTCCAGCCTTTTGACGACAACAATTTAGTTCTATTTGCCACCGCATGCCTCTTAAGTAAACAATTAACTGATCGCTTTTTAATTAACTTCAATTTTCAGAAGAAAACTTGCTGATGACAACACAACTCACGTGTTCTTAAAATTTAGTATTAAGTAGGCAAAATGTTAAATTTTTTAAAATTTTGGCGTTTAATTTTTGAAACTACAAACGCACCCAAAAAGTGTTATGCTATTGTTCGTCTGATAAGCAATTCGATGCGCTTTTTTTTCTGATAAAATTGATAAGGCGCGAAACGAAACGATCAATCGGTTTCACCAAATAATGGTTTGGTCACTGTGTTAAGGAAAAGAGACGGTTTTTTTTGTGAATTCCCTTGTGATTGGGGGATTTCGTTATTTTCTTGGCGAATGGCGTGAGAAGCACAAGCTGGAAACACGCTTTTTTTTGTCAACATAATCTATTTCTGTTTTTGGTATAATCTCTGCGGATTAGACGGGAACGCGTCACTTTTTGTGCAGATTCTATTCAGATTTGTACTGAAAACAAAAGATTTTTATTCTTTTTTTCTAGTCTGGTTGTCTACTAGATTTATTTTGGAACTAATGATGTTATCAGCTTGATGTAAGGGATCACAAATCTCTGAATCTGAATCACCGTTAAGAAATTCTTACGAAACTCAATGATTTTAAGTTTTTTGGACAATTTTGATACTTAAAGGCACATGAACTTGACAGTTGGAATTATGATCCAATTTTCCAATTTTCAGGTTCATGTGCCTTTAAATTTTAAAGGCACACCAAGGCTTCCGTTTCCCGAATGTGAATTTTCCTTTGAATATCGATTTTTAAAGGGACATGAACTTAAAATTGGAAATTTAAAGGCACACGAACTTAAAATTTATATTTAAAGGCACATGGGCATTAAAATAGAGAAATTAACGGCTCATGAACTTAACATTTATATTTAAAGGCACAAGCACCTGAAAATTTTAATTTTCTGAAGCTGAAAAATCAGACTTTGAAATTTATATTCAATTTCCACTTTTCAAGTGCATGTACCTTTAAATTTCCTATCTTCAAGAATTTATATATATTTAAAGGCGCATGAACTATTTAGTTTCCACTTTTCGTACTTATGTCCCTTTAAATAGCAACTTTGAGTTCAATTTAAAATTTAAAGTTTAAAAATTGATTTGTTTGTATTGGCAAATTGCCAAAGATTTTTATATGTTGGCAAATTGCCAAAAATGTTAATTTGTTCGCAAATTGCCAATCTAATTGGCTTAAAGGCACATGTACTTGAAATTTGTACTCAATTCCAATTTTTTGGTTCATGTCCCTTTAAAATTTTGATCAAAAAATTTGTTTTTCTCAAATTTCGAAATATTTTCATTGGATTTTTTTTCCGTTCTCAAAAAAATTTTCACTTTTATGTATTTATTTCAGTCAAAAAAGTATCTTTTTACAACACCAGCAGTTTCTCTCTCTCTCTCTCTCTTACCTCTTTCTGTGATCAAGAATTTATATTTATTTATCATCAACACATTTTTCCAATTTTTCTTTCTCTTCTGCCGCGCCGCGTGAGACGATGGAAATTTCCCCCCTTCAGCCCATTTTTTCCCCCCTCTTCCCACGTGATTGCAAATCGTTATACGTGTTGACGTTGTTTTTGGCAGTCTGCGCTTCTAAATGGTATCCAACACACTTGTCTCCATCAAGACACGGCAGTTGTGTTTGTGTGTGCTGCTGCTGTCTCTTTTTTTTCCTTTTGGTTTCCATATTTTAGGGACTAGTGATGGCGAACAAAAGAGACGCAAAGATAACATAGCGAGACTAACATACATATAAATAACTATAAAACACTGTTCTGAGGTTTTCTGCCCTTTTTGTGGTTTTTTCTCAAAAATTTTAATTTCCTTCCTTTTTTTTTACAAGTTTTTATATATTTTTTCCGAAAATCATTTATTTCTCTTTTAAAATCCATTTTTTCTTCAATTTTTAACCAAAAATCATCTTTTTCACAAAAAAAATCAAGAAAACACAAAAATTAACATTGCGCTAAACTACGACATATCGTTATTCCGTAGTGTCGTAATTTCGCAGTTTCGCGGAAATTCAAATTCTTATTCGATTTTCATGGTTTTTCTTCGTTTTTGATGGGAAAATGTATTAAAACCAATAAAAATCGTCAATTTTAACCTGAAAAATTGAGAAAAATGTTCGATTTTTAAGAAAAACATGATTTTTTGTTTCTGCTTTACATTTTTTCGAGAATTATTGATTTTCCATTCGAAATCCTTATTTTCTTTAATTTTTTAACCAAACATCGTCTTTTTCACAAAAAAATCTAGAAAAAACACAAAAATAAATCTTGCCGCTAAACTAAAGCATCGCGTAATTCCGTAGTGTCGTAGTTTCGCGGAAATTCAAATTTTTATCCGATTTTCATTGTTTTTCTTCATTTTTTAGGGTAAAAATGATAAAACCAGAAAAGATGCGAAAAATGTCAAAAACTTTCCGATTTTAGTGCAGAAAATGATTTTTTGAATTGAATTTTTTTTTGTTATTGTTATTCCTTAAAAAGTTCCGCGTTTAATTAAGAGCTATTGATAACACATTTAAGTGCTGTAAAAATCGAAAACAGCAAATATTTCCGTGTCGAAACAAACCCGTAATTATTATTATTTTCACCTGTTTCTCTTTAATCTTTTACTTTATAAAATTTTTGAACTACTTATTATTTTTCCGCGAAATTTTTTAAATCCAAGATAATCTAGAAGTGATAGCTTATCTAAATTTCTTGTTTGAAATTTCTTGTTTCTCTCATCAAAAAAAAAACTATAATTTTTACCCATGATCAAATTTCAAATATCAAAAGGTCGCTACGACCCCGTGGCTGACTACGAGTAGCGAGACACGACCAATGAAACACTTTTGGATTCCTCTTTTTTTCGGAGGTTTAAAAATTTTCGAAGCTTCCTTTTTTTCTTTTTTATACTCTAGTTTATTTTGGGGATGTTTTTTGAAATTAACATCTTGATGATTAATTACCGTACCATGCACTCATATTTTGATGCACCATGTTTTGTATGTATTTAGTCCTTTGGGGGATATATCCTGAGAACTACGACTAATTTCTAAATGAATCCACTAATTTGTGTTGTTGTTTAGAGCCCAGGGTACCCTAGAGTCTTAACTGAATTTTTAATACAAAGCTTTTTACTAGTACATCTCGCTAAGAGCCAAAAGTGCATCTCTGTCTTCGTCTTTCTCTCACCACTTGACAAGTTTTCAAACAAAAAAAATCCTGTTCCTATTGAAACAAACCTTTTCTGCATCATATATCCCTTTGACCCTAAATCTATGATCTTTGATTTTTCGCTCTTTTAGGGTATTTAGCAGCTCTAAAATAAACTTTTTTTGAATAAAAGGTTTCCCACTGATAACTCCAAAAAAATCGAGCCTATATGTTGTAGGGAATACGACGACTTGATAAAGAAAGACATACAGAACAACTTAATACTTCTTTTTTATTGTTTCACGAAATGTTTCATCGATTTTGACAGAGATCTATTAAAATTTCAGCTGTGATTTTTATGATCTTTGTACTGAATGCGTCATAAAAAAGTGAGTACAATAGATTGAAATATATTTATGCGGGGCGGATTATAAATTTATTGAGAGTAAACACAAAGCTGATACTTACTCATAGTTTATAAATAAATTGGATATGTGTTAATTCCTTAAAAGCGATTTGCTACTTATTTTAATACCTAGGTTATGTTGGAAATTCGGATTTATCCTAAAATTCGCTTTTTTATAATTTTATAAACCAAGTAAGCGTTTTTCAAAGCCGATATTTAATATTTTCAATCGTTTGATCTAACTTCAGACCATATTTACTGGCATCCTAAAAAAGACCACATTTACTGACACCCTATCTTTAAAAAGATCGGTTTTTTGAGATAGTTTGACCTTTGAGGTGCTTTTCTAAAAGTTCTGCACTTTCGCGCTGAAATAACGCTTAATTCAGTCTAGCGAAATAATTCCAATTAGGCCATTTCCGCCAGGAGTTCTTAACAGCCCCAATCAGAAAGTACAGTAACCATTATCCCTACGGAAAAAACTGTGTTTTTCGGCAAAACTTTTTTTTTTAAATTCATAGATTCATGTGCCTCTAAATTTCCAATTTTCAGGTTTATGTTCCTTTAAGTTTCCAATTTTCAGATTCATGTGCCTTTAAATTTCCAATTTTAAGTTCATGTTCCTTTAAAAATCAATATTGAAAGTCACCTGACCTCTAAAAATTCAACATTTGATTCAAAACCGTTACATTTTGGGAAACGGAAGCCTATTCTCATCTCACAGAATGCGACATGTTTTGTCCCAAAAATTGAATTTTGTTTACTCTCTTTCAGAACCACAAAATCATACTCGTAATTCTGAAGAGCAGTTTTAAAAACTACGGTATCCCGTAATTTTTTTTTCAAAAATAATTTTAATTTGAAAGTCAAGTATCATGTACAATCAACATTCTCCAAACCCCAAGTGATAACGAACCACGTGCTTTCGAAATTTTTCGCGAAAATTTTTTTGTCGAAGTTCATAAACAAAGTATAATTATCATCAAGACATCAAAGTTCTACCCCGGGGAAGTCAACACAGCAAAAAAATAATAGTCTCAAACTACAAATACCGTTTGGAGGGGGACATTTTTTAAGTTATCTTAAAGCGCTACGATTCTTATCAGCAGCGTGTCACACACACCTGCCCCCAACCTAAACTATTCCAAAGAACCGAACCATGTTTCATGATACATTGAAATGTAAAACATAAATAAATACCCCCATTCGTCGAAAGAATGAAGAACAACCACGTTGTTGATATTTGCACCGAAACGGGCAGCAGAACGCCCCATTTCATTGATATGTCAACTTCAAGTTTTTTTTTCTTCTTCTCATCTCATCGCTTCTTTTTAACATCCATCAAATGTACGATCACTTGATTCAAGTGATCAGTTATTAAATAGATGACAGAGATGGAAAAGTTACTAAATGATGATAACGGACACATTCTACCCGTTATCAATTGAGACAAGCACATGGCCTCCTTGTTATTATCACTTATTTCTCTTTTTCTCTCTCTCCGCATCAAACTTCTTTTTGTTTTTTTTTCTTATTTCGAAAAAAAACCAAAAAATTGTCTTATAGGGATGTCGACAGCTGCATACCGACACTTACCAACATATCCGACAGTTATTTCAGTGCCTTCAATTACTGTGATCCCCATGAGTAAACCAGAAAAAGGTTTTTTTTATTTTAAATTTATTTTTTTTTGGGGGCTGAAAACGTGTTATCTTATCCACGGATGTGAAACGGTCACATGCCTATTTTTTTATTTGTTGGGAGGGGGGGGGGGACGATTGATTCCCTTTTGATAAGAAATGAGAAATGTGTAAATAAATACCAAACGAAATTCTGTGAAAAAAAAAAGTTTTTGACTTTTTTCGGCGTAAAACAAATAATTCCAGGCATAATTGGAGACTGCCTTATTTGCCAAGAGCCATCGACGGGCAAACATTATGGAATTGTAGCCTGTCTGGGTTGTAAGACATTTTTTCGAAGGTGAGTAGTTTTTTCCTATTTTTTAAAATATAAATGTTTAAAAAATGCAATTAAAATTCTATAAAAAAGTATTTCCAAAAAAAAGTGGATTACTGTAGAACAAGAGTTCGCTGCGAGACCACTACAAAATTTTGTGATAATGTCCCTTTAAATTATTTCAGTGTTTTGAAGGTTTTCTCGTTTTTTTTTGAAACTAAAGAAATTTTGAAATTATACATTTCAACTTTTTTTTTAGAAAAAAAGAAAATTAAAATAATTTTCGCGTAACATTTAAAAAATTAAAGGATACTGTAGTTCGTGGTGAGAGATGCGCTAAAATTGAAGGCTATGTTCCTTTAAACTGAAAATTTTTATTATTTGCAATTTTTGAGAAAAAAAGCAAAAAATAGATTAATTTTTACTTTTAAAAACTTCTGGAAACCGATTTTTTAAAACATAAATAAAATATTTTGTAATTGAATATGAGTGACACTAAAAATTTCGAAATAAAAGGGTTCAAGCAAATGTTCTTAATTTTAAGTAATATCAGAAATTGAGTACTGTAGTTCGTTGTAGGACTGAATTAATAAAAAATGTCTTAAATAATGAGTGAAAAAACGTATAAAAAGAGAACGGAAACAAAATGCATCAAAAAACGGAAAATTTTGAAATTTCAGAGCAGTAGTCCAACGTCAAGACACACAATGCAAACGCGAAAAACCATGCGACGTCTCAACACAAGCACGAAAAGCGTGCCGTGCTTGCCGCTATCGAAAATGTCTAGAAAGTGGAATGAGCAAAGATGCTCTTCAACCACGACGAGATTTGATAGGATGCCGGAGGATACGTTCGAGACCGAGTTGTTCAAGCACCATGTCACATTCGACACCAACACCGCCGAAAGTGGAGGACAAGTCACACTATCTGACACTTATCGATCGATTGACAACAATTGATGAAAGGTTGAGGAAGAAGAAGCTAGAATTGGTCAAGTCAAGACAAGAAGCAATGAATTTGGCGCAGAGCTTGAGAGAAAGAGGGGGATTTGTGAGTGGAATCTAGTGAATTTTAAAATTTGGGCTATTATTTTCAGCTCTCCGATATTGCTTCAACCTCCACACAATCGTACGCCCATGTTGAACACCATGGAAACATGCCAGTGATGTTAGGACCCGATATATCCGTTGCAACTCAAGCCGAAATTCTAATGATGCTCGAATGGACGAGAACTTTGCCCGCATTTACAGCGCTACCGGTTCCAGACAGAGTTATGATCTTAAAGGTAAAAAAATATCAGGAAAACTAAAAAATAACAATAAAAAACATCTTCCAGAGATTCGCCGTAAATTGTCTTGTACTAGAACACGGGTATTACACGGCGTCGGCGAACGTTGATGACGTTTGGTTGATTTCCAACGGAACATGCATGCCACGAAACTTTGAGGGATTACCAGAAGAGAGTCGGGTTTCCGTGTCGGCTGATCGACGCTGGCGACAGGAGAAGCTCTACAAACAGATGACCGATAGTTGTATTGATGAGGTGGCGACACCGTTGCGGAATTTGAAGTTATCACCGCAGGAAATGGTGGCAATCAAGATTATTGTGCTTTTTAATTGTGGTTCTTCAGGTGAGGGGTTTTTTGGAAGGGATGTTTTTAAAATTTTGTACACTAGTTTGGAATAAGCCTAATATGAAATTCTCCAAGTATTTTAGACATCTAAACGGCCTGAGCTGAGTTATGATTCACCCAACGTACCAAAATTAATATTGGGAAACAAAACGCGTTCATGCTAATTTTAGGGAATTGAACGTAGATTTTTTTGTTAAAGACATGGCACCAGAAAGAAATTAAGCAGATTTTCGATAACGCGCTTTGAAATTTAGTAGATCACTGTCTTTAGAATGAAAAAAACCCGGATAGCAATTCCATTTTAGGCCACTGTAAAAAAAATTTCAGAAGCACTTTTTCATTTCAAATAGGTTCTCTAAAAGTTGTTTATTTTAAGAATTGATAATTTTAACACTGAAAATCTTAAAATTCAAGATTTTCGCATTAAAATTCTCTAATTCTTATAAAAATCCATGGATTTTTCAAAAAGTTAGAATGGTTTGAAAATTTCGGGGTTTTTGAAATAAAAAATCTGAAAATTCAAGATTTCTAAGGTCTTAAAATTAAGAAATGAAGTTCCCCGACAAAAGTAAAAAGAAAATGTGCAAACACCATGACGAGAAAATGCACAAAATTCGATTTTTAAAAAACAATTTTTTAATACGAAATCTAATATTTTTATTTTTTGAAGAAAAACCGTCTTTTTCTCCAGAATACTCTGGAATCACCGAATCATCGCGTCGAATCGTGCTCTACTTCCGAAACAAAGTGATCTCCGCTCTTTTCGCATATTACGAACAAATCAAAATGCCCAACTATCCGGAACGTTTCGGCAATTTGATCCTAATGCTGTCCGGCGTTAGTTCAGCGGCGGCGGCGATGCTAGAATCTTATCAGGTTTGGATTTTTAGACGAAAAAAATCAATAATCAATATATTTTGCAGGTCATGCGACTCTTCAAAATTACACCATTTGATCCATTATCTCAGGAATTGTTATTCAATGTCTAGATGTTTTTTTTTCGTTGTTAATTTTGTTTCCCTTTCTCAAGATGTAAAAATTGCTCAGTGGTTTTTCGGTTTTTCATTCGATAATTTTCATTCCCCTGTGATTTCCATTTTTTTTTCAAGTTATTTTCCCGTGACTACCTCCACATCATCTCGATTCGATTTATTCAATTTTTTTCTGTACATATTTTTATTTTTCAGTCCATATTTATTACTTGTTAATAAGACGGGTTATTTTCAGTCTATTGTTTAATTGACATTAGTAGTAATTGAAGGAAAAAAGTCCTTTTTTTTCTCACACCTAGGTGTGAACAAATGATTGATGACCTGTCACTTTTCTCTTTGATGTTTGCCGCCACCAGGGGTGTGATGAAGCTTCACCTCATTAAAAAGCAATTAAAGTGGGAGTCAAACTAATTAAAAATTAATTAATGAGGTGTGACTTCCGGTGACTTTTGACCTTATTTGGTCAAAATTTTGAAATTACGTAATATCATGCATGATGGGTATCATTTTAATCAGAATTTCATGACGATGACAGATTTCAAGGTGTGAAGATGATTAATTGATTTTTCAAGGTGTCAATTAATTGACTTTTCAAGTTGTAAATTAATTGACTTTTCAAGGTGTGAAAAAATAATTACGAAAAAGGTACAAGGTGTGATATATCATTCAATTCAGAATTTCATGGTGAATCTGATTTTCAGCATTTCAATAATAAAAATCTGAAATTGACGTACGTGAACCGCACGTGAAAAATAATTTCGAAAAAAACATCAAGTGTGGGGTATCATTCAATTCAGAATTTCATGGTGAATCTGATTTTCAGCATTTCAAAAATAAAAATCTGAAATTGACGTACGTGAACCGTACGTGAAAAATATTTTTCCAGAAAGTACCAAGTGTGATATATCATTCGAAAGATAGAGACGCAGAGAAACGGGTGAGAGATATTTCGAAAGCTAGAGACGCAGAGAAACGAGTGAGAGATATGACGTACGTGAAAAACACCGCCAAGACAACAGCTGTGAGATATCATTCGAAAGCTAGAGACGCAGAGAAAAGAGTGAGAGATATTTCGAAAGCTAGAGACGCAGAGAAACGAGTGAGAGATATGACGTACGTGAAAAACACCGACAAGACAACAGCTGTGAGATATCATTCGAAAGCTAGAGACGCAGAGAAACGAGTGAGAGATAATTCGAAAGCTAGAGACGCAGAGAAACGAGTGAGAGATATTTCGAAAGCTAGAGACGCAGAGAAACGAGTGAGAGATATTTCGAAAGCTAGAGACGCAGAGAAACGAGTGAGAGATATGACGTACGTGAAAAACACCGCCAAGACAACAGCTGTGAGATATCATTCGAAAGCTAGAGACGCAGAGAAAAGAGTGAGAGATATTTCGAAAGCTAGAGACGCAGAGAAACGAGTGAGAGATATGACGTACGTGAAAAACACCGACAAGACAACAGCTGTGAGATATCATTCGAAAGCTAGAGACGCAGAGAAACGAGTGAGAGATAATTCGAAAGCTAGAGACGCAGAGAAACGAGTGAGAGATATTTCGAAAGCTAGAGACGCAGAGAAACGAGTGAGAGATAATTCGAAAGCTAGAGACGCAGAGAAAAGAGTGAGAGATAATTCGAAAGCTAGAGACGCAGAGAAAAGAGTGAGAGATATGACATACGTGAAAATCCCCTACAAGACAACAGCTGTTCATGCGCCAAGTCAGATATGTTGGGATAAATGGCCGAGGACTAGAAACCCCCGAGGGACTAACTATCCACAACCTGTGTTTCTAGGCCATATGTTTGGGCGTCACATTAGTTTTTTGTTGTGGGAAAGCAGTCAAGCTCATTTTTAGCCTGTTCGGGATCAATTTTGTAGTTTCTAGTCGCGCCCTAGATTTTATTAGCTGCGGCTAGTATTTTATTTATTCTTTACATTCTAGTGAACCTTTTCTTTAAAATTTTCCATCCACTCATTATCGAAAAAAATGGCTCTCTGCCAAATTGTGTAACATCTGGTTATTTCCACTCTCATCTTCCCGTGAACCTAGTTTTATACAAGGGACACCACTTTACTGATATTATAAACTGAGCAATATTTATATATTTCAATATACTGTGGGAGCTCCCGTAAAAACATCTGTAAATTATGAATATCAGATATGTCAGGTATATAGGGCAGGGGTGTTGGGTATCAATTGAAACAGAATTTTACGGCCGAAAATTATAAAGTGTGTAATATGACGCGAGTGTTCCCGCATAAACTGCTGCAAAAGAATACTGACCCATTCATTTTCTGTCAGGTGGGAGGTTGAAAAGGGCCAAAACGGGTTTCCATAAGCTGCCAACAGTGATTTACAGCACAACTAAATTTCCTGCCATCAAATCTGAAAATGGAGAAATTCTGTAACTGCTAGAATCTTCACGTAACACAAGTGGAGACAAAAGTCCGTGAAAACACCAAATGTTATATAGCATTAAAAAGCTGGAGTTTCAGAGAATCTGAAAACGATGAAATTTGAAACTGGTAAAATCAAAAACGAGCGGAAACAAAAAAAAAGGGGGAAAATCTTCACTTCGCGTATTTCAGAGAACCTGAGAATATTCCAAAAAAACACAACATCTATTACATAAACTTTACAACTAATCACAAACAACCACGATTACCTTCAAAAATAAGAAAAAAGAAGAGGGTCTTCATTGACAATGGCTCGAAATTTTGGTAACTGTCAAAATTGACTTCAGCTCTACGAACATTGATGTATTCTTTGTTTAAATTTGTCCATCGTATATAATGAACAATTATAATATGGGTGGAAATATTATCTTCATGGCGCGGTCATGGTGTAGTTTAACCATCTATTGTTATACCAAATGTATGAACATGTTTGGATCAAAACCACGTTGTGAATATACCACAGCATCTACCGAACTTTGGAAATGCGCCAACCAGGATCCTAGTTTTTAACAATGACCCAATGTATGTTTTACAACGAAATTATTACAATGACGTTTTCTCGGTGGGTGGCGGGGACGAGCACAAGAGATGTAGGAGATGAGCGATGCCGTTAGAGAAAAAACGTCGTTGCTGAGGATCAACCGCTAATGATCGGTGATTGGTAGATAGTATTATTTATCAATTTATCAAAGAAGTATCAATTTATCAAAGAAGCTTATCAATTTATCAAAGAAGTAAGTGCGCTCTAGTGAAAATGAGGCGCTCGAGTGGAAATATAACGAGGAGGCTACTATACGCAGACAACTATCTGTCGCCAATTTAGCAGAGCAGTAAGTGCGCTCTAATGAAAACGAGGCGCTCGAGTGGAAATATAATGAAACGAGGTCCTATACACAGACACCCTACCTCTCACCAAACAACACTCTCTTACGGAAGCCCACTGTTACTAAACCTATTTGTGAGATATCAAATTTAAAAAATAAAATAAAATAAACTACGACCATAAAACAACAATCATTTTTGTTCACTTCTTCAGGAAATATGTCTACAGTAGAAACTAATATCAGATGAGGATCACGTGTTAGTGGCGAATTCGAGATTGATTTCATCAAGGTTTAGCAAAAATAGGAATCTGTAGATGGACTTATGATGGAATTATTCGACATCTTCATCAAAATAGCAATTTATTTAGGCGATGCAGACCACAACATTGGGTTCAAAAAGATGAACCAGCGCATACATCCTTTCAAGAAGCGGTTCAGTAGAAAAGTCGACTTTTTATGAATTCTTAAAGAAAAATACACATTTTGCATTATTTCGATAAAACCATCAGAGTCCACTCGTACATGACAGGAGTTTGTTGAAAGCCCTTCACGTGGTTATGGTTTACGGGGAACGACCAACTTTTGAAAAACTTAAGCTTCTATGGAAAAGTTTGATTAGAAATGTAAATTATAAGTGTTTCATACATGTTTTTCTGATGTGGTTAAACAATTCCGAGGTTAGAATGATATAGTATTCGTGTTTATTAGATAACAAAAAAATGTGCACGCACTTGCGGATATAGATACAACTTTCAAATTCTTGTTATTTTTAAAATTGGTATGTATTCTCAATTCACAAAATCTGGAACGAAAAGAGAAAGAAGGGCAATACAGAAATAACACTTTGGTTTCATCAAACCAGTGGTTGTTTCAATAAGGTAGATATTGAATCATGCTAAATTCTTGAAATTGTGGGGTTTGCGATAAGTTTTTAAAGGATAGGCACAAAGGTAAAAAGTTATGCGCCAGCTGTGGTCACCTCAACTGTCCCGAAGATGATAGTGGTGAAGCAACAATCTGTCAAGATTGTAGTTGGAAATTCGTAAGATTGCTAGAATGAATTTAAATTGTTAATCTCCAAAAGCGAATGTTACAATACCCTGAGCGAATGTTGCAATACCTTGTTGAATTAAAAACAACAATTATTGATATTTAATCCAATTTTACCGAGAATTCCGGGAATTGAAATACATACCAACGGGTAAGTTTAAACCTAACAGATTTATAACCAAAACGGTTTTATAAAGCAACCATATGAATATTTATTCTTACTAATTTAACTAATTCATGATTATAACCTTAAAAAATTATTTCTACATTAAACTTATTCAAAAAAACAAAAACAACATTTACCACTCAAACATCCAACATTTTACTCTCAAACATCCAACATTTTACCCTCAAACACCCACGATCACCTTTCAAAAAAACAAAAAAAACGGAAATTTCAACTTGGGAGAGTAAGCATTCCCACCCGTTTTGAAACTTCATACAATTCTAAGCATTCTTTAATACTGACTTATTGAGATCTTGTTTTCTATACAACGCTTTTGAAAAGTTTTCTTGCCAAATTCTGCTATAACTGACTCCTACATGCTACAGAGAGGGGGTATTATTAATTTATTTCAAAGTTTTCATGTAAGTTTTCTAACGTTCCACTTAGAAAATTCAATGTGATACATAGTTTTAGAAAATCAATGTAAGACATAGTTCATGATTTTTGTTAGCTCGTGATGAAATCATTTTCAGTAGATGATTGCTTCAACATATATGTTCTGTTAATCTTGATTCTTAATGTGAACTTTTCAATTCTGAACTTTATTTATCACTGAATTCACTCTTGATCAGTGAAGATGTACTGGGGTGAGGGTTTTTATTCATAAGGGTTGATTAATCAGATTCCCAAATATCCTGCTTTTTCAGAGAATTACAAATTAAAGATATACACATGTTTATTATTAAATATGTTTAAAAATTGAAATATAGGAAATGTCGAGAATAATCCAAGTTTTCTGAGTGAAATGTTGTGAAAAATTGTGGTTAACATTGTACCATTGTGAATCTTGACATCATTCTTCATTAAATGGAGTGCTAATAGTTTGTTTCTAAACTGAATCGGTGAAATATCCAATTAAGTCAATGTTTTGAGAATGGGGGTGAAGTTACTTGACTGAGACCCTTGGAAACTATAACCTAAGAAAAATTATTATAGACACGGGGTGTTACATCTGTGCACAACTGTACTTTCACGATCTTTTGAACTAACTTCTGATAAATCGAGTGGCTTGCATTAATAAAATATTCTTCTGATAAACTTGATCCAATTTCAGTAGACTAATCATGAAACGATAAAGATTTCAGTTGTGTCACTAAAGCCAAGGGTCCATCAAGACGAGCTCGTCATCATCCTAATATACTAAACAATGTACAAAAAACATCTCATCTACTCACTACAATTGAAACTATCTTCACCAATCTGAAAGTCATAACACATACCAATCACTGATTATTCATGGGTGATTCTTAGTATACGAAACCTCATGATTTTAAAATTGAACTAGTTTGGCACTAATAGGGATATAGTTCAGTTGATGCTATTTCTGTTTTTGTCCTGTGGATTAAATGAAATTTGTAGTGAATTATCTTCCTCCTGAAAAAGGCTCCATAGGGGATCCTATTTATACTGCAGAATGTTCCACTGATAACGGATGTCTTAGCACTCCATTCTAATAATTAGAGTTAAAAAAATGACGGTGGTCACTTTGATATCAGAAAATCAATGAAATCGTATGATTAGAAAGAACACCTACGGAAAGTTGTACCTGAATTGGTCAGAGAAAAAACGTTCTCAAATTGTTGCTGGAGTGAAACATGTTTTTTTTATTCTATCGAAAAGTATAAACTAGACACCTGCTGTTCAATTTCCTACGTGTACACCTGGTTGTTCTAAATCAGAAGAGCAGCTAACGTATGAATCAAGAACTGATTTCCGATAAGACGTTTCAATGAAATAACATATGAGTGGTTAAAAATGGATCATTTCAGGTTCTCAACGATGTTGATAAATCCTGCATAGAGTTTCCATAATGTGGTTTTCTAAAGATAAAATTGCCAGATGACATAGATGTTTTAGGTCTTTTTGATTCAAAAATTGAGAAGTGAGCCAAGGGGATATCTCGATATTTCAAACAGAGTAATTTAAAATTTTAATTAAGTCGTCAACATTCACACTCCATTGTTCTTACGTGCGGCTTATTCGGAAAAAAGTTTGAAAATCAGAGTTTCAAATGAAAAAATATTCCAAAAACACAACATTTATTACATAAAACTTTACAACTAACCACAAACACCCACGATTACCTACAGAAAATCAAAACTCAAACACCCAACATTTTCCACTCAACCTATAAGATGAGAACATCAACGAACTAGTCCTCTTAATTATGTAATGACTCTGTGAGATCAGAAGCATGGAGGTCAAACATTAGTCTGGGTGGCCACATGGGTTGCGATTTACAGAAGTTGGAGGGAAAAACCTGTAAATCAATGTAGCAAGGGGGGGTATTTTTCCACTATATTTTATGTGCCTTATTAACAAATTGCTGTGATTTTGAGCTTCAATGGTTGATATCATGAACTGAAGAAGTAGAAACCAATGGATAACACTGATATAGATTAGATAACAAATGTTTAAAGGTAATTGAGCAGCAAAAAGCTACTTTTTAGCACTTGAATTTTAGTTAAGAGCAAGAGAAGTACAAGAAAATATTGGTAAAATGTGATATTTTACTATGTCATATATTAAATTCGTTTTCTGATGAATCAACGTTCCAAATTCATTCCATCTATTTAAAAAATAGTTGTGATAAACTCTTCTTATTAAATTGTTATCACAGTAAAGTTCTTCGGCATATGAATCTCACTTCTTCTGATTCACATGAAACCTTCTTTTAGGTTCATGATAGATGTGCTCAATGGTTTAATATCAGTGAAAAAGTTGAAAATTTGATACACACGAAATGACAATATAAAATGAGGGTCCATCTGAACTTCTCTCAACAGCTTCAACAACCGTCGATTCCATCACCACCACCTACGACACCACCACAACTACCACCACCACTACTACCACCTTACCACTCAAACACCCAACATTTACCATAAAACATCAAATATTTTACACACAAAAACCCTAGATTTACATACATTTGAATTATTTATCGAAATTTTTCCTTTTCTGCAGTTTTCCAAGTATATCTTTCTGCTGAAAATCAATTCACGCCTAACAATAGGTTAACATTTATAGATATTTTATAAGATATCTCCAGTTTTTTTTTAAAATAAGATGTCTCTCGGGTGGTTCTTCCTTGAGCAAATTAAAAAATTGTTGTCTTAGTTATACTGAAAGGTGCATAAAACTAAAAAATGCATTTCAATAAATTGTAATCACTAGGCCAACCCACACTGCTTCTAAAACAACTGTGCAAGTTCGGGTAATTTTATTTTGGTAAATACGCAATAACATAAATATATATTACATCTATAAACCATAAGTTCCAACTAACATTGCAACCTTGCTCAATCAAAACATTTGAAATAAGCTGTTCAGCGCACACCTGTGGTTCTATTTGAAACAACAACTAGCTTCTTTTTTGAATTTTTCGTGGACTTATTAAATTATTTCGAGTACAGGTGCTAATAATGATGATTGAAATGTGAGAGGATGTTTCAGGAGTGGATATAAAAATGTTAGTTATTGAGATGGTTAAAGTTTTCGGAGAGAGGGCATTACTTTAACTTGGAAGTTTTCAGTGAGAGGGTATTATTTTAACTTGGAAGTTTTCAGTGAGAGGGTATTATTTTAACTTGGAAGTTTTCAGAGAGAGGGCATTAGTACTCCAAATTACTCCAAATATATTTCCTCAAATGAATTACTCCAAATGAAGTACTCCAAATATAGTTTAACTACATTGAAAACGAGGTGAGTTTTTAAAAAAATAATTCAGTGACATCTTTAGAAAGTCCAATGATATATGATAATTTTTCATAGTAATCTAACAATTTTTAGAAATATTGTGGGGAAATCCTTGTCTCGTTAAATTTTCAGTAGAAATATATTAATTTTGCTAGAAACTCCCAAAAAAACTATGAAATTTACTTCATAACATACATTCACATCATACATTTACATCATATCACCTTAAAACTTTAAAAAACCATAAAATTTACTCCATAACATGCCTTCACATCATACATTCACATCGTGATCACCTAAAAATTTTTTAAAAAAGACATAAAATTTACTTCATAACATACATTCACATCATACATTCACATCCAAACACCCACGATCATCTTAAACTTTTAAAAAATCATAAAATTTACTTCATAACATACACTCACATCATAAATTCACATCAAGATCACCTAAAAACTTTAAAAAAAAACCATAAAATTCACTACATAACATACACTCGCATCATACATTCATACCACGATCACCTTCAATTTTTTAACAAAACCGTAACATTTACTACATACATTCACATCTCAAGCAGACAAATGAGCACAATACTGCTTTAATTCTGAAACATCATACACTCACATCATACATTCACATCAAGATCGCATTAAAACTTTTAAAAAAAACTATTAAATTTACTTCATAACATACATTCACATCAAACATTTTTCATCCAAACACCCACGATCACCTTAAAACTTGAAAAAAAAAACTATAAAATTTACTTCATAACATACATTCACATCAAATATTTTCCATCCAAACACCCCCGATCAACTTAAAACTTAAAAGAGTCACAACCTTTACTACATAACATCATAACATAACAACATCTTTGATGAATGTGCTCCAACATTTTCAGGGTTTCTCAAGATTTTTTACTTACGTCAATGTATTTTTCACATGTTCCGTATACCATATACATACGTTTTGAGTCATAGATCACATAAAACTGTAGTAATTACAACTCTTGGTACAGGATGCAAAATCCCACAATGCTCATATTTTTCAGGTCTATGCAGCTTAATCGGCACCAGGCTGTGTATTTGAGTGCACCTCATACTAGGATATTGATGTACCCTCTGTCAAAACTTTCGAGAAAACCCAGTTTCAAATTATCAAAATTCAGGTTACCCATCAAATTATCACAACTCTTATTGAAAAATACAATCAAGAAGTTATTTTATATACGTAGTAATGAGTAAAAATTACATTATTAACTGATTTCAGGTGCTCAGATGTATGCTGAAAGAGAATTAAACTATGTAACTCACTTTTTTAGTTCATTATCAATAAGTGATTATCGTAACCAATCACCACAGGCAAATTTACCAACAAACTTACAGAAAACAATAATGACATTTTAACTTTACCCATAGAAATCTAATTTTTTTACTCAAAAACACAACACAATTAAATAAAACAATAATGAAATTCAAATTTTACTCTTAGAAAGCTAAATGTTTTATACAAAAATCATTAAATCCAACGAAATCTGAAGCTCATCTCACTATCACACAGTAACTATATTTCTGGTCAAGCAAAAAATATAGGTTTAATTACCCAAGTCTGCGGTCCCAATTCGTCAATTTAGTTATAACTTTCGAAAAACCACGGGTGGGGCCGTTATAGTTGGATGAGGCCATGAAAATTAATATTCACGACAATAAACTCTTCAAACAACTCTAGCGAAACACGATGGAAACGTAGAATTTGTGAGAGGTAATACCCATTCTTGGTAAAAGTAGGCTGAAAAGGCATACATATCAGGTCTATACCAGCTTTCAGTTCTTTCGATAAGTGGAATCTCGAGGAAATTTCTGTATTAATGAAATACCACGTTTTGAGTAATCTTGATCTTTGAGTCAAAGCAGCTATTTCAGCCTCGCATTAATTTCAGATGTACTTGGGGGCTGTTATCCGTTGAATGTTTTTTTTGATAGATTATAGGTAATGTTGGGTGTTTGAGTGGTAAATGTTGGGTGTTTTACGGTCGTAGTTTATTTTTTTTATTTTTATTTTCATTATTTTTATTTATTTATTTATTTATTTTTTCCTTTTTAATATATATTTTTCCGATAATTGAATTGAAACTATATATGTTTTATTGGAATATACTCAACAATACATAAAAAACAACACATCTATTCATTATAATAAAAAACTATATACATTTTCACATGATTATATGCACGTTTATTACATCTTTTTCACGGTATTTATGAAAATACAGTGAATTATTAAAACAATTTTATGTGTATCATTAGAAGCTAAAGCTGAGACAATTCAGAATAAAGATAGTACTCAGTGAAATCCCACTGAATCGCCACGTAAACATGTCAAAGTTTATCATTAGGCGATAAAGCAGAGATAAATTCGAAAAAGATTTTTTGTATTGTTCAAGTCTTTATTATAATGAATAGATGTGTTGTTTTTTATGTATTGTTGAGTATATTCCAATAAAACATATATAGTTTCAATTCAATTATCGGAAAAATATATATTAAAAAGGAAAAAATAAATAAATAAATAAATAAAAATAATGAAAATAAAAATAAAAAAAATAAACTACGACCGTAAAACACCCAACATTTACCACTCAAACACCCAACATTACCTATAATCTATCAAAAAAAACATTCAACGGATAACAGCCCCCAAGTACATCTGAAATTAATGCGAGGCTGAAATAGCTGCTTTGACTCAAAGATCAAGATTACTCAAAACGTGGTATTTCATTAATACAGAAATTTCCTCGAGATTCCACTTATCGAAAGAACTGAAAGCTGGTATAGACCTGATATGTATGCCTTTTCAGCCTACTTTTACCAAGAATGGGTATTACCTCTCACAAATTCTACGTTTCCATCGTGTTTCGCTAGAGTTGTTTGAAGAGTTTATTGTCGTGAATATTAATTTTCATGGCCTCATCCAACTATAACGGCCCCACCCGTGGTTTTTCGAAAGTTATAACTAAATTGACGAATTGGGACCGCAGACTTGGGTAATTAAACCTATATTTTTTGCTTGACCAGAAATATAGTTACTGTGTGATAGTGAGATGAGCTTCAGATTTCGTTGGATTTAATGATTTTTGTATAAAACATTTAGCTTTCTAAGAGTAAAATTTGAATTTCATTATTGTTTTATTTAATTGTGTTGTGTTTTTGAGTAAAAAAATTAGATTTCTATGGGTAAAGTTAAAATGTCATTATTGTTTTCTGTAAGTTTGTTGGTAAATTTGCCTGTGGTGATTGGTTACGATAATCACTTATTGATAATGAACTAAAAAAGTGAGTTACATAGTTTAATTCTCTTTCAGCATACATCTGAGCACCTGAAATCAGTTAATAATGTAATTTTTACTCATTACTACGTATATAAAATAACTTCTTGATTGTATTTTTCAATAAGAGTTGTGATAATTTGATGGGTAACCTGAATTTTGATAATTTGAAACTGGGTTTTCTCGAAAGTTTTGACAGAGGGTACATCAATATCCTAGTATGAGGTGCACTCAAATACACAGCCTGGTGCCGATTAAGCTGCATAGACCTGAAAAATATGAGCATTGTGGGATTTTGCATCCTGTACCAAGAGTTGTAATTACTACAGTTTTATGTGATCTATGACTCAAAACGTATGTATATGGTATACGGAACATGTGAAAAATACATTGACGTAAGTAAAAAATCTTGAGAAACCCTGAAAATGTTGGAGCACATTCATCAAAGATGTTGTTATGTTATGATGTTATGTAGTAAAGGTTGTGACTCTTTTAAGTTTTAAGTTGATCGGGGGTGTTTGGATGGAAAATATTTGATGTGAATGTATGTTATGAAGTAAATTTTATAGTTTTTTTTTTCAAGTTTTAAGGTGATCGTGGGTGTTTGGATGAAAAATGTTTGATGTGAATGTATGTTATGAAGTAAATTTAATAGTTTTTTTTAAAAGTTTTAATGCGATCTTGATGTGAATGTATGATGTGAGTGTATGATGTTTCAGAATTAAAGCAGTATTGTGCTCATTTGTCTGCTTGAGATGTGAATGTATGTAGTAAATGTTACGGTTTTGTTAAAAAATTGAAGGTGATCGTGGTATGAATGTATGATGCGAGTGTATGTTATGTAGTGAATTTTATGGTTTTTTTTTAAAGTTTTTAGGTGATCTTGATGTGAATTTATGATGTGAGTGTATGTTATGAAGTAAATTTTATGATTTTTTAAAAGTTTAAGATGATCGTGGGTGTTTGGATGTGAATGTATGATGTGAATGTATGTTATGAAGTAAATTTTATGTCTTTTTTAAAAAATTTTTAGGTGATCACGATGTGAATGTATGATGTGAAGGCATGTTATGGAGTAAATTTTATGGTTTTTTAAAGTTTTAAGGTGATATGATGTAAATGTATGATGTGAATGTATGTTATGAAGTAAATTTCATAGTTTTTTTGGGAGTTTCTAGCAAAATTAATATATTTCTACTGAAAATTTAACGAGACAAGGATTTCCCCACAATATTTCTAAAAATTGTTAGATTACTATGAAAAATTATCATATATCATTGGACTTTCTAAAGATGTCACTGAATTATTTTTTTAAAAACTCACCTCGTTTTCAATGTAGTTAAACTATATTTGGAGTACTTCATTTGGAGTAATTCATTTGAGGAAATATATTTGGAGTAATTTGGAGTACTAATGCCCTCTCTCTGAAAACTTCCAAGTTAAAATAATACCCTCTCACTGAAAACTTCCAAGTTAAAATAATACCCTCTCACTGAAAACTTCCAAGTTAAAGTAATGCCCTCTCTCCGAAAACTTTAACCATCTCAATAACTAACATTTTTATATCCACTCCTGAAACATCCTCTCACATTTCAATCATCATTATTAGCACCTGTACTCGAAATAATTTAATAAGTCCACGAAAAATTCAAAAAAGAAGCTAGTTGTTGTTTCAAATAGAACCACAGGTGTGCGCTGAACAGCTTATTTCAAATGTTTTGATTGAGCAAGGTTGCAATGTTAGTTGGAACTTATGGTTTATAGATGTAATATATATTTATGTTATTGCGTATTTACCAAAATAAAATTACCCGAACTTGCACAGTTGTTTTAGAAGCAGTGTGGGTTGGCCTAGTGATTACAATTTATTGAAATGCATTTTTTAGTTTTATGCACCTTTCAGTATAACTAAGACAACAATTTTTTAATTTGCTCAAGGAAGAACCACCCGAGAGACATCTTATTTTAAAAAAAAACTGGAGATATCTTATAAAATATCTATAAATGTTAACCTATTGTTAGGCGTGAATTGATTTTCAGCAGAAAGATATACTTGGAAAACTGCAGAAAAGGAAAAATTTCGATAAATAATTCAAATGTATGTAAATCTAGGGTTTTTGTGTGTAAAATATTTGATGTTTTATGGTAAATGTTGGGTGTTTGAGTGGTAAGGTGGTAGTAGTGGTGGTGGTAGTTGTGGTGGTGTCGTAGGTGGTGGTGATGGAATCGACGGTTGTTGAAGCTGTTGAGAGAAGTTCAGATGGACCCTCATTTTATATTGTCATTTCGTGTGTATCAAATTTTCAACTTTTTCACTGATATTAAACCATTGAGCACATCTATCATGAACCTAAAAGAAGGTTTCATGTGAATCAGAAGAAGTGAGATTCATATGCCGAAGAACTTTACTGTGATAACAATTTAATAAGAAGAGTTTATCACAACTATTTTTTAAATAGATGGAATGAATTTGGAACGTTGATTCATCAGAAAACGAATTTAATATATGACATAGTAAAATATCACATTTTACCAATATTTTCTTGTACTTCTCTTGCTCTTAACTAAAATTCAAGTGCTAAAAAGTAGCTTTTTGCTGCTCAATTACCTTTAAACATTTGTTATCTAATCTATATCAGTGTTATCCATTGGTTTCTACTTCTTCAGTTCATGATATCAACCATTGAAGCTCAAAATCACAGCAATTTGTTAATAAGGCACATAAAATATAGTGGAAAAATACCCCCCCTTGCTACATTGATTTACAGGTTTTTCCCTCCAACTTCTGTAAATCGCAACCCATGTGGCCACCCAGACTAATGTTTGACCTCCATGCTTCTGATCTCACAGAGTCATTACATAATTAAGAGGACTAGTTCGTTGATGTTCTCATCTTATAGGTTGAGTGGAAAATGTTGGGTGTTTGAGTTTTGATTTTCTGTAGGTAATCGTGGGTGTTTGTGGTTAGTTGTAAAGTTTTATGTAATAAATGTTGTGTTTTTGGAATATTTTTTCATTTGAAACTCTGATTTTCAAACTTTTTTCCGAATAAGCCGCACGTAAGAACAATGGAGTGTGAATGTTGACGACTTAATTAAAATTTTAAATTACTCTGTTTGAAATATCGAGATATCCCCTTGGCTCACTTCTCAATTTTTGAATCAAAAAGACCTAAAACATCTATGTCATCTGGCAATTTTATCTTTAGAAAACCACATTATGGAAACTCTATGCAGGATTTATCAACATCGTTGAGAACCTGAAATGATCCATTTTTAACCACTCATATGTTATTTCATTGAAACGTCTTATCGGAAATCAGTTCTTGATTCATACGTTAGCTGCTCTTCTGATTTAGAACAACCAGGTGTACACGTAGGAAATTGAACAGCAGGTGTCTAGTTTATACTTTTCGATAGAATAAAAAAAACATGTTTCACTCCAGCAACAATTTGAGAACGTTTTTTCTCTGACCAATTCAGGTACAACTTTCCGTAGGTGTTCTTTCTAATCATACGATTTCATTGATTTTCTGATATCAAAGTGACCACCGTCATTTTTTTAACTCTAATTATTAGAATGGAGTGCTAAGACATCCGTTATCAGTGGAACATTCTGCAGTATAAATAGGATCCCCTATGGAGCCTTTTTCAGGAGGAAGATAATTCACTACAAATTTCATTTAATCCACAGGACAAAAACAGAAATAGCATCAACTGAACTATATCCCTATTAGTGCCAAACTAGTTCAATTTTAAAATCATGAGGTTTCGTATACTAAGAATCACCCATGAATAATCAGTGATTGGTATGTGTTATGACTTTCAGATTGGTGAAGATAGTTTCAATTGTAGTGAGTAGATGAGATGTTTTTTGTACATTGTTTAGTATATTAGGATGATGACGAGCTCGTCTTGATGGACCCTTGGCTTTAGTGACACAACTGAAATCTTTATCGTTTCATGATTAGTCTACTGAAATTGGATCAAGTTTATCAGAAGAATATTTTATTAATGCAAGCCACTCGATTTATCAGAAGTTAGTTCAAAAGATCGTGAAAGTACAGTTGTGCACAGATGTAACACCCCGTGTCTATAATAATTTTTCTTAGGTTATAGTTTCCAAGGGTCTCAGTCAAGTAACTTCACCCCCATTCTCAAAACATTGACTTAATTGGATATTTCACCGATTCAGTTTAGAAACAAACTATTAGCACTCCATTTAATGAAGAATGATGTCAAGATTCACAATGGTACAATGTTAACCACAATTTTTCACAACATTTCACTCAGAAAACTTGGATTATTCTCGACATTTCCTATATTTCAATTTTTAAACATATTTAATAATAAACATGTGTATATCTTTAATTTGTAATTCTCTGAAAAAGCAGGATATTTGGGAATCTGATTAATCAACCCTTATGAATAAAAACCCTCACCCCAGTACATCTTCACTGATCAAGAGTGAATTCAGTGATAAATAAAGTTCAGAATTGAAAAGTTCACATTAAGAATCAAGATTAACAGAACATATATGTTGAAGCAATCATCTACTGAAAATGATTTCATCACGAGCTAACAAAAATCATGAACTATGTCTTACATTGATTTTCTAAAACTATGTATCACATTGAATTTTCTAAGTGGAACGTTAGAAAACTTACATGAAAACTTTGAAATAAATTAATAATACCCCCTCTCTGTAGCATGTAGGAGTCAGTTATAGCAGAATTTGGCAAGAAAACTTTTCAAAAGCGTTGTATAGAAAACAAGATCTCAATAAGTCAGTATTAAAGAATGCTTAGAATTGTATGAAGTTTCAAAACGGGTGGGAATGCTTACTCTCCCAAGTTGAAATTTCCGTTTTTTTTGTTTTTTTGAAAGGTGATCGTGGGTGTTTGAGGGTAAAATGTTGGATGTTTGAGAGTAAAATGTTGGATGTTTGAGTGGTAAATGTTGTTTTTGTTTTTTTGAATAAGTTTAATGTAGAAATAATTTTTTAAGGTTATAATCATGAATTAGTTAAATTAGTAAGAATAAATATTCATATGGTTGCTTTATAAAACCGTTTTGGTTATAAATCTGTTAGGTTTAAACTTACCCGTTGGTATGTATTTCAATTCCCGGAATTCTCGGTAAAATTGGATTAAATATCAATAATTGTTGTTTTTAATTCAACAAGGTATTGCAACATTCGCTCAGGGTATTGTAACATTCGCTTTTGGAGATTAACAATTTAAATTCATTCTAGCAATCTTACGAATTTCCAACTACAATCTTGACAGATTGTTGCTTCACCACTATCATCTTCGGGACAGTTGAGGTGACCACAGCTGGCGCATAACTTTTTACCTTTGTGCCTATCCTTTAAAAACTTATCGCAAACCCCACAATTTCAAGAATTTAGCATGATTCAATATCTACCTTATTGAAACAACCACTGGTTTGATGAAACCAAAGTGTTATTTCTGTATTGCCCTTCTTTCTCTTTTCGTTCCAGATTTTGTGAATTGAGAATACATACCAATTTTAAAAATAACAAGAATTTGAAAGTTGTATCTATATCCGCAAGTGCGTGCACATTTTTTTGTTATCTAATAAACACGAATACTATATCATTCTAACCTCGGAATTGTTTAACCACATCAGAAAAACATGTATGAAACACTTATAATTTACATTTCTAATCAAACTTTTCCATAGAAGCTTAAGTTTTTCAAAAGTTGGTCGTTCCCCGTAAACCATAACCACGTGAAGGGCTTTCAACAAACTCCTGTCATGTACGAGTGGACTCTGATGGTTTTATCGAAATAATGCAAAATGTGTATTTTTCTTTAAGAATTCATAAAAAGTCGACTTTTCTACTGAACCGCTTCTTGAAAGGATGTATGCGCTGGTTCATCTTTTTGAACCCAATGTTGTGGTCTGCATCGCCTAAATAAATTGCTATTTTGATGAAGATGTCGAATAATTCCATCATAAGTCCATCTACAGATTCCTATTTTTGCTAAACCTTGATGAAATCAATCTCGAATTCGCCACTAACACGTGATCCTCATCTGATATTAGTTTCTACTGTAGACATATTTCCTGAAGAAGTGAACAAAAATGATTGTTGTTTTATGGTCGTAGTTTATTTTATTTTATTTTTTAAATTTGATATCTCACAAATAGGTTTAGTAACAGTGGGCTTCCGTAAGAGAGTGTTGTTTGGTGAGAGGTAGGGTGTCTGTGTATAGGACCTCGTTTCATTATATTTCCACTCGAGCGCCTCGTTTTCATTAGAGCGCACTTACTGCTCTGCTAAATTGGCGACAGATAGTTGTCTGCGTATAGTAGCCTCCTCGTTATATTTCCACTCGAGCGCCTCATTTTCACTAGAGCGCACTTACTTCTTTGATAAATTGATAAGCTTCTTTGATAAATTGATACTTCTTTGATAAATTGATAAATAATACTATCTACCAATCACCGATCATTAGCGGTTGATCCTCAGCAACGACGTTTTTTCTCTAACGGCATCGCTCATCTCCTACATCTCTTGTGCTCGTCCCCGCCACCCACCGAGAAAACGTCATTGTAATAATTTCGTTGTAAAACATACATTGGGTCATTGTTAAAAACTAGGATCCTGGTTGGCGCATTTCCAAAGTTCGGTAGATGCTGTGGTATATTCACAACGTGGTTTTGATCCAAACATGTTCATACATTTGGTATAACAATAGATGGTTAAACTACACCATGACCGCGCCATGAAGATAATATTTCCACCCATATTATAATTGTTCATTATATACGATGGACAAATTTAAACAAAGAATACATCAATGTTCGTAGAGCTGAAGTCAATTTTGACAGTTACCAAAATTTCGAGCCATTGTCAATGAAGACCCTCTTCTTTTTTCTTATTTTTGAAGGTAATCGTGGTTGTTTGTGATTAGTTGTAAAGTTTATGTAATAGATGTTGTGTTTTTTTGGAATATTCTCAGGTTCTCTGAAATACGCGAAGTGAAGATTTTCCCCCTTTTTTTTTGTTTCCGCTCGTTTTTGATTTTACCAGTTTCAAATTTCATCGTTTTCAGATTCTCTGAAACTCCAGCTTTTTAATGCTATATAACATTTGGTGTTTTCACGGACTTTTGTCTCCACTTGTGTTACGTGAAGATTCTAGCAGTTACAGAATTTCTCCATTTTCAGATTTGATGGCAGGAAATTTAGTTGTGCTGTAAATCACTGTTGGCAGCTTATGGAAACCCGTTTTGGCCCTTTTCAACCTCCCACCTGACAGAAAATGAATGGGTCAGTATTCTTTTGCAGCAGTTTATGCGGGAACACTCGCGTCATATTACACACTTTATAATTTTCGGCCGTAAAATTCTGTTTCAATTGATACCCAACACCCCTGCCCTATATACCTGACATATCTGATATTCATAATTTACAGATGTTTTTACGGGAGCTCCCACAGTATATTGAAATATATAAATATTGCTCAGTTTATAATATCAGTAAAGTGGTGTCCCTTGTATAAAACTAGGTTCACGGGAAGATGAGAGTGGAAATAACCAGATGTTACACAATTTGGCAGAGAGCCATTTTTTTCGATAATGAGTGGATGGAAAATTTTAAAGAAAAGGTTCACTAGAATGTAAAGAATAAATAAAATACTAGCCGCAGCTAATAAAATCTAGGGCGCGACTAGAAACTACAAAATTGATCCCGAACAGGCTAAAAATGAGCTTGACTGCTTTCCCACAACAAAAAACTAATGTGACGCCCAAACATATGGCCTAGAAACACAGGTTGTGGATAGTTAGTCCCTCGGGGGTTTCTAGTCCTCGGCCATTTATCCCAACATATCTGACTTGGCGCATGAACAGCTGTTGTCTTGTAGGGGATTTTCACGTATGTCATATCTCTCACTCTTTTCTCTGCGTCTCTAGCTTTCGAATTATCTCTCACTCTTTTCTCTGCGTCTCTAGCTTTCGAATTATCTCTCACTCGTTTCTCTGCGTCTCTAGCTTTCGAAATATCTCTCACTCGTTTCTCTGCGTCTCTAGCTTTCGAATTATCTCTCACTCGTTTCTCTGCGTCTCTAGCTTTCGAATGATATCTCACAGCTGTTGTCTTGTCGGTGTTTTTCACGTACGTCATATCTCTCACTCGTTTCTCTGCGTCTCTAGCTTTCGAAATATCTCTCACTCTTTTCTCTGCGTCTCTAGCTTTCGAATGATATCTCACAGCTGTTGTCTTGGCGGTGTTTTTCACGTACGTCATATCTCTCACTCGTTTCTCTGCGTCTCTAGCTTTCGAAATATCTCTCACTCGTTTCTCTGCGTCTCTAGCTTTCGAAATATCTCTCACTCGTTTCTCTGCGTCTCTAGCTTTCGAATTATCTCTCACTCGTTTCTCTGCGTCTCTAGCTTTCGAATGATATCTCACAGCTGTTGTCTTGTCGGTGTTTTTCACGTACGTCATATCTCTCACTCGTTTCTCTGCGTCTCTAGCTTTCGAAATATCTCTCACTCTTTTCTCTGCGTCTCTAGCTTTCGAATGATATCTCACAGCTGTTGTCTTGGCGGTGTTTTTCACGTACGTCATATCTCTCACTCGTTTCTCTGCGTCTCTAGCTTTCGAAATATCTCTCACCCGTTTCTCTGCGTCTCTATCTTTCGAATGATATATCACACTTGGTACTTTCTGGAAAAATATTTTTCACGTACGGTTCACGTACGTCAATTTCAGATTTTTATTTTTGAAATGCTGAAAATCAGATTCACCATGAAATTCTGAATTGAATGATACCCCACACTTGATGTTTTTTTCGAAATTATTTTTCACGTGCGGTTCACGTACGTCAATTTCAGATTTTTATTTTTGAAATGCTGAAAATCAGATTCCCCATGAAATTCTGAATTGAATGATATATCACACTTTGTACCTTTTTCGCAATTATTTTTTCACACCTTGAAAAGTCAATTAATTTACATCTTGAAAAGTCAATTAATTGACACCTTGAAAAATCAATTAATCATCTTCACACCTTGAAAAGAAAAAAAGATTAAAAATCACCATAATCTATTATAATTTCTGGATCAGGTTCACAACTCGTCAAGATTGGTGGAGGTGGTGGCGGAGGTGGTGGCGGAGGCGGTGGTGGTGGTGGAATCGGCGGTTCAGGATGTGAAGGCGCCATGGCCGCAGGATTCATAATTAAGTTGAAATTTCCAAAATAAATATGATTTAGTAATTGCAAATCTGAATTTAAAAAAAAAATATATAATAATATCATATGATAAACTCACAACTATTCGGATTAGCTTGATAGTAACTGCTCAAGAAGTGCAGATTTTGCAGCCATTGTTGCTGATAGAGCAACCACCAATTATCATTAGGGTTACTCATCTTTGAATGATTAAAAGATGATGATGCTCTCGGTTAAGTACCTGGCGTCTGGCAAGGAGGTAACAACTGTCACCTTTAGTATGTTTTGATTCATATACAAAGATTTATAACTACAACTTATTACACATTAAAACGTAAATATCAACATATCGGTTTTTTCTTTTATGCCAGAGTTGTAACAAACCTCCAACTCGGTAAAAAGATTAAGCATTTATCTTTTTTCAAGTTCCTCATAATAATCTACACCTTGTTATATAACGAAAATATCCACATGGCGGTTTTTTTCTTTTATGTCATCAGATGTTACACATTTTGGCAGAGAGCCAATTTTTCGATAATGATTGGTGGAAAAAATTTTATCAGGATGCATTGAAGCTATGAAAACCAGATTCTCCTTGAAATTCTGAATTGAATGATATCCCTCCACAAATCCCTTGTTTATAATTTACAGTTGTTTTTTGCCCTCTTGAAGTATTGCGAAATATATATATATGTATTATTCAGGTTATAAGATGCATGAACAGCTGTTGTCTTGTAGGGGGTTTTCACGTACGTCATATCTCTCACGTGTTTCTCTGCATCTCTAGCTTTCAAAATATCTCTCACTCGTTTCTCTGCGTCTCTAGCTTTCGAATGATATATCACACTTGATACTTTCTGGAAAAATATTTTTCACGTACGGTTCACGTACGTCAATTTCAGATTTTTATTTTCGAAATGCTGAAAATCAGATTCCCCATGAAATTCTGAATTGAATGATACCCCATATTTGATGTTTTTTTTTTCGAAATTATTTTTCACGTGCGGTTCACGTACGTCAATTTCAGATTTTTATTTTTGAAATGCTGAAAATCAGATCCCCCACGAAATTCTGAATTGAATGATATATCACACTTTGTACCTTTTTCGTAATTATTTTTTCACACCTTGAAAAGTCAATTAATTTACATCTTGAAAAGTCAATTAATTGACACCTTGAAAAGTCAATTAATCATCTTCACACCTTGAAATCTGTCATCGTCATGAAATTCTGATTAAAATGATACCCATCATGCATGATATTACGTAATGTCAGAATTTTGACCAAATAAGGTCAAAAGTCACCGGAAGTCACACCTCATTAATTAATTTTTAATTAGTTTGACTCCCACTTTAATTGCTTTTTAATGAGGTGAAGCTTCATCACACCCCTGGTGGCGGCAAACATCAAAGAGGAAAGTGACAGGTCATCAATCATTTGTTCACACCTAGGTGCGAGAAAAAAAAGGACTTTTTTCCTTCAATTACTACTGACATTTTTGGGCGAAATTTGAGCACCATTTGTGTAACATAATTTATTTTCGTACGTGCACCGGAACACGTCAAAACAGAAGTGTATTCGGTAGAGCGCCCATTACTCCGGTTTATTTCAATAGAATTTATTAACCCTAGAGAGAAATTATAATATATATATTAAAAAAGAACCCCAAAAATTGCTAATGGCGCAAGTGCGCTCTACCGTACTAATCATATGGTTTAAAGGAGGGTTTTACGGAGATTATGAATGCGCCTGGGATGAAAATAGGCTTCAGACTCTTTCCAAATCTGTATTTAAAATTTTCTAAAACCACCTAGAAACCGAGAAAACATGCCTCAAAACAATGGCCTGGAAAAAGGGCCACCGGCGAAAACTAGTCCGCAGGCATAAAAAGTCCAAAAAAATGAAAAACAAAACATAAATTAAGATGAAAAAACATTTAAAAGGACTAATATAAGCATTCTGCACAAATATTTATTAACGAAACACGAAAAAAGCTCATAGGAAAAAGTTCGGCCAGGTGGCCCTTTTTTCTAGGCCATTGTTTTGAGGCGTGTTTTCTCGGTTTCTAGGTGGTTTTAGAAAATTTTAAATACAGATTTGGAATGAGTCTGAAGCCTATTTTCTTTCCAGACGCATTCATAATCTCCGTAAAGCCCTCCTTTAAGAATCTTTTTTCTAATACTGCAGTGTAAAACGCTACAAAAACCAGTCCAGCACGAGCAGAAAATTTGGGAAACTAGACCACTGTTCGCGCGCAGAGTTCAAAATTTGAATATTGCTTTTTACACCCTGTGTCAATATGTAAATTTATCCAAATAAATACAGTAAAAAATTTTTTTGGTAGATTTCCTTCTGAATCCATTAAATTATCGATTAGAAATCCAGTGCAATTTTGGTACTGATTCTCATTGTTAAATTTTCTTGATTTTAAATTTTTTTAAACGAATTTTCAGACTTTGATCGGGATTTTTTCCAGTTGTCAGAAAATATTGATTTTTGATAAAGACTTAACTGGGGTTTATTATGTTGGTATATTTTATAACAGTGCAGAATAAAAAACATCTGCTTTTGAAAAACTCATTCTTTTGCATTCAAGAAACCAATTTCATTTATAAAAATGACTTCTTCTTTTTCCCTTCGTCAATATTATGAACAAAACTATTCGAAATGTGTCCAGGAAACTTCGATTTTATATACCTCAAAAGTTTTCGATTATCTTCATATCGTTTCTGTTTTTATGCTACCTTTCTACTTCCTAGGTGGATATTGTATCCTGAAAAAAACACCAAAACAAATGGAAAATATGAAATGGCCGCTTTTCTACCTACATTTAAGGTACTATTTGAAAAAAAAACAATTTTTAATTAGAAATAATTTTCAGCTCTTGTTTTCTTGATATCGGAGTGTGTATTCTATTCACACCGTTATTTCTCTTTCCTTCTCTTTCCGGAGTTTCGTTTGGTCTTCTAAATCATTTAGGAGTTCTAATGGAGGCTCAAACATATTTAGGACTTTCATCATTCCCTTGTAAGTTTTTAAATGTCAGTATCAGGGGGGGGGGGGGTTGAACCGAGTGATGTTCCGTTAAAGTTGAGACTTTTGCAAAAAAAAATAACTATGAAAGTACATAATTTTCAGTGACTTCCTTCACGATTTCAAATCTATTCGAAAGTCGCCAGTTGCATATTAATAACAATAAGTTTCGAATAACTAACAAATCAGTTCGATATTGTTTCCGAACACTCAAACTCCTATTCTGCACAATGTGGTCATTGCCACCGTTTCTCAACTTGCCGGATCAGACACTTGGAAGAGAGCACTTATTGCAACTTATCCCATGTCCAGCATTTGAGTTTTTCACTGGAAATATATTCGTCCTAGCTGATGGCTCGTTTTATAGATTCTACTCTGTCTTGTTAGCGATCAGCTTTCTATTGTTTATAATAACTGAAATTATTTTCTACGTTTCGATTTGTTTGTATTATTTAGTTTATAATGTCGATTCTAACTTGTCACATGCTACACGAACAATGCAAAGAAAATTACTTTTTGGAACTATCATACAAGTTACCATACCTATGTCTATTCTATTTCCTCCCGTATTAATATTAGCTATAACAGTTTATATCGGATATTATAATCAAGGTAAAATTCTATACTAATTTCATACTCTCTGAAATACATTCCAGCGTTGAACAACTGCTTCACAGTAATTTTCTCAATACATGGATTCTGTTCAACTTTTGCACTTATTGGCCTCCACCATCCTTACAGAAATTATTGTTTCCAATTGTTTTCATTTTCAAAGGCTCCTGTCCAACGTCGAATATTCTCACTATCAGAAAATGGACAAGGGATATGGAAATGGAAATCCCTAGGAGCGGGAAATTTCCCGGTTTTCCAGGAGCCACGCTGAAACATTTCCGTTTGCGTAAAGTTTTCTGATAACTTTCTGGAAATAAGAAAGTCGATAATATCTGAATAAAGCCAGTGATTGGAGCTAATTTTTCGAATTTCCTTGATTCTCTCGGCTTTTCAGACCGCGAAACTTATTTATTGCCAATATGTATATTTACCCAAATAGAATACAATAAAAATGTTTCTGCTTCTTGTTCTTGTTCTTAAGATTTAAGATTAATAAAGTAAGGCCTAAGCTAATTTTTTTCACTCCGAATTAATATTTTAAATTTTCTTTTTTTGTGCGCAATTGTTTAAAATTTAAAATAAAAAGCCGATATAAAGAGTTCACGATTCATATTTTAAAAAACACACAAAAATGAATAAAAATGCACAATCCTAATAGGTGGCCTAGGACGCGAAACTACAGTGCGTAACATAAGTATAGAGGCACCCCTAAAATTGACTGTCCTGGCGCGCGCGTGCAAAATCCGGATACGAAACCCAAAAAATCGGATTCAGCATGCAAAATTACTCCTGGGAAAGATCTTTTATGTTAATACCTCTGGAAACATGTGTGGTGTAGCTCAAAGTATGAAAAAATCGCTCGTGCAACCGTAACATAAGTATAGAGGCACCCCACGAAATTCGAAGATAATCAAATTTTTTTATGAAATGAATATTTGGTAGCATATCCTTTAAGTGTGATAACGTCATAAATACGATTTTGCATAGAATTGATAAGGTTTGGGATGTATTGGGAGGACTTTTTGACGAATTCCAGCTCGATCTTCACCAATTCGCCCAAAATGGCTGCTTTGAGAGCATTGGCAGAACCGTACTGCTTTCCCTGGGCATATACTCTTCGCACAAGCTCTCCCCAGACGTTCTCTATGGGATTCAAGTCAGGAGAACACGCGGGCCATAGGAGAACATCGAGTTTTTTGGATTTGAACCAATCCATAGTCGAGTTACTGACATGCACGCGCGCAGTACCCTGCTGAAAAACGAAACGACGACGATTGAATCGACGTCGGAATGGAAGGAGGTGACCCTGGAGAACATCCTGATACTCCGAAGAGTCCATGCGAGACGAGACAGATGCCAGATCCAACAGTCCGGCAGCTCCGGCAGCATGACACTACCACCTCCCATATTGCGTTTTGAGAAGAGAAGCTTGTCCTTGCGGAGATCATGCCAGTAGGTGTTGAAACCGTCTGGTCCATCCAAATTGAGTTTCTTTTCATCGGAAAAGACTATATGAAAGGGGGATTTGAGTTTTTGGAACAATCGGATATCGAAAACTACCTCGTTCCAATTGGTTCCCTTTTTTCCTCGTGCGAAGTCCAGACGACGAGTCATGTGAAGATCCGTGCGATGTGGAGCTGGCTTCATGACTTCTCTGACAAGGTTAGGATCCTTGTCAAGAACTCTCGAAACAGTCTGCATGCTCACATTGAGATTCAACTCTCGCTTGATGTCATTGCAAGACTTCATTGAGTTCGAAGCCTGTCTAACAATATTCCTCTAGTCTCGGAAACTGAGCTTCGGCGGTGCTCCTGACTTCGGCAACTTCGGCAATATAGAGATCCGGATTGTTGACATAATAGTCGATACTCTCCCTTGAGCGATTCAGATGCTAACCAGTTGCTCGATTCGACCATCCGGCTGTTTGAAAGCTTGGATTTGGACTTGCTCAGCATCTGACAGATGTTTTCCGCGAGGCATCGTTGAATTACGGATAATTTTTATTTAAATCGATAAAACCCTATACCCTAAGATGCATAGAACTTTGTGAAACAAGTTTCCAACACAGATTTCATAAAAAAATTTGATTATCTTCGAATTTGGTGGGGTGCCTCTATACTTATGTTACGGTTGCACGAGCGATTTTTCATACTTTGAGCTACTGCATACATGTTTTCAGAGGTATTAACATAAAAGATCTTTCCCAGGAGTAATTTTGCATGCTGAATCCGATTTTTTGGGTTTCGTATCCGGATTTTGCACGCGCGCGCCAGGACAGTCAATTTTAGGGGTGCCTCTATACTTATGTTACGCACTGTATAACGGACTAGAAACCAAAACTCTTCCGCGTCTTTTTTGCAGTTAGCTCGTTTTTCCGTTTCCATTCTTCCGTGAATAAAAACAAGTTTTTTGAAAAAGTGCGATTTTCGGCGTTTTCTCTGCTTTGATAGGCTTTCTTGTACGGCGGAAAAGATGCAATTAATTATAAAACTCATAATGAGTAAAGAAACACTTTAACTATAACAATATATATTGGATATTATAATCAAGGTAAAAAAAACCCTATAATATATAATAATATATTCATACTCTCTGAAAAAAACATTCCAGCTATGAACAACTCGGTCACAGTCCTTTTCTCAGTTCATGGATTCTGTTCAACTTTTGCACTTATTGGCCTCCATTATCCTTACAGATATTATAGTTTCTTTATTAGTTTTAATTTCATTATTCGTTTTTCTCGATTTTAAGCTTTTTAAAACGAATTGTCAGACTTTTAGAGTGATTTTTTCATTTGTTACAAATAATTGTCAACGACTGGGGTTTATTATTTTTTTCGATTCAGAAACACGTAACTATAGTTAACAATAAAGAATAATTAAAAAAAACATCTGCTTTTCAAAAACTCAATGTTTTATATTCAAGAAACCTATTTATTTTATAAAAATGGCTTCCTCCTTTTCCCTTCATCAATATTATGAACAAAACTATTCGAAATGTGTCCAGGAAACGTCGATTTTCTATACCTCGAAAGTTTTCGACCACCTCCACATCTTTTCTGTTTTTCTGTTTCCTCTTTACTCTTTTGGTGGATATTGTATCCTGAAAAAAACACCAAAACAAATGGAAAATATGAAATGGCCGCTTTTCTACTTACATACAAGGTACTTCGTTGAAAAGACATTTGTATTCCAACAACTTTTAGCTCATGTTTTCTTGATATTGGAGTATCACTTCTATTCACACCATTCCTTCTGTTTCCTTCCGTTTCCGGAATTTCGTTTGGTTTTCTAAATCAATTTGGAGTCCCCATAGAAGCTCAAACATATTTAGGACTTTCATCATTCCCTTGTAAGTTTTTAAATATCATTATCAGGAGGGTTTTTGCAAAACATGCAATTTCGGAGGTCGATAATTTTCAGTGACTTCCTTCACGATTTCAAATCTATTCGAAAGTCGTCAGTTGAATATTAATAACAATAAGTTTCGAATAACTAACAAATCAGTTCGATATTGTGTCCGAACAATCAAACTCTTATTATGCACCATGTGGCCATTACCACTGTTTCTCAACTTGTCGGATCAGACACTTGGAAAAGAGCACGTATTGCAACTTATACCATGTCCAGCATTTGAGTTTTTCACGGAAAATGTTTTCGTCTTAGCTGATAGCTGGTTTAATACATTCTACGTCATTTATGTAGTGGTCTTCTTTATATTATTTATATTGACTGAAATTATTTTCTACGTTTCGATTTGTTTGTATTATTTAGTTTATAATGTCGATTCTAACTTGTCACCTGCTACACGAACAATGCAAAGAAAATTACTTTTTGGAACTATTGTACAAGTTTTCATACCTACGGCTATTCTAGTTCTTCCGTTATTAATATTAGCAATAACATTATATATCGAATATTATAATCAAGGTAAAATTCTACAATAATTTCATACTATCTGAAAAACATTTCAGCTTTAAACAACTCTGTCGTAGTCATTTTCTCTGTTCATGGACTCTGTTCAACTTTTGCACTTATTATCCTCCACCGTCCTTACAGAAATTATTGTTTCCAGTTGTTTTCATTCTTAAAGGCTACTGTCCAATGCCGAAGGTTCTCACGATCAGCAAGTGGACTCTATTGGACACAAGGATAATAATTTTATTTTCAAATATTCAAATTTGAATTCAAACTATATTTCTCTATTTTTTCTCAGTTTTGTTGGAACTCTAGCTGGAAACATTTAAAGCATTTAATGCTAAAGAAGGTGTAGTACTTCTGTTGTACTAGCTCCTTCCAACGCGTGGCGGCCGCGTTTCGAGGAAATTCCCTACGCAAAATTGATAACAAAATGGCTAAATCTTCTTGGCTCTTCCAGCGAGTGCGGAGAGACGCAGACGGTGCGAAACAGTTTCAGCGGTTCTTTGCTCGAAATCGTTAGGACTTCCGACAAATAAAGACAACAAACACGTTTCTTCTTCGAAGTCTTGATAGCATACACTTATTTGAGCATAAATGTAGCCACCGCCATTGCATATTTAAACAAGCGTCTTCCCTTGATACGTATCATTTTTAGGAAAACATTTGAAGAGATTCGTCGTTCTGATCCAGAATTGTTAAATAAGAAATCAATTGATCGTATGATTGACGAGTTGGTCGCGACTCGTGACAGAATTCGCAATGCAACTTCGCAAATTCTTAGGAGAGACGATGAATGCTGGAATGAAGTAGATTATATAAATAATCATATTTACCGATTTATTTGTCTTTAAGGATGTTATGACAATGATTCTATATCAAAATTTCGAACTGAGCATAACTTTATGAAAAATTAATGAAAATTCAAAATTTAAAATTTTTTTGAAATCTACTCACGATTTCCTATCGAATGGTATTAATATTTTTGAGTTTCTATCAAAATTTAGTATTTTTTTGTTCCAGACGACTGCAATTATCAAAATTTAAATTTAGCCTAAATTAATGAAAAAATAATGAAAACTCAAAATTCAAAAAAAAAATTTCAAAAAAAAAAGGAATCCGGCCATTTTTGACTTCAGGTTTGAAGCACACAATATGAAAGTTCCAGCATTCTTGGTGCAAATCTGGCTCCTGGAGCTAACGAGTACTAGTTTTCACAAAATTCTTCAGTTTCGCGTACGTGATAAATTCTGGAGTGCATAACCATCGGAATCATGACCACTCTCATCATCTCGCGAGTCCGGTTCGAATGAGTATAATCATGAGCTGGTTCGGAGCACATAAGCAAAAGTTATGCTCGGCTGGCCAAGAAAAAAATGAAAATCAAAGGAGTTCACCTCCAAATATAAGCAGAAACCCGAAAAAGATGAGAATGATCTAAAAAATTGAGTATTTTTAATTTTGTTGCAAAAATGAATAAAAATGAAAATTCCATAGAAAATATGAATTCCTGATGCATTTAAAAGTAATTTTCAAATTAAACTTGAATGAAAAACTACTTAAAAATCAATTTTCAATGACAAAAACAGAAAAACTGTTGTTTTTGTTAAATTTATCCAAATCAATACAATAACAAAGTTTTTGCGAGATTTTCTTCTGAATCCAGTAAATTATCGATTAGAAATCCAATGCATATTAGGTAGTGATTCTCATTTTTTGTTTTTCTCGATTTTAAGTTTTTTCAAACGAATTTTCAGACTTTGAGACGGGTATTTTCAGTTGTAAAAAACAATTGTTTTTTGATAAAGACTCAACTGGAGTTTATTATTTTTGGATTCAGTATGATGTTTGTATATTTTACAATAAAACAGAATAAAAAACATCTGCTTTTGAAAAACTCTATTTTTATGAATTCAATAAACCAACTTCTGCTGTAGCAATGTCTTCATCATTTTCCCTTCGTCAATATTATGAACAAAATTATTCGAAATGTGTCCAGGAAACTTCGATTTTCTATTCCTCCAACATTTTCGATTACCTCCACATCTTTTCAATTTTTCTGCTGCCATTCTACTTTCTTGGCGGATATTGTATATTGAAAAAAACACCAAAACAAATGGAAAATATGAAATGGCCGCTTTTCTACCTACATACAAGGTATTTTTATATTTTATTGATATTTCTGAGCTCTAAATAATTTTCAGCTCTTGTTTTCTTGATATTGTGTCTTCTATTCACGTCGTTTCTTCTGCTTCCTTCTCTTTCCGGAATTTCGTTTGGTTTTCTAACTCAGTTAGGAATTCCAATAGAGGCTCAAACATATCTCGGACTTTCTATAATGCCAAGTAGGCTTTTAAAGATAGTGGGCCGTAAAAGTTGATATTTTTGCAAAAAATGCAATTTCGGACGTCGATAATTTTTCAGTGACTTTCTTCACGATTTCAAACCTCTTCGAAAGTCGTCAGTTGCACATTAATAACAATAAGTTTCGAATAACTAACAAATCAGTTCGCTATTGTTTCCGAACACTCAAACTCCTAGCCTCCACAACATTTCCATTACCACTACTGCTTAATATGCCGGATCAGACACTTGGAAATGAGCACGTATTGCAACTTATCCCATGTCCAGCATTTGAGTTTTTCACTGCACATGTATTCGTCCTAGCTGATGGCCCGTTTTATAAATATTACATTGTTTTGGTAGACGGCAGCTTTTTATTATTTACAATAACTGAAATTATTTTCTACGTTTCGATTTGTTTTTATTATTTAGTTTATAACGTCGATTCTACCTTGTCACATGCTACACGAACAATGCAAAGAAAATTACTTTTTGGAACTATTGTACAAATTGTTATACCTATAGCTATTCTATTTCCTCCCGTATTAGTATTGACTATAACGATATATATAGGATATTATAATCAAGGTAAAATTCTATTAATTTCATACTCTCTGAAAAACATTTCAGCTTTAAACAACTCTATCGTAGTCCTTTTCTCAATACATGGATTTTGTTCAACTTTTGCACTTATTGGTCTTCACAATCCTTACAGAAATTATTGTTTCCATTTGTTTTCATTCTTAAAAGCCCCTGTCCAACGTCGAATATTTACGCAATCAACAAGTCGACTTTATTGGACGCATGAATAACATTTTCATTTCGATTTGATAGAAAACAGTTTAAAGCAGCTGAAAACCGAAAACAAGATCTTATGAGGCTGACGACTTTGGCTGAATATTCAATCCAAAACAAAAAGGAAGAGTTAGCCGACATAGTAACAAGCCACGATGGGCTGAAGTTAATTAGTTATTTATCAAATCAGTTATATAAACGTGAAAAACCCAAAAAAACGACACGCCACGCTTGAGGGCAATGGGGAGGGTTGTGAAGCGTTGACTTATTATCCCTCACCACACACTATTTGGGAAGTTCACGAAATATGCAAAATAGGAAAGTTCACGTTTATACAACCGATTTTGTGAGACAATAATAAGAAAATTCAGTGCACAATTTAAAAAAATGCGGGCGTTTTTTGGGCGTGACATTTTTTGCAATTGTGCGGCACGGTTTCAAATTCAGCATGATGTTAGTATATTTTATGGACCTATTCAGTTTGAAAAAAAAATACAAAAAATGTCGAGAAATTCAATGCAGAAATTGCAGAGAAATGTCGAGAAATGCAGTGAAATTTCAATTTCTCTGCATTTTTTGAACTGATTTTCTTCAAGACCCAAACGATTTAATCTGTGTCCCTTTAAACAATTTTATGAAAAATGGTTGTTTTTGTGCCTATGGTTGTGGAAATTTTACCAAAAAATTAGTAGTGAGTCCCAATGGCCCTTAGAGGCCCAACATATCTGATTTAGACCGAAAAAGACTGTCTCGGTCGAAAAAAATGGCATGCCGAGAAATGCAGAGAAATTGCAATTTCTCTGCATTTCTCGACATTTCTCTGCAATTTCTGCATTGAATTTCTCGACATTTTTTGTATTTTTTTTTCAAACTGAATAGGTCCATTACAACAGAGCAATTAAAAAAAACATCTGCTTTTGAAAAATGCAGGGTTTTGGATTCAAGAAAAACCAATTCATTATAAACATGTCTTCAACTTTTTCCCTTCATCAATATTATGAACAAAACTATTCGAAATGTGTCCAGGAAACGTCTATTTTCTATACCTCAAACATTGTCGATTACCTCCATATCTTTTCAATTTTTCTTCTTCTTTTCTACTTTCTTGGTGGATATTGTATCCTGAAAAAAACACCACAACAAATGGAAAATATGAAATGGCCGCTTTTCTATCTATATTTAAGGTATTTATTATTTTAAAAAAATCTGTATTCCAATAACTTTCAGCTCTTGTGGATTCTGTTCAACTTTTGCACTTATTGGCCTCCACCATTCTTACAGAAATTATTGTTTCCAGTTGTTTTCATTCTTAAAGGCTCCTGTCCAACGTCGAATATTTTCGGAATCAACAAGTCGACTTTACTGAACGCATGTATAACATTTTCATTTCGATAAGACACGATTTCGATAGGAAACAGTTTATGGAGCAGCTGAAAACCGAAAACAAGATCTTATGAGGCTGACGACTTCCGCACAATACTCAATCCAAAACAAAAAGGAAGAATTAGCCGACATGGTAACAAGCCACGATGGGCTGAAGTGAACGGACTATAACTAACAAAATTCAGTACGACAATTGAAAAAATGCGGGCGTTTTTTGGACATGACATTTTTGCAATTTCACGGTTTCTCAAAACGCGTTATATGCTGCTATTCAGGAACATAGTTTTATAATACGGAGTGAAAAAAAAAATTAAATTAAGACAAGCTTCATGTTTTCATGCGTTGTAGGCGAAAAAATCTTGAATTTTCGCATGTGTGCAATTGCGCATTTTTATTAATTTTTTTTGCATTTAAAATGAAAAACCGATATAAACACTTTACAATTTACATTAAAAAACACACAATAGTGAATAAAAATGTACAACCCTAATAGGTGGCCTAGGTCGCCAAACTATCACGGACTAGAAACCAAAACTCTTCCGCGGTTGAAACTTTTTTGCAGGTAGCTCGTTTTACCGTTTTCTTACGTGATTACGATTGTTCTCATTTTCAAAGGCTGCTGTCTATCACCTAAGGTTCTCACGATAAGCAAGTGGACTCTATTGGACACAATGATTTGAGAGACGCAGAGAGATGACGATTTGACATCATGTGAGCCAAAATATTATTTTTGATTTGTGAATTCATTCCTTGTATCCGTCGGACCAACGGTGTAAAATTAATTTTTTTCGTACGTGCACCGGAACACGTCAAAATAGGAGGGTATTCGGTAGAGCCTACATTGCACCGGTTCATTTCAATAGCATAGCATTTATTAATCCTCTAAAGAAATTACAATAATAATTTTTTAAAAAAACCAATAAATTGCTAATGACGCAAGTGCGCTCTACCGTACTAATAACTTTGTTCAAAGGAGGGCTTTACGGAGCTAATGAATGCATCTGGGATGAAAATAGACTTCATACTCATTCCAAATCAGATTTTAAAATTTTCTAAAACCACCTAGAAGTCGAGAAAAAGCGCCTCAAAACAATGGCATAGAAAAAGGGTCCACCGGTGAAAACTAGGTCGCCGGCACTGAAAAATCCAAAAAAAAAACATTAAAAAACATTAAAAAATGACTAATATAAGCATTCTGCACAACTATTTATTAACGAAACCCGAAAAAAGCTCATAGAAAAAGTTAGGCAAGGTGGCCACTTTTTCTAGGCCATTGTTTTGAAGCTTATTTTCTCGGCTTCTATGTTGTTTTAGACAATTTTAGAAACATATTTAGGATGAGAATGACGTCTATTTTCATTTTAGGTACATATATAATCTCCGAAAAAAAACCCTCCAAGTTTTTTTGTTAGATTTCCTTCTGAATCCAGTAAATTATCGATTAGAAATCCAGCTCAAATTAGGTACTGATTCTCATTGCTAGTTTTTATCGATTTTAAGTTTTTTAAAACGAATTTTCAGACTTTGAGTGGGATTTTTTTCAGTTGTCAGAAACAATCGTTTTTTGATAAAGACTAAACTAGAGTTTATTATTTTTTCGATTCAGCATGATTTTGGTATATTTTAGAATGGAGCATAATAAAAAAACATCTGCTTTTAAAAAACTCAACGTTTTGTATTCCATAAACCAATTTAATTTATAAAAATGGCTTCAACATTTTTTTTTGGCATATCAGATGACCCATTATATAAATTCTACGGTATTTTGGTAGTGGTCGGCTTTATATTATTTATGACAATTGAAATTATTAGTTAAAAGAGCATTCTTAAAATTATTTTTTTAAAGGCGGGCTTTACAGAGATAATGTAATTTTCAGACGTTGATCGGGATATTTTTCAGTTGTCAGAAAAAATTGATTTATGATTATGACTAAACTGGGGCTCATTATTTTTTTAGATTCAGCATAATGTTAGTATATTATACAACAGAGCAGAATAAAAAACATCTGCTTTTGAAAAACTCATTCTTTTGCATTCAAGAAACCAATTTCATTTATAAAAATGACTTCTTCCTTTTCCGTTCGTCAATATTATGAACAAAACTATTCAAAATGTGTCCAGGAAACGTTGATTTTCTATACCTCAAAAATTTACGATTACCTCCACATTTTTTCAATTTTTCTTCTTCCTTTCTACTTTCTTGGTGGATACTGTATCCTGAAAAAAACACCACAACAAATGGAAACTATGAAATGGTCACTTTTCTATCTACATACGAGGTACTATTTAAAAAAAAATATCTGAACTGCAATAACTTTCAGCTCTTGTTTCCTTGATATTGGAATGTGTCTTCTATTCACACCATTATTATTTTTACCATCTCTTTCCGGAATTTCGTTTGGTTTTCTAAATCTTTTAGGAGTTCCAATGGAGGCTCAAACATATTTTGGACTTTCATCAATCCCTTGTAAGCTTTTAAACAGGGTGCCAGTTTTTCCCGTCGTACACTTATGTACGTACACTGGCGGGAAACACAAATATTAGAGTTTTTCACTTTTTTTTCCAAATTTTTAGGAAAAGTAATTTTTTTTTCGGTTGAACCTGATGGCTCGTCAAATGGGCCGTCAAAGTTGAGAATTTTGCAAAAATAAAATGCAACTTTGGAAGTACATAATTTTCAGTGACTTTCTTCACGATTTCAAATCTATTCGAATGTCGTCAGTTGCATATTAATAACAATAAATTTCGAATAACTAACAAATCAGTTCGATATTGTGTCCGAACAGCCAAACTCCTATTCTGCACGATGTGGCCATTACCACTACATCTCAACTTGCCTGATCAGATAGTTGGAAGGGAGCACATATTGCAACTTATCCCGTGTCCAGTTCCTGAGTTTTTCACTGCAAATGTATTCGTCCTAGCTGATGACCCATTTTACAAATCCTACGTTGTTTTGGTAGTTGGTTGTCTTGTTTTATTTATAATAACTGAAATTCTTTTCTACGTTTCGATTTGTTTATATTATTTGGTTTATAACGAAGATTCTAACTTGTCACCTGCTACACGAACAATGCAAAGAAAATTACTTTTTGGAACTATTGTACAAGTTATCATACCTGTCGCTATTCTATTTCCTCCCTTATTAATATTAGCTATAACAGTGTATATCGGACATTATAATCAAGGTAAAATTCGATAATATATTCATGCTGTCTGAAAAAAAACATTCCAGCTTTGAACAACTCAGTCGTAATCCTTTTCTCAATACATGGATTCTGTTCAACTTTTGCACTTATTGGCCTCCACAATCCTTACAAAAATTATTGTATCCAATTGTTGTCATTTTCAAAAGCTCCTACCCAACGTCGAATATTTTCACTATCAGCTAGTGGACTCATTTGGAAGCAAGGATAATAATTTTATGTTCAAATATTTAAATTTTAATTCAATCTATAATTTATTTTTTCTCAACTTGTTTGAACTCTAGCTGATAACATTAAAATCACAAAAACTCGATTGGCGATGGTAACATCGCGCACTTCCCTTGTAAGGGTGTTGTACTTCTGTTGTACAAGCTCCTTCCAACGCGTGGCGGTCGCGTTGCGAGGAAATTTCCTACGATGCTAAAAAAAACGAAAAACTGATAAAAAAAGGCTAAATCTTCTTGGCTCTTCCTGATGAGTGTGGAGAGACAAACAGTTTCCGCTGTTCTTTGCTCGAAATCGTTAAGACTTCCGACAAATTAAGACAACAAACACGTTTCTTCGTCGTGCTCTTATAATTTCTTTAAATGAATGCAACTGGGATGAAAACGGAGAATACAAATGACAAAATAACATATTTATGTAGTAAATTGGATAAAACTGTATATATTGGGTTGTGCAGAAAGTTCGTAGAGTTATCACATCTCAGACAACCGTGGAATTCATTCAGAACGAACTCGGCCCGAATTAATTCCTGAATGCACCGGGAATCCATTATAAACGGCTCCCCCCAAACGCATGGGGCGTAATCGGGGGCAATACATGTATGTGTGCGTGTGTGTGTGTGTATGTGCAGAGATGAAAATGAAAAACTTTTTGGTTTATTAATAAAGAAAAGAGAGCGGAATAATAACAAAAAATGAAAAAAAACAGTAAATATTTCTCAACATAAAAATTATCGGTTAGTTTTACCATTGAGCCATGGGGCTTCATGTTGTTGTTGAATCTCGAATAATTGAAAACCGATTGACTCTGCTTTCATGACCCGTTCTTTCATCGTAGGAAATCTGTAAGAAGAGTATTTTCTATCGGAAAATGTCTATAAATATTACCTGAATCGATTCGAAAACACTTTTTTTAATCACTGGTTGAATTGAAATCACCCTCAAATAATCATCATACTCGTAAGTGAACGAAGTAGCCAGGTTTCGAATCACAAGTTATTTTCTAGAAATAAGATGACCTAAAATTTTAAGTTTATTTATTTAAAACTAAAAATAAAAATTGTACCTTGCATCGTAACATTTTCGGTCATTTCATAACATCTGATTCATCCGCAAAGTTCATATTTAATCTGGAAGTGAAAATTTTTAAAACTAAACTGTGGAAAATATAAATTTACAAAAAAATAAATACATTTATTCTTGAAAAAAAAGCCGTGCTCGCATTTGAGCCATCAATTACGTTCACTGACGTTTTTCTCGCGCGTCCCCCCGAATCCGTTCCAAAACTTTGGAACGAGACTGGAAAGATAGCGGAACGTATTCCGAACGAATTCGGAAGGTATGTCGGTATCGGCGCAATTTCTCACTCCCCCCTAGTTCGTTCGCGCATTCAGGGGCAACTCGAGTTCATTCCTCTTTCATTCCTTCGCTGGAATCGACTCTGAATGGATTCCGCGCTTGTCTGAGATTGTCTTGCATATCGCAGCGATGTGTTTGCGTTTTGGAAAGGTCATATATTCATTCGATAGAGATTGTTCTGCTCTACAAAACTGTGTTTTGGTTTTTTTGGATAATTTAATTTTTCATCATTTGCAAGGCTCCGAAAAATGGACTATCCAGGAGGCAAAAATCAGCATTTTCGACGCCTGCTTTTCTTCGCTCTTCATCGAGCCGAAGCTGCTCGGGACATATGAAAAGTGTATTGAAAAAGATTCTTAGGAATGTCTAGTGCACAGAAATGGTTTGCGAAGTTCAAAAAATATTGACTTTAACCTCGAAGACACACCTCGCAGCGGGCAACCTTCGGAATTTGACGAATTTGGCGTTTGGTGGGATTGGGAAATGCTTGATTTGAATGCCACGATCAACAAGAACCTCTACATTGTGCAGCTGCATCGCGTGAATGAGGCTATTCGACTGAAAAGGCCCGATCAACAAGGCCAAGACATCTTGCTCCACGACAAGGACAAACCGAATGTTGTAAAAGTCGTCAAACCCGCCCTCCAAGAGCTCAAATTGGAAGTTTTTCAACACTCCCATACCTCCAGACCTTGCGTCACCTTTTCCGCTCCATGCCAAACCAATGAGCGGTGTCACCTTCGATGGCAAAGAGGACCTCAAAAACTGGCTCAACAACTTCTTCGACACCAAAACTGGGTGTTTTTGGCGGAACGGTATCACCAAATTGACCGAGAGGTTGGCAGAGGTCGTAGCCTTTGAGTAAACTCCAATTTTTCGGGTAAAAACCAAAAAAAAACCATTTGCTGATTCTCATAGTTAGTTTTTCTCGATTTTAAGTTTTTTCAAACGAATTTTCAGCATTTGAGCGGAATTTTTTCTTTCAGTTGTCAGAAAAAACTGATTTTTGGTAACGACTAAACTGGTGTTTATTATTTTTTAATGATTCAGCATGATGTTGGTATATTTTGCAATAAAGCAGAATAAAAAACATCTGCTTTTGAAAAACTCTATTTTTTGAATACAACAAACCAACAACAAACCAACTTCTGCTCTAGAAATGTCTTCAACATTTTCCTTTCGTCAATATTATGAACAAAACTATTCGAAGTGTGTCCAGAAAACTTCGATTTTTTATACCTCAGAAATTTTCGATTACCTCCACATCTTTTCAATTTTTCTTCTTCCTTTCTACTTTCTAGGTGGATATTGTATCCTGAAAAAAACGCCAAAACAAATGGAAACTATGAAATGGCCGCTTTTCTACCTCCAAACCAGGTACTATTTGAAAAAAAACATTTCTGAACTCGAAACAATTTTCAGCTCTTGTTTACTTGATATTGGAGTGTGTCTTCTCTTCACACCATTCTTTCTCTTTCCTTCGATTTCTGGAATTTCGTTTGGTTTTCTAAATTATTTAGGAGTTCCAATGGAGGCTCAAACATATTTAGCGCTTTCATCAGCTCCACGTAAGCTTTTAAAGATAATGCATAATGAAGGGGGGGGGGGGGGATTGAACCGAGTACTTTTGCAAAAAAAATCCAACTATGAAAGCACATAATTTTCAGTGACTTCCTTCACAATTTCAAATCTATTTGAAAGTCGTCAGTTGCAAATTAATAACAATAAATTTCGAATAACTAAAAAATCAGTTCGATATTGTTTCCGAACAGTCAAACTTCTATTCTGCACAACATGGTTCTTACCAGCGTTGCTCAACTTGCCGGATCAGACACTTGGAAAAGAGCACGTATTGCAACTTATCCCCTGTCCGGCATTTGAGTTTTTCACTGAAAATGTATTCGTCTTAGCTGGTGACCCATTTTATAAAAACTACGTCGTTTATGTTGTGATCTGCTTTCTTGTGTTCATAATAACTGAAATTACGTTATACGTTTGGATTTGTCTGCATTATTTAATTTGTGACGTAGATTCTAACTTGTCACCTGCTACACGAACAATGCAAATAAAATTACTTTACGGAACTATTATACAAGTTACCATACCTTTGGTTATTCTAGGTATTCCCTTATTTATAACAGCTATAACAATATATATTGGATATTATAATCAAGGTAAAACCGTATAATATATTCATCGTCACTGAAAAAAAAACATTCCAGCAATGAACAACACAGTCACAGTACTTTTCTCAGTACATGGATTCTGTTCAACTTTTGCACTTATTGGCCTCCACAATCCTTATAAAAATTATTGTTTCCAATTGTTTTCATTTTCAAAAGCTCCTACCCAACATCGAATATTTTCACTATCAGCTACTGGACTCATTTGGACACAAGGATAATGATTTTATTTTCAAATATTCAAATTTGAATTCAATCTATAATTTATTTTTTCTCAACTTGGTTGAACTTGTCGCATGAAAATTTCAACTTCGCATGAAAATTTCAACTTTGCTTCATATATTCAATTGTATAAACGGTTTAACTCATCAACCTTCTTTTAAACACCTCACAACCTTCTGTAAAAGTAAAAGATATCCACTTCGATTGAAAGTACAATTTCCAAAAAGTAATACATTCTTTAATAAAGCAGTTCCTTCATGGAATAAAATTTGCCATAAATTGGAAAGCTGCCTCAGTACTCGATCAGCTAGAAACATTCTAAATAGTTTACCTATTAATGTCTTAGACAACTAGATTATCAATATTCAAAACTACGTTCTTACCTTGTCCGAAACTTATATCTTATGTTTTATATTTATCATTTTAAACCACTTTTATACTGGTAATTGCGATATCTTCGCTTAAAATGGGTAATAGCTCTTGCGGGTTATTATCTATATCTTATTCTGTTTAATGTATTTATTATCTTCTTATGTTTATTTATTACTTTTTTTTGGTTTTGTATAATGCTTAAACTGAATAAATAAATAAACTATAGCTAATAACAGGGTATTGCACTTCTGTTGTACTAGCTCCTTCCAACGCGTTTTTGCAATTGCGCGGCAATTCTGCTATTCAGGGACGCAATTTTATAATACGGAGTGGAAAAAAATAAGATTAGGCTATGCTTCATGTTTTTAACATTCAAACTTCTTTGTGCGGTGTAGGCGCTAAAATACCATTCGAAAAAATTTTGAATTTTCGCGTGTGTGCAATTGTGCATTTTTATTAATTCTTTTTTTGCATTTAAAATGAAAAACCGATATAAACACTTTTCAATTCAAAGTTTAAATGCAAAAAAATTCACAAAACTGAATAAAAATGCACAAATTTAATTGGTGGCCTAGGAACCCAAACTATCACGGACTAGAAACCAATACTCTTCCGCGGATAAACTTTTTTGCAGGAAGCTCATTTTTTTCCGCTTTTTTTTCTTCAGTGCATAAAAAAATAAATTTTAAACCAATTTATAACAAGAGTATGTCATTTTTCGGCGATTTAACATCATTTATGTTCTCAGTAAAGCCCCCATTACTAATTTTCGATTACCTCCACACCTTTTCCGTTGTTCTGCTGCCTTTCTACATTGACTTTCTACAAAACAAGATAAAAAATAATGTTTCCAAAAAAAAAATCAGGCGGCCGAGAAAAAAACAAACGGCCTAGAAATAGAAAACCAAAACACGTTTCTTCGGCCATTAGGCCGAGAACCAGGTTTGTGATTTTTTTCGGAACTTTTTTTTCGCCATTTTCGAGTTTTTCTTTGGATTTTTTTTCATTTACAGGGTGGCTTTTATTTACGGGTCCCACTTTTAGCTGTAATATCTCTGAAAATAGAAAATCAAATGAGCTCAGATTCAACAAATAATTTCTTAGAATATAAACAAATAGTTATCAACAACAATTATTTGATTCGGCTTCCTTTGGAGACGATGACCGTCTGAAGACGTCTTGGAACGGCATCAAGTGTGGCAAGATGGTATTGGAGAGATAGTTTGTCCCATTCCTCGATCAATTTCTGCTTCAAAGCATCAACATTCGATTGGGGTCTTCCACAGACCTTATTCTGCAAAAATACCAGATGGAATGGTCCAGCGGGTTCAAATCCGGCGACGACGACGGCCAATCTTCCTTCTTGATGAGCCCAGGAAAATGGTACTCGCACCACTGCTGAGTGAATTTTGCAGCGTGTGCTGGAGAGCCATCCTGTTGGAAGACCCAGTGTTGATTCCCGAAATGGGATAGGCCCAAGGCATCAGATGATTCTCCAGAATTTCATTGATAGAGTAATTTCTGTCGATTTTTAATCCTTTATCGACGAAAACCAACGGACACTTGCCATTTTAGCAGATGGCACCAAAAATCATTACAGTGGTGTGACACCCGAAAAATAGTTTTTCCGTTAGCTTCTTGGACATTCTTTGCAAGTACTCGATGATTCTGGGAGTTGAACTCTGCCTCCAATGTGAAAAACTTCTCATCTGAAAAGACCGTCACTAAAAGTTCACCTCGTCGCGTGCCAGCGAGGAGCTTTTTTACTCGGAAGAGTTTATCATTGTTACTCTCCGATAAAATAGCGGTTTTCGTTACACGATATGGGGTAAGATTAAGCTCCTTTTTGACAATCGTTGTCATGGAGAAACTAGAAATTCCGAGCTCTTCGGCCATTTTTCTGATCGATCTATGCAGATTCCTTGTGATCCTCTCCCTGACAAGTTTGACCTTCGGTGGAATTGTAACAGTGACTCTTCCGACACGGTCCTTGAGTGTCCCAGTCTTTTTAAAAACGACGGGTTGCTTTGTAGATGGCCCATCTTAAAATTCCGAGTCGTTTGTCGATTTCTCTCGTACCAAAACCGCTGTAGATGGAAAATATGAAATGACCACTTTTCTACCTACATACAATAAATAAATGAATAAATTGAATTAAATAAAAGTCGACCGTTTCGCCCCTAAGCTAAGACGGTCTACCAAGGGGTTGGGGCTCTTCAGTTAGATCCCCTTGGATATCTATAGATTAATTATATGTTTAAAGGGATTCTTTACTATTTTTGGGTTTCTATTCCATTTTCATCTTCTTCTTGATATTTGAAAACCTATACAAGAAAACTATTTTTGCGATTTTTCCTAAGGCAGCGAAATGTCCTAACATTGCAAACACTCTCACATTCGCATGCTCTCTCGCACGCGGCCGAGCGGTTAGGCCATCCGCCGCCTTACCCTGTAAATGTGCTTTTTTCGTGTACTAGAAAAGGAAATTTAGATAAAACATTTTTCTTCTATAGGTTTTCAAATACTGTGAAGAATATGAAAATGGAATTGAAACCCAAATTCAGTAAAGAGTCCCTTTAAATAAATATTAATTAAATAAAATAATAATAATATATAACTTTCTTCATTTTTAAACCAAAGCAGTTGTCAAGTGTCAGTAAATGCAGGAATAAAATGCTGTATCAGTTTGAATTCGATAAAATCCCCCTCGTTTTCTCAAGTACACGCGTCCTATTTATATTATTGCGTACAATACACACTTTATATTTATTACCGTATACCATAAGAAATTCAAGAGAGAATAAGAAGTTAGTAGTAAAAATAAAACTATACAAATTTGTAATTCTATGTTATAGTAATATTTTCACAGTATGTTTAATATGTAAATGTATATATGTATGAATTTTGTTATGAGACCGTAGATAGAGTCATTGTTATAACATATATATCTGTCCTAATATTTGTTCTTAGTTTTTATATAAACTGTTAATATCTTTGTTGTGTCTTAGTATTCTGCTATTGATCTCCTGTTCTTTGAATCCATTTTCTTTAAACATATCCTTAAGCTCTTTTATCCTTTTTATAATATTCTCATATTGGTTACTGCTATTAATAATCCTAGAAATTCCATTTTTTAAAGTGTTATAGCTCATGCTTTTCGGTATATCACTATCAGCCATGGGGTATCTAACTATCTTGAATGTATAGTCATCCGTTTTATTGTATATGTCAAATTTAATTTCTTTGGTAATATCTATAACTAGGTCTAGGAAGTTTGTATTATACTCATTCTTTCCTGTCTCATTAAGTTCTAAACTGTTATCATATATATTTTTATTAATCTCTTCTACATTTATATTCTTATCATATATTTGCAAAAGATCGTCCATATATCTGAATCCTTTGTAGTTTTTATTTTTAAATGCGTCCTTATTATTTTTAATATATTTAAATTCCATCCAGCATAGAGTTAGATCAGCGATAATAGGTGAAGCATTACCACCTTGTGGAATTCCTATCTTTTGTTTATATAGCTCACCTTTAAAGTTTATATATGATTCTTTTATAACACTTTTGAGTATATTAACTATATCATTTTTATCATAAGCATTAATTCCGGTTTTATCAATATATTTTCCATATCCATTACTATGGTTAATTTTAACATAGTTTTTATTAGCATTTCTAAAACAGTAATCGATTATATTAGTAATGTTTTCGATAACAACATCTTGATTAAGATTTGTAAATAATGATGTGAAATCCCCACAATATATTTTACTTGCCTGGTTTTGTTTGCTTTCATATTTTTCAAGTATTATATAACAGTTTTATTGTTATCAATTGAAAACATATGCTTTATACCTGTCCTAACTTCTATAACATTACATATGTTAAAGAAATGCTTTTTAAAGAATGTTAAAATGTTTTTAAGTAAAATAGCCAATTCTTTCAGGTGCTTAGATTCAAAGTTCAGAAAAAGAACAGAGCAAAATAACAATAAAACATCTGCCTTTGAAAAAATCAATGTTCTGTATTCAAGAAAACTTATTTCTTTTATAAAAATGACTTCTTCTTTTTCCCTTCGTCAATATTATGAACAAAACTATTCGAAGTGTGTCCAGGAAACATCGATTTTCTATACCTCTGAAATTTACTATTACCTGCACATCTTTTCAATTTTTCTTCTTCCTTTCTACTTTCTTGGTGGATATTGTATCCTGAAAAAATCACCAAAACAAATGGAACATATGAAATGGCCGCTTTTCTATCTACATTTCAGGTATATATTATTATTTGAAAAACATTTCTGAACTCCAAACAATTTTCAGCTCTTGCTTTCTTGATATTGGAGTGTGTATTCTTTTCACACCATTCTTTCTGTTTCCTTCGATTGCTGGAATTTCGTTTGGTCTTCTAAATTATTTGGGAGTTCCAATAGAGGCTCAAACATATTTTGGACTTTTATTAGCTCCACGTAAGCTTTTAAAGATAGGGTGTCATGGAGGGGGGGGGGGGGGGGAGGTTAAAGGAGGGCTTTACGCTGATTATAAATGAAGTTAAAACGCAAAAAAAATCATTCTCATGTTATAAATGGGTTTAAAATTTTTTTTATTCGTAGAAAAAAACAGAAAACACGAGCGACCTAAAAAAAAGGGGGAGACCGCGCACGGGGTGGACGCTACGACACTCCGCTGTGTTTGTGTGTGACCGGCAAATAGCAGTATAGCATTGTGGCGTGTTTATTTCAATTTTCTCGAGAAATTTCAATAACTTTTTTTTCAAAATTACCAGGATTATAGAGAAAAAATTCTGCATCTTTTGAGACTACTCTTACTACCAGAATTTGCTTTTGTGCCGAGAAAATTCAATTTTAGACCTTAGAAACCTCTTTACTCAAAAATTTTCAATAACTTTTTTTTTAAAGTTAGATATTCTTAATCAGCGTGTAAAATGCTATTGGAAAACATTTATCTCGATTCCAGAAAAACGTTTTCGAAAAAATTTTTGTTTGGTTTTTTGAAAATTTTCTCATTTTTTCTTCAGGGAAGTTTCTGAAACTCATATATTATGTTTGGAAAATCTTTCGCAACAATTATCAAAAAGAATCAGTGGGAAAAATGCTGCTGACATCCGGCAAATTCGATTTTAAAGGTGTCAATTCAACACTTCACGGTTTCCTAGGCCAACTATTAAATTTGTGCGTGTTTATTCATTTTTTGAGGGTAGGCCAAGTGTTTGGAGGCTCAAGTGTTTGGAAGCACATGTGTTTGGAGGCACAAGTGTTCGTTTTTGTAGCGTTTCAAGACACGAACAACATTTAAGAGACAATGTCTGAGTCGCGTTAAATTTAACAGGTTAGTATGTGCCCTAGGCCGAATAATTGAGCTATCAACTTGAAACTTCGTGTGTGAGTGTGTTAGGGGTCAAAGATTATTTTCGTACCACAAAACCTGTGAAGTGTCCCGGCGTTGGGGGGGGGGGGGGGGGAGCTCCCCGTTTTGTCTTACAACTTTGATTAGCTATAACTTTGCTTATTTCTCGAACTATGAGCAGATATGTATATTATTAGAAAGCTCTCATTATGTTCTACAACTTTATTGTTGACAACAAAGCGCAAAAAATTTTTTTTGAGTATGAAAATGTTGATGATAGAAAATTATATTTAGTTTTTCATAATTTTCAAATGAAAAAACCCCCAATCCGGTATAAAAATTTTACGAATTCCTGTAGAAAATGATTTTACCTATCGAATGATATATAGAAGATTAAAAACTGAGGGGACCATTGTTTCGAAAAATAGGCAAATATGTCAAAAAATGACACTTTTTGGCCAATAATACACATTCAAATGAGCTGTAAATAACTTAAAATTGAGCTTTTTGTTTCAAATTTGAACTTAAATGGTTGTTTTTATCATTTTCTTCCATTTCGAGCCATTTTTGTCAAAAAAATCGAAAAAAAAAATTTTTATTTTATTTTCGATGACTTTTTTTGGTCAATTTTTCGAAAAATTTTGTAAAAATTTTTTTTAACGTTTTTTGCTCAAAAATGTTTCTGTTCTTATAAAAAACGACCAATTATGATGTTTACGACATAAAATTGGCAAAAAACGCAAAAAAAAAGTTTACAAAATTTTTCGAAAAATTGACCAAAAAAAGTCATCGAAAATTTTCAAAAAAAAATTTTTTCTATTTTTTTGACAAAAATGGCTCGAAATGGAAGAAAATGATAAAAACAACCATTTCAGTTCAAATTTGAAACAAAAAGCTCAATTTTAAGGTATTTCCAGCTCATTTGAATGTGTATTATTGGCCAAAAAGTGTCATTTTTTGACATATTTGGCTATTTTTTGAAACAATGGTCCCCTCAGTTTTTAATCTTCTATATATCATTCGATAGGAAAAATCATTTTCTACAGGAATTCGTAAAATTTTTATACCGGATTGGGGGTTTTTTCATTAGAAAATTATGACAAACTAAATCTAATTTTCTATCATCAACATTTTCATACTCAAAAAAAAATTTTTGCGCTTTGTTGTCAACAATAAAGTTGTAGAGCTTAATGAGAGCTTTTTAATAATATACATATCTGCTCATAGTTCGGGAAACAAGCAAAGTTATAGCTAGTCAAAGTTGTAAGACAAAACGGGGAGCTCCCCCCGAACGCCGGGACACTTCACAGGTTTTGTGGCACGAAAATAATCTTTGACCCCTAACACACTCACACACGAAGTTTCAAGTTGATAGCACAATTATTCGGCCTAGGGCACGATGATTCAACCCGACTCGGACATCGTCTCTTAAGGCGCATGCGCCTTGAAATGTCTGCGTCGCTCAAAGTCACATGATAAGGGCAGTTGGTTGCCGGCCCTGATCGTTGTCTGCATGTCCAAAAATGTATATACCGGGCCCACCTGTGCCGGGCATTTATGGACCTAAACAAAAAATGCTGCAAAAAATTGCAAACAAAGCGCAAAAAAATCAATGCAGAAACGTGCAAAAAATTGTAAGAAATGACAATTAATTGCAATTTTTGCAGCCGATTTACGGGAAATCTACGGTAAGTGTTCAAAGGTTCGTACTCTTCGCTGCGGGACCCGGCACACATTTCACCGTGTGCGTCCATAAAAATGCGGAAATTACGGTCAAGGGCCGTTTAACTGAAATTAAAAAAAACTGTTGTGTCGTGCAACAAAGGCTAAATTATCACTGCTTTATTACAGGCACAAACTATATATTAAAACGAAGAATAAAAACAGGGCGAAAGGGAATGCGGGTAGACGATAATACAAATAGAAATACAACTTTCAGCGCGTAGATCAAATCATTTAAATTACAACATAGGGTTACGGTAGATACAAATAATTATAAGTCTGAATGACTTAACACCTCCCTGAATAAGCGTTGAACTTATTAGGTGTATGATTTCTTGTTCGGATCCATCTGGAGACGGTCGACGGGCTTGATCGTACGGCTTGATCGTCTTTGGACTTGCGCAGCTGGTGGTGGTTGAAGTGCCACTGATGAAGTTCCTGCGGGAACTTGTACTGCTGTCGGTGGTTGTGTCATTGGCAATGTTGCAGGCAATTGCGTTGGAATTTGAGAATTCTGAACAGTTGTTGGACTGCTCAGAGGTGCTGAAATTGTAGCAGGTCTAGTCACCGGGTTGGCAACTAACTTTGCTGGGAGATCGAAGATGTCGAGGAGTTGGGAAGCATGAGTTGGATGATCACGACGACGCAGCTGATTTGCATGACGGTTCCAGCGCTTTCCTTGACATTCAACGATGTAGGTGACCTTGCCATTTCGACGAATGATGGTACCAGGAAGCCACGTTGCTTTTGATCGATAATCTTTCACAAAAACAGCATCACCATTGTTGAACTCTCGATGTTTTGCTCCATGGTGACGATCAAACTGATACTTCATCTTCTGATCTTGGCTGTGATCTTCAGATGAATTGGTGGGTAGCATCAGATCCAAAACTGTTTTCATTTTTCGACCAATAAAGTTTTCAGCAGGGGACTTCTGGTTTGGTGAACTTTGACAAGGTGTTGAACGATAACTTTGCAGAAATGTTTGAAGTGCTTCTTGTGTTGTCTCCTCCCCTCTCATTTTGATCAAAGCACGTTTGAAAGTATCAACGAAGCGTTCGGCTTGGCCATTACTCTGTGGATGGAATGGTGGCGAACGGAGATGCTTGATACCTCTCGAGGTGCAGAATTGAGCAAATTGGGAAGACGTGAATTGAGTTCCATTATCCGAAACAAGAAGTGTCGGATTTCCGAATCTTGCGAAGATCGGAGTAAGCAATTCAATAGTAGCAGTTGACGAAATAGTTCTCGTTGGAAGAATTTCGGGCCATTTTGAATATGAATCGACAACGACGAGGAAATACATTCCGTTGATTGGACCGGCGTAGTCGATGTGAATCCGTTCAAATGGTTCAGATGTAGTAGGCCATGGTTCAAGACATGTTTTGACAGGATTCTTTGCTGCAGCTTGACAATTTTTGCAGTTCCTGACCAAAGATTCGATGTCTTTGTCAATTGACGGCCAATAAACATAACTTCTAGCAATTTTCTTCATCCGTTCAGTACCGGGATGAGCTTTGTGTAGTGTATTCAAAACTCTGCGACGGAGCGGCAACGGGATGACAATGCGATGACTAAACATCAGTGTGTCTTTGACGATGGAAAGACTTTCACGGCGGTTGTAGAAGTTCCCAATTGGTGAAGATTTATCTAATTTGGGCCAATTTCCAGATTTGACATGTTTCAGTACGGCTGATGTGGTGGTATCGGCCAGTGTGGAATTTCGAATTGCTGTTGCTGTGATTGGAAGATTTCCAATAATTCCAGAGTGTGAAGCATCGACTTCCGATTCAATTCTAGCAATAACACGATCTTCAATTTCCAGATTTTTCATATTTGTAGCAATGAGGCGTGACAGCGCATCAGCTTGTCCAAATGATGAAGTATTGACATATTCGATTTTGAAATCGTAATTGAGAAGAATGGTAGCCCAACGTTGGAGACGATTCGCGCTATAGACGGGTATTCCTTTCTTTGAACCAAAAATCGAAACGAGTGGTTTGTGATCAGTTCGAAGAAGGAATTTTCGACCGTGTATGTAGCGATGAAACTTCTCAACAGCGAAAATTAATCCGAGGCCTTCTTTCTCAATTTGACTGTATCCTTTTTGAGCATCGTTGAGGGAGCGACTTGCATGGAAGATCGCTTTTTCAGATCCATCTGGGAATCGGTGGGTGATAACGGCTCCGATACCGTAGTTTGATGCGTCGGCGGCAACAACGATAGGAAGTGATGGATCGAAATGGGTAAGAAGCAAATCAGACTGAAGGATTGATTTGATCTTTTCGAATGCCGTTTGACAAGTTTTGGACCAAACGAATTTTGTATCCTTTTTCGTCAATGCATCCAGAGGTGCTCGGAAATTGTGAAGGTCTTTGACGAATGTACCGTAGAATTGTACCATTCCGAGAAATGAGCGAAGTCTCGAAATATCGGTTGGTGCTGGCATTTGGCTGATGGCAGCGACTTTCATTGGATCGGGACGACGTCCGAGTTCATTGATGATGAATCCAAGAAATTTTATTTCGGTCATAAGAAAGGCGCATTTTTCGGGCTTTATGCGAAAACCATAATCATTGATACGTTGAAAAACTTCTTTGAGCCGTTGGTTGTGCTCTTCGATGGTTGATCCACTGATAATAATATCATCCATATATGCAGCAACACCGGGAAGACCACTAATCATTGTATCGACAATTTGTTGAAAAATTGCGGGTGCTGTCTTGACTCCGAAAGGAAGACGATTATAGAAATATAATCCTTGATGGGTGTTGATGGTGAGCATTTTCTTGAACTGCTCTTCAACTTCAATTTGCAAATATGCTTCAGCCAAGTCCATTTGAGTGAAGTATTTTCCACCATTCAGGGTTGTGAATATATCTTCAGCAGTTGGGAGCGGATGTTGGTGCGATTCTAATGAATCGTTAAGTCCAGTTGAATAATCTGCACACATCCGAATTGAACCATTCTTCTTTTCGACGACAACAATAGGAGTTGCAAAATCAGAATAATCGGTTGGTGTGATGACACCTTGTTTAACCAAACGATTCAATTCTTCGGTTACTCGTGGCAAAACTGCAAATGGGACTGGTCTGGCCTTGCAAAATGTTGGTTTAGCTGATGGTTTAAGCTGTAGAGAAGCTTTGGCTTTGGTGCAGCGACCAAGTCCATCAGCGGAGACGTTTGGGAAGGACGTCTGAAGATGATTTTGAATAATCATGCGTTGTTTCTCGAGATATGGCTTGCTTGATGTTATGGCATTGATGGAACTATTTGTCAGTAGATTATACAAATTTGGATCTTGCTTGATCCAATCCATACCAAGCAATGTTGTAGTGTTTGTAACGTAACAATTTCCAGATCCATTATGTCCATTCAGAACGAAATTGCACGTGAATACTCCTTTGACGGGAATTTCTGTATTGTTGACTGAATACAGATTGTTGTTCGGTTTCGACAATACTGGGCGATTGAGAGCGATCCAATCTTTGACATTGAGGACGGTGGTTTCAGCACCAGTATCAAGTTGCATTCGAACCGTTTTTCCGTTGATCTTGATGTTTTTGTAGATCCGGTTACCAGTTCTGACTGAAGATTGAGCAATAAATATGGCATTGTTTGACTTTCTTTGACTCGAACTCTGACGACAGACTTTGGCCAAATGCCCAGATTTATTGCAATTGCGGCAGACTGTGCTTTCGGAGAGCTTGCAGTCTCGGCGCCAATGCATACCACCACATTTTGGACATGGAGAAGGTGGTGCTGAGGTTTGTGAGGATTTCGGGGGTGTTTGCAGATGATGATTCTTCGCGGGATAACTTGACGGTTTACGATGATTGTGTCGACTTTTGACGGCATGAATATCGACAGTTCCGCCGATGAAGTTTGCATCATTACGAAGTGCCATGACTTCATCCAGCATCTGAGTAAGCTCGGTCAATTTGATATCAGGTTTTGCTTCGAGTTCCTTGAGAGCTCGGACTCGAATTTCAAAGTGTTCAGCGGATTGAAGACCGATAATCCATAGAAGGCATTCTGCTTGATCGCTTGTCATTTCGTTCCATTTGGCTGCGTTGAAACGACGCTTGACAAGACCGGTGTAGTCTTTGCGATCACCTCCATCAAACTTGACACTGAAGAGCTCATATCGAAGTCTTGCGAGTGACTTCGTCTCGCTGAAAAGATCTTTCAGCTTTTTGATCGTATCGTCAAATTTAACATCTGCTGGTTTTTCTGGTAAGATGTGGCTGCGATACTGCTCTGCTTCACGATCTTCCAGTTTCGACAAAACTATGCGGGTTCTGGTGGCATCATCCAAACTTTTTCCATCGATTTTCAGAATGTCTTCAAAGCGACAAAACCAACGATCAAAAGTTTCACCTTCGTCGGGTGCATAATGGAATGACGGGATGCGATTGCTCAACGAGTTGATCACGGCAGTGGAGCCGGTCTCTTTGGCTTCTAGAGCCGATTTCATTGCTGCAATGAACTGCTCCTGTTGGACCTTGAAGAAGTCCTGTTGTTGCTTGATCTGTTGAGCCAGAAAGGTTTGCATTGTGGAGTCCATCTTCCAATGACGAGTGACGAGTTAATTTGACCGTTCTCCCCGCAAAACCAAAAATCTGGCAGCGAGAAACTAACAGTGCAAAAAAACGTTGGAGAGAGAAGTTAATTTGACCGTTCTCCTCGCAAATCCAAAAATCTGGCAGCGAGAAATTAACAGTGCAAAAAAACTTTGGAGAGAGAAGTTAATTTGACCGTTCTCCCAGCAAAACCACGTTGAACGGGCAGCACGAGATGAACAGTGCAAAAAAACTTTGAAGAATGTTTACTTGCCGTTCCAGTCAGGTGTTTTTAAAAACACAATGTTCCAGCTTGACAAAATCAAACGGAAGCAGACAAAAACGAAACAAGAAACAAAAAGTAGAGAAAAGGAAGAAAAAGAACCAAAAATTTTGTCGAAAAACCACGGTTTTTGTTCGAAAAAAACAATCCTGATCGCCAATTTGTTGTGTCGTGCAACAAAGGCTAAATTATCACTGCTTTATTACAGGCACAAACTATATATTAAAACGAAGAATAAAAACAGGGCGAAAGGGAATGCGGGTAGACGATAATACAAATAGAAATACAACTTTCAGCGCGTAGATCAAATCATTTAAATTACAACATAGGGTTACGGTAGATACAAATAATTATAAGTCTGAATGACTTAACAAAAACAAACATTCATCAGCTTGTTTTTCATGCTAAATTATAACCTTGTTTCATTTTAAATGCAAAAAATGAATAAATTTAATAGTTGGCCTAGGAAACCACACTTTCGCGGACTAGAATCACAAGTTCTGCCGCGGTCTCCCTTTTTTTTAGGTGGCTCGTTTTTTCTGTTTTTTTTCTTCTACGAATTAAAAAAAAATTTTAAACCCATTTATAACATGAGTATGATTTTTGTTTTTGCGTTTTAACTTCATTTATAATCTGCGTAAAGCCCTCATTTAAACCAAGTTGGAAGTACATAATTTTCAGTGACTTTCTTCACGATTTCAAATCTATTCGAAAGTCGTCAATTGCATATCCATAAAAACAAGTTTAGAATAACTAAAAAATCAGTTCGATATTGTGTCCGAACAATCAAACTCGTATTCTGCACAATGTGGCCCGTACCAGTGTTTCTCAAATTGCCGGATCAGACACTTGGAAGAGAGCAAATATTGCACGTTATCCCATGTCCAGTTCCTGAGTTTTTCACTGAAAAAGTGTTCGTCTTTGCAGATGACCCATCATATAAATTCTACATTGCTTTGATAGTTGGTTTTCTTTTATTGTTGATAACAATTGAAATTATTTTCTACGTTTCGATTTGTTTGTATTATTTAGTTTATAATGTCGATTCTAACTCGTCACCTGCTACACGAACAATGCAAAGAAAATTACTTTATGTAACTATTGTACAAGTTATCATACCTATGTCTATTCTATTTCCACCTATATCTGTAGATATCATAACAATATCTATGGGATATCATAATCAAGGTAAAATTCTATAATAATTTTATACTCACTGCGAAACATTCCAGCTTTGAACAACTCTGTCGTAGTCCTTTTCTCATTACATGGATTCTGTTCAACGTTTGCACTTATTGGCCTCCACAATCCTTACAAAAATTATTGTTTCCAATTGTTTTCATTTCCAAAAGCTCCTACCCAACGTCGAATATTTTCACTATCAACAAGTGGAATAAAAAAAACGTTAAACTTTAAACAAGTGGAATAGGGATTGGTATGACATTTCCTTGTACCGGGAATTTTCCCGGTTTTCCAGGGGCCTAACTCAGTCATTTCTGTTCGTGTAAAGTTTTCCCCGATAACTTTGTGTAAATAAGAAAATCGATAAAATCAGAAAAGAAATCAGAATACTAAATTTTCGAATTTCCTTGGCTTTTCAGACCGGGAAACTTATTTATTGTCAATATGCATTTATTTAACCAAATTTAACCAAATAAATGCAATACAAAAATGTTTCTTCTTCTTGTTCTTATAATTTCTTCATCTCCAACTCCAACTATTTTATCCAATCCTCTGCAAATTTGGAAATGTTCCAATAAAACTCTTAAAAGTCCTCAGTACCCATCAGTTCATGCATGAGGATGGTTCAGTTGGTCAACAATCAGTGCCGCAACAAATGGATCAACCGGTGATGGCACCGAACAAACCGAACAAACGCTCGAAGATACCAGTCGGCCGAGGTTCAAGGATTCGCAGACCCGTCGTCAGATTCCAAGCTGGGGTCAAGTCCGTGGCTTTAGAGAGGGAGATGTCACATGTATTAGAAGTATTGCATATGTGGAACTAAATTTTGAAATAATTTATTTTTTTCGGCCTTCTTTCAGACCTCGAATTCCAGAAAGAAACCTGAAAATGTATTTTTTTTTTAAATAATTTTTTTTCAAATTTGACATTTTCTTCAAAATTGTAAAACTCTACAAACACCTGTCCAGGACTAGCATTCCGCTACGCACAGAAAATTTGGGAAACTAGGCCATTTTTCGCGCGTGAGTTCAAAATCTGAAAATTGATTATTTTTTTATTTTGTTGCAAAAATTAAAAAAAAAAGATATCCTGATGCATTTAAATTAGTAAATTTCAATTTAAAGGGGGGCTGAGGGGACGAAATAAATAGTTTAGAAATGATGAAAGTATGATTGTTGATAAATAAATGAAAAAAAAATCCAAAAAAAACCTCGAAAATTCCGGAAAAAAACTCATACCCCCCTCTCTTCGCCCTAATGGCCGAAGAAACGCTTTTTGTTTTCTAGGCCATTTGTTTTTTTCTCGGCCGCCTATTTTTTTTATCTTGTTTTTCTCTTCTTTCAAATTTTTTTTTCAGAGAAAATTATCCATAAAAGAGTATTAAAACAAATAAACGTTCAAAAGAAATGTATAAAAGAGTATTAAAAAAATATTTTTCAAAAAATAAAATTAGGCGGCCGAGAAAAAAGAGACGGCCTAGAAAATCAAGAAGCGTTTCTTCGGCCATTAGGGCGAAGAGAGGGGGGTATGAGTTTTTTTTCGGAACTTTTTTTTTCGCCATTTTCGAGGTTTTTTTTGGATTTTTTTTTTTCATTTATTTATCAACAATCATACTTTCATCGATTTTAAACCATTTATTTCGTCCCCTCAGCCCCCCTTTAAACGAAAAAAAAATCACTACGACAATTAAAAATTGAACACAGAAAAACGGTCGTTTTTAGGGCGTGGCATTTTTGCAATCGTGCGGCATGCATTTTTATTCATTTTTTTGCATTTAGAATGAAAAACCGATATACGATTACAATTTACAATTTAAAAGGAAAAAAAAAAGAATAAAAATGCACAACTCTAATAGGTGGCCTAGGCACCCAAACTATCGCGGACTACAAGGGGAATTATCGGCGGCTTGTAATCAGCACGCATGCCTCCCAATTCGGCACGCCAGCCGATTACACGTCGAAAAGACTACGAAACGGCACCGGTGCCGCTAAAACGGCTCGTAAACCGCTCGCGTGCCTCCCAACGGCACGTCGAAGAACGCGTGCCGTTTTACCGCGGCACGCCAGCGGTTTACAAGCCGTAATTCCCATGACTATGAGTAGAAACAAAACCCTTCCGCTGTTGAAACTTTTTTGCAGGAAGCTTGTTTTTCGGTTTCTTTTCGTCCGTGAATTGAAAAAATAAATTTTAAACCCATTTATAACATGAGTATGTCATTTTTCGGCGATTTAACGTCATTTATATTCTCCGTACAGCCCCAATTGTCGTTTCTGTTTTTCTGCAAAAGTCGTTTCAATTTTTCTGTTTCCTCTTTACTTTCTTGGCGGATATTGTATCTTGAAAAAAACACCAAGAAAAAAACACCTAGCCAATTCTTTCAGGTGCTTAGATTCAAAATTCAGAAAAAGAACAGATCAAAATAACAATAAAACATCTGCCTTTGAAAAAATCAATGTTTTGTATTCAAGAAAACTTATTTCTTTTATAAAAATGTCTTCTTCCTTTTCTCTTCGTCAATATTATGAACAAAACTATTCTAAGTGTGTCCAGGAAACATCGATTTTCTATACCTCTGAAATTTACTATTACCTGCACATCTTTTCAATTTTTCTTCTTCCTTTCTACTTTCTTGGTGGATATTGTATCCTGAAAAAAACACCAAAACAAATGGAAAATATGAAATGGCCGCTTTTCTATCTACATTTCAGGTATATATTATTATTTGAAAAACATTTCTGAACTCCAAACAATTTTCAGCTCTTGCTTTCTTGATATTGGAGTGTGTATTCTTTTCACACCATTCTTTCTGTTTCCTTCGATTGCTGGAATTTCGTTTGGTCTTCTAAATTATTTGGGAGTTCCAATAGAGGCTCAAACATATTTTGGACTTTTATTAGCTCCACGTAAGCTTTTAAAGATAGGGTGTCATGGAGGGGGGGGGGGGGGGGGGGATTGAACCGAGTACTTTTGCAAGGGGGGGGGGAGGTTAAAGGAGGGCTTTACGCTGATTATAAATGAAGTTAAAACGCAAAAAAAATCATTCTCATGTTATAAATGGGTTTAAAAAATTTGCCAGTTTTTCCCGTCGTACACTTATGTACGTACACTGGCGGGAAACACAAATATTAGAGTTTTTCACTTTTTTTTTCCAAATTTTTAGGAAAAGTAATTTTTTTTTTCGGTTGAACCTGATGGCCCGTCAAATGGGCCGTCAAAGTTGAGAATTTTCCAAAAAATAAAATGCAACTTTGGAAGTACATAACTTTCAGTGACTTTCTTCACGATTTCAAATGTATTCGAAAGTCGTCAGTTGCATATTAATAAAAATAAGTTTCGAATAACCAGTTCAGTTCGCTATTGTCTCCGAACAGTCAAACTCTTAATCTCCGCAATGTGGTCATTACCACTGATACTCAACTTGCCGGATCAGACACTTGGAAGAGAGCACTTATTGCAACTTATTCCATGTCCAGCATTTGAGTTTTTCACTGAAAATGTATTCGTCCTAGTTGATGACAAATTTTATAAAAACTACAGTATTTTGGTAGTGGGCAACTTTATATTATTTATAACAATTGAAATTCTTTTTTACGTTTCGATTTGTTTATATTATTTAGTTTATAATGCCGATTCTAACTTGTCACATGATACACGAACAATGCAAAGAAAATTACTTTTTGGAACTATTATACAAGTTATCATACCTATGGCTATTCTATTTCCTCCCGTAATAATATTAGCAATAGCAACATGCATAGAATATTATAATCAAGGTAAAATTCTATAATCATTTTATAATCACTGCGAAACATTCCAGCTTTGAACAACTCTGTCGTAGTCCTTTTCTCATTACACGGATTCTGTTCAACGTTTGCACTTATCGGCCTCCATTATCCTTACAGATATTATTGTTTCCAATTGTTTTCATTATTAAAGACGGCAACTATGAAACGTCGAATATATTCACTATCAGCAAGTGTCCAAGGGATGGGAAACTGAAAATTTCTAAAACCGGGAAATTTACCGGTTTTCTAGTGGCCAAGCTGAGACATTAAATTTCTTGGATAACTTTCTGGAAATAAGAAAATCGATAAAAACTAGGCTACTATTCGCGCAGGAGCTCAAAATTTTAAAAATATATATTTTTTTAAATTTGTTACAAAAATGAAATCCTGATGCATTTAAATTAGTAAATTTCAATTTAAAATGGAATGAAATACTAATTAAAATTGATTTAGCTCTAGCTGGTAACATTTAAAGCATTTATTGTCAATTCTGAAATTTTCTAGAATTTTCAGGAAGCTTCTAGAGGCTTCTGGAGTTTTTCGAAAGCTTCTGGAAGTTCTGGAAGCTTCTAGAATTTTTTTGAAGCTTCTAGAATTCTTTTGAAATTTTTTGGAAGTTTCTGGAATTTTTAAAAAAATTTCTGGAATGTTCTAGACCATTTTGGAATTTTTTTGAATCTTCTAGACTTTTCTGGAATGTTCTAGATTGCGGACACACGCACGCCCAACGTTTTATTATAAGTATGTTGATGATTACTGAACGAAAAATGAGAGAAATAGTGTGTAAAATGAAGAGGCACATAGAAAAACGCTAACGTTAATTAGGTTACGGTAACTACCGTAATACTACCGTAATCCGCACCAAATTTTCACAGTGACCTTACATTATTCCAAAGATGTCACCATGAAAGTTTGGTCTCGATCCGACCATTCTAAAAAAAATGTGAAAAAAATTGGTGTACTGTAGCTACAGTAATCCTACAGTAATCCGAGATCGAAACAGTATTTTTGTGAAGCGCTCCGAGAGGCATGACGATACCCCAAGTATGGGACAGATCGGTCGAGGGGTCAAAAAGTTATTCATGAGAAATGCATTCTAGCATGTGAAAACACGCACGGCCTTAGCGCTTGATTATATAGTATGATATGTATTGTCGCATTGTAGCATTTATTGTCAATATGTGTCAATTGTCAATTTACCCAAATAAATACAAAAATCTTCTTTTTTTTTGTTAAATTTTCTTCTGAATCCAGTAAATTATCGATTAGAAATCCAGCGCAAATTAGGTGCTGGTTTTGATTGTTAGTTTTTCTCGACTTTGTCAAAAATTGTTTTCAAAACTAATTTTCAGATTTAGAGCAGGGTGGTGGGGTTGTTTCAGTTTTAAAATCCAATTCCACCTGTAGGAGAAGCAACACCAATAGGTTGAGCTCGTTCATTTCCAGTCGAAGTGTACCCCTGCCTTTCTAACATTGGGCGGAACATTTTGCAGTTTTCAGCAACAATGTGTATTTCTTAGAAAAAACGAAGCTGCGGTTAATTACTGAGAAAGAGGAAAAACATCTGCTTTTCAAAAATTCAGTCTATTACATTCATTTTTTTTTACTTACTGAAAGCGCTAAATATGTTTACAGAAACATTTTTGAGCAAAAAGCGCAAAAAAAATTTTTACAAAATTTTTCAAAAAATTGGCCAAAAAAAGTCATCGAAAATTTTCAAAAATTTTTTTTATTATTTTTCTAACAAAAATGTCTCGAAATGGAAGAAAATGATGAAAACGACCATTTAAGTTGAAATTTGAAACAAAAAGCTCAATTTTAAGGTATTTACAGCTCATTTGAATGTGCATTTTTGGCCAAAAAGTGTCATTTTTTGACATACATATTTGGCTATTTTTTGAAACAATGGTCCCCTCAGTTTTTGATATTCTATATATCATTCGATAGGAACAATTATTTTTTATGGGAATTCGTAAAATTTTCATACCGGATAGGGGGGTTTTTCATTTGAAAATTATGAAAAACTAAATCCAATGTTCTATCTGCTCATAGTTCGGAAAATGAGCAAAGTTATAGCCCGTCAAAGATGTTAGACAAAACGGGGAGCTCCCGACTCCCACATAGTTAAGCGGCCGCAGTGCAATGCACACAATTTGACGAGCAAAACTGTGTATTAATAGAGATTTTCGAAACTAATTTTTAATGAATAAGGTAAAGAAATAGTAAAAATCTTGAGACCAATTCGCCAATACGCAAAATATCATTTAACAACATTTTCACTCTTTTTTAAATAAATCATGCTTTGAAGATTTTTCATCTCACCTCCCTGCACCCTCTTTTCTGTGCATTTATTAAATTTTTTCGTGTTCTACAACGCATTTTCTTAAAAATACATTTTCCTATTGAAAAAAAACAATATCCACTTGTAGAAATGCTGCGGTCGCGGCTTTGAGCCGGATTGGCCGCCGTTTCCCCAGGCCTGTTTTGAATCTTAAAGTCCAAAAAATGTTTTTCATCATTTTTTTTTGTGAAAAATCCGCTTTTGCTGATCCACAAAAGTACACAAAAGAGCAGAAAAACATCTGCTTTTCAAAAATTCAGTGTTTTACATTCAAGAAACCAACGTCTGCTGTAGAAATGTCTTCTTCCTCTCCCCTTCGTCAATATTATGAACAAAACTATTCGAAATGCCAACAAGAAACTTCGATTTTCTATACCTCAAAAATTTTCGATTACCTCCACGTCTTTTCAATTTTTCTGCTTCCTTTCTACATTCTTGGTGGATATTGTATCCTGAAAAAAACACCAAAACAAATGGAAAATATGAAATGGCCGCTTTTCTACCTACATACAAGGTATTTTTAAATTTTGAAAAATTCATAAACTCCAAACAATTTAAGCTCTTGCTTTCTTGATATTGGAATATGTATTCTTTTCACACCATTCTTTCTGTTTCCTTCGATTGCTGGAATTTCGTTTGGTCTTCTAAATAATATTCGAATTCCAATGGAGGCTCAAACATATTTAGCGCTTTCATCAGCCCCGCGTAAGCTTTTAAGAGTCAATGTCTCAGAAAGTCGAACATACTGTCGCACACTTGCACCAACGTGAAGCTAGGTTGATATTTTGCATGGAGGGTATAAAGGTCCCTCTTAGAAAAAATACATTCTTTATTTGGCCACACCCCCTTTGACCTAGTGAAAAAATCCCAGGTGGTCCGAAAATCGAAATTTTTAGTTTTAAAGATAAAGTGAAAATCTCTTCGGAATTCGATTACCGGCACATTTTTGAGTATTTCTCATGTTGAAACCTAATTTCCAAATCGTGGGCATCATGCCGAAACTTTGACTTTTCTCAAAAAGTGGACCAAATTTTCCAGTTTTTCTCATTTTTCGATATGATGAAGTACTTGGCCCCGAATGGAAATATGGAAATTTTTAATCCTTATGATGTTTATCATCAAATTCCATGATGATGCCACGATCTGGGCATGATGCCCACGATCTGGAAATTAGGTTTCAACATGAGAAATACTCAAAAATGTGCCGGTAATCGATTACCGAAGAGATTTTGACTTTATCTTTAAAACTAAAAATTTCGATTTTGGAACCACCCGGATTTTAGGTCAAAGGGGGCGTGGCCAAATAAAAAGTGTATTTTTTTCTAAGAGGGACCTAGGTACCATCCATGCAAAATATCAACATCCTAGCTTCACGTCAGTGCAACTGTGCCATAGCCAATAAGCCTGATGTCGAGAATCTCAGACATCGACAATTAAAGGGATTCTTCACTGTTTTTGGGTTTCTATTCCATTTTCATTTTCTTCTTGATATTTGAAAACCTATATAAAAAATATTTTTGCGAAACTTCCTTTTCTAGTACTCAAACACACCCATTTCCCAAATAAGGCGGCGAATGGCCTAACAATTGCAAACACTCTCACATTAACATGCTCTCTCGCTCGCTCGCGGCCGTTTTTTTGATTTTATAGGTTTTTAAATACTGTGAAGTAGATGAAAATGGAATTGAAACCCAAATTCAGTAAATAGTCCCTTTAAAGACATTGGGGGGGGGGGGGGGGGGGTAGGGTTGAACCGAGTTGTGGGCAGTTGAGATTTTTACAAAAAAATGCAATTTCGGAGATCGAAAATTTTTCAGTGACTTTCTTCACGATTTCAAATCTATTCGAAAGTCGTCAGTTGCATATTAATAACAATAAGTTTCGAATAACTAATAAATCAGTTCGCTATTGTGTCCGCATATTCAAATTCTTATTCTCCACAACATGGTTCTTACCAATGTTGCTCAACTTGCCGGATCAGACACTTGGAAAAGAGCACGTATTGCAACTTATCCCATGTCCAGCATTTGAATTTTTCATTGAAAATGTATTCGTCCTATCTGATGGTCCGGTTTATAAATTCTATGTTGTTTTGGTAGTGGGAAGCTTTCTATTATTTATAACAACTGAAATTCTTTTCTACGTTTCGATTTGTTTGTATTATTTAGTTTATAATGCCGATTGTACCTTGTCACATGCTACACGAACAATGCAAAGAAAATTACTTTTTGGAACTATTGTACAAGTTATAATACCTTTGGCTATTCTATTTCCTCCGTTATCTCTATTGGTCATAACATTATATATCGAATATCATAATCAAGGTAAAATTCGATAACAATTTCATATTCTCTAAGATACATTCCAGCTTTGAACAACTTCTTCACAGTAATTTTCTCAATACATGGATTCTGTTCAACGCTTGCACTTATTGGCCTCCACAATCCTTACAGAAATTATTTTTTCCAATTATTTTCATTTTTAAAGGCTCCTGTCCAACGTCGAATATTTTCACGAACAGCAAGTGGACTCATTTGGACACACGGATAACATTTTAATTTCGATTTGATATGAAACAGTTTTAGGAGCAACTGACAACCGAAAGCAAGATATTGTGGGGCTGACGACTTTGGCTAAATATTCAATCCAAAACACAAATGAAGAATTGGTATTTTTGCAATCGTGCGGCACGGTTTCATAAAACGCGCGTTATTCTGCTATTCAGGGACCCAATTTTATAATTCTGAGTGAAAAAGTTAGATTAGGCCATATTTCACTTTTCGGTTCGCGTAAAGTTTTCAGATAACCTTCTGATAATAAAAAAAAATCGATAAAATCAGAATAGAACCAGTATGTAGAACTAACGTTTCGAATTTCCTTGATTTTCCCCGCTTGTCAGACTCGGAAACTTCTATTGCCAATGTACCAAACTTTCAAGGTTCCTAACAGTTTGTGGATTATTCATGAGAGCGCAAATTAGTTGTTGAATTAAGAAATCCCAACTTTGATGGATCATAACTATATTCGTTGAAAAGCCGACATACAAACGTTAGAAACCACTGGTTTGAATTAAGAAATAATCTCTTTTTTCTAAATTTTGTTAGAACTCCAGCTGGTAACATTTATATCATTTATTGCCAATATGCATATTTACCCAAATAAATACAAATAAAAAGAGTTTTAAAGAACGTTACTAATTTTGATTATTATTTTTTCTCGATTTTAAGTTTTTTTAAAACGAATTTTCAGACTTTGAGAGCTATTTTTTCAGTTGTTACAAATAATTGTTTTTTGATAAAGATTGGGGTTTATCATTTTTTTGTGGATTTCAGAATCATGTTACTATAGTCAACAATAAAGAATAATTTTTAAAAAAAACATCTGCCGTTCAAAAATGCAGGGTTTTGTATTCAAGAAACCAATTTCTTTTATAAAAATGGCTTCAACATTTTCCATTCGTCAATATTATGAACAAAACTATTCGAAATGTGTCCAGGAAACTTCGATTTTCTATACTTCAAAAATTTACGATTACCTCCACATTTTTTCAATTTGTCTTCTTCCTTTCTACATTCTTGGTGGATATTGTATCCTGAAAAAACACCAAAACAAATGGAAAATATGAAATGGCCGCTTTTCTACCTACTTACAAGGTCTCAGACAAACGAGGAATCCATTCAGAGTCAATTCCAGCGAAGGAATGAAAAAGGAATGAGCTAGAGTTGCCCCCTGAACGTGAGAAATTGCGCCGATACCGCCATACCTTCCGAATTCGTTCGGAATACGTTCTGCTATCTTTTCTGTTTCGTTCCAAAATTTTGGAACGGATTCGAGGGGATGTACGAGAAAAACATCAATGAATGTAATTGATGAATCAAAATTTGGCGTATAGCGATTAAATTAGGAAAAATAGGCGTTTTTTCCAATGTTGTATTGCTTCTCAAGAGATTAACGCTTAACCGAGTTGTTGAGATTTTTTCAAAAAATTCAGTTTCGGAGGTCGATAATTTTTCAGTGACTTTCTTTACGATTTCAAATGTATTCGAAAGTCGTCAGTTGCATATTAATAACAATAAGTTTCGAATAACTAACAAATCAGTTCGATATGGACTCCGAGTCCAAACACTCAAACTCCTTACTACCTAATTTCCACTGGATTTCTAATCGATTTCATTATTAGTTTTTCTCGATTTTAAGTTTTTTAAAACAAACTTTTAGACTTTGAGAGTTATTTTTTCAGTTGTTAGAAATAAATGTTCCTTGACTGGTGTTTACTATTTTTTCGATTCAGAATCACGTTCCTATAGTTAATAATAAAGAATAATTTAAAAAAAACATCTGCTTTTGAAAAACTCAATGTTTTGTATTCAAGAACCCAATTTCTTTTATAAAAATGGCTTCAACATTTTCCTTCAAACAATATTATGAACAAAACTATTCGAAATGTGTCCAGAAAACTTCGATTTTCTATACCTCTAAAATTTTCGATTACCTCCACATTTTTTCAACTTCTCTGTTTCCTCTTTACTTTCTTGGTGGATATTGTATACTGAAAAAAACACCAAGACAAATGGAAAATATGAAATGGCCGCTTTTCTACCTACATACAAGGTATTTTACTTCGTTGGTAAAAAATTTGTATTCCAATAACTTTTAGCTCATGTTTTCTTGATATTGGAGTATCACTTCTCTTCACACCATTATTCTTTTTTCCTTCTCTTTCCGGAATTTCGTTTGGCTTTCTAAATCATTTAGGAGTCCCAATAGAAGCTCAAACATATTTAGGACTTTCATCATTTCCTTGTAAGTTTTTGAATATCAGTATCAGGGGGGTTGAACAGTGTGATGTTCCGTTAAAGTTGAGACTTTTGCAAAAAAAATATCCAACTATGAAAGTACATCATTTTCAGTGACTTCCTTCACGATTTCAAATCTATTCGAGAGTCGTCAGTTGCATATCCATAAAAATAAGTTTAAAATAACTAACAAATCAGTTCGATATTGTGTCCGAACAATCAAACTCTTATTCTGCACAATGTGGACATTGCCAATATTTTTCAACTTGCCGGATCAGACACTTGGAAAAGAGCGCGTTTTGCAACTTATACCATGTCCAGCATTTGAGTTTTTCACGGAAAATGTTTTCGTCGTAGCTGATAGCTGGTTTTATAGATTCTACGTCGTTTATGTAGTGGTCTTCTTTCTATTCTTTATATTAACTGAAATTATTTTCTACGTTTCGATTTGTTTGTATTATTTAGTTTACAATGCGGATTCTAACTTGTCACATGCTACACGAACAATGCAAAGAAAATTACTTTATGGTACTATTATACAAGTTATCATACCTACGGCTATTCTAATTCTTCCGTTATTAATATTAGCAATAACAGTATATATCGGATATCATAATCAAGGTAAAATTCGATAATAATTTCATACTCTCCGAAAAACATTACAGCCTTGAACAACTCTATCGTAGTCATTTTCTCTGTTCATGGACTCTGTTCAACTTTTTCCCTTATTGGTCTTCACGATCCTTACAGAAAGTATTGTTTCCGGTTTTTTTCATTTTTAAAGGCTCCTGTCCAACGTCGAATATTTTCACGATCAGTTAGTGGACTCTATTGGACACAATGACAAATAATTTTATTTTCAACTATGCAAACTTGATCTCTTTTTTCTCAATTTTGTGGGAACTCTTGCTGGTAACATTTATATCATTCATTGCCATATATTAATGAAATAAAATACCGTTGGAGCCCGAACCAGGAATATTGAAATCGAGATGATTATCGATGGTATTACGATAAAAACCAAAACTATTTCTTAAAAAAAGTTGAATTTTACTTGAGCGGGGTTTTTTTTTTTCAAATTTCAGCAACAATTGTTCTCTGATAAATACAATAAAACATTTTTCTTGTTCTTTTAATTTCTTCATTTCCAACTCCAGCTATTTTGTTGCAGTTTTCAGAAATAATATTATTTCATTGAACAAAAAACTAAGCTGGAGTTAATTACTGAGAAATAAGAAGAAAAACATCTGTTTTTAAAAAATTCCGTGTTTTACATTCAAGTAACCAACTTCTGCTGTAGAAATGTCTTCATCATTTTCCCTTCGTCAATATTACGAACAAAATTATTCGAAATGTGTCCAGGAAACTTCGATTTTCTATACATCAAAAATTTTCGGTTATCTACATATCTTTTCAATTTTTCTGTTTCCTCTTTACTTTTTTGGTGGATATTGTATCCTGAAAAAAACACCAAAACAAATGGAAAATATGAAATGGCCGCTTTTCTATCTTCATTTAAGGTATTTATTATTTTATTGAAATTTCTGAACTCCAAACAATTTTCAGCTCTTGTTTACTTGATGTCGGAGTAAGTAATCTCTTCACGCCATTATTTCTACTTCCTGCTCTTGCTGGAATCCCGTTTGGTCTTCTAAGCCATTTAGGAATTCCAATAGACGCTCAAACATATCTCGGACTTTCCATAATTCCAAGTAGGCTTTTAAAGATACATCTTCAGCAATGAAAAAAATGTCTTTCTATGTTTTGACGAGTAAGATAACTTTTTGCAACGAGACGATTTGGCAAATTTTGAGATATTGTACGAATTAAAACGACACTATGGAATCATTAATTAGGGGCAAAATATACAAATAGCTAGAAAATTTTAAAAAGTTATATTGTCAACTTAAAAATTTTGGATCATCCATTTTCTACTGAAAGACCGTAGCGCAACCGCTCGCAGGTAAAAATAGCACGACTGTGTGAGAGACTTAGATTTTCTGGGTAGGTCAAAACCAACTTGCATGATCAAGTATATTTGAGTTGACAATAATCTCAGGGAAAGCAATGTACCGGAACATTCCCATTTTGTCCGTGGACAAGTCCCGGACCGTCCCGGACATTTACAGTTTTGCTCAAACATGTCCGATTTTCAAAAACTTTACTGCAAATGAAAGTGAGAGCATTACTGACCTCCTTAGTAAAATTTGGAGGCTCTAGCTGAAATCTTTGATACTGAAATATGCATTTCATTTTCATTATTTTATTTCTCGATCAAATAAAGCCGCCAACAAACAAATGTGTAACATTACTCGAAAATTAGGTGGAGCTTCAAAATTTCACCAAAGAGTTCAGTAACGCTCTAGCTTCATTTCCAGTGAATTTTTTGAAAATCGGACATGTTAGAGCAAAACTGTAAATGTCCGGGACGGTCCGGGATTTGTCCACGGACAAAATGGGAATGTTCCTGTGCATTGCTTTCCCTGAGATATAAGTTTTGATCTTGAGTATTAACTGACTGGAATTGTTATACAGGATAAAATAACAATATTTTCCGAAAGTTTTATACCGTTCTTGTTGTTAAACATTTTCAATTCGATATAATAAATTTCAGTGACTTTCTTTGCGATTTCAAATCTATTCGAAAGTCGTCAGTTGCATATCAATAAAAACAAGTTTCGAATAACTGAAAAATCAGTTCGCTATAGTTTCCGAATATTCAAATTCCTATTCTGCACAATGTGGTCATTGCCACTGTTTTTCAACTTGCCGGATCAGACACTTGGAAGAAAGCACGTATTGCAACTTATCCCTTGTCCAATTGCTGAGTTTTTCACTAAAAATGTATTCGTCCTAGCTGATGACCGGTTTTATAAAAACTACATTCTTTTATTCGTTGCCTGGTTTATATTATTTATAATAACTGAAATTCTTTTTTATGTTTCGATTTGTTTATATTATTTAGTTTATAATGTCGATTCTAACATGTCACATGCTACACGAACAATGCAAAGAAAATTACTTTATGGGACTATTGTACAAGTTGCCATACCTACCTCTATTCTATTTCCTCCTTTAACTATATTGGCCATAACAGTATATATCGAATATCATAATCAAGGTAAAATTCTATAATAATTTCATACTATCTGAAAAACATTCCAGCCTTGAACAACTCCTTCACAGTCCTTCTCTCAGTACATGGATTCTGTTCAACTTTTGCACTTATTTGCCTCCACAATCCGTACAGAAATTATTGTTTTTTGTTGTTTTCATTTTTAAAAGCTCCTGCTCAACGTCGAATATTTTCACTGTCAGCAAGTGGTCTCATTTCGACGCAAGGATAAAATTTTCATTTTCAAATATGCAAACTTGAATCGACATAGTCGTAATCACTTTTTTCTCAATTTTGTTCGAACTCTAGCTGGTAACATTTATATAATTTATGACAATATGTTTATTTACCCAAATAAATACAATAAAAACGGGTTCCTCAAAATGTCATGCACAGAAACATATTTAACATTTTTTGAAAAGTTTCTAACGAACATCTATCGAATAAACCAGATGAAACCAAAATAGTAATAACATTTCACTCGTTAGTTGTTTTTTTTCGATTACTGCGAAAAAATGTTGCACATCATCTACATAACAAAAAACAAAACTAATGAGAATAGAAAAATAAGAAAATGCCAAAAAAATACAAACAGGGAAACCTAAAATTAAAAAAAAATATATATATGACAACAATCAATTATGAATAGACGCGCTCAAATAGTGATAATTAACGCATTATTAAGGTTGGAATCAGCGTATATTTCTCAATAGGCCGCTCGTAAGAGGAAAGGGTAATTTTGTATGATCTTGTTAAAGTTATATCTCGTCAAAGATCGATTTTTTAGCGAGTTTTTCACTGAAAAAGTATTCATCCTAGTTGATGAATCGTTTTATAAATTCTACGTTATTTTAGCAGCCTTCGGCGCGACATGTTTTATAATTACGGAAATATTTTTCTACGTTTTAATTTGTTTATATTATTTAGTTTATAATGCCGATTCTAACTTGTCACATGCTACACGAACAATGCAAAGAAAATTACTGTTTGGAACTATTTTACAAATTATCATACCTCTCGCTATTCTAGTTCCACCCATATTAACATTATCTATTATATAACAATATATATCGGAATCACGGTAAAATTACAATCAATATAAAATTCGATAATATTAGGTTGTTCCATAAGTTCCCGTCATTTTTCATGTCATGAAATTTTATTGTGAAACATGCCAAAAAGTTATTGAATCAATTAGATATATTGGCCATATTGATCGATCACTGTCTGCCAACGGGTCGCCAACTTGTGATTTTTTTTCCACTGAGATAGTGCTGGAGGTGGCTGAAAAGATGATAGTCACTTGGAGCCAAGTCGGGGCTGTAAGGTGGATGAGCGAGAATAACCCAGCCGTATCCGGCTAGCTCAGCCTTGGTCTTCCTTGCAATGTGAGGGCGAGCGTTGTCATGAAACAGATAAACTTTGGCATTTTTTCCTCGATGGAGATCCACATGTAGTCTGAGTTTTCGTAGTTGACGAGTGTAAACATCAGCCGTAACAGTCACGCCATCATCCAGAAATTCCCAATATTCCACTCCTTGGACCGACCACCAAACCGAAAGCATCACTTTTTTCTCGTGAATTTCATGTTTTGGAACGTCTGCTTCTTGTGCGTCTTTGTCAACCCACTCGGCACGTCTCACACTGTTATCGTAGTATATCCACTTCTCATCTCCTGTAATGATTTGATCCAGCCAACCGTGTGTCCAGATAGAAACAGAACTAAAATGATATTCGGAAAATGCAAATTGTTTGGGACGAAAACGTTCGGCATTTTTCAGTGCCGGAGAAGAGCAGAATGATAACAATTTTATTTTTCACATTAGAAGACTCAACCAACCAACTGATAAAATGACATCTGCCCCATGTGCACTTTGACGAGAAAAACAGCAATCATAAACAACATTTAAAAATTACGGGAACTTATGGAACAACCTAATAATTTCGTTCTATCTGAGAAGCATTCCAGCTTTGAACAACTGCTTCACTGTCCTTTTCTCAATACATGGACTCTGTTCAACGTTTGCACTTATTGGCTGCCACAATCCTTACAAAAGATATTGTTTCCAATTATTTTCATTTTCAAATCCTCTTGTCGAACGTCGAATATTTTCACTAGCAGCAAGTGACTCTTTTCGACGAAAGGACAACATTTTATTTTCAAATATGCAATCTTGCATTGATATAGTCATAATCTTTGGTTTCTCAATTTGTTGGAAATCTTGCTGGTAGCATTTGTAGCATTTATTGCCAATATGCATATTATTCAAATACAATAAAAAAAGTTTATTCTCCTTCTTCTTCTTCTTATAAATTCTTCATAAATTCGTATTTTAAGCACCTTTTTTGATTATTGTCAACTCAATTATTCCTGATCATTGCGTTTTGAATGCTGCCCAGTCTCACAGACGCTCCGCACGCGTCTAACGACAATCAACGCACTGGAAAACTTGAAAATTTTATTTTCCAGCCAATTTTCCAGTGTGTTGTGTGTAGGCAGGCGCGTGCGTGCGTGCGGAGCGTCTGTGAGGTTGGGCAACCCACTAAACGCAATGATCAAGAATAATTGAGTTTGACAATACACATGGTTCTTTCGATAGATATTGGTAAGAAACTATTTTCCAAAACTGTATAATACTTATTTTATTCGGCTCAAACAGTCAGAACAGTGTTTTAATTTTAATTTTCTAGTATTAGTACTTTCAGTTTTCAGCACCAATTTTTTAAAGGTTCAACATATATTTTCAATCGAAATAATGGAAGGCGAAAAACGTCTGCTTTTGAAAAATGCATAGATTTGCAATAAAGAACACAACTTCTGCTGTAGAAATGCCTTCATCATTTTCCTTCAGACAATATTATGAACAAAATTATTCGGAATGTGTCCAGGAAACTTCGATTTTATATACCTCAGAAATTTTCGATTACCTCCACATTTTTTCAATGTTTCTTCTTCCTTTCTACATTCTTGGTGGATATTGTATCCTGAAAAAAACACCAAAACAAATGGAAAATATGAAATGGCCGCTTTTCTACCTGCATACAAGGTACTATTTGATTGATATTTCTGAGCTCCAAATAATTTTCAGCTCTTGTTTTCTTGACATTGGAATATGTATTCTCTTCACACCGTTATTTCTGCTTCCTTCTCTTTCCGGAATTTCGTTTGGTCTTCTAAATTATTTCGGAGTTCCAATAGATGTTCAAACATATTTCGGAATTTCCGTAATTCCAAGTAAGCGTTTAAAGACAGCTGTTCAGTTACTTTGACCCTACCTGGTTTTAGTTTCAAAAATTAGAGCGTACTCTAATTAGTACAATGCAATTTATGCGAAATCACACCGATAAATACACGCGTCACAGTAGCGGTTCAAAGTTGAAAAAATAAAATTTTGAATTGCCGCGTGTCCGTGCGACGCGGTCGGTGTCCGTGCAACGGCATTGGCGCGAAACACAATTATTTGAATTTGGCTACATATTGGCATTGTTCTTTGGACCACCTGGGATCCCATTCGAATTTTGAATTTTTGCCTTGAATTTGGATCGTGTTAGCTGACAAGCTGCCTTTAAATATACATCTTCAGAAATGAAAAAAAAATGTCCCTCGTCATACATAATACAAAAACAATAATTTCCGAAAGTGTAAAATCGTTTTTGTTCTTAACATTTTCGATCGAACTAATCAATTTTAGTGACTTTCTTCGCGATTTCAAACCTATTCGAAAGTCGTCAATTGAATATCAATAACAATAAGCTTCGAATAACTAGCAAAGCAGTTCGATATTGTGTCCGAATATTCAAACTCCTATTCTGCGCGTTGTGGTCATTACCAGTGTTTCTCAACTTGCCGGATCAGACACTTGGAAAACAGCACCTTTTGCAACTTATCCCATGTCCAGTTCCTGATTTTTTCACTGAAAATGTATTCGTCCTAGCTGATGACCCGTTTTATAAAAACTACATTCTTTTGTTCGTGGTCGGCTTTATATTATTAATAACAACAGAAATTCTTTTTTACGTTTCCATTTGTTTGTATTACTTAGTTTATAATGTCGATTCAAACTTGTCACCTGCTACACGAACAATGCAAAGGAAATTACTTTATGGAACTATTTTACAAGTTATCATGCCTTTGGCTATTTTATTTCCTCCTTTATCTGTAATAGTCATAACAGTATATATCGAGTATCATAATCAAGGTAAGATTATATTATAATTTCATACTCTCTGAAAAAAATCACTCTAGCTTTGAACAACTCCTTCACAGTCCTTTTCTCAATACACGGATTTTGTTCAACTTTTGCACTTATTGGCCTCCACAATCCTTACAAAAATTATTGTATCCAATTGTTTTCATTTTTAAAGGCGGCTCCTGCTCAACGTCGAATATTTTTACTGCCAGCAAGTGGTCTCATTTGGACGAAAGGATAATATTTTTATTTTCAAATATGCAATCTTGCATTGACATAATCGTAATCATTGTTTTCTCAATTTGTTTGAACTCTAGCTGGTAACATTTATGGCATACATGTCAATATGTATACTTTCAAATAAATAAAATAAAAATGGTTTCTTCTTTTCCTTCAAAATATCATGCAGAAACATATTTAGAATCATTTGAAAAGTTACTAACTCATATCTGTCGAATAAAGCTGATGTAACCAAAATAGTAATAACATCTCACTTGTTGCTTTTTTTCGAAATTAACTAATGAGAATACAAAAATAAAAAAATTCAAAAGAATACAAAAAAGGAACAATTGTATCCTATCAGTTTTTTTCTACGACCAAATTTTGTGCCAAAGAATTTTTCTCATTATGATTTTCCTAATTATTCTCCATATCTATCAAAATTGGGGGAAGTTATAGCTCATCGAAGTTCTTTCTAACATTGGGCGGAACTCAGGGGAATATCGGCTCGTAAACGGTTCGCGTGCCGTGGCAAAACGGCACGTTGAAGCACGCGTGCCGTTTACGAGCCGCTGTTTCGGCACGCGAGCCGTTTGATGCCGATAATTCCCTGAGAACTTTTTGCAGTTTTCAGCAACAATATGTATTTCTTAGAAAAAAGAAACTAGACGGGAGTTAATTACTGAAACATAAGAAAAACATCTTCTTTTAAAAAATTCCGTGTTTTTCATTCAAGTAACCAACTTCTGCTGTAGAAATGTCTTCTTCCTTTTCCATTCGTCAATATTATGAACAAAACTATTCGAAATGTGTCCAGGAAACTTCGATTTTCTATACCTCAAAAATTTTAGATTACCTCCACGTCTTTTCAATTTTTCTGTTTCCTCTTTACTTTCTTGGTGGATATTGTATCCTGAAAAAAACACCGAAACAAATGGAAAATATGAAATGGCCGCTTTTCTACCTTCATTTAAGGTATTTTGTTATTTGATTGAAATTTCTGAACTCGAAACAATTTTCAGCTCTTGTTTACTTGATGTCGGAGTAAGTATTCTCTTCACGCCATTATTTCTACTTCCTGCTCTTGCTGGAATCCCGCTTGGTCTTCTAAGCCATTTAGGAATTCCAATAGACGCTCAAACATATCTCGGACTTTCCATAATTCCAAGTAGGCTTTTAAAGATACATCTTCAGCAATGAAAAAAGTGTCTTTCTATGTTTTAGTAAGATAACTTTTTTCAATGAGACGATTTGGCAAATTTTGAGATATTGTACGAATTAAAACGACACTATGGAATCATTAAAGGAGGGCTTTACGGAGATTATGAATGCGCATGGGATGAAAATATGCTTCAGGCTCATTCCAAATCTGTTCTTAAAATTTTCTAAAACCACCTAGAAGCCGAGAAAATGCGCCTCAAAACAATGGCCTAGATAAAAGGGCCACCTGGCCGAACTGTATCCTGTGAGCTTTTTTCGTGATTTGTTAATAAATATTTATGCAGAATGCTTATAGTAGTCCTTTTTAATGTTTTTTAATGTTAATTTATGTTTTGTTTTTAATTTTTTTGGAATTTTCATGCCTGTGGACTAGTTTTCGCCGGTGGCCCCTTTTTCTAGGCCATTGTTTTGAGGCGTGTTTTCTCGGCTTCTAGGTGGTTTTAGAAAATTTTAAATACAGATTTGGAATGAGTCTGAATCCTATTTTCATCCCAGGCGCATTCATAATCTCCGTAAAACCCTCCTTTAATTAGGGGCAAAATATACAAATAGCTAGAAAATTTTAAAAAGTTATAATATAAGTTTTGATATTGAGTATTAACTTACTGGAATTGTTATACAGGATAAAATAACAATATTTTCCGAAAGTTTTATACCGTTCTTGTTGTTAAACATTTTCAATTCGATATAATAAATTTCAGTGACTTTCTTCGCGATTTCAAATGTATTCGAAGGTCGTCAGTTGCATATCCATAAAAATAAGTTTCGAATAACTAAAAAATCAGTTCGCTATAGTTTCCGAATATTCAAATTCCTATTCTGCACAATGTGGTCATTGCCACTGTTTTTCAACTTGCCGGATCAGACACTTGGAAGAGAGCACGTGTTGCAACTTATTCCTTGTCCAATTCCTGAGTTTTTCACTAAAAACGTATTCGTCCTAGCTGATGACCGGTTTTATAAAAACTACATTGTTTTGTGCGTTGTCTGGTTTATATTATTTATAATAACTGAAATTCTTTTCTACGTTTCGATTTGTTTGTATTATTTAGTTTATAATGTAGATTCTAACTTGTCAGCTGCTACACGAACAATGCAAAGAAAATTACTTTTTGGAACTATTGTACAAGTTTTCATACCTATTTCTATTCTATTTCCTCCTTTATCTATATTGGTCATAACAGTATATATCGAATATCATAATCAAGGTAAAATTCTATAATAATTTCATACTATCTGAAAAACATTCCAGCCTTGAACAACTCCTTCACCCTCCTTTTCTCAATACATGGATTCTGTTCAACGTTTGCACTTATTTGCCTCCACAATCCGTACAGAAATTATTGTTTCCGGTTGTTTTCATATTTAAAAGCTCCTACTCAACGTCGAATATTTTCACTGCCAGCAAGTGGTCTCATTTCGACGCAAGGATAAAAATTTCATTTTCAAATATGCAAACTTGAATCGACATAGTCGTAATCATTTTTTTCTCAATTTTGTTCGAACTCTAGCTGGTAGCATTTATATAATTTATGACAATATGTTTATTTACCCAAATAAATACAATAAAAACGGTTTCTTCTTCTTTAAAATGTCATGCACAGAAACATATTTAACATTTTTTGAAAAGTTTCTAACTAACATCTATCGAATAAACCAGATGTAACCAAAAGAGTAATAATATTTCACTCGTTAGTTGTTTTTTTTTACTTCTGCGAAAAAATGTTGCCCATCATCTACATGACCGCAAAAAACAAAACTATTGAGAATAGAAAAATAAGAAAATGCAAAAAAAATGCAAACAGGGAAACATTAAATTTAAAAAATATCCTTATATATAAATGGATAAGGAGGCGGGGCTAATTTTTTGTGTAACTTTTTTTTTGTAACTTTTTTTTTGTAACCTTTTTTTTGTAACCTTTTTTTTTGTAACCTTTTTTTTGTAACCTTTTTTCTGTGAACTTTTTTTTTGTTGTAAAATTAAGCGGTAGGAGGAACGGAATTGAACTCGCATCGGTTCACGTAAAGAAATAATTACTTAACCGGTAGACCATCGAAGTCACCGAAAGAGAATGAACTTTTTGAAAACTAATGATTGCGGATTTTCATTTCTTCATTTTTTTAAATATTTGTCAAAATTCCACAAAAGAAAGTTAAGAAAAAGGTCATGAAACTAGGTCAAATTTGAAAAATTATTTGTTGTCATTTCTGAGTTGAGATTCATTCTTTTAAAATTTACCGAAGAAAATGATCGTTCTATTGTGAGGGCTAGGTGAGGTGAGCTAGAGTAAAAGAAGAACATATTTTCAGAAGAACTTTTTTAAACATCAACCTCTTTTCAGATTTATTTCTTTAATTATGTCGCTAATTAGAAGACAAAATAATTAGATAAATAATAAAATGTGACAATTATGTTTGGTTTTTTGAGAACGTTTCAGTGAAATTGTTAAACTTGAAATTATGATCATTTCGCCGCGCAGCGGTGTTGGAACACCGATCAAAAGTATTGGAATGCGTGCCGAAGGCACGGAAGAAGCGAGCCGCAGGCGAGCTTCTTCTGTGCCTTCGGCTCGCATTCCAATACTTTTCGATCAAGATATTTCGGTCCCGACAACTAATTTCAGAAGGCGTTAAATCGCCAATGTAATAATGCCGTGAAACAGCACGCCGAAGGCGTGTAAAAGGCGAAGCCGGAGGCGAGCCGTAGAAAACGTTATTAGGATTCGTTTAGGTTGAAAAAGGCAAAATCCAAATAAAGGATAAACTAACAAAAAACTCCGAGCCGCAGAAAAAGCTATTATTAGGAAATAAGGATGAGTTTAGGTTAAAGAGAGCGAATTCCAAAGAAATGGTAAATTAGCGTACTCTTGCGATTTCAAAGAATCGATGCGCTTTTCCTAACTGTCATGTAAATGTACATAATTATTTCTCTTTTTTCTGAAAAACCGATGAAATTTTAAAGGAATTTTTAAAAATTTTTGATTTATATTTTATTACCATGTTTCGAACCCCATAAAAAGGGACCTTTTTGAGAATAATTTAACAAAAGCGACACGCCGGAGGCGTGTTGGAAAGCGAAGCCGAAGGCGAGCAGTAGACCAGGAGTTTTGCCGCGTAGCGGCAGGGGACTCCTGGTATATATATATGACAACAAAGAATGATGAATAGACGCGCTCAAATAGTGATAATTGACGCATTAGTAAGGTTGGAATCGGCGTCTATTTCTCAATAGGCCGCTCATAACAGGGAAGGTTAATTTTGGAATATTTTATTAACGTTATATCTCTTCAAATATCGATTTTTAAAGCGAGTTTTCAGAACTTGATTTTTTCACGGTGGGATAAAGTGAACCGAAATTGTCATCACGAACAACCCTTTGTGTGTGTACACCGTTACGACAAATTGCACACACTCAAAACTTCGAATTTTGTACAAACTGCATTTTAACGCCTATACCTCATGAAAAAATGAAGCTTTTGCACACGGTGAGACAACGTGATCCGATTACTGCGTGAGAATTTCAATACGACAATTTATTTTAGTGCATAGAAAAAGTGGGCGTTTTGTGGGCGTGGCATTTTTGCAATTGTGCGGCCCACTTCAATTTTAAAGATCGTCGAGAACTTCTCGAGGTGATAAATAATCAATTTTTAAGCAGCCATCCATTAAATCTTTATTTTCGTCATTTTTAATCAATTTTTTTTGTTTAAAAAATAAGACAGGTTAGGATTGAAAAAAAAATACACTTTTAATCTCGATTCGGAGTTTTTTTTTTGCTAAAAAATGCTATTTTTTCAGTTTTCCCCTATTTTCGCTTGAATTATCTTTTGGAAATCAATTTATTCCACAAATTTTAATTAGGCGAAAATAAAGAATTGTTTGAAGAAAAACGAACATAAAAAAATTTTCACCGGCGTCTATTTTTCTGTGCATTTTTTCGTGAGCGTGTGTATGCAATTTGTCGTCAACGTGCTCACACACTGCAAGTCCGCAATGAGCTTTTCGGTTCAATTTGGCCCACCGTGTTGCAATAAGAGAATAGAAAAATAAGAAAATGCCAAAAAATACAAAAAAAAGGAAAAATTGTAGCCTATCAGTTTTTTTTCTCTATCCTAGTATTTTTCACGGTGGGCTAAAGTGAACCGACTATAACTAAGAAAAATCAGTACGACAATTAAAAATTGAACACAGAAAAAGGGGCGTTTTTAAGGGCGTGGCATTTTGCAATCGTGCGGCACGGTTACACAAAACGGGTTATATTCAGCTATTCAGGGACGCAATTTTGTAATTCGGAGTGAAAAAATTAGATTAAGCCGTGCTTTATGTATTTAACGCAAAAACTTCATATTTTCATGCGTTGTTGGCGTTAAAATGCCATTTGTAAAAAATTCCTAATTTTGCATGTGTGCAATTTGTCGTAACTGTGTACGCACACAAACACGTTGTTCGTGATGACAATTTCGGTTCACTTTATCCCACCGTGTTTTTGCTCAAATTTTGCATATCGTCTAAGAATTTTTCTCACTATGATTTCTCAAATTATTATTCATATCTATCAAAATTGTGGAAAGTTATAGCTCATCGACGCGTTTTCTAACTGTGGGCGGAACATTTTGCAGTTTTCAGCAACAATACGTATTTCTTTGAAAAAAAAACGAAGCTGTGGTTAATTACTGAGAAAGTGGAAAAACATCTGCTTTTCAAAAATTCAATGTTTTACGTTCAAGTAATCAACATCTACTGTAGTAATGTCTTCTTCCTTTTCTTTTCGTCAATATTATGAACAAAATTATTCGAAATGTGTCCAGGAAACTTCGATTTTCTATACCTCAAAAATTTACGTTTATCTCCACATTTTTTCAATTTGTCTTCTTCCTTTCTACTTTCTAGGTGGATATTGTATCCTGAAAAAAACACCGAAACAAATGGAAAATATGAAATGGCCCCTTTTCTATCTACATTCTAGGTATTTTGTTATTTGATTGATATTTCTGAGCTCCAAATAATTTTTAGCTCTTGTTTTCTTGATATTGGAGTGTGTCTTCTATTCACGCCGTTATTTCTGCTTCCTTCTGTTTCCGGAATTTCGTTTGGTATTCTAAGTTATTTAGGAGTTTCAACAGATGTTCAAACATATCTCGGACTTTCCGTAAATCCAAGTAAGCGTTTAAATATACATCTTCAGCAATGAAAAAAAAAATTTCCCTCGTCATACAGAATACAAAAACAATAATTTCCGAAAGTGTAAAATCGTTTTTGTTGTTAAAGGAGGGCTTTACGCAGATTATAAATGAAGTTAAAACGCAAAAAAAATCATACTCATGTTATAAATGGGTTTTTTTTAAAAAAGTTTAATTCGTAGAAGAAAAAAAACAGAAAAAAAGAACTTGTAATTCTAGTCCGCGAAAGTTTGGTTTTCTAGGCCACTTATTAAAGACAGGGTGCCAGTTAAAAATTTCGCCGCTGCGGCGATAAGATTTTAAATTACCGCGTGATTTGAATTTTCATGTGCGCTCCAATGAACAGCAGTCATGTGTGTGCGCGGTAATTTGAATTTTTGAATTTTTTGTGTGTTTTTTTCAAATTTCTTTCGTTTTTGTCCGATTTTTAGCGTTTTTTTTTGCTGAAAGTCATTAATTATTTTTAATAAGTGTCAAATTAATTTTTCTTACAGGAACTAACCAGGATCCCTCCTAAAATGCGGGAAAAGCGTTGATTTTCCTAATTTTCATCCAAAAATGAAAATTTCTCTATAATTTTGAAACCAGATTAAATATACGTACGTTTCGCAAATAAATTATTATTTCACAGGTATTCTAGTTTATTTTTTTTGAAACAAATGAAACATTTACAGATTTCATGGACACAATTCATCAGCGACCCAAAAAAATCAGTTTTCCGAAAAATTGATCAGTTTGACATATCATTTTAGATTTCTAAAAATGTCATTATCGTTTTTAAGAGTTTTTGTTTGTTTTTGAGTTTCTTGAATTTTTTTGAATTTTTCTTATTTTTCGGGTATTTGAATAAAATTTGCCTCAAAATTGTTTGAATCTGGTCGCAACATACTTTACTTATGTTATTCTACTGAAAAGAAACATTTTCCACTAAAAAAATAAAAAAATAACAGTTTTGAAAAAAATGTAAAAAATTCAAATTGTTGTGCTTCCCGCCAAAAAGCGTACGTGAGCGTACGGCGGGAATTCAAAAATAATTTTTTTCATCTTCCGGACGGAACTACAAAATGGTTTTTTTTCGTCGGGATTTCGCATGGAATATACTAGAATGTCGGTAGAAAGATAAATTTTTCACAATTAAATCCATATGGGGTAAAAATAACTGGCACCCTGTCTTTAAATTTATTCATTGTTTTTGTTTTTTTTGCATTTAAAATGAAACAAGGTTATAATTTTGCATGAAAAACAAGCTGATGAAAATTTTTTAAATTTCAGTTTTCATAGCCGTACTTTTTGTTGTTTTCTGCTATTTTTTTCAAAATGGGAAAAACTAGCGTTGTATTTGTGTAGAAACTAAATAATTGCAAAATTTTACATCTTGTTAACATTTTCGATCGAAATAATCATGTTCAGTGACTTTCTTCGCGATTTCAAATGTATTCGAAAGTCGTCAGTTGCATATTAATAACAATAAGTTTCGAATAACTAACAAATCAGTTCGATATTGTGTCCGAATATTCAAACTCTTATTCTGCACAATGTGGACATTGCCATTGTTGCTCAACTCAGGAAAAGCGATGCACCGGTGCAGTCCCAGTTTGTACGGGACTGCACCAAATTTTGTCCGGGACTGCACTGCACCTTCATTTTTCCGAGACAGTCCCGGACAAAAATGGTTCAAAATTCTCGGGAAAAGCGATGCACCGGCGCAGTCCCATTTTGTTTGGGACTGCACCAAAATTTGTCCTGGACTGCACCGCACCTTAATTTTTTCGGGACAGTCCCGGACAAAAATGGTTCAAAATTATCAGGTAAAGCGATGCACTGGTGCAGTCCAATTTTATATGGGGATCAGGGGTGCCGCCGAAAAAGTTTTTGACCGAAAAAAAATAAAATTTTTCGTCGGCCAGTAAAAAATGCCGAAAAAAAATAAATTTTTTCGTCAGCCAGGAAAAAACGACGAAAAAAAATAATTTTTTTTTCGTTTTATTGGAAAAATACCGAAAAAAATTTTTTTCGGCGTTGCAAGTGATTAATGAATCATATTTCATCAGAAAGAAAACGATTTTAAGGTTTTCTACCTTCATTCAGTTAAAAATTAGTAAAATAGTTGGAAATTGATGTTAAAAAATGGTATATTCAAATTTAAAAATCTGTTTTCCGTAAGACGGAAACACCGAAAAAAATTGAGGATAGAAAACCGAAAAAAATAAAATAAAAATTTACGAGCTTCGCGCAACCCGAAATAAATAAAACTTTTTCGGCGTAAAACACCCGAAAATCACGAAAACCGAAAAAAAATCGAAAAAAAACGGCAACCCTGATGGGGATGTATCAAACTTTGTTCCAATTATTCCGGACAAAGAAGAGTGCGAAGTGCAAGAACAACAAAATTCGAAAACAAAACTGAAAATTGGTTTAATTCGAGCTTTTTTTGCGAACGCAGATGTAATGTTTTTATCTAGAAATTTCCACGAACCAAATTTGCTGAAATTTTGGCACTTCAAGACGTAATGGTTTATTTGTGATTGCCTAAAATTTTTACCTAGTTAGCTCTTCAGTTAAATTTTTTTTGTATTTCTTAAATTTTTTAAATAATTTTTTGAACTCGAAAACTAATTATCGAGAATGAGACTTGGAGCCACGTGCTACTTTGCAGTTTTTGAAAGCAGTTCCTTTATCAGCGTAAAATTACATCTCAAATGAGCTATGACTCATTTAAAAATACCAGAAACGATTCAGGCACTACCCGCTCTGAGTTTCTCTTCAAAAATCTTAATGAAAGCAACGGAAATTTTTTTGTATATGTTATTTGTGAATATCAATTTCAGTTTTGAAGATTTACACAATTATCGAAGATAGAGACTTATTCACTGTCCCCTTGCAAAAAATGAAAATTAGAGTTTTCTAAGAAAAAAAAGCTACTATATTTTAACAATCATCTTTCAGTCTATAAGTTTTCAAAACTTGAGCCCTATCTGATTCCTAGAACAATAGTTATGCTTATCCAAGTTCTCCGATATGTAGTCCTATGGAACTCTGGCGCTAGCGCACATATAAGCGCGCCATCCCCCTTTCCCCCCAAGTTCAGGTATAGTCGAGTGGTTCAAGATCTCGTACGTCAAGCAAGCAGGAGTTCAAGTCGTCGCGGGTTCGATTCCAGGAGGCCAGTCGCAGCCATTGCCACCCACACGACGCAGGCGGCGAGACATTTATTTGCACCGAACCGTCCAAATTTTGTCCGGGACTGCACCGTTTTATCCGGGTTTTGCCCCGGGACGCGTCCCGGGACAAATTTCGGTGCAGTCCCGAACAAAATGGGAATGTTCCGGTGCATTGCTTTCCCTGAGAACTTGCCGGATCAGACACTTGGAAAAGAGCACGTATTGCAACTTATCCCATGTCCAGCATTTGAGTTTTTCACTGAAAATGTGTTCGTCCTAGCCGATGAATCATTTTATAAATATTACGTCCTTTTGTTCGTGCTCTGCTTTCTATTGTTTATAATAACTGAAATTATTTTCTACGTTTCCATTTGTTTGTATTATTTAGTTTATAATGCGGATTCTAACTTGTCACATGCTACACGAACAATGCAAAGAAAATTACTTTATGGAATTATTGTACAAGTTATCATACCTGTCGCTATTTTATTTCCTCCCGTATTAACCTTGACTATAACAATATATATAGGATATTATAATCAGGGTAAAACTCTACAATATAGTCATACTTTAGAAAAAAAAACATTCCAGCTTTGAACAACTCTATCACAGTAATCTTCTCAATACATGGATTCTGTTCAACTTTTGCACTTATTTGCCTCCACAATCCTTACAAAAATTATTGTTTCCAATTGTTTTCATTTTTAAAGGCGGCTCCTGTCCAACGTCCAATATTTTCACTACCAGCAAGTGGTCTCATTTGGAAGCAAGGATAACATTTTTATTTTCAAATATGAAATCTTGCATTGACATAGTCATAATCTTTGTTTTCTCAATTTGTTTGAACTCTAGCTGGTAACATTTATGGCATACATGTCAATATGTATATTTTAAAATAAATACAATAAAAAATGTTTCTTATTTTCCTTCAAAATGTCATGCGCAGAAACATATTTAGAAACTTTTTGAAAAGTTACTAACTCATATCTATCAGATAAATCAGATGTAACCAAATTAGTAATAACATTTCACTTGTCAGCTTTTTTCAATAAGAAAGTGCAAAAAAAAACAAAAAATGAGCTCAAAAATAAGTGAACATTGACGCATTATTAACGCTGGAATCGGCGTGTTTATCATTTATCGCTTATTTAAAATGTAATAAATCTTCGTAAAATATTCTCACGTTATTTTTGTTGTTGAAACTCGCTCTTTTCTTTCGTGGACCTGAATAACACCACGCACCACCACTTTACTATGGTATTTGATAAAGACTAAACTGGGGTTTGTTATTTTTTAGATTTAGTATAATGTTAGTACATTTTACAACAAAGCAGAATTAAAAAAAAAAACTTCTGCAACTTTTTTTGCTCAAACTTTGCACATCGTCTAAGAATTTTTCATCGTTATGACTTTTCAAATTATTATTCATATCTATCAAAATTGGGGGGAGTTATAGCTCATAGAAGATTTTTCTAACATTGGGTGGAACTTTTCAGTTTTCAGCAGCAATATGTATTTCTTTGAAAAAAAAAACGAAGCTGTGGTTAATTACTGAGAAAGGTAGCGGGTGGTTTGGGTTTCAAGCTCACTTGTCTCTACTTCCCAAAACCCTTTTAAGATAATTCTAAGTGGCAACTGACCACTTTTGACCGAATGTCTACGAAAATGACGAACACAACGTTTACACAACAAGTTTATTACTATAAAAATCAAAAGAAACAAACAAAAAGTCAAAAATGCAACGAGAACTGGTTACATATAAAAATTCCTCACTATATATTTGAATTTGGTGTAAACACCGTGATGAGCAATTGCGTACGGTCGCACCTAGAAATGCGCACCGTACACACACATGTCTTCATCATTTTCTTTTCGTCAATATCTATTGGACGAATTATGAAAAAAATAATTTTTTTGTCCGTGTACCGGAACACGCCAAAAAATCGAGGTTTGTCAGTAGAGCGCGTTTGGAATCGTTTGTTTCTACATCTTTTCTATCGAATAACCCAGATGTAACCAGTAAATAGTAATAACAATTCACTTGTTAGTTTTTATCGACTTCTGAAAAAAATTTGACTAAATTAACTATTGTCAAGATAAAAGTTTCTGGTCGCTCGTTTTGCGGAGTGTCGTTGGGATTTTTCTCGCAGGACCAACTGAGAAATTTGAATTTGCGAGTAAGTTCCCAACGACACTCCGCAAAACGAGCGGCCAGAAATTTCTATCTTGACAATAATGAGAATAGAAAAATAAGAAAATGCCAAAAAAAGGAAAAATTGTATCCTATCAGTTTTTGCTCAAATTTTGCATATCGTCTAAGAATTTTTCTCACTATGATTTTTCAAATTATTATCAGGGATAGGCGGGAAAGAGTGTCCGGGAAAATTTTCGGGAAACAAATTTCCCGATCCCAAAAGCCGGGAAATTCGAAAGTTTAACTCGAAATACTGTTTTTATCCTGATTTTATAGATTTTCCTAGGTTTTCAGAGTTAATAAACATCCAATGATAAAAGCTAAAGAATAAAACAGCTCAGGGGAATAACGGCTCGTAAGCGGATCGCGTGCCTCTAAAAAGCGGCTCGCGTGCCGTGGCAAACGGCACGTCGAAGCACGCGTGCCGTTTACGAGCCGCTGTTTCGGCACGCGAGCCGTTTGCGAGCCGTTTACGAGCCTAAGTGGCGGCACGCGTGCCGTTTCGCAGCCATTCCGGCGTGCAATCGGCACGCGTGCCATTTTTCAGAATCGCATAAATTAGTTTTTAAAAAAAAGAAAATCTTAAGTTTTCTTATTTGAGACTTCGGAACACATATTAATCAATTTTAGTAAAGCTTCGTTGATTTTTGTAGCTTGAACTTCTACGAATTTTTGGTTTTCTTGATGTTTTTCTATTTTTTTCTATTTAAAAAATTTCCCAGATTTTAGCGAAACTTTTCGGGACATTTCACGTCATGGTACCTGGAAAACCGGGAAATTTCCCGCCCATCCCTGATTATTATCCACAAATATCAAAATTGAGTTATAGCTCATCGACGCTTTTTCTAACTGTGGGCGGAACATTTTGCAGTTTTCAGCAATGTGTATTTTTTTATCTTTGAAAAAAAACGAAGTTGTGGTTAATTACTGAGAAATACGAAAAACATCTGCTTTTCAAAAATTCAGTGTTTTACATTCAAGAAACCAGTTTCTGCTGTAGAAATGTCTTCATCCTTTTCCCTTACTCAATATTATGAACAAAATTATTCGAAATGCGTCCAGGAAACTTCGATTTTCTATACCTCAAAAATTTACGATTATCTCCACATTTTTTCAATTTGTCTTCTTCCTTTCTACATTCTTGGTGGATATTGTATCCTGAAAAAAACACCAAAACAAATGGAAAATATGAAATGGCCGCTTTTCTACCTTCATTTAAGGTATTTATTATTTGATCGATATTTCTGAGCTCCACATAATTTTCAGCTCTTGTTTTCTTGATATTGGAGTGTGTCTTCTATTCACGCCGTTATTTCTGCTTCCTTCTCTTTCCGGAATTTCGTTTGGTATTCTAAATTATTTAGGAGTTTCAACAGATGTTCAAACATATTTCGGACTTTCCGTAATTCCAACTAAGCTTTTAAATATACATCTTGTTAACATTTTCGATCTAAATAATCATTTTCAGTGACTTTCTTCGCGATTTCAAATGTATTCGAAAGTCGTCAGTTGCATATTAATAACAATAAGTTTCGAATAACTAACAAATCAGTACGCTATTGTGTCCGAATATTCAAATTCTTTTTCTGCACAACATGGACATTACCAGTGTTTTTCAACTTGCCGGATCAGACACTTGGAAAACAACACGTTTTGCAACTTATCCCATGTCCAATTCCTGAGTTTTTCACTGAACAAGTATTCGTCCTAACTGATGACTCGTTTTATAAATATTACGTCCTTTTGTTCGTGCTCTGCTTTCTATTGTTTATAATAACTGAAATTCTTTTTTACGTTTCGATTTGTTTGTATTATTTAGTTTATAATGTGGATTCTAACTTGTCACACGCTACACGAATAATGCAAAGAAACTTACTTTATGGAACTATTGTACAAGTTATCATACCTGTAGCTATTTTATTTCCTCCCGTATTAACATTGTTTACATTAATATATACCGGATATTATAATCAGGGTAAAACTCTACAATATAGTCATACTTTCTGAAAAAAAACATTCCAGCTGTGAACAACTCCTTCACAGTCGTTTTCTCAATACATGGATTCTGTTCAACTTTTGCACTTATTGGCCTCCACCATCCTTACAGGCATCATTTTTTACGGTTATTTACATTTTCAAAGGCTCCTGTCCACCATCGAAGATTCTCAAGATCAGGAAGTGGAATCTTTTGGACGCAAGGATAACATTTTTATTTTCAAATATACAAACTTGAATTCTAGTCATAGTTATCTTTTTTTCTAATTTTTGCTGGAACTCCAGCTGTTTTGTAGTAGCGACCGTAAGCTGAAAAAAATTTATTATCAATTTCCCGCCGAGCGGGTACGTTGGCGGGAAGTACAAAAATTTGAATTTTTCACGTCAGGGTAACATTTAAAGCATTTATTGCCAATATGTATATTTACCCAAATGAATACAATAAAAAATGTTTCTTCTTCTTGTTCTTTTAATTTCTTCATCTCCAACTCCAACTATTTTATCCAATCCTTTGAAAATTCGAAAGTCTTCCATCAATCTCTGAAAAGATCTCAGGTCCCATCAGCTCCTGAAGTCGCGCCATAACGAGTGACTGCTCGACTGGTGAGCTAAAAAAAAGTCTTTTGTTTTAAATCCATGAAATTTTAATCCACATACCTGGCCTTTTTCACAATGATCGGGCCGACGATACCGTCGTCGAAATCCTGGTTGTTGGGGTTATAGGGCCGCATGTAAGCCACATTGCAGAGAGCGCTGGTTGAGAGAAGAAGTAGCAGGAAAAGGGCCGACATTTGAGGATGGGGACTGGAGAAAGGTTTTTAGATTAAAGAGATGGTGACACTGAAAACGGATGGCTCCACAAAAATGATGGGACTAGAACAGATGTGCTAGTCAAAATAGTAATAGCTTACTCGAAAATTCTATCAGAAATGGATAAACGGTGGTTTTTGAGCTCCTGACAATTCGGGAAAAATTGGACAAAAGTGGCAACTCATGAACATTTATTTTTTAAAAAAAATTAAAATTAAAATTTTACTATAACTTTAACTATATTGGTCATAACAGTATATATCGGATATCATAATCAAGGTAAGATTCTATAATAATTTCATACTCTCTGAGATATATTCTAGCTTTGAACAACTCCTTCACAGTCCTTTTCTCAATACATGGATTCTGTTCAACTTTTGCACTTATTGGCCTCCACAATCCTTACAAAAATTATTGTATCCAATTGTTTTCATTTTCAAAGGCTCCTGTCCAACGTCGAATATTTTCACTACCAGCAAGTGGTCTCATTTGGAAGCAAGGATGACATTTTCATCTTCAAATGTGCAAACTTGATTTGACATTGTCGTAATCTCGTTTTTCTCAATTTTTTGAAATCAACGTCGAATATTTTCACTATCAGCTAGTGGACTCATTTCGACGCGAGGATAACATTTTTATTTTCAAATATGCAAACGTTAAAAATTCTATAAACGTTACCAGCTATGTGTTTTCAGCAACAATATGTAATTCTTTGAAAAAAGAAACTAGACAGGAGTTAATTACTGAAACATAAGAAAAACATCTTCTTTTCAAAAATTCCGTATTTTACATTCAAGTAACCAACGTCTGCTCTAGAAAATGTCTTCATCATTTTCCATTCGTCAATATTACGAACAAAACTATTCGAAATGTGTCCAGAAAACTTCGATTTTCTATACCTCAAAAATGTTCGATTACCTGCACATTTTTTCAATTTTTCTGTTTCCTTTCTACTTTCTTGGTGGATATTGCATCCTGAAAAAAACACCAAAACAAATGGAAAATATGAAATGGCCGCTTTTCTATCTACATTTAAGGTATTTATTATTTGATCGATATTTCTGAGCTCCAAATAATTTTCAGTTCTTGTTTTCTTGATATCGGAGTGTGTATTCTATTCACGCCGTTATTTCTGCTTCCTTCTCTTTCCGGAATTTCGTTTGGCTTTCTAAATCATTTAGGAGTTTCAACAGATGTTCAAACATATTTCGGACTTTCCATAATTCCAAGTAGGCTTTTAAAGATACATCTTCAGCAATGAAAAAAATGTCTTTCTCTGTTTATGACGAGTACAATAACTTTTCTCAATGAGGCGATTTGGCAAATTTTGAGATGTTGTACGAATTAAAACGACATTATGGAATCTTTAATTAAAGACAAAATATAGAAAAAAAACTAGGCAATTGAAAAAATTATAGCTTAATCTTTGATCTTGAGCATCAGCTGACTGGAATTGTCATACAGGATTCAAAAGCAATATTTACCGAAAGTCTTAAACATTTCTTGTTGTTAAAAATTTTAGAAATAATCAATTTCAGTGACTTTCTTCGCGATTTCAAATCTATTTGAAAGTCGTCAGTTGCATATCCATAAAAATAAGTTTCGAATAACTAACAAATCAGTTCGCTATTGTTTCCGAACATTCAAACTCCTATTCTGCACAATGTGGTCATTACCAGTGTTTCTCAACGTGCCGGATCAGACACTTGGAAAAGAGCACGTATTGCAACTTATCCCATGTCCAGCATTTGAGTTTTTCACTGATAACGTATTCGTCCTAGCTGATGACATATTTTATAAATATTACGTTGTTTTGTTCGTGGTCTGCCTTATAATGTTTGAACTAACTGAAATAATTTTCTACGTTTTGATTTGTTTATATTATTTAGTTTATAATGTCGATTCTAACTTGTCATATTGTCAAGCTGATTTTTCTTGGCAGCTCGTTTTTGCGCGCTCTACGGATAACATTGAAAGCGTTGCGACCGCTCGCGTGCGACGGAACTCGCACGTGCAATTTTTTTTTTATTTCTGTGGAAGTGGGTGTTTTTCTACGTTTTTATTCGATTTTTTTGGTTATTTTTTTGCATGAAATCTTATTTTTGCAGATCACAACAAAATAAAGCCGCCCGCACCTCGAAAAATGGATAAATCGCTGAAAAAAAGGTATTTTTTAAAATTGTATTTAAAAAAATTATAATTCTGTTAATTTAACATTATTTTTCGAAACTTTTGCATAACATTAGCATTAATAAAAAGGAAAGCATAGAAACTAATGAAAATTTAGAAAAAAAGTGAGATTTTCGAAAAATAAATAAAAATTTAAAAAAAACGAAAATTTATGGAAATTCTATTTTTTCAGACGTGACAACGAATTACGGATGAAATAGAGGATGGAAAATGATCGCATTGATATTAGGTAAGATTTCAAAAGGATTGTATTGTTCCGCAAAATATATTTTCGTAGGTTAAACACAGAACTTTTCAGGTTCCAAGTTCTTCGAGCAGCAATGTCGATGTTTCTTCCCGATTATGCTCATTTGTTGAATGAAGAAGGAAGAAGTAGAAGGGAAGGCTCCAGTTGCCTTGTCGTAAGAGTGTATGACTATTTTCGTAAGTTAAAGACAGGGTGCCAGTTATTTTTACCCCATATGGATTTAATTGTGAAAAATTCATCTTTCTACCGACATTCTAGTATATTCCATGCGAAATCCCGACGAAAAAAAACAATTTTGTAGTTCCGTCCGGAAGATGAAAAAAATTATTTTTGAATTCCCGCCGTACGCTCACGTACGCTTTTTGGCGGGAAGCACAACAATTTGAATTTTTTACATTTTTTTCAAAACTGTTATTTTTTAATTTTTTTAGTGGAAAATGTTTCTTTTCAGTAGAATAACATAAGTAAAGTATGTTGCGACCAGATTCAAACAATTTTGAGGCAAATTTTATTTAAATACCCGAAAAATAAGAAAAATTCAAAAAAATTCAAAAACCTCAAAAACAAACAAAAACTGTTAAAAAACGATAATGACATTTTTAGAAATCTAAAATGATATGTCAAACTGATCAATTTTTCGGAAAACTGATTTTTTTGGGTCGCTGATGAATTGTGTCCATGAAATCTGTAAATGTATCGTCGGTTTCAAAAAAAAAATAAACTAGAATACCTGTGAAATAATAATTTATTTGCGAAACGTACGCCTATTTAATCTGCTTTCAAAATTATAGCGAAATTTTCATTTTTGGATGAAAATTGGGAAAATCAACGCTTTTCCCGCATTTTATGAGGGATCCCGGTTAGTTCCTGTAAGAAAAATTAATTTGACACTTATTAAAAATAATTAATGACTTTCAGCAAAAAAAAACGCTAAAAATCGAACAAAAACGAAAGAAATTTGAAAAAAACACACAAAAAATTCAAAAATTCAAATTACCGCGCACACACATGACTGCTGTTCATTGGAGCGCACATGAGAATTCAAAACACGCGGTAATTTAAAATCTTATCGCCGCAGCGGCGAAACTTTTAACTGGCACCCTGTCTTTAAATGTTAATTTTTCAGAATCAGCATTCGAAGGAGCGTCGTTGAACATAGAGGACCGAAACTGAAAATCATCAAATCAATACATTGCAATAGTTTTGTTAAAAAATAAATAGTTAACAATTTATTATTTTTACATATTTTCGTAAAAAAAGAAACAATAGAAGGTTTAATCATCGGGAAGAAACATCGACATTGCTGCTCGAAGAACTTGGAACCTGAAAAGTTCTGTGTTTAACCTACGAAAATATATTTTGCGGAACAATACAATCCTTTTGAAATCTTACCTAATATCAATGCGATCATTTGCCATCCTCTATTTCATCCGTAATTCGTTGTCACGTCTGAAAAAATAGAATTTCAATAAATTTTCGTTTTTTTCACAAATTTTTATTTATTTTTCGAAAATCTCACTTTTTTTCTAAATTTTCATTAGTTTCTATGCTTTCCTTTTTATTAATGCTAATGTTATGCAAAAGTTTCGAAAAATAATGTTAAATTAACGGAATTATAATTTTTTAAAATACAATTTTAAAAAATACCTTTTTTTCAGCGATTTATCCATTTTTCGAGGTGCGGGCGGCTTTATTTTGTTGTGATCTGCAAAAATAAGATTTCATGCAAAAAAATAACCAAAAAAATCGAATAAAAACGTAGAAAAACACCCACTTCCACAGAAATAAAAAAAAAATTGCACGTGCGAGTTCCGTCGCACGCGAGCGGTCGCAACGCTTTCAATGTTATCCGTAGAGCGCGCAAAAACGAGCTGCCAAGAAAAATCAGCTTGACAATATGTTACAAGAACGATGCAAAGAAAATTACTTTATGGGACTATTGTACAAGTTGCCATACATATCTCTATTCTATTTCCTCCTTTATCTATATTAGTCATAACAGTATATCTCGAATATCATAACCAAGGTAAGATTCGATATAAATTTCATACTGTCTTTTAAAAAACATTCCAGCATTGAACAACTCTGTCACAGTTATTTTCTCAGTACATGGATTTTGTTCAACTTTTGCACTTATTGGCCTCCACCGTCCTTACAGAAATTATTGTTTCCAATTGTTTTCATTTTTAAAAGCTCCTGCTCAACGTCGAATATTTTCACTGCCAGCAAGTGGTCTCATTTCGACGCAAGGATAACATTTTCAGTTTAAAATATGCAAACTTGAATTCTTGTCATAATTATCTCTTTTTTCTCATTTTTGCTGGAACTCTAGCTGTTTTGTAGTAGCGGCCTGAAGGTGAAAAAATATTTTCAAATTCCCGCCGTACGTCTACGTATGCTTTTTGGCGGGGCGCGCAAAAATGTGAATTTTTCAAATTTAAGCTAAACTAACTGGTAACATTTAAAGCATTTATTGCCAATATGTATATTTACCCAAATAAATACAATAAAAAAATGTTTCTTCTTCTTGTTCTTTTAATTTCTTCATCTCCAACTCCAACTATTTTATCCAATCCTTTGCAAATTCGAGAGTCTTCCATGCGAATCAATCTCTGAAAAGATCTCAGGTCCCATCAGCTCCTGAAGTCGCGCCATAACGAGTGACTGCTCGACTGGTGAGCTAAAATCCATTTGTTTTTGATTAGCTTTCCCATGGAGTTTAAATCCACATACCTGGCCTTTTTCACAATGATCGGGAAGACGATTCCGTCGTCGAAATCCTGGTTGTTGGGGTTATAGGGCCGCATGTAGGCCACGTTGCAGAGAGCGCTGGTTGAGAGAAGAAGTAGCAGGAAAAGGGCCGACATTTGAGGATGGGGACTGAAGAAAGGTTTTTAGATTAAAGAGATGGTGACACTGAAAACGGATGGATCCAAAAAAAATGAAGGACTAGAACAGATGTGCTAGTCAAAATAGTGATAGCTTACTCGAAATTTCTATCAGAAATGGATAAACGGTGGTTTTTGAGCACTTGACAATTCGGGGAAGATTAGAGAAAAGTGGCAACTCATGCGGAACATTTATTTCAAAAAATTGAAATTTTGAATTTTGAAAAATAATAATTTTCATTTTTCAAAAAGGATATGTGCCTTTAAAGTTCATATATACCGTAACCCATGTTGCATGATAAAGTTTAAAGGCACATAGCTTGTCTCAAAACCCTTAAAAAGTGCTGAAACTTCGAGATTTATTCAAAAATGAAAAAATACAACGTTTCAAATAAAAAGGAACATCTGAAACAAATCATGTTATCAAAAATAAACCCAAAAGCAATAGAATACCCATTTTATACCCACCTACAGTAACCCATAAAAATTTATGAGCATAAAAATAATAAAAAATATTATTCAACGAAACACATTAAAAAAAAGGTGAGCTCTGGACTCATCCGCGTGAAAATCACCAAGGTAATTTTGAGAAAAAAAGAAATGAGGCCGTACATGGATACATATGACTTGATTTTTTTTTAATTTCTGGAAAAAATGGGAAAAATAGAAAATGACCTGAATAAATCATAGGGTTCTTATTCTTTTTGCCCCTCAATTTTCATTATTATATTTCTTTCCTTTTTTTTTGGTTTTTTTTCAAGAACAAAAAGTGGGCGGTGTGTGGGACTGAAAATGGGTTTTGAATGAGGCGAAATAATGATGTGTACTACATAGTTTTGAACACAAAATGACCATTTTTCTGCGGTTTTTTAATGCATTTACTAAAGTTTTTTTAAAGAAAAAACTGCGTGTTTTTTTTTACATTTTTATTCAATGAGATGAATTTTTAACGAAAAAATAAAAGAGGAATCGTACTTTTTCTGAGGAAAAAAAATTTAAAAAGGTCGTGAAAATAGATTAATGGGAAGAATTGCGTAAGAAGGAATTAAGCCGGGGGTTAATTGAGAAATTTAATTGTTTTTCGTTGTTTTCTAAGAAGTTGAAAACACATTTGACTCTAAATGGTTTAAAAAACAACATAAAAATCAGGAGTAGAAACTTTCAAAAAACCGCCGAAAATGAGGCGGACTAGGTTTTTCAGAGTTCGACCATGAGTTTGTACTTCTCGAGGAGTAATTTTTAATTTTTTTGAAATTAATTTTTTGTGTAAAACTCACTTCTTTTCTTATTTTTGTGAAATTTTTGAGTACTAGATATTTTAATAAATTTTTTCCAAGCACTAGAAATCAATTTTTACGTAAAGAAGTCATCAAACGAAAAATTCTTCTATCATACATTTTCAGCGCAAAAAATGTCAATTGAAATAATGGAAAAAAGTTTTGTCAACATCTTGGCAGCGATAACAGATGCATTAGCCACCAGCACTGCTACAAAAAGGTTTAAGACACGAATTTAAGCAAAATTGCGGAAATTTTAAGAAATTTTCAGGTGTCGTCTAGTAGCGGTTAGTAAATACAAACCATCGGAGATGATCGAAGCACTTTATGCGAAAGGACAACGGAATTTCGGTGAAAATTATGTGCAGGAGGTATTTTTAATAATTTAGCCGTTTATAAAGTCAAAAAATTATTCCAGCTTGACGAAAAATCCCACAAGCTACAAGAGAAATGTCAAGACATCCGATGGCATTTCATCGGTCAGGTTCAATCGAATAAAATTGGAAAAATTTGCAGTTTTCCCGGCATTTATTGTGTAGAAACATTGGAGAGTGAAAAACATGCGTCAACGTTTGAAAAGGTTATTTTAAAATCTCATGTGAATTCGACAAAAAGCTAGTTATTTTAGGAATGGGCGAAAAGAACGTCAGGTGTACCTCTCAGAGTACTAATTCAAGTGAATACCAGTGGTGAGGAGAATAAAGGAGGAATCGGTGCGGATGAAGCTCCAAAATTGGCAGAATTTGTTCGGAAAAATTGCGGAAATCTGAAATTTGACGGATTCATGACTATTGGATCATTCGACAACAGTCACACCGATGGTCTAAATCCAGACTTTGAAACATTGAGAACGGTTCGACAAGCGTGGGCCCAAGAGGCTGGAGAGCCTGAGGATTCGGTAGAATTATCGATGGGCATGTCGGACGACTTCCAGCAAGCGATTCGACAAGGAAGCACTAGTGTTCGAGTAGGGAGCAAGATATTTGGCGCAAGGGAGTATAAAAATAAGTGATATTCGTTCATTGTAGACTTTTAAAATTGTAATACATTTTTTCGAATTAAAGATAATGTTCCAATTGCTGGAAAAATCATGAATATTCCATTTAATCACAAGATAAATCACAATTTTCACAATGAGAAAAAAAAGAGGCCAGTTTGATTTGAAACACCCAAAAAGAAACAAATTATTTAAAAAAAAACGGAATTACTCGAACATTTTAAAATAAACAGCGCACAAAATATAAACAGTGTAAAAAATAGAAACTACGATAAATTGGAAAAATGGAGCATGTGGAATAACCATATCAACAAAAGTCGCGAAGCATTCATGTAGACAGATTGTGAAGAGAAGATTATATAAAAACGCAAATAATCTGCCGGAAAAATTAGCTGGTGCTGCAGAAACAGCATGCTCTTGTTTTAGCGGCTCATAGGAACGTCTGAAGATGAAATTTATTAAGGAAAGATTTTTTGTTGTTGTTTTAAATTCTATACTCGGAATGCGGAACTTGTAGATAATCATAGAGTCGGTCGAGTTCTTGTTGCACTCCAAATCGAATTTCTTTAAAAAATTCAGAATTCACAAAATTAACTTTTAAATATTTACCTCTGCATTTCCCCTGATGTTGCTCTCGTACGTCTTGAGCATAGTCCCCGTTTGCCAGAGTATCCATCAATTCATCGATTTCTGGTAAATAAGTATATTTTTACGACAGGTTTTGCGAAATCAGCGAAAAATTCGCAAAAAACTGATTTTGCGAGGGTAGGCCAAATGTTTGGAGGCAGAAGTGTTCGTTTTTGTAGCGTTTCAAGACGCGAACTAAATTTAAGGCGCATGCGCCTTGAAATATCTGCGTCACTCAACGTCACATGATAAGGGCAGTTGGTTTAAGTCCCTGATCGTTGTCTACATGCCCAAAAATGTATATACCGGGCGCAGGTGGGGTCTGCCGGTTCAATTACCCAAGTTTTAAGTCTACCTCAGGTCAACGTCAAACTTGGGTAATTAAACCGACCGCGCCGGCTTGCGTGCGATATATACATTTTTGAGCATGCCGACAACGATCAGGGCCTTAAATCAACTGCCCTTATCATGTGACGTTGAGAGACGCAGACATTTCAAGGCGCATGCGCCTTAAATGTGGTTCGCGTCTTGAAACGCTACAAAAGCGAACACTTGTGCCTCCAAACAATTGAGCCTCCAAACACTTGGCCGTATACACTTACCTGCTAACATATCCCTGAATCGCTTGATCCTGCTTCGTAAATTCTTCCATATAAAAATGAAAATTGATTTGTATGTTTCTTCCGGCAAATTGAGACAATTTTCTGATTCACATATCCATGAATCATTAATAATTTGTTTTGAATCTTGCAAACTCTGGTTTACGATTCTGTCAGCCTGATTCTTCCAGTACTCCTCCTCAACTCTCATTACTCCTTTCTGAATACTTTTCGAAGTCATTGAGAGATTGTTCACGTCTTTCGGCGCCAAAAACGACAATATTTTTGATGAAAAAACGGGGAAACAGAGCATTTGCGATAATTTGGGCTTTGATGCATCGATTGTGAGAAGAACTTCCAGAAATTTGGAAATTTTCAGCGTCAAGTTCTCAAAATTTGTCAATGTGATTGTTAAGATGATATTTTCGCGATCTGAAAGCAAAATTCTTCAAATTTAATTAAATTTTTTTTAAAATGAATACTCATTCCAAGATCTCTACTCTTGCGTCTTTTGCGAAAATCTTTAAAAAAATCACAATTCCAGTTGAAATTTTTTAAAATCACACAAACCTTTCCTTCAATTCCAAATTCCTTTGGAATTCCATTAGTCATTCCCACAAATTGTACCAAAAACCTTTCATCTGAACTGGACGTCTGAATTTCCTAGAAATTTCAAATTTATCCTAAAAAATCGAATTTTCGGCAAAACCGTGAAGTTATATCTTCCAAATTCGGTTCTTAATATTTCCAGTGAGCTCTCCCGAATTTTCTCCATCTGAAAATAGTTTCTTTTTAAAAAATTCTTGAAAAATAATGAAATTTGAATTTTTACTTTACCTCCACACACTAATACGGTTTTCGCTGCGAGACCCTCAGCAATAAAATCTAGCATGCGCCTTTATTTTAGCGAGTCTTACGGTTATTTGGTTACATCCTTTTTTAAAAAAGCAATTTTACATTTATTTACAGAATAAATTACATTATTTTATTTACAAAAACAGAGCAACAGGTTTAAAAACAAGAAAAAAATCAATAAATTAAATAAATCCACCACCGCCACCTCTGAAATAGGGATTTCCGCCGAAACCTCCACCACGCGGCGGTCCGAAAATTTCACGTTGCATCGGGTCACCAAACGGGTCAATGTCTGGATTTCCAGGTGGTCTCATTGGAGGGCCGCCAAGGCGTCCACCTCCAAGAGGATTTGGTGGTTGAAAGCCTGGTGGAAGACGTGGGTTGCGGAGGGGGTTGAGCGGGTCGAATGGGTCGTGGAAAAATCTGAAGATTTGGTTTAAATTTTTAGGGTTTTAAGAGAAACGTACTCGGCGTCCGGATCTGGCTGACGGAACGGGTGCGGGTCAATTCTTGGTGGACGGATGACTGGTTGCTGAGCTTCTATAAAACAAATACTCTGTTTTTTCGAAAAAACACTTTAAAACATACGTATAAGCAATCGATTCCTTTGTTGCAGCTGTCTTTCCTCTAATTCTCGACGATTTTGACGCTCGGCTTCCACCAAACTTGCATAATATGCCTTATAACTGCTATTCACATTGCTCGGATTGAAGGAGTCACCTTGAAGGCTGAAAAATAGAACTAATTAGCTAATTTTTGAAAAATATTCATTAACACTCACACTTTTGCCTGCCTCTTCCAATAACCTTCCTCAGAATTTACAACCTGTCGTTTGAGATGTTTCGACGTCATTGAGAGGTTTATGACACTTTTCGGATTCAAGTATTCAAGGATTTTTGTTGTAAAATTCGACAACGATAAGATTTGAGCAAGTGTTGGCTTTGTTGCATCATCTGTGAAGAGTGTAGCCAAAAAAGTCGTAATCTCCGAGTTCAGGTTCTCAAAACTTGTCAATGTTGTCGTTCCGATGGTGATATTATTCTCTAAAACAACAATTTTGATAAGAAGAGTTAAAAAAATATTTTTTCTTACGATTAATATTCGAAGATGTCAAAACCATCTCGATTCCATCTTTCTTCTCAGAAATCTGAAGTTCACATTTTTTTACAAATATTTATCAATTCTTGCAAACCTTCCCATCAATTTTAAACTCTTTCGGGCTTCCTTTATTCATTCCTCTGAATTTCAAAACAAAACCACGTTCATCCTCCTCCACAAAATTCGAGGAACCAATTTCCTGAAAATAAAATGAAAAGTCTCAATTGAAACAATTTTCAGAATTAAACCTTGAAAAGTTGGCGTGAAAATTCTCTCCTTATTATTTCTTGCGCATTATTCTGAATTTCTTCCATCTGAAACTTCTGAATTCTGGACTTAGAGAAGAAAATATAAAAAAAATAAAATAATGAGAAATACTTTCTCCACGAGAACTACAACACGCTGGCCTAGGTTATGCAAAATAGGACTTCTAGGCCATGTAATAATGGCGGTTTTCCAAATTACTTGTTTTTTGTGTGTGCATTTTTTCATTTTTTAATAAAGTACTTTATTTAAAAAAACAAATTCGGATGTCGGCAGGAAGATCATCACATGTAAGCATAAAGTGAAACGAAGAGGGACAGATAATAAAATCCAAGCGAGATGTTTCTTGAAGCAGCCGGGAACGAGCAAAGTCCAGTAGCATTCTCGCAAGTTGTTCCATTTGGGCATTCAGAACACGTTTTTCCCTCTTTGTAAACACTAGCCCCTCGCATATTTCCACTGTAAAAATGCATACTTTTCATGAAATTTAATATTTTCAATAAGCCTACCCTGGTTTGTAATTACAAATAACAATTTGCTTATAACCCTGAGAAAAATGCTCAGAAATTCCACAACCAACCGCCGAACTCTGAGCCCAAACGACTTGTGAAGCATGCACCATTCTCATGTCAACAGAATTCTTGAAACCAAGACTTGTATACTCACTGAACCAACTCCTAACTGCTCCCGCGCCCAACGATTGATAGAAATCATTATTCATCTGGCCAGTTCCCCACAACGCATACACGTTCTCTCCATATCCAACAACCGAGCGGTTCGAATGATCCGTTGAATTTTTGTTAGCATGAGCTTGCGCGAATGCGGCGACCTCGGGATCCCATTTCATTTTCATCATATTGGTGGCCGATGGAGCAAATGTGCCATTCACCGAAAAATTGCCAAGTGCCATTTGGGACCGAAACTCGTTGTGAGTATCCACGATCGCTTTGATGGCGGCTTCAGTGAAACCAGGTGCGTTGAATTTTTGCAGTTTTGCAGCGTTGGGCAGCGTTGAAATAACCGCAAGAAGAATGAAAAAGATGACCAATTTCATAATTAAGTTACACTTTAGTTCTTGAAATCTTCCGGTAATTTTTGGATTTTATTTATCTGACTATCTCCTTTTATAGCCCCCGAAAAGTTCACGTTAACTTTTTTCTTAAAAACTGACCTAGAAAACTTTTTTTCGGTATATCATTATTTCCAAAAAGTCATTTTTTGAAAATTCGAAAATTCAAATCCCAACAAGAACAATGTCACATTAAATTTTGTAGTTTTCTCAAAATTTCATAATTCGTCAATAATATTCTCGAGTTGTGGCATTTGCGCTCTATTGCACTTATCCAATTTCGCGCGAAATTCAAAAATTAGAATTATTTCAGAAAAATCGACGAGTTTATTAGATATTACATATGCATCACTTTAAAAAATTCACTGAAAATTTGAATTTGTGTCTATTTTTGTGGAAAATGAGACCATTCGGACCCAGGAGCCCCCAAAAAGCCCGAATTTGTCAAAAAAAATGTATTAAAATCAAGAAAAATTGCCAACAGATCAATAATGAGTCCAAATGAACCATTGATGTAAATAAAGTAAAATTTAGATCTATAAAAGCCAACAAATAACTTTTTGTCAAACATTTTTGTTGTTTCGGAATTTTTGGACTATTTTGGGCCTATTGGGTCCACTTTGGATCATCCCTTGTCGTTATCCATAAAGATAAACACAAAAACAAAATGTTTTCCATGAAATTATTTAAAAGGACACATATTTAATCGTTTGGGTCTTGAAGGGAATCCCGTGAAAATTGTAATTCAAAAAATTCCAGAAATTCTGAACTCTGAATTTTTTGATTTTTAAAATCAAACTTTAAAGGTCCATTAGATCTCGGACTACAAAAGTCTGGCCGATCGTGAATTTTCTAGTCCAAGTTAGTTTTTCTAGGCCATTTTTATTTAAATTTTCTTAGTTTAATTAACAAATGAGATATTATCGAAAAACTCCGACTTACATTTTATGTGTGTAAAAAATAAGCCAAAAACAAGTTTTGAATTCTTCGCTAATTAGAGAGAAATTGAAAATAAACGCAAAACTACTTAAAAAATACTTTATTAAATAAAAAAATAAAAATAAATTCGGATGTCGGCAGGAAGATCACCACATGGAAGCATAAAGTGAAACGAAGAGGAACAGATAATAAAATCCGAGCGAGATGTTTCTTGAAGCAGATGGGAACGAGCAAAGTCCAGTAGCAGTCTCGCAAGTTGTTCCATTTGGGCATTCAGAACACGTTTTTCCCTCTTTGTAAACACTACCTCCTCGCATATTTCCACTGTAAAAATGCTTATTTCCTCATGAAATTAAATATTTTCAATAAACCTACCCTGGTTTGTAGTCACAAAAAATAACTTGCTTATAACCCTGAGAAAAATGCTCAGAAATTCCACAACCAACCGCCGAACTCTGAGCCCAAACGACTTGTGAAGCATGCCCCATTCTCATGTCCACAATATTCTTGAAACCAAGATTTTTATACTCACTGAACCAATTCCTAACTGCTCCTGCGCCCATCAATTGATACTTATCATTATCCATCTGCCCAGTCGACCACGCCGCAAACATGTTCTCTCCATATCCAACACCCGAGCGGTCCGAATGATCCGTTGTATTTTTGTTAGCATGCGCTTGCGCGAATGCAGCGACCTCGGGATCCCATTTGATTTTCAGCATATTGGAAGCGGTTGGAACAAATGTACCATTCACCGAAAAATTGCCAAGTGCCATTTGGGACCGAAGCTCGTTGTGAGTATCCACAATCGCTTTGATGGCAGCTTCAGTGAAACTCGGTGCACGGATGTGCAGCGTTGAAACAACCGGAAGAAGAATGAAAAAGATGACCAATTTCATAATTAAGTTACACTTTAGTTCTTGAAATCTTCCGGTAATTTTTGGATTTTTTATATCTGACCATCTCCTTTTATAGCCCCCGAAAAGTTCACGTAAACTTTTTTCTTGTTAAAAACTGACCTAGAGAACGTTTTTTTCGGTATATCATTATTTCCAAAAAGTCATTTTTTGAAAATTCGAAAATTCAAATGTCTAAATATTTCCAACAAAAACAATGTCACCGTAAATTTTGTAATTTTCTCAAAATTTTATAATTCGTCGATAATATTCTCGAGTGGTGGCATTTGCGCTCTATTGCGCACATCCAATTTCGCGCGAAATTCAAAAATTTGAAATATTTGAGACAAATCGACGAGTTTCTCACAGTTTTCACGCGATTCCCTTCAAGCACCAAATGATTAAATATGTTTCCCTTTAAAAACATCACGGAAATTTTTTATTTATGTCTATTTTTGTGGATAATGAGGCCAAGCGAACCCAGGAGGCCCAAAAAACCCCGCATTGCCAAAAAAATGCATTAAAAACTCGAAAAATAGCCAACAGATTAATAACGAGCCCAAATGAACGTGGTGGCAGAACATGAATTCCTAGTCCCCCGTTTATTTTTCTAGGCCATTTTTTCTAACGGCTTTTGAGATTTTTTCTTAAATTATTTTTTCGAACGAATTTTACATGTAGGATTTTTAGATAATGTGCAAAAATAACCAAAAAAAGTTTTGAATGCTTCATTAATTGTAGAGAAATTGAAATTAAACGCAAAGACCAGTAGCCTTCTCGCATTTTGTTCCAGTTGGGCAAGCAGAACATGTCTTTCCTTCGTGGTATACTTGTGCTCCGACATAATTACCGCTGAAAAAAAAAGTTCAACAGGTATATTAATCAATAATCCTACGCTGGTTTGTAGTTACATACAACAACTTGTGTATATCCCCTGGAAACAACTTCGAAAATTCCACAACCGACCACCGAGCTTCCAGCCCAAGACACTTGTGAAGCATGTCCCATTCTCATGTCCACAGCATTCTTGAAACCATAGTGTGTATACTCACTAAACCAAGATTTGACAGCGGTTGATCCCAACAATTGATATTGCGTATTATTCATCTGTCCAGTGCTCCACATCCAAAACAGGTTCTCTCCAAGACCCGCATGTCCTGAATGTCCCTTCGGCATTTTGTTCGCATAAGCTTGCGCGATTGCAGCCACCGCCGGATCCCATTTGATTTTCAGCATGTTGGTAGCAGTTGGCGCATGTGTTCCGTTTACCGAAAATTTACCAAAAGCCAATTGCGACCGGAACTGGTTGTGAGTATCGACAATCGCTTTGATTCCCGCTGCATCGAAGGCTTTTGCCCGGGTAAACAAGGCCGAAATGGTCGGGAGAAGGGCCAGAAGGATGACGGATTTCATTATTTAGGAAATATTCAGATTACACTGTATTCTGTTGATTTGAGCTATTTCATCTTTCTTTATATAGTGCGAAATAATGTGAGAAAAGCTATTATTCTAATGATTTTTCGTCATTATTTTTAATTTGTTTAGAAATTGTCTGCAAAAGGGTTGTGATAAGCTTTTGATTTCAAAATAAATTTAATAGACTCTCATTGTGGAAAAATTGAATTGAATTTTGCCTTTTTTTAAATAAAGAAATTAGCAAAAAGGTTTTGACATCTGGCGGAATCGAACTCTTGCCGAATTGGGAGCAAAACTGCTAACCGCTAAGCCATGCAGCATACCTCTTAAATATTGTAGTTATAGTGCACATGTCAGAGGACACCTGCTTGTCGATGTCTCCAAAAAATTAAAAAAATTAAGTGTTAGAAATAGAATTTTTAGCGAAAAATATTAATTTTGGAAAAAAAACATAATAGTGTTCAACAAAAACCCCCTGTATAAAGAAAATAGTTTTAAAAAAACTAAAATACCACGTTTTAACCTGAACTACTATATAAACTCCATCAAAATGAACAAAATTTTCATTCTATCTCTATTAGTCAATTGGATCTTTTGGCCTTCCCAGTGGTTCCCAAGCCCTTTCTCTCAAGTGAATAAACGATCAAACGGTAGTCAAACCAACCGAAGTTAAATGGAAAGATGGTGTTCGACTTGCTCTTAATCATGCTGATCTTCATCGCCCCATTGCTCATATTGTGTGGTGGAAAGAAGAGCGAGTGAGTTATTTCCTATTCTTAAATAATCAAAGCAATATAAATCTTCTTATTTCAGGCCCAAACCTGTAACTTTCAAATTGAGACCACCACCAACTGCACCGCCATTACCACTACCACCACCAGAAGCTGCAGCAGCACCTGTCTTCGTGAAGAAGGAAGGAGAGGAAAAGAAGGAGGAAGAGAAGAAGTCAAAGAAGTCAAAGAAGTCTAAGAAATCTGCAAAGTCGAAGAAGAGTGAGAAGAAGAGCTCGAAGAAGGAATAGATTCCTCGCCTTGCTTATTCAAAGTTTTCCAAACGATCCACTGATTTCCAAACATTGTCTCTAAACTTGCCAACAACTTTATGTATTCATTTTTCTGATAAATAAACAATGTGATTATCAAATAAATACTTTTCTTGATTTTTTTTTGGCTTTTTCCATTGTGCTGAACGCACTGTAAACTAAAATGTTTTGACTCGGCTGGCTCAGAGCGGCCGCAACATTTATTATTGTAAATGTTGGTGAGGGAAAAGCTTCGCTTTTCCCATTTTATATTTTTCTATTTTTTATGATTTATATTTTCTGTATTATATCTTTATGTATTATTTTTATGTTATTGAATAAAAGGTTTAATTACCCAAGTTTGAGGTCCCCAAACGCCCACAAGCCAATTTATTGGTGCATCGACGTCCAACGATCGGATCGTCGCGTGGAGAGGCTGTTTAGAAGCTGTTGAGAAGCTGTTGGAAAGCAACAGGATCAAAAAGTTTGCTGATCATCGTCCGATTCAAGTCAGAATTTGGTGGACGAGATCAAATTGTTTGTTGTTGGGACAATTGGGTAATTGGTAGACCACGAAGGTCAAATAAGGAATTGAAGTAATATTGGAAACTTCAATTGGATCTTTTTTGGAAAAAGATCAAGAGTGCCGGATTAGTGGAATTCGGTGATCAACAAGGACAGTGGAACTTGTTGGAGAGGATTGTTTGAAGACGGTGTCCAGTAATTCAACATTGGGTTGTTTTACGTTTTTGGGACAGTGGATTGGTTCAAAAAGTTGTTCGAGTCAAGCAGTTGATTGGTATTTGTGAGTATTTTTTGTGGACAATTGATAATTTGCTCATATTTTTTCTTGTTTTGTTGAATTCTCATCGTTAAAATTCTATTACTTTCGAAGATTTTGAATTTGGTTTCATTGAATTTATTTGGTTTCATTTGGTTCAATTTGTTTGAATTTTTTTCTTTTTCTCATATCAATTGTTATCATATAAGACCAGGGGAGGGAAATAAGATTAGAATTTGAAAGCCAAAGGCAACCAATTGAAAAATTAAGTTCCAAAAATTTTTTTAAAATCAAATTTCGATTTTGTGAGAAACAAATTTTCTTTCGAATTTGTTGAAAAATCTTCAACCAAAGTTTGTGCACAAACATATTTCTATCAGTTTTTGACAGGAAGGACACATTTCTCAAAAAGAAAGTGTTCCTCAAAACGATTGAAAAGAAAACATTTGTGCATCGGTGTGTGTGTTTGATTTTTTTGTGAAGATTGAAAATTGTTTTTGTGTTCCGATTTGAGGGATCGGAAAATTTTTGAAAAGGTTTTTTTTGTGTGATTGAAAGTAATTTGTGAATTTTTTCAAGAAAAATGTCAGCTTTGTCGAGTAAAATTGGTCAGGTGACAAAATTGGAGAATTCTGTAAAGAAATGTGTCGTTGAAGCGAAAGAGTTAGTGAGAATGTGTACGACGGTTGAGAGTACAAAACAGAATGAAATGGGACTTCTGGCTGTTGAAGGAAAACTAAAATCGTATCTTGTTTCATTGGATGAGAAGTTGGAAAATCTGGAAAATGGAGCGGATAAGATCGATTTAGATGAGCAAGATGCACTGAAGGTTGAAGCAAAGCAGCAATCGCAGGTTGAAGTGATGTCTCAAGGAGAAGATGCTCTAGCTGAAGTTCGAGGAAAAATTGCTGTGTTGAAATTGTCAGCTCCAGTTGGAAGAAACTCTACACAACATGAAGAAATTCGAGTCCAAACTCAGTTCAGTTCTCGGATCAGACTGCAAGAACTGAAAATTCCGGAATTCGCTGGTGATTCTTGGCATTTTGAACGATTCTGGATAATTTTCAAGGACAATGTGCATGATAACAATGAGTTGTCGAATGTTGCAAAATTCAGTTATTTGTTGAATTCGTTGAAAGGACCAGCAAAGGAACTGATGAATCGATACAAGATCAATGATGCGAATTACGAAAAAGCTGTGGAATTGCTCAAGAAGAAGTATAATAATCAGAATGACATTGTGATGGCATTGGGCCAAAAGTTGAAGAAGTCAGTTGCTCATTCAGATTCGATAGCAGATCAAAGGAGACTTCTCGATGAAATGACTGTGATCACGGATCAACTGCAAGAATTGGGAGAAGTCATGGATACAACTTTGCAAGTTGAATCAATAATTACAAGATTTTCGAGGAAAATCCAAGAAGTTTTCTACAGAGCGAAGGAGGAGAAAACACAAGATGGGAATTTGGAAAGTACCTTGAAAGAATTGGACCGCATTGTTACAACGGAAGAAAAAGTGCAGCGCAGTATGAATCAGTCGAATGATGTTGATGAGACAAGATTGGGAAAACAAAACACTGTTCAAACAACAACTCATTCAAATCACAAGAAGGAATTTTGTTCATTTTGTGACGGTGGTCATTGGCCAGAACATTGCAAAATCGACATCGAGAGCAGAATACGAATTGTCAGAGAGAAAAAATTGTGCTTCAAGTGTTTAAGACGAGGCCATTTTTCGAAGGATTGCAGAAGAAGCCGAAAATGCCAAAATTGCAATTCTTATCACCATCCAGCGATCTGCAGAGGAAACAATGGCAGAAAGAACAAGGATACATGGAAATCATCGCATTTTCAGAAGAATGACAACCAGAAGAAGAATGGAGGATTCAAGAAATCAAATGTTGTCACATCGAATTTGGAACAAGAAGAATCAATGGTTGTTCATCAGAATCATGTGAAAAATCAATTGAAATGTGGATATTTGCCGACAGCACATTTGTGGGCATTCAATCCGAAGAGACAGAAATGGCAAAAATTCTCTGTAATGTTTGATTCTGGAGCAGATTCTACTTATGTGAAGGCTGAGATGGCGAAGGAGTGGAATTTGGATGTTCTAGGACAAGAGAAGATTGCTTTGCAAACATTTGGCGAACATTCCAGAGAAATGAAGATGTATGACGTTGTGAAGTTCGTTGTTCGAGGACCACAATTTCAAGCGATGGAAGTCAAGGCTACTGTGAATGACAAGCTGATTGGAATTGTTCAAAAACCGGAGCTCACCGAAGAAGATATGCAGTTTTTGGATGCTGGAAAATTCCGATTGAACAGCAGCTGTTTTGACAAGGAAATTGTGCCAGATGTGATTATGGGAACAGATGAGATGTTCAAGTTTTGGAAGGGAGAAGTTGTTGAGTTGCCGTCTGGACTGATTATGATTCAAACTTCAAATGGACATATTGTGATGGGAAGTCCAAAATCGGAGAAGTTGATGTTGATGAAGAATCGATACATCAATACAGTTCGGAAATGCAGGATTGATGAGAATTCCGAATATTCTATTGAGTTTGAAAAGACAGCGCTTGGAGAAAACACTGGTCCGATTGATGAAGAAATTTCGGAGGAGAATTGGAAAGTTTGGAAGCAAACTGATGAGTCATTGGAAAAAAGAGACGACGGTTATTACATCAATTTGCCTTGGAAAGATGAGAAGGAAAATTTGCCGTCGAATTATGCACTTGCGAAGAAAAGATTGGAAAGTGTGATCAGATCATATCCAGCTGAAGTGTTGAAGAAAGTGGATTACATTTTCAAAGAACCTGATGAAGAGTTGAATCAGGAAGAAGACGTTGCAGAACCAAGATATGAGTTGAGAAAGAGAAGAGAAATCAACTACAATGAGGATGGAGAAGCAGATGACGAAAGAAATTTGTATTGCTCGCAAACTGTTCGTTCACAAGAAGAGAGAAGGACCTGCTGGAGAGGAGGAAAACTGTTGAGAATGGAGAAATGGACACAGCTGATGTTTGTTTTGATGATGGCCGGAATGGTGTCGACAACAAAAACTTTGTTCTGTACCGAAACTGGATCAACGATGAAGTCGGACAAATTTGAAATTTCTGAGATTTGTGTTGGAAGCTATTGTAGGAAATCAACGACTTTCAATGAAAATTTGGAACTTTGGATACCACCGAACTTGAGAACAAAAACATATGAAGTTATGATGAAAGCCATGAAGAACAAGCTGTGGTTCGAAGAAAGGAAAAACTGCAAGCCACCAAAGAAGGATTACTGCGAACAGATTGATTGTACCTTTTGCTTGGAACTGATTACAAATCCAGAATGTCATCCAATATGGGCATTGGTTGTAACTGTGGTGATCGCTTGGTGTTTGGCAATGCTGTGTTGTTGCTGTTGTATTTTGGAAATGCCGTTGAGAGGAATAATATGGGCACTTTGGAAACTGGTGAAGGTCATCTGGATCTTCGTGAAAATTCTGTTCCGAAAAATTTGTCACTTGCTCAAAAGATGTGTAAATTCGGAAAATGGTCGTCGCCAACGACGAAAATGGAAGGAACTTTTGGTTATTGCGATGATAATCTGCTCAATTGGAGTTGAATGCTGTCAAGAAGTTGACATTTTGGAAACGAAGAATCGAGTTTGCGTTTCGAATGGAGACAAGGAGAAGTGTCGATGGAACATCAAGGAAAAAATCAACTTTGATACTTGGACTACAGAAGCATGTATTCGAGTGAATCGAAATGGATCAACTCTTCGTGAATGGAAAATTGAACTCTTGGAATCAAGAATGGAATGCATCAAGAATTCGTTGATGTTTTCTCGAGAATTGGAATTGAAGACGTTGAGTGTCAAGCGGTGCCCACGAATGGGATCTTGTTCAGATCAGAAATGCGCCAAATTTGTGGGAACAGTGCCAGAATTAGATGAAGTCAATGAATTCCCCGGAATGACGAGATGCAGTGAAAGCTGCGGAGGTTGGGGCTGTGATTGTTTTTTGAGCAGCTCCGGATGTTTATTCTTTCGTATATATGGAAAACCACTGAACAATGAAGTCATGGAACTGTACCGATGTGATTGGAAAGGAACTGCGTCATTCAAGATCACGGAAACCAAGATGAGAAGTGTATATTCGAAGCAAAAGTCTTGGAACGTTACTTTGAGCACAAATGAAAAGACTGCAGTGGAGAAGACAAGCTTTAAGCTGGATCTATTGGAGCTACCATATGCTTCAATTACCGATGAATGGTTCATGAAAGGAGACAATTTTACGAGTCTTTGGACTAGTGGAAAATTCCCTGAACTTCGATGCGATGAGATGGAAAAAGCTGAAAACATGTCTTGCAAATTTGATGCGGATTGCTCGTGCTTGCCAGCAGAATCGATGATGAATTGCAGATGCAAGGATTCGTGGACTGAATTTCAGGATATTCACCGAAGATTGCCGCTGAGAAGAAACTTTTGGAAAGTTGAAGACAAGCAGAATACTGGAATGGTTACTGCGACTTCGAAAGAAGTGATGAAAGCTGAATTGACGATGTCAGTTGAAGATGGAACCCAAATGATTGTTGTCAAGAAAGAGGATGAATGCAGCGTTGGACAAACAGAACTGTCTGGTTGTTACAGTTGTACCAGTGGAGCAGTTCTGAAGGCCAAGTGCAAATCAACAAAAACCAAAGTGATTGGAGACGTGAAGTGCGGAGACAAAATGTTTGCATTGAGTTGTTCACCGAAGGGCGAACACAACGACGTCAGAATTTTTTGGAATTTTGCAAATATCGATGAAAAATGTGAAATTGACTGTGGAGGAAAAAAGACGAGCCAATTCAAAATTGGCGGTCACCTGATTTTTGAAGCTGATTTTTGGGATTCGATGACAAGAGTCATACATGGAGAGTCGAAACTGATTGATGAATGGAAATTGCCAGATTTTAGCCATATTCTTCAAGTGTATTTGGATTACATGAAAACTACTGCATTAGCGGTGGTTGCGTTGGTGGTTCTATTGTTTACCACGTATCTGATTATATGGAAAACAGGATGGGATTTGATTTGTTTCATTCCAAAAGCAATTCTCCGAAAATTTTGTCGACCATCTGACTCAAAACCGCACATAGCTTGAAAAAACTCTTGATGTTTGCGGTGTTGGTTTGCTGTGTGATTGCTGTGTTATTATTTTGTGATTGTTTTGTGTAGTAATGTTTTTTTGTGTGTGTACTGTTTTTTTTTGTTTGGAAAATTCGTCTAGTGTTAAAAAACTTTGGAAAAGATATTTGGAAGTTAAGAAAAAAAAACAGTTTCTGAAGAATCGATAAAAACTATTATTTGGAACTTTTTTTTTTTAATTGTGTGGCGGGAGGTCGAGTTCTAATCGAATTGATTTTAAAAGTTTCAGAAGACTTTATGATATTTTTGTAGTTGAGAATTTTATTGTGAACTTATTAAGTTGATAATAGTTTATTAAAACTTTTGCGATATTAATATTAATTTTTTGATGTAATTTTTATAATTGCTCTATGACAAAATTAAGATAGTTTAGTAATTTAGGCCCCCCGGGAGTGTGCTGAACGCACTGTAAACTAAAATGTTTTGACTCGGCTGGCTCAGAGCGGCCGCAACATTTATTATTGTAAATGTTGGTGAGGGAAAAGCTTCGCTTTTCCCATTTTATATTTTTCTATTTTTTATGATTTATATTTTCTGTATTATATCTTTATGTATTATTTTTATGTTATTGAATAAAAGGTTTAATTACCCAAGTTTGAGGTCCCCAAGCGTCCACAACCAATTTATTGTACTTCTTCAAGTATTTTTCCTCGATTCAAATGAAATCTTACTGGAAAGAAAACATTTTGAAAAACCCCCACTTTTCCCTAGTTGATAAAAGCAGCAAGCACGCTCCACTGAACTTTAGGCGCAAATAGGGAAAAATTGTCGTTTTCGTGGCTTTTTGTTTTAAAAACCCGTTTTATATTTAATTTGTCAACAATTTGAATCACCTGGAATATTTAACAAAAAACGGCGCTCTATTGAAATTGTACCATCGTACACATTTCTCTCATTTTGTAAATTTAAATTTTGAAATTAAAAAAAATTGAAATTTTCAATATTTTCAAAAAAAAAAACCTTTTCAATATCATGCAATTTATTTATCACAATTAGGTGTCAATGAACGAAAAAAGAAACAAATAAATTACAAAACAAAGATTTTTTTCTCTGAAAGACACAAACTTCTTGTGACTTTACGGGTGAATTTGGTCAATATTTACAAGAAAATTATTTACGTAACTGTAAGAATGGGGCTACTGGCTGGGGAAGGTTATACAGACTATTTGTGCAATATTATCTAATTAATTAGTAATTAGATACTTATTTGGTTAATAATCTTGGAAAAAATGAGCAAGGGGGAATGGGAGAGGGGTTTTAAAAATACTACTAACAAATTAGTTAATCAATTTCCAAAATAGGAAAGAATCATATAATTATCAGTATGAAAGATAGGTACAAGTTTGAAGGATTACTGTTAATTGCAACCCATTCAGATTCAATCATCAAAAACTGAGCTATTGTTCAAAATATTACAGCGATTGGCAAATGATGACGTCAAATCCATCAATGATGTCGGCGGCGAGAAGGTCCACATGTTCTCATCAAGTGGATTGAAGAATGCTTGTGGTGGCGAGAATCTGGCAAGCGATTCGATGATCTTCTTTCCCGACGAGAATCTGAATATTCATTTTCTTGCCCTTTTTCTAAACAATAACTGTTTACATACCTCTCAAGTCTTGCAGCGTTGCGTGAAACCCTCGAACGGATTCTGTCGAACCATTTGGCGTAGAGACGAGTGTCAGCGGCTTTCATCTTTCGCTCTCTGAAAAAAATATGTGAAATTTTTTAACGAGGTTTTCATTGAAACAATTTAAAATCCTAAAACAAGCAAATTTTAAGCCAAAAACTTTAGAATTCAACTTTTTTTCAAAAAACTCACTCCTTGCCCAACAACGCCGAAATGCACAACGAAATCATCTGCTGAACAACATAATTTCCATATTGATGGAAAAGCAAAATGTCCAAAGCATCACGATTGGTCTCAGAATCCTTGACATACCCATCGAAGATCTCGTCCATCATTTCAGCCAACAAGTGTGGGGGAGCAAAGAGGAATGCACCTTCGACAACATGACTTGCGTACTTGTCTTGCGACATTGACAACAAATTGCGGAGGAGACATTTCTCGATGATCGTATCACGGTAAACTTCCATAATTCCGCTAGACTTGACCACGTATTGTACGACATAGTTGGCGAATTCGTTCGACGACAAACGGAAGCAGTTACGAGCCACGCACGTCATCAACCCGTGCAACAATTGAAGCCGAGTGTTGAAGCACGCGCTCTTCGGATTGTCTGACAATTTCTCAATCGCCTGTTGTACCAATCGGCAGCCGTACTTGTCCTGGCACACTTTCATCAAATTGTCATCTCTGCAAAGGAATTTCACAAAGAAGCTCCACAAAGCAATTGGCATGGTTTTGACGATTTTCTGAAGAACGTGGATCGCACATTGGTTGGTGCAAAGTGACAAGATGTCGGAGCTCGCAATGTCGGCAATGATTTTGGCAGAAGTTGTCATGTCGAATTTCTGAACTGCCAGTTGAACCACTCTACATGCGAATTTGTCGTGGCACATCTCTACCAAACCGCTGGCGACCATTACGTTAACCAGTCTTTCCTGTTGTTCCAATGTTGCGTGTTCAACAAGTTTTTGCATGAAGAAGTTTCCAGCTGCACTGCGGCAGAGACCCTTAAACACACATTTCAATTATTCGTTCGTGTTTATTGATTTATTGATTACCGTGAAAACAGTTGTCTGCTCGGTGAGCTTGTCAAAAACCAGAAATTGCTCTTCAGCGGTCACTCCCATCGGGTATTGACGCTCCAAGTACTTTACACCCATTTTATCCATTGCAAAATCGATAAGCGATCCGCGATCAATCACCTCGCTCAATGGCAAGTCTTCACGGATGTTTCCTTGAAGGTCAACCGCCCATGATGGTAACAATCTGGTGGAACGAACGTTGCTCGAGTAGTTGCCAATGAATGATGAGTTATTGGCGGGGAACAAGCCGAATGGACTGTTTTTCGGTTCTTCAACACTTGGCGAACGATCAGTGACCTCGCGGAACTCCAATGAAGTCGAATAAGAGTTACTCTTGTTGCGGACAATGTTATGGTTCAAGCGGCAGCTTTCGATTGGCTGAAACTTTTATTTATTCATGATTTTCAGCAAATTGTTACCTTCACAAATGGTTGTGGCGAGAAGACCGGCGACTGTTGTCCAATTTTCATGAAATTGAAGAGTTGAAAGTTAGGAGTTGGGAAAACAGCTGCAAAAAGTTAATTTAGGCTAAAAGTGTTTTTCAATAATCGATTTACCATCAAAAGATCCGTCGAAGAGATTGATATCGGTATGATGGAAACTTCCACTTCCCGACGACGCATCAGATTCCTGGGAACCGCTTCTTCCGGAGTCGTGGCTCATCTTGATGTTGAATTTGAAGTACAAGATTGGTTAGTAGCTGAAAAATCCAGAGAAATTTATGAGGAAAAGAAGAATGTTGTATAATGAATTGAAAAATGATGCTGGAACTTTTGATCGAGAAGAGAAATAAATGTTTTTGGCGCTGATTAAATAAATAGGTCAAAACTTTTTTGACCTTTTTTCTTTGAAAGAAAAACTTACAGGTTTGATAATCATTTCGAACAAAATGCTTGTTTTTTTTCGCAGAAAGGTGCCTGTAAAATAAAAATGGAGATTCACGGAAAAACAAACACGTATTGCAAAATTTTGGGCGAAGGAAATGTAAATAAAATTTAAATTAATTTTTAAAAATACCGGATTGCTGTAGAAAATTTAAAGGCGCATATCTACTTTCAGCTAGTCTCGCAGCGACTTCTCTAATTTCCATTACGATCCTTTAATATCTACAGTAATCTTTAAATAATTTTTTATTCTTCAAAATTGAATTCATATTAATTTAATTAATTTCCTCCCGAAATATTTCGAAAAAATCGGTTTTCAGAATAAAAATGTCGATGGACACCATTTTAAAAGCAAGCGAACAGGATTTTGTGTCGTTGCCCGTCTTTTTCAAGTAATTTCAGCGTAAAATGTGAAAATTGATAATAAAAACATGTTTTTTTCAGAGAATTCTACAGATGCGCAAAAGAAGGACAAATATGTTTGAAACGAGCAAAACCGGATGATGTAACAGTTCACGAGATGTTGAAGGATGACGGATTGAGCTCAATTGCAGCTTCTCACCTTTTAAATGCGATTGAGTAGGTCTTTTTTCTTCAAAAAAATAAAATAACTATTAAAAAGACATTTTCAGCGTCTCAGACCTTCGCACAAAAATGCCGAATCATGAAATGGACAACACAGTGGAGAGAAATAATCTATTATCTCAAAAGTAAGGAAATTAGCGTAAAATTTGAGGAAATTCTTATTTTTCAGAATTCTACAAGCTGAAAACTCAAGGCGTCGAAATGCACAATACAAATCGATTGCTTTGAGAGCTCTTCGTTATGATCATATTGAGAGGGACATGTTGGCAAGACACACGCCGTATAAAGAAGGTTTTTTCAAAAATTAGAATTATTCCCAGTGTTTTTTTAGATAGGCCAGAAACCGTTGTCAAAAAAGAGAAACACGATGCTGATGATTATGTATTCTTCAAAATACTTCAATTTTTTAAAAATATACAAATTTCAGCACGATTTAGTGATCTCTACCTCAGTTTTCTTCGGATATAGCAGAGAACTAGAATACCACGAAATTCGGCTAGGAAGGCTGCTAAAAGTCACAGATCGTATCGAAATGCTCGGAAATCACACCCTTCAAGATTTGAAGAACGCTTTCCATTGTCCCGCTGATTACACGTTTAGTGAGGATTTTTCAGAAAAGAAGCCGACTGCTGCCGATTTGTCGAAAGTTCATACAAAAAAATTAAATTTTCTAAACAGTCACAATTTCTAGAACCAATTCCCATCAGCCATGTTCTTCATCCACGACACTTTCTACATCGAACCGAATTCGAAACCCAATTGGGAGGATCCATCGAGCGTTATTCGAAAATGGTCCGAAAAGCGTCCAATGATCGGGCCATTCAATGTAAAGTGCATGAATGAGCAAAAGTAAGTTCTAATATCTAGAAAAATCGAATTACTACATTTTCAAGACTCGGAGATCTAACCGCCCGTCTCGGTCAACCATACGTCTTCATTCATCAAGGATTCTGTGAGCATTTGCTAATTTTTAATGATTTATCGTTGAAGTAACCATTAATCTCTCCATTTCTTGAACAAAAAGCCTAGATGTTTTCCAGAGACGAGGAAAAAGACGTGACGTACCCACGAAAGCTGGTAGAGCGAAATTTCAGAAGGATTGCGTGCATTGGCTGTAAGGAGCAGTCGGCGGAGTGAGTAGAGAATTTAAAACTTATAGGAATTCAAATAAATACCTAATTTTCAAGTTTTCCACATTTTAACATGATTTTAGATTTAAAAAGAACTCCGGAGGTCTAATTTTAATAAAACTTTAAACAAAAGCTGTTTTTTTGCATTTAAAATTGGGGGAAAATCGAATAAAGACATTTCCGAAGAAAGTTAGTCCGCAGAAATCTGGGAATTAGGCCATTTAGAGACATGGCCTAGAAACCCAAATTTCCGCGGACTAACTTTCTTCGGAAATGGCTATTCCCAATTTTTTTCGAATCAAACCATTTTTTCAAATCTTATGAGTTCATAATTCCGTTTTTAAAGCTGGGTAATCCATAAACACGAAGATTTGTTCCCAACATCGCCAGCATTCATGTGTGAACCATGCTACAAAGAATTCTGTTTCGACAAGGACGGCAAAAAAGTTTGTGACTTCATCGCCGCACCATATTGCGATCGGAAAAAGGTTGGTGAACTTGCCGAGGATCGTTTTTATAATTTTTAAATAGTTTTGTTTATTAATAATTGTATTTTTTGAGAATTTCTAGCTGTACCATTTTTCCAATTTAAATCCCCTCATTTTTCCACTGTTACCTTTGTTTATTTAATTGTCTATTGTCTTCTTGGCTCAAAAAGTCAGGAGACATGCAACAAATACATAAAATTTTACGACTCAATCTCATGGAAAATATTCATTCCATGTTAGCTTTAATTAAGGTAAAATTGTTGCCGAATCTAAGTGAAAAAGGTGGCTTTTTCACATAAATCATATAAATTCGAACGAAGCCAATTTGGATTACGGTAGATTTATTGTTGAAATGGGGCTTTTTCTGGAATGGTTGACATGGAATTGGGGAGCATTTGAATAATTGAAAAGATTTGGATTTGATGACCCAACCATGCCTGATGGGAATTTTTAATTGATTTGGCGCGAATATGGGGTTTACATTGCATGTTACGCAATTTTACGGATTTTAGATAAGGGGGCTTTAAAAAACATAGAATATGACGGCAACATGCGGACTAGATGACAAAAAATTGAATTTGACGCGTAAATGAAGATTCTGTGAGGTAAAACACCGAAATTGACTTTTTTTGCAGATTTATTAAATTCTAGAAAATTAGATATTTAAAACGGTAAAAAATGTTATTAAAAACATTCTATTTGACGCAAAATTGCATATTTATTAAATTCTAGAAATTTCAATATTCAAACCGCTAAAAATTTTAGGAAAAACATTATATTTGACGCGAAATTGCAGATTTAGTAAATTTTCGAAATTTCGATATTCAAACCGCTAAAAATGTTAGGAAAACATTATATTTGACGCAAAATTGCAGATTAATTAAATTCTAGAAATTTCTATATTCAAACCGGTAAAAAATGTTAGGAAAACATTGCATTTGACGCAAAATTGCAGATTTGTCAAATTCTAGAAATTTCAATATTCAAACCGGTTAAAAACGTTAGAAGAAACATTGTATTTGACGCGAAATTGCAGATTTGTTATTTTTCAAAATCTGGCGTTTTAATAAGGTCTGAGATATATTAAAAACAGCGTGAAATTAGTATATTCGTAAAATTAACAGAAAATCGACCTAAACAGAATTCTTAAAGTCAGAAAAACAGCAAATCTGACGCAAAACTACAGATTTTTGGTATTATAAAAACATGGACTCCTTTAGCCTCGGATTATTATAGAAATTCAATTTCAAACCCCCTAAAACCATAGGTTCCTGAAAAAGCCAACTATATATCAAGTAGTCATGCACAAAAAAAAACATTCCCATTATTATATAATATAATATGATTATTATATCAGAAAACCCCCATTCATTGGCCCAAATTGCTTCCATATTAGTCACCGCAAATATTTTTCAAAGAAGCGAAGCAAAAAATTGAAAATCGATTACGTTACCGTATTCTTTTCTTCTTTTTTTTTTGAAATTTGTTCCCATTCATGAAAAGAACAATAAGAGACGTATTGTTCTTAACACATAAAAGAGGACAACAAAAGTTTTGAGATCGGTATTCCTTTACAACTCTTTTTTTTGTTTCACTGTTCTAGAGTAGCAGATGGGTTCCCAACGTTTTGTTATTTTTTTCGAAATTCACATTGTTTACCAATGAGGGAAAGAATCAATAACAAAAGTTAGCAATTTCGAAAAATCTCAAAAGGTTGCGGTTTGTTTTTGTTTTTCTAATTTTTCTTCTAGTAATTTCATTTTGTTTTTGTTTTAAAAAATTTTTATTTCAGCGCAATTTCAAAAAAAAAACACTTGATTTAAACCCGAATTCCGTTAGTCGCGCTTAATTCACGCTTAAAAGTTAGGTACCCGCTTAATTGGCTGATCAAACGTATTTTTTGTTAATTTCATGAAAACAACTATTTTTTTCAAAATGACTACGTCTTAAAGGTAGAGTCACACTATTTGAGCTTTTTTTCTAATAACTTCTCCAGCTATGCGCCTTTAAAGTCAAATTGAGGTCTTAAAGCCACAGGTACACTAAAATTAGAAAACATCTGTAGTTGTTGCATTTTTTGCTCTGATTACGGTTATATTTCTAATTTTTCTCAAAAATGGCTAGATTTCGAGTTATGCGCCTTTAAAGTCAAGTTTAGGTCTTAAAGCCACGGGTACACTAAAATTAGAAAATATCTATAGTTATTGAATTTTTTGTGCTGATTACGGTTATATTTCTAATATTTCTCAAAAATGGCTAGATTTCTAGTTATGCGCCTTTAAAGACAAGTTTAGGTCTTAAAGCCACGGGTACACTAAAATTAGAAAATATCTATAGTTATTGCATTTTTTGCGCTAATTACGGTAATTTTCTCAAAAATAGCTAGATTTCGAGTTATGCGCCTTTAAAGTCGAAAAATTCATCATGTCTCGAAAATTTCAAAAATAGAACTCTGAAAATAGTAAACGTTATTTATAGCTAAAAAAAAGTAGTTTTAATTCAATTTTTAAGGATTAAAACTTGCGCGACAGAATTAGATTTTCCTAAAAATATTCATATAATCTGAAAGAGCGTGAAAAATTCTATATATTTACAAATTTTCAGCAAAATATCTCTGAAATTGATAAATTTATTTAATTTTTAAAAATATAGCCTTATTTTGTCATATATTTTTGCTCACCTTCCTATTTTTCAGGTGAGCTTTTTTCAGATGAGCCCTGATGTTCTCTCTTATCACAACACATCCTCTAATCATACCTTTCTCTCGATAAATCATCAATAATTATGGCCCCCATCTCCTTTTCAAGCCTCTAATTATCTGAAATTCTATTCTCCCCTTCCCTTTAACATCAGAGATGAACTAGATTCCAAATTATGAGTTGTGTATCTTCAGATTCTCAGAAAAATTGATGAGTTTTGGACGCGGTGAGTAGTAATTGATAGGTATGATAGGGGGGCTCCGGCGGGTTGCTCAGGTAAATATATCTTGTGTTATGACTTTTTTATTCCTCTTCTTTTTGAAATTTAGAGCGTTTTTGTTGTGTTTCGGAAGGATTCTGATTTCTCAGAAATTCAAAACTTCCTTGTTAGAATTAGAATTGACGTTAAATTCCCCCCGATGTTGCAAGTGCGCCCTATTGCAATTCGACCGAATTTGAGCGGTTTCTCAAATTTTGTTGGTTCTTAAAATAGTTTTATTCAAAAAATATATTTTCAAAAGCATATTTTAGTACCAAACGAGCGTTCCGAAGTTTCTAGAACTAGAAATCTCTAGAAATTTAAAAAAAATTTAGAATTTTCTGGAAAGTGAATGTGAAAAAAAGAAAGATATTTTTTAAAACAGCGCTCAAATTTTAGAAGAGCTGCTTCTGCTAACATTGAAATAAGAAACTATTTTTTTAAAGCAACATTTTTAAACGAAATTTATGTTTTTTAAGACCTTTTGTCTGAAAATTAAAATTTTTTTCTGGAAATTTTTCAAAAACGAATTTTTTAATTTTTTTGTCCGGTTTAAAGGAGGGCTTTACGGAGATAATAAATGTACCTTAAATGAAAATAGACTTCATTCCCATTCCAAATCTGTTCTTAAAATTTTCTAAAACCACCTAGAAGCCGAGAAAATGAGCTTCAAAACAATGTCCTAGAAAAAGTGTCCACCGGCGAAAACTAGTCGGCAGGCTTGAAAAATCCAAAAAAGGTGCAAAAAAATTAATTAATGTGAAAAATTCTAGTCTTTTTTCAAAAAAATTGATTTTTGTTCTTGAAAACTCATTTTTTCAGCATTCGAAAATTTATTTTTCCCGCCATTTACAATTTGTGTCAAAATTTTTGGGGACTTTTTGATAGGGCATTGTTTGTGGATTGCATTAGATTCTTGTCAAGAAAAAAATTATTTTTTTAAACTTTAAAGACTGGCAGCTTGTCTTTAAGCACTCGTTTTTGAAAATGGTTCCAAGGGGTCTTCTTGCCACGTCATTTTAATTTTTGACTTCTAAGCCCTAAATGCACAAATTTCGCGCACTAAACGCACCATAGATATCATTTTACTCCAGAACAATTCGTGCTTCTTCCAATACTTGTACATAAATGAAGAGGTGCCCCCCACTTCACTCAATTCCCCCCTTCCCTTTTTTTTCTAGAAAATTGGAAGGAAAGACAATCTGTCAATTGAGGGGAGAGGCTAAGGGACAGGTAATCTCGAATGTATTGCATAACACAATATGAGGGGGGGGGGGGGGGATAAGGTGTGGAGCATGGAGCTCATCTAAATTTGATGAGATATTGCTTGCACCAGGCTGAAGGAGATGAAGAAGACGAAGAAGGGATTTGTGAGCTGGTGTGCTCATTTTATGTCTCATGCGCGAAATTGGCGTGAAGCTTACGGTAGGAAAGACATCTGCTCTTGATGCTTCAGGAATCTTGGATTCCCTAGGCGTTAATGAACACTTATTGACTATATAAAGTACTATGTCACGCAGAAAAAAGGGGGAGTGGCATTTTTGCAATTTTGCGGCACACTTTCATAAAATTAAGCTATTCGTGGACTCAGTTTCTAATGAAAAAAATTGCATTAAGTAGTATTGCATACCCTTGAGTTGATTGTTATTAGAAAACGTCTGTAATTTCTCATCTGTGCAATTTTTCGTAAGATGTGATGTTTTCTTAAACTCCGCAATTTGTCGTCAATTCTGCTGCTTTATTTAAATTGTGAAAGTTTTCGTAAAATTCTCGACGTTTTTTTTGTAAAACTGTTTTTCAGCAATATACTGAAAATACGCAATTTGTCGTGAAATCTACTGTTTTATATGATATGAAGCAAAAAAAATTTCGGTTCAAAAAAATATTTTCTCGTCGAAATTTTGCATTCCGCAATTTTTCGTGAAATTCGATGCATACATAGAAATCGCATTTTTTATGTTTTTCCATCACAAATAATGTTATGCATTTTGTCGTCAAATCGGGTGTAAATATGAAAAATCGAAAGATTTAAAAAATCTGATTTTTCCGCAATTTTTCGTCAAATCCAATGATTTGTTGAAATTTACTTAATATCAAAACTGTGCATTTTGTCGTCAAATTCAGAGCACTTCTCAACTTTCAAAAAAATTACATTGATCTGCATTTTGTCGTCAGATATGATGTTTTTTCGAAAATCTGCAAATTCTCGTTAAATGCGTTGTTTTCTTGAAAAAGATTAAACACCATTTAACCTACCGTAACCCACCTCCAAACTCATCAAAGCACTTTTCGGGTTTCATCCCTTTTTCAATATTTACACCTTTCCCAACAATTTTTCCATCGCGATAAAATGTGTTTTGTGTAAATTTATGTTTATATTGTGTGTGTGTCACCGAGTCTCTATTAAATATTGCCACCATCGCAGTGAAAACGAAATGCATTAGGAAATCTACGCCGAAAAAGGAGCGAAACTTCTTCTTCTTCTTCACTTTTTTTATTGTGCTCCATTTCCTTAGGAGGGTGACTCTCTTTATTTGACTATCTGTGGGAGGAGGAGGGCGAGCCTCCTCTCCTACAGTAATCCTTTGCACAATTTATAGATATACACCTGCCCGCGATTCTTAAACGCTTCGGTTCACCGAGCTCTTCTCTTGTTAATTTGGATTTAGTAATGAATTACCTGGATTTTTTCGCTTTACGCTTATTTATCAGGTTTGTGTGTTAAATTCCGCAAATTGTCGTCAATTCTGTTGTATTTAAAGAATTGAGATTTCTTTTCTATTATCCTTGTTTCGCTGACAAATAACAATTGTTGAGAAACGTTCATGTTCATTGGAAAAACCGCAAATTTGCGTAAATTTCAGTTTTTTGGAAAATGTCCGCAGTTTCTCGTCAAATATAGTGTTTTAATAAAAAATAAAAATGTTTGATAAAGTCCGTCATTTCTCGTCAAATCAGTTATTAAGATAACAAAATAAGAAATTTTGATAAATTCCGCAATTTCTCGTCAAATCAGGCATTAAGATAAAAAATAAGAAATTTTGACAAATTCCGCAATTTCCCGTCAAATCAGGTGTTTACCAAAAATTAGAAAAATTGGATAAAGTCCGTAATTTCTCGTCAAATGAGGTGTTTATCGAAAATTAAGAAAAATAGGATAAAGCCCGCAATTTCTCGTCAAATCAGGTATTAACGAAAAATTAAGAAAAATAGGAAAAAGTCCGTAATTTCTCGTCAAATCAGGTGTTTTTAAGAAATTTTGAAGAATACCGCAATTTCGCTTCAAATCAGGTGTTTATCGAAAATTAAGAAAAATTGGATAAAGCCCGCAATTTCTAGTCAAATAAGGTGTTTTTAAGAAATTTTGAAGAATACCGCAATTTCGCTTCAAATCAGGTGTTTATCGAAAATTAAGAAAAATTGGATAAAGTCCGCAATTTCTAGTCAAATAAGGTGTTATTAAGAAATTTTGACAAATTCCGCAATTTCCCGTCAAATCAGGTGTTTATCAAAAATTAGAAAAATTGGATAAAGTCCGTAATTTCTCGTCAAATGAGGTGTTTATCGAAAATTAAGAAAAATAGGATAAAGCCCGCAATTTCTCGTCAAATCAGGTGTTTATCGAAAATTAAGAAAAATAGGATAAAATCTGCAATTTCTCGTCAAATCAGGTGTTTATCAAAAATTAAGAAAAATGGGATAAAGTACAAAAAAACCCAAACACCTGCAATCTCGGTTTTTGATCAAATTCCATTTTTTTGACACATCCATCCCCCCTATCATTTAAAAATAGCGATAAGATATCGGATGTATCTATTTGTGTGCTCTCCTCAACCACAAAGAGAGAGAGAGAGCCCAAATCCGATGGCATGTTCGTCCTCCTGAGATGAATCGGAGCTGTCAAAATATGTCGATGGAAGAGATGAAAATTTCTGCTCTTATTTGCTGTGATGAATTGAAGAAATTGAGATTCGGTTTCGATTTTGTGCATGCCTATCAGCTTTTCATCCTGTTGCCTATTTTTTTCGCCAGGACCGTTATCAGGGTCCATTTAATATTTCTGTTTACTTCATATCTATCATTTTATTAGAATAATAAACACATCCCAATAAAATAGTAGTGAAGAAAAAGAAGAAGAAGAAGAATTTTCAGCGAAAAACAAAACGAAATCCTTTTCCATAAATCTCTGCCAATTTTTGTAGTTATCATATTATTCGACGATGATACAAATTTCAGCCTCTTCTTATTATTTGTTATAATTCCAGCCATCTTTATTATTCCTATTTTTCTTTTCTTATTTCAATTCTTTTTAAGTCAGAAAATTGAAAGCTATATAAATTTTTTCGCTGTTTTTTCGTAGGTACGTGATTTGTCGTAAAATGTGGTGTTTCTGGAATTGATTTGAAAAAAAAATCATGAGTCAGCATTTTTTTCGTTTTTTTCTTCAAGTCCGCAATTTGGCGTAAAATACGGTGTTTAATTAAATTTCTAAAATTTCTGACCAAAATCCGCAATTTGTCGTGAAATCTACTGTTTTATTTAATATGAAAAAACTTAGAATTTTTCTTCATAACTTGAAAGTCCGCAAGTTGTCGTAAAGTCTGATGTTTTATTTAAATTGCTAAAAGTCCGCAAGTTGTCGTAAAGTCTGATGTTTTATTTAAATTGCTAAAAGTCCGCAAGTTGTCGTAAAGTCTGATGTTTTATTTAAATTGCTAAAAGTCCGCAAGATTTCGTCGATTCGGGTGTTTTTCGAAAAATTCGTTTTTCTCATCATTTTCAGCTAATCTGTCATTCTTGTGTCCGCAATTTGTCGTCAAATCTGGTGTTTTTTTCTCAATACCACTTTTTCTCGATAAAAAAGTCCGCCATTTCCAATTTTCCGCAAAATCGGAAGCAAACGCATCCAAACAAACACTTACCTGAAATCAGCCCTTCAAACACCAACAACGGCTCTCAAGAGCGTCATCCAGAACACAAAAAAAACACTGTGAGCCAAAAATTTGTTTTTTTTGTTCATTTTCCGCTGAAGAGAGAGAAAAAGATGAACATATTCATAAATGTGCACACACACACAAATATAGGATGATGGGATGGGACAAGAAGAAGAATAATAGTTCTTCCGAGATGGGCAGCAAAAAAACCGGATGCCATCCATTGAAGACCCCCCTCCCTCGCTCCTTATACTTCAACGAATCGGTGGTGCTCGGAATCAGGAGAAGAAACCTACAAAAATTTCGACATGCTCAAATGAGTTTTATTTCATTTTTCACTTCTCGAAATATGTGTTTGTGTGCAATATGTGTTGGGTGTGTGAGAGAGAGGTCTGTGTGTCACCTGCCTTCCTTCCTGTCTTTCTTCTCCTTCTTCTTCCTAAGGTAATCTGGAGAAAAGAAGAAGAAGGCATACAAACAAATATATTACTTATATACCACTTACTTACTTCAATAAAGGGGAGGGGGGCGAATTTCGGGAGATAGAGGTTTGAATATTGGATTAAGGTTATTGTTTCACAACTTTGCCGTCAATTGGTGTGCTTGGGTGCATAAGTTGGGTCTCTAAACTTTCATAGACATCCAATTGATAATTGATAATTGCCCTATTAAATACCTTGATTTGTCGTCAATTAAAATGACATCTGAAAATTTCAGCGAATCCGCAATATGTCGTCAATTAAGGTGTTTCGTCAAGCTTTAACATTTTAGCATTCCAAGCTGATATTAAACGTTTCGCAATTTGTCGTAAATTAAGGTGTTTCGTCAAGCTTTAGCTTTTTACCATTTCACATTTGTTCCAACTTATACTGAAAGTTCGCAATTTGTCGTCAATTAAGGTGTTTCAGCATATTCCGTTGTAAGAATTTAAAAAAAAAACAGTTGCTCTAATAATAACGATTTCGAACATGAATTACAAATGAGCTCAAAACCAATGACCATAAAATTATAGAGGAATATCATTAAAAAATACTGTTAAGAAAATTAAAAATTATAGCTTTTAAGTAATTATCAGTAATTTAAACCTGCATAATTTTGATCATTTTCACTAATGTATTTGATCTAAATTTATGATTTACTAAGTTATTATTTCTCAAAAGTTTAATTTCTCTCTTTTGTCTTTTTTTCTCATTATTAAATATTTCATTTTACAATTTAGATATTTGTTATTTCATATTATCTATATTTTAGTTCCTTTAAGCTCGTCTAGTAAGAGTCGATACCACTCTTTATTTTTCTGTTGTAAGTTTGTTTCGACGTTTTTTTAATAGTCCGCAAATTGTCGTCAGTTAAGATGTCTCCAGAAGTTTGAAAAACTCCGTAATATCTCGTTAAATAAGGTGTTTAAGAAAAAAAATAAAAAATTACGATAAGGTCCGCAATTTCTCGTCAAATATAGTGTTTTTCTGAAACATCCGCCAATTACTGTCAATTATGGTGTTTTCCGCAATTTTTTTTAATGCAACATAAAATACCATTTATTCAAAAATAAGAAATTATTATAAGATCCGTAATTTGTCGTCAAATGTGATGTTTTGTTAGCACCCTTGATAATTTTGCGAATCCCCCTCCCCCCAAATTCCGCAGTTTCTCGTCAAATATAGTGTTTTTCTGAAAACATCCACAAATTGTCGTCAATTATGGTGTTTTCCGCAATTAAAAAAATTAAAAACATCAAATACCATTAATTCAAAAATAATGAATTATTATAAAGTCTGCAATTTGTCGTCGAATTGATCGATTTTTTCAAAGACCGTAATTTCGCGTCAATTATGGTAAAAGGGCCAGTTTTTTTAAATCAGAATTTTTTCCTAATTTTCCCATCGTCCCTCCATGGTAACCACTCTAAAAATACCTCAATTTTTCTCGGAAGAACGACAGACAGCACAAAAAAACTTTCTTTTTCAAAAGAGGATGACGACCGGAAGAACCGGCCGCTCTTCTCGTGAGCTTCATATTCTTCATTCATATATTGTTCAGAAGAAAATGTCTTCTTCTTCTTCTTCTTCTTCTAGGATGGACGAGAAAAAAGAAGACATAAACGATTAGGAGGCCCCCCAATGGTGGTGCACAAAAGAAGTTGGATGAGATGGAATCTTAGTTCTTTTTTCTTCCTTCGCATTTTTTTTGCATCCTTTTTTGTGTACGCTCTTCATTTTTCACCTGCTCCGTCCGCTGAGAGCTCCAGGTAACTATTATTGAAAAGAGCCGGTGTGGGGGGAGGAAAACTTTGAAGACTCAATTTGCACCGAAGGGATGATGATGGGGTTCGTAGTGGTGGCGGCGGCACCTATTTTACTTTTCACCCAACCTTTTAGAGCATCAATCAGCGCTTTCTTCCGTCTTTTTATTTGCCTGGATCATTTTGTTTTTAGCGTTACTTGATAGATCCTCGAATTTGGCGAAAAAGTCCGCAATTTGTCGTCAAATTGAATGTTTCTCAAAAAGTCTGCACCGAATTTGACGAACAACTACGGACCATATCCTAATTCTTTGTTTTATCTTAAGCACCTGATTTTACGACAAATTACGGACGTTGTCAAATCGTATTTTATACATCTTATTTGACGAGAAATTGCGGACCATATCATAATTTCTTATTTTTATTTTAAACACTTGATTTTACGACAAATTACGGACCTTGTAATAATATTTTAAATTGTATTTTTTTGCATCTGATTTGACGAGAAATTGCGGACCTTATCATAATTTCTTATTTTTATTTTAAACACCTGATTTGACGAGCAATTACGGACCTTGTCATAATATTTTAAATTGTATTTTTTTGCATCTAATTTGACGCAAAAATGCGGATTTTGTCATTATTTTTTAAATCGTATTTTTTGCATCCGACTTGACGAGAAATTACGGACCTTATAATAATTTCTCATTTTTGTTTTTTTTTTTTGCTCAAAGTCTTCAATTTTGACTTTTTCGGAAAATCTAACATTTTTCCTCAATCATGCAAATTTTTTTTGAAAAAATGGACTTTAAAAAGTACTTTCTCATAAATCCTTTTCCTAAAAGTCCGCAATATCTCGTCAATTATGATGTTTCCCGCATTTACCACCTAATTCCTTTACTTTTATAGTAAGTTACATCTTAAATTTCATTTTACATCATCAAGAAACCAACTCAATTTTGTTAAACGTCATGTAAATCCGAAAATGTTCCACAAACCTACCGTACCCCCCCCCCCCCCCACCATCCCGAAAATGCTCATCCCTTCTCTCCTTCTCACCGAAATTCGCGCCCCCAAACACAAACACAACAAAAAAGAAGAAGCATGAGCGCGCTTCTCTCTCTCTCCCTCTCTCACTCATCGCTGATTGGCCCGTCCTCCTCCCTTTAAACTCGACGAAGAAGAAGAAGAAGAAGACAACCGAAAAAAAGTGGGCGGAGCCTATTTGGAAGATTGTGACTCTCCTTTTTGGTAGCTCTTCCATATTTTCCTTGCTCTTCTTCTTCTTCCTTTCTTGAAAAGTTTTCGCTTATCTGAAAATTATTCCAAAAATATTTCAGAAATGAGCATTGATAGCGAATTTCTGCACTGCGTTGAGGTCAAAGCGGATGACGTTGCTGGAAACACACTGAACGCTGTGACTACTATTCAGCCTGGGAGATTGATCGGGATTATTGATAAGGTAGGTCTTTAAAATGTGGTTTTCGGGAAAAAATTCGTGAAAATCCCGCCGTTTTACGATATTTTCTTAATGTACAATTTGTCGTCAAATATGGTGTTTTGTAAAATATTGGATATTTTGGCTCAAAATTGACCAATTTTTATGATACTTATATCATTTTGTAGAGAAAATCAAGCTCTTTTTCATATTTTCATTGAAATGTAATTTTTTTGACATTTTGGTAATTTTAATTAGCTTTTTAGTTAGCCTATGGAGTTTTGAGCTATCTTTGCTCAAAATTAATCGATTTTTATGAAAATGTATCATTTTGTTCAAAAAATTATGGGCTTTTCAATAAACTAGAGAAATTCGGAAAATCCCGATTATTAGGATATGTATTTTCAGATTTCGCGAACCTATTTTTTAGAAAATTTCTCATGGTGAACCACGGATTTTCCGCATTTTTGACCTACATGTATCTTCGCTTAAAATTTACCGAATTTTTTGAAATTTGCACCATTTTGTCCAGAAAACCTAGAATATTAGGATTATTTTTTAAAAAGTGAAGAATATTAAAATTTTCCCAAAAATGTTTACAATTTTGTGTCCCCCTTTCACTTTGAAAATTTTTATCCGATATTTTTCAATTAAATTTTTCTTCTCTCAAAATTGACCAATTATCATAAAAATTATATTATTTTGTAGAGAAAATCTCGAATTTTCAATCTTCTAATGGAATTTGAGAAATTTTAAATATTTCACCATGAAAATCCACCATTTCGTACACGCTTTACTGAATCCATTCATAGTTAAAACCTGGCATTTGAGCAAAATGTATGTTGTCTCAAAATTTATAATTTTAGACAAATTTTATATCATGTTGCTCAAAAAATCTTGGGTTTTCAAATATTTTATTTGAACCCTCAAAATTCGTTCTTAAAATTTGGTTATGGCACATTTTTCGGGTATCCTTCATGTAATTTTCGAGCTGAAAGTTACAGGCTGTACAATTTCTCCAAATAGTCCAATTCTGATGATATTATAATCATTTTGTAGAGGAAATTTTGTTCTTTCTAGTGGTGTAAACTAATTTTATAATTTTTTGAGGTTTTCACAATGAAATGTAATAAAATTGACACCCCATTTTCAATTTTCAAAATCTTGGATGCACCCGCCGATACACCCGCTCCCCCGTTACCCCACATCTATATTTACAAAATTACTGTATAATTAGTGTTCGGATTCCTAAATACTACAATTTTTTCCCCGTTCTCTTCTCACCAATTGCCATCGTCAAACAGGTGTTTCGATTTGTACTACCATTTTTCAAGGTCTATGTGTATTCATGTACCTCTAATTTGAGTTCTCAAGAGAGAAGCTAAATGAACACCGGAAGCCACGTTCCCATTTATCGACGAGATAGCCTATGATTTTGTGAGAGTGTGGAGAAATTACAAATTGTGAAACAAAACCCATATGGCGCCCTCCTTGAATTGGTAATAATTGTGGTTTCTCTGAATTTTGGAGGAATTTGAACAGTCTTGAATTTTCAAATTTTATCAACTTTTCTTATTTTAACCAATGTCCCTTTAACTGAGATTTTGGTCTTAAAGGGACGTGGCCATTAAATGTTAAAATTCTTTTAAATCTACCACTGAAATTGAGAATGATGTCCTGATTCCAAATATATTGTTCATTTATCGAACAAGTGAGTAATCTTCGAGTTATGCGCCTTTAAACCACAATCTGTCCTTAAAGGCACATGACTGCTTAAATTTTTAAAAATGGAATTTTGTTGGAAATTTCACGCTGATTCTGAATATCTACGTCTTCATCTTTAAAAATTAGTATAATTCGAGTTATGCGCCTTTAAACTAGAAAATTGGCCTTAAAGGCACACGGTCACTTAATTTTGAAAACCTTGTATTTAGTTGGAATTTTTACGCTGATTCTGAATATCCATCTCATTTTCCTCAAAAATTAGTATTTTTCGAGTTATGCGCCTTTAAAGTGAAATGTGTCCTTAAAGGCACATGCACACTTATTTTTGAAAACCTCGCATTTTGTTGGAAATTTGACGCTGATTCTAAATATCTACTTCATTTTCCGTGAAAATTAATATTTTTCGAGTTATGTGTCTGAAAACTGTAAAACTGACGACAAAAAATTGATTGGCGGACTTCTAACGCCTGAAATTTGGTTTCAAGTCTAATAAAATTTGTTCACTTTCCCAAAAAAAACATATGATCCGCAAAATGTCGTCAATTGACGTGCTCACTTCCAAAATCCAATTACCCACTAAAAATAAATCAAAGAAATCCTTCTTCCTCCGAAAACATCAATCTACCGTATACCCCCATTCCGTTAACATTATCAGCTTTTGCATTCCGAAAAATAATAATGTTTTCTTCAATCTTCTTTCTCCCCCCTCCCGGCGCGGCCGTTTTCTGATTAACTTATCTCACGAAACGCGATTTTTACCACGGCAACCGAAACAACCATCATCATCAGAAAATTTGCACCTGCCGGCGGTGTGGGAAAATTGAAGAAAATTGAATTTCCAAGAGAGAGAGGGCTTCTTGATTACTTTTTGGGTGATGATGATTTTCTAGAAAAGGGGCTATCTGCGGGGATTTATGATAAAATGAAGATTTTCCAGACGACGTCAAATGATCCGAACGCGTTGCTTTTGTTGAATTTGATCAAGGAGGCTGAGGATGGCGAGGATGCGAATATTTGTATCATGCAGCATGATTCGAAGGTACTGTATTTTATCATAGAGTCTTTATTTTTGAACGTGTGCAATTTTGCGTCAAGTTAAATTCTGCAAAAAACGCGTTGTTCTGCATTTTTGCGTCAAATTCAGTGTTTTCAAAAAATAATGTGCAATTTCGCGTAAGATGACTTAATTGCTTCAATTGTGTGTAATTTTGCGTAAGGATCTTTGTTTGAAGATTTGAAAAATATGTTTTTGAATCAATTTTTCTGAGAAATAACGTCAAAACTCAATTTTAAGAATGTCCGCAATATGTCGTCAGATTCGATGTTTTTTTTTTAGAAATCTGCATTTTTGCGTCAATTAAACTGATTTATAATAAACTTGTATCATTTTGCGTCAAATTCGGTGTTAAGTACAAACCAGCGTCAGATTTTATTCTATTAAAACCCAAATTGTGTTTAACACTTAAAATCCCTAATTTTTAGACGTTCCTCCAAACGAGCCGCCAAATCAAAACCGGCGAACGTCTAATCCTCCAGCGACTCTCAGACGAGGAGGAAGAATGCAGCATCATCGACGACGATCTTCTTCTCGACGACGATTTCGAAAATGAAAATGATGCGAAAGAAGAGGAGGAAGAAGAAATCGACGATGAAAGGTACACAAAATAACCCCTCTCTTGTTGTTTCTCTTCTTGTTTTTGTCTTGTTGATGACCCCCAAGGATAAGCCTCGAAAACTAGTAGTATATGGTTTAGATAAGCATCTTCTAGAGCATCCATGAAAAAGACCTACTTTTCCTTTTTTACCATGGATTCATTTGAAGACATTTTAGTCGAATTACCACCACAATCGTCAAAGCGAAGACAACTTCGGCACCATCTTCGTACATTCGGGAGCAGGGTGAGTTGGCGCCAGGACAATTGCCGCCAGAAGGTCAACAATCTCACAAGTGTGGAGTTTGTCCCAAAAGCTTTTCTAGTGCCAGGTGAGAGCATTTTTTAAAATATTGATTGGGGTTACTGTATAATTTCATAATCAATTTTCACAAAACTTTCTATGCTTCTCGTTTTATTTCTTGCGAATCATCCATTATTTTAATCCATGTCCCTTTAACAGTATTTTTCGAGTTATGTGCCTTTAAAATTGTAAAATTGATGTTAAAGGCACTTACCACTTGATTTTAAAGACATCATATTTTGTTAGAAAATTAAAAAATTTACGCTGATTTTAAATATCTACTTCATTTTCCTCGAAACTTAGTATTTTTAGAGTTATGCGCCTTTAAATCAGCAAAATTGATCTTAAAGGCACATGACTACATAATTTTTGAAACTGCAAGTCTGGTCTGTAATCTGCCAGTGATTCCGAAAATCTACTTTGTTTTTCTCAAAAATGAGTGATTTTCGAGTTATGCGCCTTTAAGCTGAAAATGGTCTTAAAGGCACATGCTCACTTAATTTTGAAAACCTCGTATTTTGTTGGAAATTTGACGCTGAGTCTAAATATCTACTTAATTTTCCTTGAAAATTAGTATTTTTCGAGTTATGTTCCTTTAGACCAGGAAAAATTGGTCTTAAAGGCACGTGGCCACTTAATTTTTGAAACATCATATTTTGTCGGAAAATGATCGCTGGTTCCGAATTTCTACTTAATTTTTCTCAAAAATGAGAATTTCGCGAGTTATTCGCCCTTAAATTTGGAATATTGGTCAGTTTCAAATCCTCAGACAACTTAGATTTCCCGAATTAAAAAAAACAGTTAGTCTTTCATTGATTCCTCTTGTTATTTCTATTCCATCCATTAGTGCCAACCAGATGATTCCTTTCTCTTTCCTATCCCAATATTTGTTCTTCGTTGTTGTATCTATATTCTTTTTGCCTCTCAATTTCACATCACAACATCTTCAGGTAGAGCGACTGCTCATATATTATGCTTCTCTAGAAGAGACAGGAAATGCAATCCTCATGCTCAATTTTGGAAGGCCCCCCCACCCCCCACAGCCCTTCCAAAAATGTTTATGATGAAGCACATTCTTCAAGAGGGGGGATCATGACATAAGAGTAAAACAATATATATTGAAGAAGAAGTAATATTTGGGTACTAATATCAGGAGAGATCTACCTTTTTAAGGCTTCGGGGGATCTAAATTGGAGTACTGTAATTAGAGTAGATTAGAATTACGGTAGATGTATAACAAATACAGTAAATGAAGCTTAGTTACAGTAACCTTACTTATTCATCAAAAACGGTGGTTACGGTAGATGATATCCCAACGTGCCACGTCATTTTTTGAAATTCCGAAAAATTTATTTTTTCTCTAAAATTTTGAAATAACCTGTCATTTGCCTTTGACGTGGCAAAATGGTTTTTACTGAAAAAGCGGAATTTTCTGAATTTTTAGAAAATCTAAAAAATTGCCAAAAAAATCCAATTTTGACGTGTCAAAATGAAATTTTTTGGAATTTTCACAATTTTTAAAATTGCCACGTCAATTTTGAAAATTTTAAAATTATGTGCATTTCCCTGAATTTCTGAAATAGCCTATCAAAAAACTTGCCACGTCATTTTTGCAGAATTTTGAAAATTTCACATTTTTTTAGTTTTGCTCAAAAATCGCCCCCCGAAATTCAATTGTTGTCAAAAATGAAATGTATCGTCGAATTTTCGAACTTGCCACGTCAACTCTCAGACCTACTTAACACTTCAAAACATAATTTACTTCCTGTCATTATCGAAGATTCACACTTTTTCTCCCTAACGGAACGAAAACTCATCCTGCCACGTCAAAAAGTGTAGTTGTTATTGTTGTAGAAAAACTCCCCAACTATTTATGATTTGTCAACAAACAACATCCTTTTCTGTCAATCAAAATGGCAACTAAATGGTGTAAGTATACCCCCCACTAAAGTGCTCTTCCTTGCATGATACTATGTACACAGAAAAAGTCACCTGTTCTATCTTTTTCCTACAGTAACCCTTACAAAATTTTTTTACCTCATTTCAAAAAATGTCCTTATATATAAATGAAGAAATTTCAGCGGACTTAAGCAACATTCACATATCCACTGCTCTTCGAAACCGTTCCGTTGCCACGTTTGCAGTAAATCGTATACTCAATTTTCGAACTTGTGCAGACATCGGAGGGTACATTTAGTAAGTTTTCGTTTATTTTTTTTGAAAATTGGAATTCTCAGCTTTCCAATGGTTTAAAAATCTTGAAAAAATCTTGATTTTTCGAAAAGTGATGAAATTTAAAAATTACATAATTTTCATATGACTGAAAAAAATTGAAAAAAAACTGAAACTTGTGATCGAAGTATTTTTCAACTGTTTGCGATGTGACCAGTCATGTGCACTATTTTTGAAAAGCTGAAATTTTTGGCTTTTTAATAAGCATAAGATCCTTGAAAAATATTGATTTTTGGAAAAGTTGTGAGATTTTGAAATTTACTATTTTTTCTTAAAACATTGTCAAATAGCATATTTTAAATAGGTGTAACTTTCGAAAAAATCTGAAGTTTCTAAAGAAATTTAGTTTTTCTGAAAGCTCTTTTTATTATCTTTCAAAAAAAATAAAAATCAATATCACATCCAATAGTTAGCAAAAGTTACAAGCATTCAAACATCGTGTATAGGCGTCAAGTGTTCCGATGTACCTCTTGAACTTAAATTTCTTTAACTTCTTGAACTCTGATTCGTTTTTTTAAACTTTCAACCTTTTTTTTCGACATGATGTCTAGAGAGTCATCTTATCATGCACAAATTTTCTGACATCACGAACAGGAAGAACCCCTTTTTTTCTTTTGATAACAACTCGAACATGATAAGCTCATATTAATAAAAAAAAATGATGGACAATTGTAGTGCTATAACTTCGGCATGCTTATGAATTATGCCAGTTATGTTATATCATTCGAAAGCGCTTGATTTTAGCTTTCTAGTGGTATAAAATTCATCAAAAATTTTTGATCTCAACTAAAGATATGGGCTCTCAAAGTACACTAAAAGTCCAAGTGTTCATATTTCCAACTCTGAAAAATTTGACAAAAGTCCTATCTTTCAAAAAAAATAAAAATTCTCAAAATACATTATAAAACGGTTAAACTTAAGATGCACAGATCAAAAAATCCTTCCGCTCTTATCGTCAGTTTTTTGCAAGCAATTTCACTGATTCACATCGAAAAAATGTCTGTCCGTTTTTTTGATTTGGGGTGTGGTAGTTCAGTGATGTTTTTGATTATATATAAAAAGGGGGATTATTTCAATTACCGAACATTTCTAACTTCTTAAATTTTGTCAAAAAATGTGTCTTTATGCGCCTTTAAATATGAGCTTAAAGACACATGACCACCTAAAATTTAAAACTGTTGACTAGATTCTATTTTTTGCACTGATTCCAAAAATCGAGCTGGTTTTTTTTAAATCCGTTTATTTCTTGAGTTATGCGCCTTTAAAGTGCAAAACTAGGTCTTAAAGGCATGTGACCACTTAATTTTTGAAACATCTATTTTTATTATAAAAATTCAGAGTGCTTCAAAATTTGTGTTTTTCAATTAATAACAACGAATTTAGCCACAGCTGGTAGCCATTCTAAAACCCCCGAATAAAAATCAAAACAAACAAGCAATAAACCTACCACCCATCGTGGAAGCTACCGTAATCCCCCCACCACACTTCATATTTCAATCATCCCCCCAAATCTCCCGCACGCCTTCTCGCCCCAATTTATTGACACCATGAGAAGAACCACCCATCATTAATTGTTTATACCTGCTGGCTCCTGTTGATGGGTTGGAAGGGAAGGGTTTCGGTCAACACACCACCGGAAGCCACGCCCACTTTTTGTTGTGCCTTCTTCTTTTTTGGGAAAAGATGGCTCCTCCGCATCATTCTTACCTTTTGTTCGTTTCGATTGCAGTTCCATCTTTGTTTTGTATTAGAGTCAAAAAAATGAATTGTTCTTTCAGGACGGCTGGCAGTGTCCCAATTGTCAAACGCAAATGTCATCGCATGCAGCCCTTATGAAACATCGTCCAATTTGTGACATGACTTCTACATTCTACAAGCCTTTCCTAGCGGCCCAGGGTCAGGCCGGGCCCCCAGGTCTTCCTGGTTATTGGACCCATTTGATGCAGATTGCTTCACAGGTAAATTATCCATATTGTGACTTCGAAGCCCTATAACGTTGGACCACATAATGGGATTTCAAAAATCTCTAGATTACCCGATAGCCCAAATCTTTCCCTTCAATTTGACACCATATTATTCCAGGTCCCTCACTTCCCATTCGCCCTTTTTGGCGCCAACCCAGAAGCGCTGAAAATGATGAACGCTGCTGCTGCGGCCGCGGCTGCCACCGCTGCTGGAAGTAGCGAAGGAGCTTGTGCATCGCCGGATGCAGACTCTTCAAGGTATTATTTTTTAAATTATTTTTCTTTGACTTCGATCATTTTAACCCACTATGTACCTTTTTATGTACCTTTAAAGTTGACATTTTTGTCTTAAAGGCACATGACCATTAAATTATAAAAATACTAAGCGATGTTGAGAAAATTGTCCTGATTCCGAATATCCACTTCATTTTCCTTAAAAATCTGTATTTTCTGAGTTATGCACCTTTAAACGGATATATGGGTTTAAAGGTACATACTCACTTAATTTTGAAAACCTCGTATTTTGTTGGATTTTTTACTCTGATTCTAAATATCTGTCGCATTTTCTTTGATAATGAGTATTTTCTAGGTTATGCTCCTTTAAAGAGAAATATGTTCTTAAAGACAATATACCACTTATTTTTAAAAACCTCGGAATTTGTTGAAATTTGACGCTGATTCCAAATATATACCTCAAATTTCTCAAAAAAATTTTGATCTTGAATTATGCGCCTTTAAATAGAAAAATTTAACTTAAAGGCGCATGACCATTTAAATTCAAACACCTCATTAATTTATCTATAAAAAGGTTTTTTTCTTCCAGCGGTCACGCCAGCGAATCATCACCAGTATCTACAGCACCCGTGACATCAGAATCCTCGCCCCTAGACCTCACCTCAATAATGGCAAAACCATCATCAACGTCAGAAATGGAAACCGCTTCCGCATCAAAATCCGACGATTGTGACAGTGTGACAGACTCCGGAAACGACGACGACATTGACGATTCGACAATTGAGGAGAAAAGCGAGAAAAGCATCAAGAAAATCCACTCGATCAACTCGATTTTGACGCCAACGTTTACGCCTATCAGTTCGAATTCGTTTTTGGCAATGTTCCAGCGTCCTTTCTTGCCCGTCACACCTAATAATCCATTCATGAATACTGCCATTTCGTCGAAATCTATTCATAGCAATTCGGCGTCAGGGAAGGATCGGTATACTTGTAAATTTTGTCAGAAGGTTTTTCCGAGGTCCGCCAATTTGACAAGACATTTGAGGACTCATACTGGCGAACAGCCTTATAAGGTATGTATGATAATTGTGAAATATCTTAAAGGCACATGCCTACTAAATTTTTCAAACATCTTAGAAGATTAAGTTTATCACTCCGGTTCTAAAAATCAAGCTAATATTGTTGAAAACTGAGTCATTCTTGAGTTATGCGCCGTTAAAGTTCGAAATTCCACCTTAAAGGCACATGACCATTAATTTTTTAAACATCTTATCGGATTCAATTTCTTGAGCTGATTCCAAAAATCTAACTAATATTGCATGAAAATCAGTAGTTCTCGAGTTATGCGCCGTTAAAGTTCGAAATTCCACCTTAAAGGCACATGACCATTAATTTTTTAAACATCTTATCGGATTCAATTTCTTGAGCTGATTCCAAAAATCTAACTAATATTGCATAAAAATGAGTAGTTCTCGAGTTATGCGCCTTTAAAGTTCAAAATTTCGTCTTAAAGAGAAAATACCACAAAATTTTCGAAATACATATTTCGCTTCTAAATTTATCGCTGGATCTGAAAATTATATCGATTTTTCTCAAAACTCAAAATTTCACGAGATACACATCCTAAAAGATCAGAAAACCCTCAAATTTTACTCTTTCCAGTGTCAATACTGCGAACGAAGCTTCTCAATCAGCTCCAATCTCCAACGACACGTAAGGAACATTCATAACAAGGTATAGTAATCTTCTTCTTTTTTTTCTTCTCCCGCGATGTTCCAAAAGAAAAAAGTCCGCGCGTTTCTAGCCGAACACCTCGTTGACACCGCATCGTCGACATCCAACACAACAACATCTCCTCCTTCCAGGAACGACCGTTCCGTTGCCAAAAATGTGATCGCTCGTTCGGACAGCAGACGAATCTTGACCGTCATTTAAAGAAACACGAGGAGGAAGAGGAGGCCGAAAATAATGACCTACAGTTACCAATTCTGAATCCATGTTCCTTTAAAATCCATCCTCTTCTAAGTTCCATTGTTTAGTGATTTTTTTTCGAAATTTTTAATTTTTGTGTAGTACTGTATCTTTTAAATATCCCCCAAAACCCTCTTTCCTATCCCAAATCATCATCATTCCCCGAAACGGGCTTATTTAGTTGTTTCTTCCAGATGTTTTCCATATATTTCCAGCAAAATATTCCCCCCAATTTCAGTTTTTCTATTGCCCTCTCCCCCGAAATAATATAAATATATCTATTGTGTGAAACCCGTGCTTGTTTTCTTTTTTTTTTGTGTGAAATTTTGATTTGAGAAAAAAACTTATTTTTGTGAATAAAATTGAGATTTTTGAAAAATGGAATGATAGATTTTGAAAAGTGAAAAAAATGAATAAATTAAAAAATATTGCAAAAAATAATTTTGAGAATTGCGGAAAAAATTTCAAAAATCGTCTTAAAGACAGGTGACCACCCAAAATATTAAGACAAGAAAGATGGCAAATATAATACATTTCAAAGGGAAACTTTCAGAATCTTGAAAATTCTGATTTTGAGATGAAATCCTTCTGAAAATTCGGCAGCTTCGAAAAATTCGATTTCATGTGCCTTTAGGACGAATTTTGGAAGTTGAAAAATTGAAAAAAAAAGAAAATTTTCGGTTAAAGTGTTAAAATAGTATCGATCTGCCTTCTAAAAATTTAGTGGTCAGCTGCCTTTAAAACGAAAATTTTAATTTTACAGGAATCAAAGATCAATTTTTAAAAAATTAAATTCTCTCCAACGCTTCCAACGGTCTCGATCGATCGATCCCCTCATAAATCGTCCGAACCTCCAGCTCAACCTCATCATAGCTTCCATCCGCGTTTACCGTTCTCCAATTATCCGCTCTCAACTCCTGCATCCTTCCAGCCACCTTCTTCTGCAAGCTGTCACACTCCAAACGCTCATCGCCAAATCCACCGCGAGCTTTTGCCACTTCCGGCGACACCTCGAAAAATAGGACCACATCAGGCTTCGGGAGTCCAACGTCCGATTGGCGGACCCATTGTTCATCAAGACCTGAATTGAAAGAATTGCATTTTTTTGTGAGTTTGGATGAGGGAGAGGGTATTCTTCCATCTTGAGAAATAAATGTTTGCTCAACTGATTATTCGCACTTATTACCGTACTTTTATTGTGTGAAACGAGACGCTTTCTTCCATCTTTTCATCCCCATTAAAAGTAGAGTTTGAGTACATTTTGGAAAAGGAAAAACGATCTTTGAAACTTTAATAGTTTGGGGAGCAGACAAATATATGAAAATTTACAGTTTTGGGGGGAAATATAATCTGGTAGCTTGTATTTCTCGTGGACTATTTTGTTCACGAGAAGTCCAAGGCTCCAAATTTTTTGAAAGGGTAGCAAACTAGATTTTGAACAGTTAAAGGTCATGTGCCTTTAAGATAATTTTGTACTTTAAATGCGCGTAAGTAAAGCGCAAAAATATGATAGATTTGGGGGTTTTTGATCTTTAAGGTTGTGTATCTCTTGAAATTTTGAGTTTTGAGAAAAATCTATATAATTTTCATATTCAGCCATAAATTTCGAAACAAAATATTGTTGAGATAAATGGCCGAGGACTAGAAACCCAACCCAGAGGGACTAGCTTCCCAAAAATGTGTTTCTAGGCCACCATCTCGGGCGTCACATTAGTTTTGTTGTGAGAAAGCAAGCAAGCTCGTTTTTAGCCAGTTTTGGGCTGTTTTTGTTGTTTCTAGTTGAGAACTAGATTCGCCTAGCTGCGGCTAGTATTTATTTTGTTCTTTGCAATATAATTAACCTTTCTTTCGTAATTAATTCTTGTTTTATAATTAATAAATCTTCTTGAAAATAATTCGCGTTTATTTTTGTTGTTTAAAGCTGGTTTTCATCCACTCGCATCTCTGTGAACCTAGTTTATACAAGGGACACCACTTTACTTGGGGGCCGAACCGCCTAAGAGTCAAAAGATACCAAATTTTTCGGGAAAATAACACGTTTTCTATAGCAAACTTATTGAAACAAGTTTCGTCATTCCTTTTTCTTTTTTTTCGAATAATTTGGACGCTCGGAAATTGTTTGGTCTTCTCTAAGTGGTTGACATAAACAAACCGTTTGGACAAAATTTTTGAAAAACCTCTTTTTTTCGAATAATTTGAACGCTCGGATTTTATTTGGTCTTCTCTACGTGGTTGACATAAATAAACCGTTTGGACAAAATTTTTGAAAAACCAACTTCACTTCTGGATCCCGTTTTTCGCATTGTTCTTCTAGTGTTTTTGAGACATAGTTCAAAAATCTAGAGAAATAGAATAATAAGAAAAATTGCAGAATGGCTTCTGACAAGACACCAACACCATCGTTTTCGGGGTTTCACGGCCTGGATGATGCTTTGATCGAAGTTCAAGCGGCAACACAATCGTCAAAAACATCGGACCGCTCATCTGACGGTGACTGGAAAACCGTAAATGAAGAGGGGATCCAAATTGAGAAAAACCAAAAATTTTTCCAGGAAGTGGTAGGGTTGATTGATGAAATAGTTGAGCAGACAACACAGCTGGATGACAATGCATTACTAGATGAGGAGTCTATTGAAAAAACAAAAATCATACAACTGGCTTCCATGGCAAAGGAATTGGTGAAAAATCAGGAAAAAGCGGCACCAATAGAAGATGGAAAAATAATAAAGGTGAGAATTGATGTTTATGAATATGTAGTGAAAATGAAGAAAGAGCTGGAAAAAGCACACGAGGAAGCCAAAAAGCTCGCAGTAGCAAACACAGCTTTGTCAAAAACCAAAATGCAGCAAATGTTCGCACCGTTAGAAAAATTGGCATGTTTTGTTGAGCGAGATATGGAAAATTTTGAAAGGTTAAATGGTGATGAAAATCCTGAAGAAACGCGGAAAATTTGGAAAGTAATGAAAAAAATGAAGTGTTCTAGCGCGGCGATGTTAGTGAAAGCTTTGGAAAGTGCTGCTAAACAAAGTGGCTCAATGCGTGAAAAAATTGACACAAACAATGAGAGGATTTTTCAGCAAGAACAAGAAATTCTACAGTTGGAGACTGAATTGGAGGAAAAGAAAGAATTGTTCAAAGATGTGGAAGAGCAAATGAAAAATTGTGAGGCAGAAAAGGAAGAGTTGAGGAGGAAATTGGAGCTTTCAACCAAACTAATAATGAATCAAAAAGCTGAAATCAAGAAATTGGCGAAAGGCGTGGATTTTGGAGAAAATGAAGTTTTTAAGCCAAGTAAGTTGAATAGAAGTAGAGATTCATCAACAGATATGTCAATTAAGGGACTGGATTTCATGGAGAAGCATATGGATCATCAAGTTTGCAATCCAAAAATCAGCAAAAGTGGTATGGAGAAGACATGGTTGGAGGAAAAAGCTGCGAAAGGTGAGAATTTGGAAAATTTTGGAAAAATTGAAAAATTTGAAAAAATTGAAAAATTTGAAAAAATTGAAAAACCTGTCGATCTAAAAGCGCTTTTGAATGAGACTGTCCGTGAAATGGAGGAAAGATGTGAAAGAGTTATGGCAACCCGTATGGAACAGATGTTTGAGAGAATGAGTGTTGATTCATGTCCGGTTTCGGCTTCGAGAATGCATAATTCGAGTCAAGGTAGTAGGAGAGATGAGAATGGTGGATTGAAAGAGCAGATAATCGGAATGGAAAACGTGTACAGAAGCACAGTGATACCAAATCCTGAAATTTATGATGGGAGAGTGAGACAGAATTTCAAAAAATTCCGGACATCTTTCGAGACAAAATTTTTGCGAGTGTTGAATGAGGAAGAACTCTTGGCAGTGTTGAGTGGAAGCTTTTTGAAAGGTGAAGCGTTGAGCATGTTTGAAACAATTCCGAAAGGATTATCGTATCAGAGTGTGATGACGGAACTGGAAAATAGGTTGAGAAATAGTAATTCGGATTCTAAAGAGAGAGCATTGGCATGTTGGGAAAGATTGAGAATTCGTAGAGACCAAACATTGAGAGAGTTTATCATCGTTTTGGAACGTGTGTATGCTGAAGCATATGTATCAAATGTGAATGATAAAAGCGTGAAAGTGATGAAACTGATGCAAGCTGCTGAAAATTTTCCGGATATCTATTCTGTTTTGTGCGTAGAAAAAAGAAAAATTGAAAAAATCTTTGGAAATGTTTATGAAGAACTGAAAGAGATGGCGCTTGATTTGGAAAAGGAAAGACGGATGAATAGGAGAATCGATAGATCTCGGGATGTGAAACCGGTTTATAGGCCTAGGAGAGAGGAAAGAGCATATGAAAGAGTGCAGGAAAAGCCTGAAAATGGAAATGAAAAAGCGCCAGCGAGTGGTAGCAATCTGGAACCATTGGGAATGAGAAATAAAATCGGTTTTTCTCAAGAGATGAGAAAGTGTTTCAAATGTGGAAAAATTGGGCATTTGGCTGAAAAATGTTTCAGCAAAAATCCAAGTGTGCATGCAGTGGAAGTGTGTGAGAAGGAAAAACCAAATTCAAAGTGTGTTGGAGTGAGAATGGTTGAAAAAGCAAAAATCATGAACTGTGAACTTGAAGTGTTGATAGACAGTGGAGCCATGGTGAGTGTATTGCCAGTGGAACAGTGGAATATGATAAAGCTGAAAAATGATAACTGGAAAGATTTAGTCGTGTGGTTTGGTGAGCCAGAAAAATTTGGAGTCACGTGTGCGTCGAGACATGATATGCGTGTTGAACAACAAGTTGAAATGGAAGTAGTTTTGAGAAACAAAAAGAAAATGGTACGTTTCCAAGTTGTTGAGAATGGTCCAGATACGGCTATTATTGGAACGAATAGTTTTGAGCTATTTGGAATATATATTGGATGGAGGGATGAGAATTTAGTGAGAGTCGATGAAAAAGCGAGAATTCCACCAAAATCGGAAAAGGAAATTTTTGTCAATTTTGAAAATCCTGGTGATGGAAATGCAAAAGTTGTTATGATCGAACCACATAGAGAGTTTTTGCCAAGTATGCTATGTTCATCCAAAAATGGAAAAGCGGTGATCCGAGTGAGAAATTATAAAGATACACCAATTTTGTTGAAAAAGCATGAAGTTATCGGAACATATTCAAGAGAGGATTGGGAGGAAGTGACTGTGGATAATGATAAGAGTCCGGGTGCTTGTGTGAATGTTGGAAATGTTGATGTTGTTCAGAAAGAGAGTGATTCAAATTTTGATCAAATTGTTGAGAAAATTGAGAAAAATGGAAAGGTTGAATGTGAGGGATTGAGAGAAGTGATTGAAGAATATTCTGATATTTTTGCAATTAGTGATTCGGAATTGAGCCAAACGGACATGGTGAAGTGTAAGATTGAGATGGAGAATGAGAAGCCTGTGAGGCAAAAACAACGACCAGTTCCATTAGCATTGCAAAATGAAGTTTCTAAATTGTTAGAGCAAATGTTGGAAAAGGGTGTGATTCGAGAGAGTGTTTCACCATATGCTTCGCCAGTTGTGTTAGTGAAAAAGAAGGACGGAAAAGTACGAATGTGTATAGACTATCGGAAAGTGAATGAGATGGTTCGAGCAAATGCACATCCGTTACCACATATAGAATGCACTTTACAATCGCTTGCAAATAAGAAAGTTTTTTCGACACTTGATATGTTGGCTGGATATTGGCAAGTACAGTTGGAAGAAGAGTCAAAATCAATTACAGCTTTTGCAGTGATGAATAAGCTTTTTGAATTCAATGTTGTACCATTTGGATTGAGTACAAGCCCAGCGTTGTTCCAGACTCTTATGGAGAATGTTTTGGGAGAGTTGTTAGGAGTATGTGCGTATGTTTATGTGGATGATTTGTTGATTGCTAGCGAGAATATGGAGGATCATGTTGTGCATGTTAGACAAGTATTTGAAAAAGTGAGATTGGCAAAAATGAAAGTAAAAGCTGAAAAGTGTGCAATTGGACAAAGACAGGTTCAATATTTGGGACATGTGTTGACAGAGAGTGGAGTCCAAACTTGTGAGAGTACGGTGGAGAAAATTATGAAATTTCCCGAGCCAAAGAATAAAGCTGATCTACAAAGATTTCTGGGTCTTGCTAATTATTATCGGAAATACATTCGAAATTTTGCACAAATCGCGTCACCATTGAGTCCGTTAACATCGACTAAAATTGGATGGAAGTGGGATGTTGAACAGAAAGTAGCTTTTGAGAATTTGGTAGAGAAATTGACAACGGCACCAGTGTTGATACAACCTGATGTTGAATCGGCGAGAAGTTTCAAAAAACCATTCGCAATTTTTACTGATGCATCAGATCGTGGTGTTGGAGCAGTGTTGGCTCAAAAGGATGAAGATGGAGCATACAGACCAGTTTCATTCGCATCGAAAAGCTTATCACCGGCTGAAAAAAATTATCATGTGAGTGATAAGGAAGCTCTTGCATTGATTTTCGCGGTCAAAAGGTTCAAGCATTTTATATATGGTCTTCCGATAACTGTATTTACGGATCATCAACCGTTATGTGCATTATTCAAATCCAAAAAGTTGGCTAATAGATTGTTGAGATGGTCACTTGAGCTGCAGGATTATGCAATCACTATTGTTTATCTAAAAGGAAAAGCTAATGTTGTTGCTGATGCATTGTCGAGAGGAGTTGCTTCAAATGATTTTGAAACAGATGTTGAGAAACCAATTGAGACTGAAATTCAAACAATTGTAAATCTAGTAGATGTTGAGTGTGAAAAGAGTTGGATGGAAGAGTTGAGGGAAGATGATAAATGGAAAAGTATTGTTGAATGCGTGAAAACTGGAAGAGTAATTGAAGGATTAAAAATTGATGGAATGAGAGGATCAGTGTCTAGTAATGAATTTGTAATGATTGACCAAATTTTATATTGGATGGAGAAGGGTGAAAATTTGAGAAAAGTTGTGCCAGAGAGTAGACGGAAAGCTATTTTTGATGAACATCATTCTGGAAACTTGGCAGGACATAGTTCTGCAAAGAGAACGATTCCAAAGATCGTGGAAAATTATTGGTGGCCAAAAATGAGTGGAGATATCCAAAGATGGACAAAAGAATGTAAAGAGTGTTTGTGTGCAAACGCATCAATACATCTGATACCGCCATTGAATCCGTATGTGACAGAAGAACCGATGGAAATTGTAGCAGCTGACTTGATTGAAATGGGACTTTCATTAAATGGAAACAAATATGTATTGAGCATCATTGATCTGTTTTCAAAGTATGCAACGGCGATTCCGATCAAAGATAAAAAAGCTGAAACTATTTCGAAAGCGATGGTAGAAAATTGGCTAGTGAGAGAAGCGAGAATTCCAAAAGTGTTGTTGACTGATCAAGGAACAGAATTTCAAAATGAGACAGTTGAAAAATTGACAAAAAGTTTGAAAATTGAGCAAAAATTCACCAAAGGATATAACTCGAGAGCAAATGGATGTGTTGAACGGTTTAATAGGACGATTGTGAACATCTTGAAAAAGAAATTGACAGTTCCTGCTGAATGGGATGAAAAATTACCATTCGCGGTCTTCGCGTATAATACTGCAAAGAATGAGACGACGGGTGAATCGCCACATTTCTTATTGTATGGAAGAGATCCAAAAATTCCGGATTGTGAGGATAAGGAGCCAGTGAAATTGTACTATATGGATTCAGATGAATATAAGCATAAATTGGTACAAGAGTTGGAGAATGCGTATGAGATTGTGAGGGAGAGAACGAAGAAAGAGCAGAAGCGTTATAAGGAACAGTTTGATGAGAGGAATAAGGTGGATAAGATTAAATTTCCGGAGAAAGGAGACAGAGTTTTGTTGAGAATTCCACTGGAAAAAGCTGGTTCAAAACATCCGAAACTTGTGAATGAGTATCAAGGACCGTTTAGAGTTGTAGGAAAAAGCGAAACAGCAGTTGAGATTAAGCCAGTTATTGGTCAAGGAGAAATATTGAGAGTTCCAATGGAACAAGTGAGATTGGTACCTAAAGAATATCTTGATGAACCATGTGTGACCAAAAAGAGTTGTGGAAAGAGAGGTAGAAAGAAGAAAGTAAGTGAGGAACAGGCGCAAGTGAGCGTGGACGCGTTGAAAATTGAAAATAAAAATTCTGAAAATGCAGTTGATTGTGATAAAATTGAAATTTCCAGGATTGAATGTCCGTGTATACCCACCAAATGCCAATTTGTTATCAACAGTGGACGCTGGAGCCTAACAACAACTTCATTGGAAGAAACTGCTGCAATTAATGAATTGATGATTCGTCACCCATTGATGAAACCGAAAGAGGTAAAAGCTGCTGCGACGTTGAAACTGGTCCAAATCTCAATTGAATCGAAGAAGGAAGCAATAAAAATGGGAGCAAGTTGTCCAAATGTGGAAAAATTTGCAAAAAGAATTGGCTGGGAGAAGGAACTAGAAATGGTAAAAAAGGAACTTGCAAAGCTAGTGGAACCGCCAAGGAAAGTTTTGAAACACCAACACTTGATTGCCACGTTTGGAGATTTGCCGGCTGATGCACCAAAACATGTGATTCAAATCAAGGAAGGAATTGCTGAGAATTTCGGGAAGAAGTACCAATTGATTGGAACAGAGATGGTTTTGGTCTTGGCCAAATCAACACCGCAACAGTCAATGTTTGAGGATGTTCGAAAGTTAGTGATGGGATTGAGAAATCTGAAATTCAAGGCAAAAATTGTAATTTTGCCATTGCCGCTGGAAGGTTCCTTGGAGGACATGCTGGAAATTGGAAAAATTTCCAGAATATGTTCGGGAATGCCAGAAGTCACATACATTCAGGCGAACAAGAAGTCAGAGAATCGAGGACTGCCGGTCTGTGTTTTGGCAGATGTGAAGAAGACTAGTACATGGACCGGGCTGAAGGAATACCTAAAAATGGTCATGATGGACAATGAGGTCAAAGAAGAAATGGACGAGAACGTGTGGAGGATGACCCTGAAAAGTTTGGATGATGGGAGAGAAGGAGAGCCAGAGATAAAGAAAGCCAGAAAATGAGCCGCCCCAGTGAAATCGTTATACTAATAATTTTGTTTTGATTGATAATCGTGCACATAATTTTTTTTGTTTTGACATTCGGCCGGAGGACGAATTTTGAGAGGAGGGGGAAGTAATAATATCCCCTTGTCACCGTTTGTGTTCGCTTTTCCCCGTTTGCCCGTTCCACTTTCCCCTTTTTCTGTGCGTCTCCTGTGTAGATATACACTAAACTATGGACACTCCGTAATTGCGAAACTTTGTAGTTTTTTCGAGGGAATTTGGAATTTTATCCAAAAGTGCAGTTGTTTTTGGTTTTAGGGATTGTTCCCAATTTTTGTGACTGTTTTTGTTGGTGAAGATTGTTTACAATCTTCACTGAGACTCTCTTCGGTGCTCATTGCACATCTTTGTTACTATTAACTCGTTTATAATAAAGTTTGTTGAGAAAATACGTTTTGTTGTTTTCTTGGAATAATTTGGGTTATCAAACCGACTCTTATATTTTACCGGGCATTTACTTGGGGGCCGAAGCCGTTCAGAGTTGGAAAACCGCTGAAATAGCAAAATTTTCGTGTTTTTGAGAGTTTATTGATTTTTCTTGAATTTTTTCGTTTTTTGCCGTTTAATTTCGAATTTTTGTACGTTCGGATTTTGTTTGGTCTTCCCCTAGTGGTTGACATTAAACAGACCGTCTGGGCAAATTATTTGAAATCTTCGTCGCCGTTTTTTTCGATTTTTTCAAGTTCTGTTGTTTGTAGCCATTTACAAACACTGAGACCGAGAAATTCGTTAAAATTTTGAATCGTCGGATCGTTTCACTTTTGTTCTTCTGTGGAAAGAGTATAAATACTGAGATATTTATATATCTGGAAATAGAGATATAGAATAAATTTGAAAAATTGGAAAGATGTCAGCGTCCTCGTCTTCGTCAAGGAACATGGTCGTGCCGAGAGATGGATTAGCAGTTGCATCTGGTTCGGGAGTATCAAATGTTGGTGATCAGTTGAAAAATGATGTGAAGCGTAAAGAATTGGAAAATTGTTTGGAGAACATGGATCAGTTGTTGCAAAGAGTCTTCGATGAGGTAAAATCGTTGGATGATGCAAAATGGTCAAAAGAGGAGATCGCCAAGAAGCAAAGCGTCTGTCAGTCAACAGAGAGGTTGCAAGAGGTTGCGGGTGATATTATGAAATTGTTTGGAGACAAGTTTGGAGTTTGCAAATTTTTGGTTGTGGATAAATTGCTGAAAACTTTTTGGACAAAAGTTGTGAAAGCTGAAAAGTTTGTTGAAACTCAAACAAGAATGTCGAAAACGCAGAGAGAAACTATTTTCGAAGGAATGAAAGAAGGTTTTGATGTGTTGATGGAAAAATTGGAAGACCTGAGAGAGGATCAGGAAGATGAAGCTGGAAAAGTAGGCGCAAATGTTGAATACCTGGAAGAGTGTAGAAAACTTTGGATATTTTTGAAAGCAATGAATATTGGAAGTACGGAAAAGCTTGCGGTTTGTATGGAAGCAAAGTCAGCGGAAAATTTGAAACTTTTGGAAGAGAAAAAGCAAAATGAAAGGAAATTGTTGAGCTTTTTGGAAGAAGTGGAAAATGAGAAAGCTGTTAACAGAGAGGCTTCAGAGGCAAATGCAAAATTGATGTATGATATTCAACAGAAGGTTGCGGAAGTGCAAGAGTTGAATGAAAAGCTGAAATTGATGGAACAAAGTCTGAATTTGGCAAGAAATGGAATTTCTTCGGCTGAAAAAGTGACTGTTGCCAAAAATTTGTGTGAATTGAATGAGAATGAAAGAGAAGTCATTGATATGCTGAATAGTGTGAATGTTCGCAATGGAGATCAATTGGCAGAAATTTTGATGAAGTTGACGAATGATTCAAATGCTAAGGAAATTCTTGAATTGGAAAATGAAAAGATTTCATTGCAGTTGGTTGAAATGGATAAGGAAAATCATGATATTAGATTGAAATTGGAAGATGTCCAGAAGGAAATGGAACAATGGAAGGAGAATTGTGAGAGGTTGAAAGGATCGATAAATGATTCTTCCAAATCGGAAAAATTGATGGGTCATGTTCGTCAAAAATTGATCAGTTTGGCAAATGGACCAGGAACACCAATACCGAAGCCTAGGAGCACGATACTCTCGAAAGTTGAACCAACTCGAGTTCCAGAAGTCGCTGAAAGTGTGATAAAAGCTGAAAATTGGGCTCGTAAACATTTTGTTGAAGATGGAAATTTTGTTCAAAGTTCTGAAAATTTCGATAACATTAATGAAAATGTTAAGAAGAATGAAGATATTGTTCAAGAAACTGGAGTTTCGGACAGGAGCAAGTTATCTGATGAATTGTATTTGGTGAGAAAGCAGATGAGCTTTATGGAAACAACGTTCAGAGCAAATGCGTTGCCGGATCCAAAAGCATATACTGGAGATGATGACAGAAACTTTGGAAGTTTTCTGACAACGTTCAAATCTAAGTATGGGAAACTAATGGAGAAGGATGAAGAATTGATGACAATTTTGGAGGAAAGATTTTTGGTTGGAAAAGCACTCCAAGTGTTTAGAACCATTCCGAAGAAAGATTCATTTGATGAAACAATGATGGAATTTCAAGAAAGGTTGAAGAAGTCGAGAAGCAGTATTTCGTTCTCGTCGATGCGAAAACTTGATCAACTGCATATTCTGGAGCACCAATCGATCAGAGATTATTGTTTGTTGATTGAAAAGTTGTCAAGAGAAGCTTTTGATATGGACGATGAGAAAATCGCACCATTGAAAGTGACAAAATTGTTGAAAGCAGCTCAAAGAGATCAGACGTTGCATTGTATTTTGAATATGAAACGAGTGGAAGTTGATGTGAAAGATCAATATGAGACGTTGAAGAGGATAGCGTTGGAGTTTGAAGAGGAAAATTTGATGAATGGAAATCAAATGGATTATTATGAGAATTTCGAAAGGAGTCGAAAGTGGGATGTTAACAGATGGAGCCATCCTGGTGGAAAAAAATGGGATGTTAACGGTTCTAGTCATCCTGGTGGAAGAAATTTGGATGTTAACAGATTGAGTCATCCTGGAGGAAGAAGATGGGATGTTAACGGTTTTAGCCATCCTGGAGGAATGAAATCATCACCGGTTTCTGGTTCTAATGCAGTTCCAGTAGGAGCAAATGATGAAGTGAATGGAAATGTGCCAGTTGAAAGCAAATTTGGAAGAAATTGTTTCAAATGTGGAAAACCTGGGCATTATGCTGCAAGATGTCAGGAAAACAATAAAGTTGCATACGCACACGGAGTAATTTGTGATGAGAAAGCACTGCGACAGGGAAATCATGCTGTAGCTGGAAGCCTAGTACTAGAACAAGCAAAAATTCTTGGAAAGGAAGTCACAATTATTATCGATAGTGGTTCTGAAGTGAGCTTGTTGTCAACCAAAACATGGAGCAGAGTCAAGAAAGGAAACTTGACGGATGATAAGTTTGTGGAAAGTGCACCGGATAAAGATTTGGATGTAATTGATGCGTCAAATACAAAGATGAATATTGTTCACAAAGTTGACGTTCCGATTGAAATCAGGCACAAGAAGAAGAGTGTTTCGTTCCAAGTGTGTGAAAGTAATGAAGAATATGCTGTATTGGGCACGAATTCGTTTGAAAATTTTGGTATCCATATTGGCTGGAAAGATGTCGATGAAGACAAGAAGAAAGCTGTTGTGAATGCAGTAAGATTGAAGAATTTTGGTGGAGCTGGAAGTGAAGGAAAGCTGCCATTTTGGAAGAATCGTGTGAAGTTGGAGAAGAGATGTCCATTGAATGAAGATGTGATGTATAGTAAAGGCATTGTGTCGGGAGGTTCAGTGAAGGACAGGAATTTTGGAAAAGCTGGTGATCGGGGAAGTGAGCAGAAAATCGGAGGTCGTGAGAATGACAAGATGAGATGCAAGAGCAAACCGAGGCACAGATGGTCGAAGAACGTGACAAATGTCACAAAACCTTTTGTTATTCAGGTTCCGTCAACGGTCAATCAATTGGATGCAAGTGCCAAGCCAAATCGTCAAATTTTTTCGATTGCCAAGTCACAAGATCAATTTGGGAGATGTTCGGAAGTGGAAACAAGTGTGAATGAGAAGCATCAGGAGAAAGATGTTGAGATTGGAGTGAAACCTCAGAATATGAAGGCCAAGAGAGTTGAGATGAATGGACAAAGTGGAAAATGGGACAAGAACCAGTTGAAAGTCGTCAAAGAACAGTCGGTTCGATGTGATAAATGTTCGACCCCATATCCCTTCTACCCGTGTTATTTTGTGATGTATCCCAACAGTCCGGAGCCTGTTCTTCTAAAGGAGGGGGATGTTGAGATAAATGGCCGAGGACTAGAAACCCAACCCAGAGGGACTAGCTTCCCAAAAATGTGTTTCTAGGCCACCATCTCGGGCGTCACATTAGTTTTGTTGTGAGAAAGCAAGCAAGCTCGTTTTTAGCCAGTTTTGGGCTGTTTTTGTTGTTTCTAGTTGAGAACTAGATTCGCCTAGCTGCGGCTAGTATTTATTTTGTTCTTTGCAATATAATTAACCTTTCTTTCGTAATTAATTCTTGTTTTATAATTAATAAATCTTCTTGAAAATAATTCGCGTTTATTTTTGTTGTTTAAAGCTGGTTTTCATCCACTCGCATCTCTGTGAACCTAGTTTATACAAGGGACACCACTTTACTATATGTATTTCGAAAAATTTGTGGTATTTCGTCTTTAAGGCCGACATTTGGACTTGTAATGCTCATAACTCGAAAAATATACAGTTTTGTGGAAAACAAATTAGATTTTTGGAATCAGCATTTGATATTTAATACGATAAGATACTTGGAAAATTTAGTGAGCATATGCCTTTAAGGTGGAATCTTGAATTTTAAAGGCGCATAACTCGACAATTACTCATTTTTATGCAATATTAATTAGATTTTTGGAAGCAGCGTTAGAAATTGAATCCGATAAGATGTTTTAAAAATTTAGTGGTCATATGCCTTTAAGACGGAATTTTGGACTTTAAAGGCGCATAACTACTCGCAAAATTAGCGTGGAACCTAAAATCCAAGATAACTACAAATGTATCAATAATTTAGTAACTCCATTCAATCAAATACATTCGGAACCCACTAACCAATACACTATTTGCTCAGATTCCTGAGTCATGTCACTACTTAGTACACCAATTCCCATTTTCAAAAAAAAAAGAAGTGAGCAATCATACATCTCAGAATTTTATTATTGTTATTATTCCTAACATTCACAATATTAATACTCTTATTATTATTATTATTGTGTCTTCTGTATTTGTGCATGCCTTTCCTTTGTATACTCAGAATTGACAGCCATCTCGCCTCCATACACCTTCTTCTATTCAAATTCTTCTTGTCACAAACACACAATTATTAGGAACGGTGCGGAAACGAAACTGTTTGGTTTGATTTCGACCTATTTGTTCTGAGTCACTAACTTTCGCCTCCCTAAAACTCTTTAGGATACTTTTTAAGTGTCTGGGGGGCTCCAAAAAATTATTTATGGAGTCATCAAAAACTGAAAATTGGAAAATGATGGGATTACTGTAGCTATTCATATTTAACTCTAAAAAGAAGATGTAATATGAATAAAGAAGTGATTACTGTAATCTACGATATTAAAGGGTTACTGTAATTCCAGGATTACGGTAGTAAAATAAAAATGTCGATAAAAACGTCCAAAAAAGGTTAAAATTCCATCTTAAAGGCGAATGACCACTAATTTTTTCTAACATCTTATCGGATTCCGTTTCCCACGTTGATTACGAAAATCTGAATAGTTTTCCATAAAAATGAGTAGTTATAGAGTTATGCGCCTTTAAAATTCAAGATTCCACCTTAAAGGCACATGACCACTAAATTTTCCAAATATTTTATAGTATTAAATATCAAATGCTGATTCCAAAAAGCTAATTTGTTTTCTATACAACTGAATATTTTTCGAGTATTGAGCATTACAAGTCCAAATCTTGGCCTTAAAGGCAAGATACCATAAAATTTTTCAAACATCTTATCGGATTCAGTTTCCCACGCTGATTCCGAAAATCTTAATCGATTTGTATAAAAAGCAGTAGTCGTCGAGTTATGCGCCTTTAAAGTTAGACTCAGGTCTTAAAGGTACTATCCCACGATTTTTACGAAACATGTGTTTCGTGTCAGGTTCTAATGCTAAAAATTGAAGTGATTTTTCACAAAAATCTATATTTATCGTAACTTAAGCTCTTTCGCAACAAAACCTTTCATCTAAAACTAAATAAATGCTCTTCCATAAATCATAACCAATTCATTCACCTAAGCTTCTTCATCATTATCGTCATTATCCCCCCTCCTCCATGCTCAACATACTAAAAGTACCGCGCAATTTGAGACAAAGACAAACAAAACCCCCCACCGAAAGCTCCTTATGTCTTCTTCATATATTTACAACATATCCTCAAGGAAGACGATAATTATTATTAGTATGTGCATGGTTCCCTTCTTTTTACCACCACTACCTGCATATGGACGGCTTCTTCTTAAGAGGGGTGCTCAAAATGGCAACAAGTTTAATTAGTGTATAATAATAACAATAATGGGAATATACATTTCCTGTTTTATGATTTCCTGGCGGCTCCTTTATCGCAAAAAGTCAGAAATCCTATAATAATTCAGGGGTTTTAAGATAATCTTCCAAAACCTACAGTAACCCGAGAACAACTATTTCGCGCACTTCTTCCTTCAAAAGACACCGCCAAGTGCATAACCTGTTAATCCCATTGAAATGACAACAATGTGGGGTCCTTAAAATCTCACTAAAGAAGCGACAGTTCCCAATCAAATAAGAAAGAATAATCATAACAAAAGCGACCGCTTTTTTTATTACTTATCCAAACATTTAGATAAGGCTTCTTCTAGGTATCAATTGGAAGTGTCAATTGGTTCAAATGTCAGGGATTGAGAGGCAATAATTCAGCTCTTTTTAAACTCAATTTGACCGGAAAATTAACGAGTTATGCGCCTTTAAACTAGGAAAATTGGTCTTAAAGGAACATGCTCACTTATTTTTTAAAAACGTCGTGTTTACTTGGAAATTGAACGCTAATTCCAAATATCCACTTCATTTTTCTCAAAAATTAGAAGTTTTTGAGTTATGCGCCTTTAAACTAGGAAAATTGGTCTTAAAGGCACAGGCGGAAAAAAAAGAAAACCTCGTAAAAACCACGCTCCTTGTTGGACATTTTACCCAAATTCCAGATATATATCCCAATTTTGTCATAACATTTTTTTTCTTGACTTATGGGCCTTTAAAGGCACATGATCAAGAAATTGCCGAACCAATCAATATTTTTCGGGATTTCAAATTCCCGAGCGTTTCACTTCCAAATATTCATACGATTTCAAACTCCAAAACTCTTCACCTAGTATTTCCAACAGAAAAGAAAAAATAACAAAAATACACCAAGGATGCCCAAAAATAATGGCCTATTCCGGAAGCAGTGCCTAGTCATCACTCAACACACAAAAACGAGCTGCTTTTCTCAACCTCCAGAAGACGAAGACGGGAAAAAATTTATGGAAAATCTCAACAACTTCCTGCCCATCATAATCATCATGTGTCTCCTATTATTCTTCTTCTCAAGACGTCGTCGACAACGATGATGACGACGACGACGACCGCCATAAAAGAATGTAAACTTTTTTGTCTCTTTTTCTCAACAAAATGTCAATTTTTTGGGTGGGGGATCTTTTTTTAAGCAAAACTTTCAAAAACTTAAATTTCTGTCATTTTTTCGAACACATTTAAAAGCTTTAAAATAAATAAAAAATTCTTAAATGTCAACCAAGTGAATCATTTTTATAGAACTCTTTATAATTTCAACAAAATGATGAAACAGTAAATTTTAAAGATTTTCTAGTTTCTCCAAAAATATGAAAGAATCCGTTAAACTCTCAAAATTTCAAGCAAAATGCAAATTTTCAGCAAGCCCTTGAAATTTTAAGAGATTTTCGAATTCTTAGATTTTTGGATTAGCAACATAAAAATCTTCAAAATCCACTGTTTCAAATTTTATTAAAATTCTAAAGAATCCTATAAATTTGATATTCTCATACCTTACGACATTATTTCGTAATTTCTACTCAGGCAAAAATTGTTCGGTAGGAAATGTTTGACATTTCAAGCAAAATGTCAAATTTTTCTGGAAATTTGTTTAATTTTCTCGAAATTGCAAAAATTTATCCAAAAATTAACCGTTTCATGTTTTTTTTTTAAATTTACAAGCAATTTAAAACACTGCTCAAATACTGAAAAGTCCGCTAATCATTTTTTTTTTCTGAATTTTTGTAAAATATCAAACAATCGGGGAAAATAATCTATTTTTTTGAAAATCAATTGAAAATGGGCACAATTTTCTAAAAACTCAAGGATTTCGAAAAAACTTCTTTAAAATTCGCTGTTTCAAATTTAAAAAAAAACTCGTCCTTAAAATCTAAAACTTAATTTTTTGATTGTAATACCAATTTCTATTATTTTCATCACATTTTTTAAAAAATCAATAAAATTCCAATTTTCATCTACTTAATTTAGTGTATTTAAAACCTCATTTTTCCTACTTTTCCACAATTCCGACGCTTATAATTATTTCCCAAGAAAAAGGCCAAAATGAGACCAAAATCTGTCAGAAAAAACAACAACGCTAACCACAATTTTCATTATTAGCTTGTCGAACACCTGTTAGACAACAAGCCACCAGAAAAACGGTTAATCGGATGCGTTCCCCCTCCCATTCAATAACATATATACACATTTCGAACGGATGACCTTTTCCAGGAAGGACGACAGAAGAAGAAGAAGAAGACAAGAGTCGGTCGGAATTGAGATTTGAACATGTGTGAACATCAGGGAGTGGGGAAACCTGTTCGGTTTTGAACATTTTAAACGGGGAAAAATGGAAAAAAGGAGAGGGGTGTGGAGAACGGCAAGATACTTTTCAAGATACTTTCAATTTCAGGTGAGTACTAACAAATCGAATAAGGTATCCTTTTCAGACTGAAAAAGTATTACTTTGAAATTTGCAGAAAAAATTGAATGACCCAAATTGTTCCCAACACTTTCATCTTATCGGGTTCAGTTTCCCACGCTGATTTCAAAAATATAACTGGCTTTGCTTGAAAAGCAGTACTTTTCGAGTTATGCGCCTTTAAGGTTTGACTAAACATTTAAAGGCACAGGACCAACTAATTAAAAACAAAACACGTATTTCAAGCCAATTCTCAACACTAATTGCCCCAATCCAACTGATTGTGCACAAAAATCTACATTTTTCGAGTTATGTTCACTTAAAGTTCTACTACTAAATTTTCGAAGCGATTGTTTCGAATGAGTACAAAGTTCTGATTCCAATAGTCAACATTTTTAGAAAAATAGACAAAAATGCACGTTTTGCAAAAAGCTGATCAATTTTTTTTTAAATGTCAAAAATTTCGAAAAACAACCAGAACATTAGTCAAATGTTGATATAATATTCAAATTTTTAAAGAAAATCGAAATTTCCTCGAATTTTAATACTGAAATTCCGTTAATTTATACAATTTTCCCGTTGAAAATTAATCAAATGCGGGATTTTCAGAAAAAATTGAAATTTTCGCGACTTTTTGAAATTTCCGTATATTTTCCGAAGTCTACCCCATTTTTCATAATTTTCAAAGAAATCTGAAACTTTTCAAGACAATATTAATAATTTCATAGATCCCAACAACTCGGATCAGTCAGGTATAGTCATTAAACTTATTTTCTAACAAGCCTAATTTTAAATTCAAAAAAATCATAAATATTTATATTGATTACCTTTAGCCAACGAATAAGCCACTCCACTATAACAGTACCGATCACAGATCACATCAATCCCCTTCGAAATGTTGTCAAGAATCAATTGTTCCTAGAAAACTCGTTTTTTCGTCACTTTTTCTCAAATTTCCCTCACTTTTCCCCATCGATCCGCGGAAAATGCTAAATGGAGTGCCCTCTCATTCAAATCAATTTCACTTCTTAAATATCGATCGATGACTGTTCCAAATGGAGAGGTTCTGTCTGAAATTGTAGGCTCTTTCTAAAAAATCTGAAATTTTCTTTAATTTTACCTGGAAAAGCTTGGAAGATTGCAGTCTTCTGATTTTTATTCAAAAAATCGACTAATCTTTTAGCCTGTGTTGATTTTCCAGATCGGTCCAGGCCTGGAAAATAAGTAATGGGTCTTGAAGCGAAAACCTCTGCCTATAAACCTTCAAATACTATAAGAGCTCCTCTTGGAGATGTTTCCGATGTGTTGTCGGCTTGTGGAGGACTCATTTCTAAAGAAATAAAACGAAAATTTGTTTCTGGCTTTAGAATTCCTTATATATCTTCTTTTGTCGCGGAAACTTGATTGAGATCCCGCTTAGATATCAATCTTGCGAACTTCGTATCTCGTTCCAATGAAAACCAGCGTCATATAATTCAAAAATGGAGGAAAATAGAAAAACTCCCTTATTTTCAATTCATACACTAATTTTATTTTCACTGTTTATAAAGATTAATCAAAGGACGGGACAATAAGAGCACACTGTCGCGCCCTATGAAAAAGAAACGGGGAGCTACATTTAAAAAAAACTGGAAATCAAAAAAACAATAAAATAGGTAAAAAGAGAGAAGGCTAGTCGTGTGGTTTCGTCCTCCCGTTGATGAATCTTTACATTCGGTTTTTTGTTGCTCGCTGAACGATCTACCAATGGTACATGGTCTTTTGGAAGTCGAGGTAACGGTGGGACTTGACGAGCCAGTTAAGGAACGAATAGGCAAAGACGAAACGGAAGATGGTTTTGACCTGGAAAATAGCGTAATTGATTTTTATATATTTTGTTTACTTGTAAATACTCACGGTGTTAGCGTAGACTGGTCCAGAATAGTAAAGGTTGTGAACTCTCCAGATGTTGCGCATGAACTCGTTGTAGAAGGCGCTTGGAGTCCTCTCACGACGAGCAACCCAGGCTGGTAGATCTCCGAGTTTCACATCCAAGAACTTGGTGTCCACTAAAAGAATAACACTTTTTTCTCGAAATGAAACACATTAACAATAAAAACTTACATTTTCCGTAATATCTCCAGTGGCAGTATGGTCCGTGAACGTTCTTGTTCCATCTCTTGTCGAACAATCCAATTTCGGTCTTGTTCAAGACTCTGAAGACATGGAGTAGGTTGTGAAAGTTTGAATCAGAAAAATGTATCTACCTGTTGTAGAAGAACACTCCTACGCGTTCGACGGCACGGGAGATTGGGATGAAGATCGCATCCGGAACCCAAGGTCTCAACTGAGTATGCGGTGGTGGAACACGGAACCAGGACATACCTGAAAAATTAAAATTTATAAAATTACGTAAAAATTTAAGAAAGCAAGAGGAAAAGAACAAAGAAATAATTCATCAAGTATTTCTCTCTCAAATTCTATGATTATGTTGAAAAAAGTACATTAAAATTAAAAATTAGTTGATTTGATAATTTTGTTGAAAAAAGTACATTAAAATTAAAAATTAGCTGATTTGATAATTTTCTAGTTGAAAGAAGTATATCGAAATTAAAAATTAGTTGATTTTATTTTTTCAACAATATTTTCTCAGTTTAAATCAAATTTTCTAGGCGTAGGCAACATTATTTTGGCAGCAAAAAAAAAGAAAACATTGATAAATATTATAATTCTTTCTCAAAAATCAAATTTGTTTAATAAAATTTAAAAATTGAATTAATTGCCTAAACTATCAAAAATCGACCTATTTTCTCATCAAAACTCTTCACAAAATCAATAAAACAATGCATTTTTCACTTGAATATTCTAAAAAGTCGAAAAAACGAACAAAAACGCTGAAAATTCACTGAAAATTAAAAAACCACCGACAGCGCTTTTCAACGGGCGGTTGCCGCTACTTCGCACAATCGTCTCTTCGCTACGAGACCCACCGATAGCGGCCTAACTTTCGCAGTGTGCATTTCTCTTCCCCCAAAATTTTTTTATTTCTTCAATAAAAATCGAGAAAAACTTCATTTTCACGAGGGGAAAATAAATTAAACAGAAAAATTAATTGAACAGGCTCATAGCCGATTGTCGGGATGAATTATTTTCAGTTTTCACAGATTGCTGTTGCTTCTCACGCCTCAAATCTCCAATTATTCCCCACATGTCAAAAACCAAGCCGTCCGGAAAGCCAAACGATGAGAGCTCGGACTAAAATTAAAAATGCTTATTATATAACACAAAAAAGTTTGATTTACATTTTTCAATGCTTCGCTCAATTCATAAAGTTTTTCGCATTTCGACGCAATCTCCCAAACTCTCATCGCCAACCGATCATCCTGCACGCCAAGATAAGCGTCAAAAACCTCGTTCAACTTTCCGCACATTTCAGCCTGAATAATCTGGTCATGAATCCCTTCAACCGCAAATCCACCATCAGATTTGAAGCGGATTGTGCCTTTCGGCAAGTCACCGCCCATCTTCTTCGGAGCTTTCATGGGCTGGGAAGCGGTTTTCGCAGAAATCAGGCGGAATGTGCATTCTTGTCCGGTTTTGATAGATCTCAAGAATCGAGCAACTTCATAATGTCGCCTTCCCAACATGTTCTCCCCGTTGACTTTTTCAATAAGCTGTCCCGGCATTGCCAAATGTTCTAGGCGTGAAAATATTGATCCAGGGCTAATCGTCTTAATGAATGCGTTTCCCATTCCATTGTCAGTTATAGTGACACCAAAGCTTCTGAAATATCTGGAATTATATTCAAAAAATAAAAGAAAGGCGTACGGGGCATCCTTTGTCACTGTTAGCTCCACTGGCTGTCCACGAACATGCGCGTAAAGCATGTCTTTGAAGTTAAGCGTCCCAGTGAACAGACTTTTCATATCAATCTGTAAATTAGGATTCTTCTGAAGAATGTACCGATGCTGGGGTTGTTACCTTAAAGTCATTAACAGTCAGAAAAATGATATCCTTTCTCTGAATGCCAAAACTATCCGCAATCGATTGATAAAGCTCCTCCACATCAGACCATTTATGAATAAACGCCACTGGTGAACCATGAGCCAACTGGCAGGCGAATTTCAACTCCTTCGCTGCAACGGACAGGGAAACGGCTCCCAGTCTTCTAGCAACCATTGGTGCTCGAACATCTTCTGTATTCCGAACCAGGCTTCCAGGGCGGGATAGTCTGAAACCGTCCGGCTATGTTGATTTTTTGATCGAAACTTACTTTCTATCGTTATTAGACCCGTTCATATTTATTAGTTGTAGGTTAGTAGTTCGAATAAAGTCGAGAATGAAGTCTTCTTCTTCAAATTCTGACATTTGGGTGAATTCGAAAATAAAACGTGGAAATATGAACGAAAAACAATTGAAAAATATTTCTTGACATCATTTCTTCACAAAAATGGTTTCAAAGAAGTTTCTGGTGTTAACTATATGCATAATTGTTGGGCTTGTGATGTCGGAAGATGACGATTTGAGAGAAATTGATGATGGTGGGTCTGAAATTGCGTCAGCTTAGCAAAAATTGTGCATTTTTGCGTCAATTTCCCACAAATAGTGCATTTTTGAGCCAATTTCCCAAAAGTTGTGCATTTTTGCGTCACTTTTCTTAGAAATTGTGCATTTTTGCGCCAATTTTTAAGAAATCGTGCATTTTTGCGTCACTTTCTCAAAAGTTGTGTATTTTTTCGGCAGTTTCTCAGAAATTGTGCATTTTTGCGTAAATTTTCAAAAAATTGTGCATTTTTGCGTCACTTTTCTTAGAAATTGTGCATGTTTGCGCCAATTTTTAAGAAATCGTGCATTTTTGCGTAAGTTTCTGAAAATCTGTGCATTTTTGCGTCAATTTATGAAAAATGTGCATTTTTGCGTCACTTTCTCAAAAGTTGTGTATTTTTTCGGCAGTTTCTCAGAAATTGTGCATTTTTGCGTAAATTTTCAAAAAATCGTGCATTTTTGCGTCACTTTCTTAGAAATTCTGCATTTTTGCGCCACTTTTAAAGAAATAATGCATTTTTGCGTAAGTTTTTGAAAATCTGTGCATTTTTGCGTAAGTTTCTGAAAATCTTTGCATTTTTGCGTCACTTTCTCAAAAATTGTGTATTTTTGCGTCACTTTATGAAAAACTGTGCATTTTTGCGTCACTTTCTCAGAAATTGTGCATTTTTGCGTCTGCAATAGAAATAATTTCAAAAATTTCAAAAAATCATGAAAATTTCAGGAATTGTGATGAGCAGACGCAGCGGTGAAGAATATTACTTTTTTGATCGTTATGAGAATTTCAATTTTGTTGAAAGAAATGACAGAACTTCAAGTGAGGCATGTTTAATTGCACTTGAAGAATGTGCAAAGGTTAGGGAATTTTTTTAAATGAACTTTCAAATTTTTTATGATTATTTCAAATTTTCAGTACCTCGAATGCTCGCACAATTGTGAAGATACATTTTTCGAAAAGAATCGATGGCCTCCTTCAGTGGATTTTGATGATAAAATTGTAATATTTTTTTAGCTTTTGATATTTTTCTAAGAAGGGCAACAATTTTCAGACTACAGAAATCCCGAACCCTTGTGTGAGAGCGGAATATTTTTGTCATTTGCAAAGTCAAGCGGACAGGGTTGAAAGAGATTTGGATATTTTTAGTCATTTTGATTTTTGAGTGAATGAATTTTGTGCAAACATTTTTTTTGCTCTTTTAGTTTTCCTTTGTCGTTCACTGTGTGTAAAAAACATTTTTCTCATGAAAAAAAATGACGCGAAAATGCAGAAAAGTGGGCGGGCAAATGGCGCGCACTTTTTTGCGACAAATTCTAATTTTTACCCAATTTTTCTCGAATATTTTCAAATAATACAACTAAAAAATATTTTTTGAAGCTTGTTTTTCTCTAAAAAAAGTTTTAAAAAGTGATTACATTCGTATTTAATCCATTTACAATAATTTTAAACTGACTAGAGTGTTTTTTCTAGCATTTTCATGGTTTTTTCAGTTTCCGAGTAGAAAAACGGTAAAAAAGTCACTGATTGCAGAATAAGATGTTTATTAGTGCATTTACTGTTAAAATTAGGTAATTTTTTTCATTTTCCGACAGAACGCTTTTCGATTCATTTTTTTTCTTTCGGTGCATTTGCGCGTAAAATTGTGCGCATTAGAACGGTGTTTGCAGAATTTCTTCAAAATCCCGTCTCAAACGGAAAACCAGCGGTTCAAACCCTTATTTTTTCAAGTCACATCAAAGAAAGTAACTTCGGAGATTTTTAAAACTCTTAGCAAAAAAAGGCTCGGAAAAATGAATAAATGTTGCTTAAATTTTCAAAAATAAAATGAGCAAATTCTTAATATTAAAATCACAAATTTTCATTATTAAATATTCAGTTTGAGCAAAGTTATGATCTCATAAAGATCTGTCAATAATTTTAACAATGACACGAAAAACAGGAAATATTACGACAAATTGCGGACCTTACAAAAATTGGTTCTGGGCAAATCCCGTCTCAAACGGAAAGACAGCGGTTAAAACCCTGAATTCTTTCAAATCACATTAAAAAAAAAGTAACTCCGGAGGTTTTTAAAACTCTTTGGCATCAGAGCTATTGTTTTTTTAAATTGAGCTTCGATAACTTGAATATTCATTAATTAATATATTATAGATTTATTGAAGTTGAATTAATTTTTAAAAAAAGTATTATTGTGGTGTTGCAATTGGCGCAATGCTACAAACCGCACCATTGAAAATTGGTCCACTATCATAGTATCTGGAAATCGAATGGATATAAAATTACATGTATTCTGATAAAAGTTTACGATGCAGTTGTAAACAATCCAGCGTTTGGTCCAGCGGCAATAACTGCAACGGAATCATAAACTTCTGGATCACTAACGTTACCATTTCTGAAACAAAAATTCTGAGGTTTTTCATCTATTTTAAAAATATAATCCTCACGGATAGTATATCGTTTCTGGTTGACCCGGCGCCCAATGACTCGTTGTAAAAGCCAAATCTGTGATCCCTGTTCCCCAGAACGTGTAGTTTCCACAATCATCCAATGTTTCAACTGTACGACAACTTTCGTTCCTGAATGCATTGACGGCAAGTGAAAAATTAGTTAATGTAGGTACTAAATTCCTTGCTGCTTCTGAAAACCGACTTTTTAAAATTTACTTTGTGAAACAAGATTACCAAGAACGGCATTTTCTTCGTCAATGTTCTCAAAGGTAGCAAGACTTTCACCCGGGATGTACAAGCAACTTTGTGTTATAGATCCATAGTCATAGAGTACAACGCCAACCGCCGGCGTTAGGCAAATCCATTCTGTCCAATTGTTTGCTGCGGTAGGTGTTCTTTGAAACAACATCCATTTGGTGTATTGAGTGTCTTCTGGACAATAACGAATGTCTGAAGTTGTTGATTCAGCAGTCGTCGAGGTTGTTGGATTAGTTGTTGTTGCTGCAGTTGTGGTCGATGTTGGCGTTGGTGAAGATTCTGTCGTTGACTTTGGTGTAGCAGTTGTTGCATTAGTGGTCGATTTCTCAGTCGTTGGTGCTGTATTTGACTCAATCGTAGTTGTCGATTGCACTTCTTCCGTTGTCGTCATCTCCTCAGATGATGACTCCTCAGAAGAACCACCGGAGCTTGAATGATCTCGGTGTCCACATCCTTCTTGATGCCTATGACCGATTGGGAAAAAGACCCCCATCGATTCTACAAAAACCGCCAATGTCAGAGCCAAAAATAAGAGCCGTACAATACTCGTCATTCTGAATCCGGATGCCTGTTTCACTGCTTGGTTCCATGCTTTTATAGTGTTGCAATTAATTCATTAATGATCATTATTATTTTTTTGTTTTTTTTTAACAGCATAATAAACCATAAAAATATATAGCAACTTTTAATTTGAAAATATCAATGTTGTTTTTTATTTTTTCAAGAATATAGTTTAAAGACAAAATTCACGAACATTTCGAGTATGGTAACAATTCTGATAAGCAATGAGAAATAATCTATGATCATCTCTATTAAATTGACGACGAGCAAATAAGTTAAAGTTTTTTCAAAATGTAGGGGGAAGCGGTTGGTTTCAGGAAAAAAACAGCACATCGGACGACAAATTGCGGACCTACAGTTTACCTGAGATGGGATGGGTTTACCATTGGAATTAAAAAAAAAATTTGGACGCTATTTTGGTTCAAAATGTGGTCAATATGAGTTCCTTAAATTTGCAGTCACGACTGGGGGTTTGAGCTGAGTTATGACCTTCTGAAGTTCACTTTTTCCAAAAAAAAGGTGGCAACTTTGGAGAGCTGTAACTTCCGGAAAAATGCATAAATTTTGCTTAAATTTTAAAAATAAATAGCAAATATTCTTATTATTGATCTTTTTAGAGTAAAACTATGTATTTCAGGAATTGTTTCTGGGCAAAACCCGTCTCAAACGGAAAGACAGCGGTTGAAACCCTGCATTTTTTTCAAGTCACATCAAAGAATGTAACTTCGGAGATTTTTAAAACTCTTGGCTCCAGAGTTATTATTTTTTTAAGTATGAGTTTCGATAACTTGAATGTACAATAATTCATATATTATAGATTTATTGAAGTCGGATTAATTAAAAAAAAAAATATTATTGTAGTATTGTAATTGGCGCAATGCTACAAACCGCACCATTGAAAAATGTTTCATTTGAATAGTATCTGGAAATCGATATAAAATTTCATGTACTCAGAGGAGCGTTTACGCTGCAGATTCAAACGATCCAGCGTTTGGACCAGCGGCAATCACTGCGATGGAATCATAAACCGTTGCAGCATTAACGTTACCATATCTGAAACAAAAATTCTGAGGCTTTACACCTTTTTTTAAAAATAAAATCCCCACGGATAGTATATAGTTTCTGGTTGACCCGGAGCCCAATGACTGATTGTAAAATCCAAATCTGTAATTGCTGATCCCCAGAACGTGTAGTTTCCACAATCATACGCTGTTTCAACTGTACGGCAACTGTTGTTCCTGAATGCATTGACGGCAAGTGAAAAATTAGTTAATGTAGGTACTAAATTTCTTGCGGCTTCTGAAAACCGGCATTTGAAAATTTACTTTGTGAAACAAGATTACCAAGAACGGCATTTTCTTCGTCAATGTTCTCAAAGGTAGCTATATATCCACCCTTAAAGCCCCGGCAACGGTTTGTGTTTGAAAAAAAAGATGCGTTAACAAGACTAACTGATGGCGTTAGACAAATCCATTCTGTATAATTGTTTGCAGCGGTAGGTGTTCTCTGGAACAACATCCAGTTGGTTTCATTAGTGTTTTCTGGACAATGACGAATGACTGAAGTTGTTGATTCAGCAGTCGTCGAGGTTGTCAGATTAGTTGTTGTTGCTGCAGTTGTGGTCGATGTTGGCGTTGATGAAGATTCTGTCGTTGACTTTGGTGTAGCAGTTGTTGCATTAGTGGTCGATGGCTCAATCGTTGGTGCTGTATTTGACTCAACCGTAGTTGTCGATTGCACTTCTTCCGTTGTCGTCGTCTCATCAGATGATGACTCCTCAGAAGAACCATCGGAGCTTACATGATGTCGGTGCCCACATCCTTGCCTATGACCGATTGGGAAAAAGACCCCCATCGATTCTACAAAAACCGCCAATGTAAGAGCCAAGAATAAGAGCCGTACAATACTCGCCATTCTGAATCCAGATGCTTGTTTCACTTCTTGGTTCCATGCTTTTATACTGTTGTAATTAATTCATTAATGATCATTATTATTTTTTGTTTTTTTTAACAGCATAATAAACCATAAAAATATATAGCAACTTTTGATACGAAAATATAAATGATTTTTTGATTTTTTTGAACACAACAAATTAACAACAACAAAATTAACGACAAATTCCTAGACTAGTAATTTCAAAAAAAATCTATCTTGCCGTACGAAAAATTTCGAAATCAATTCAAGTAAAACAAATACGAGTATGACAACAATTTTGATAAGCAATGAGAAATAATCTATGATCGTCTCTATTAAATTGACGACGAGCAAATAGGTTAAATTTTTCAAAATTTAGCTGGAGGTGGTTGGCTTCAGGGAAAAAACAGCACATCTGACGACAAATTGCGGACCTACAGTTTACTTGAGAAGGGATGTGTTTACCATCGCCAAATTGGAATTTTTTTTTAATTTTAAAATTTTGGACGCTATTTTGGTTCAAAATGTGATCAATATGATTACCTCTAATTTGCAGTCACGACTGGGGGGTTTCAGCCGAGTTATAACACTCTGAAGTTCATTTTTTCAGCAAAAAACGTGGCAACTTTGGAGGGCTGTAACTTCCGAGGACATGTATAGATTTTGCTCAAATTTTAAAAATAAAATGAGAAAATTTTCAATATTTAAATCACAAATTTTCATCGTTAAATATTAATTTTGAGCAAAGTTATGAACTTTTAAAGATCGGTAAATAATTTGAACAATTACACTAAAAACACCAAATCTTACGAAAAATTGCGGACCTTCAGAATTATTAAAAAATTATTTTTTTGGAACTGTGCTGAACAAACCAAAACAATTTTTTTCGAACTTCAGAAACTAACCAAAAATCTTCCATTTTTCAACAAAAAAAAGCAAAAAAAACTAAACCAAAAAATAAAACATCACAATTTACGACAAATTGCGGAGTTTGAGGTATTTTTGATAGAAAACCATTTATTTAAGAAAAATTTTAAAACAGGGCAATTGTAAAATTTTGACAAACTTCAAAAATACGCTAAATTTGACGACAACTCACGGACCTGAGTTTGTTTCGTCAAAAACTTTACGACAAATTGCGGACAATTGAAAATTCGAAAAGACCTTCTCGAATTAAGAAAAAACAAGGAATCTTAATTTATTTTTCACAAAAGCTACTAAATCTTAACTAAAGCCCAAGTGTCTTAATTGCTGCTTTAATTAGGTGCCCCCTCCCTCTAATTGGTACCTAATTAAGGCAGAAATTAAGACGCTAAAGGTAACATAAACATTTATTTACATTCTTGCAAGCTTTACGTTGTAATTGAAACAAACATGAGAAATAACGTAAGATGCTCTTGAAAATCAAATAAACAAACAAAAATGGGTTTAATGAGAAATATTTTCCAAGAGAGGGCGGACGAATTGGGGGAGAACACCCCCCACTCCCCCTCCACCCGAAAAAAAAAACATTGATGATATCAATTCCCCCCCCCCCCCCCCCCAAAATTTATAAATACCGAGATAAAGAAAGAAAAAAAAAAGAAAATTTTGTTTATGAAACCATTTTACCACAAAGAGTTTCATCTGTCAACCATATTTTTGTTAACCGCAACAATTTCTCATAATGCTAATTTTTATCACTCTTTTAATTCAAACATACTCCGTCATTTTCAATTTTTGCTCACTAAAACATCTGTCAATTTTGAAACAAAAATATTTTCAGTTAAAAGAATGCTGTGCGACTTTTATACTTTTCTTCCAATAGCTTTAACGTGCTGTTACTGTAGTTGTGCACCAGTTCAAAAGGACCACCCAGTTATTTTGGTACTGTGCGGTGAGCGAGTGGTCCGCTATGCTAATGTTTATATTTATGAAGGTTGGTTTTTTGTTTAAATTATTTTTTTTCAATTAGTCCGCAATTAGTCGTCAAATTTGGTGTTTGCTAATTGCTTCTTTTGGTACACAATTTGTCGTCAAATATGATGATTTTTTAAAAATTTTTCCACTTTCGAATTTTCGGGAAACAACATACATAGGTTTTTACAAGAAAAAGCCAAGGTCCGCAATTTTTCGTCTAATATGATGTTTTTTCTGACTTTTGAAAAGTTCACTTAACTATCTAGTTTCTTTCATAGTACGTATTTTGTCGTCAAATGTGGCGCATTTCTGAAATTCATTAAAACTAACACTTTGAAAATAGTCCGCAATTTGTCGTCAAATGGGACGTTTTTCGTTAGAAATTGAATTTTAGGCCTGTTTAATATATTTTTTACCAGAAAAATTCAAGGTCCGCAATTTGTCGTCAAATGGGATGTTTTTCATTTGAAATTGAATTTGAGGTTTTTAAATATGTTTTCTCAGAAAAAGTCAAGGTCCGCAATTTGTCGTCAACTATTGCGCATTTTAAAATTTTGGCAAATTTTATGTAATTCCGAAGAATTGCGAATTTCTGCAATTTGTCGTCAAATGTGATGTTTTTCGTAAATTTTTAGAACTTTACTGTTTTTCGTTGAAAATTAAATTGTAGTTTTTTAAAAAATGTTTTTCTCAGAAAAAGTCAAGGTCCGCAATTTGTCGTCAACTATTGCGCATTTTAAAATTTTGCCTAATTTAGTGGTGATTACTAAGATTTGAGAATGTCTGCAATTTGTCGTCAAATGTGGTGTTTTCTAAAACTTTTTCAAAAATTTATATTTTTAGCCTTTCCCGAATAAGCTTCAAAAAGGTCGAAAGATGTCCAAATACTCGTCAATTATGACGTTTTTCTTGTATTTTTCATTTTTTTGAAAAATTTCGAAATAGTCTCAAACAAACAATGATATCGTTATTTTTTAGAAATTCTATAAGATGAGAAATATTCGAAAAAAAAAGTTTGATCATTAGTACGCAATTTGTCGTAAAATTGAATGCAAATTTTAAAACCCCCAGAAAGCTCATCACTCTTTTTGGTTTTGATTTACGATCACTTTTCGAAAAATAAAAATAAATTTAGGTGTGGCTGATAAGAAATTTGAATTTTTTTTAATCGTCAGTGAAAGTTCCTGATAAAAAAATTTTAAAAATTTGGGTACATGTGTGCATAGCTTCAACTCGAATATAGTTGGGTTCTAAATGGCAACAATTTGTGGACTTTATTTATCAATAACGAAAGCTACAGTAATCCTCTTTTATCACTTACAGTTTAAAAAAAACTTTCAGAAAAAGCAAAAGTCAAAATGATGAAAACAAACGAGCACGGCACGTTTACCGCAGATTTCCTAGACCATCGACATCACCACAAATTGAATATAGTGATTAATGATGCATGCGAACTCCCAACAAGAGTGGTAAGTCCGCAATTTGTCGTCATTTATGACGTTTTGGAATTTTTCGTCAATTAAGTATATTTAATTTTCCAGACTTGCAACCTACCGTACCATCACTACCCAATACCACTGACAAAATTCTATCATCATGGCTCAAAACATCATATTTTAGATTTGGCAGACGAAAAATATGATCGTATCAAAATTCTCGATTGTTTATAGAATTTTATTTAATTTTTAATTTTAATAATTCATAATATTTATTAATTATTGCACTTTTTTAATAATTATTGCATTTTTACGGGTATTTTCCATATTTTTGATCTCAGTTGTTGTTTTAGTTTAATAAATTTTATCTTGTCCGCAATTTGTCGTCAAATATGTTGTTAATAATTCTAATGTTTTTTTTTATTGAAGTTCAGACCATTGAAATTTGTCGAGTCCGCAATTTGCCGTCAAATGTGTTGTTAAAAATTGTTCTACTGGAGTTCAAAAAATCGAAATTTGCCAAGTCCGCAATTTGTCGTCAAATATGATGTTCCCCCTTTTTCACCCATTTTCAAATGAATAATTCTGAATTCTTTTGTATCCAGAGGAAGTAAAATGATATTGGCCATTATTTTTCCATAGTAACACTCAAAAATATTTGGTAAAAATTGAGTCACCCTTCCACATTTTGTTTTTTTGTCCGCTTGAATCACCGATACAACTTGATTTGTTCTATTTTTTTCTTATCGGTCATAATTTCACACCAAAAATTTATTTATGGTTTTTTTGATAACAAGAATATTTTGAACTTTCAAAGTTTAACTCTGGAAAAAACACAATAAGGTCCGCAATTTGTCGTCAATTATGTTGCAAAACGTTTGTTTTTCAAAACAACCGTCGCACAGACACCATCAAATCAATAAATTAAGGTGTGGCTGATAAGAAAATCGTCCCTCTTTTTTATCGTAGAAAATATTGTAAAAAAAGATAATAAATAAATAAGTTATTTTTATTGCAAAAAAAATATCTTCTTCCGAACTAACAAATTATATACATCAGTTCCACTGTCCGCAATTTGTCGTCAAATGTGGCGTTTTCGAGAAATCCTCATTTTATAGAGGGTTATGGATCAAAAATGGATGCTTAAATTAATAAAAGTCTGATTTCTGCAATTTGTCGTCAATTTCGGTGTTTCTCAAAGATATGGCAGGAAAATTCGAAAATTTCTGAAGTCCGCAACTTGTCGTAAACTATAGTGTTGTGCTATAAATATAAAAATTTACAAGAAACTTTGATTTCTTAAAAAAACGGCACTGTGATGAATAAAATTTCAAAGTACGCAATTTGTCGTCAAATGTGGTGTTTTGGAGAAATGCTCATTTTAGAGAGGGTTATGGACAAAAAAATGAATGCTGAAATTCATAAAAGGTTGATTTCTGCAATTTGTCGTCAAATTCGGTGTTTCTGAAAGATATGACACGAAAATTCGAAATTTTTCAAAGTACGCAATTTGTCGTCAAGTAAGGTGTAATTCTTAAAAATTGAAAAAATTAGGAATTTACAATAATATCATTATCATTATTTTTCAAAATAATCCAGCGGATTACTGTAGATTTTGGGGATTACTGTAGATACAATAGGAGCAAACCGATTCCAAACGCGCTCTATTGACAAACCTAGATTTTTTGGGATGTTCCGGTGCACGGACAAAAAAAATTATTTTTCTTAATTCGTCCAATAGATACCAAAAATGCATTTATGACTCAAAAATAAAATTTTCAATACGTACGGACGCGGAAAAGGCCATACAAACTTGCGAAAACAGTGGTGCGCGTTTGGAATCGAATTGAACGAACAGTAATAGGAAGTGAACTACAGTAATCCAAAACATTTATAATTTCCCATGCCTTGGATTGAACCTGAAGTTTTGAGCTTTTGAGTCATACTTCCCAATGTCCTGCAAATGAATCATTAAAAAAACTTAAATATTTCCCTAAAAACACTTTACCAACAATTGTTCCTTTTCGTAGCTTCTTCCCATTTTTCTTATCACTTGTCAATTTATTCATACCCTTTTGATAAAACAATTATATAAGCCCGAATTCCAATCCAGAAAAATTATTAGACAATTTTGAATTCTAAAAAAATGTACACCTTATTCCCTTCTGCTTTCGTCCTTCTTGTAGCTTTCGTAGGTTACTGTAGCTGTGCACCAGTTCATAGTGATGATGACCACCCAGTAGTTTATGTCCTTTGCGGTGATCGAGTGGTCCGACATGCCAAAGTATACATTTATGAAGGTTGGTTTTCAAAGAATGCTGTTTCAAATCTTACGACAAATTGCGTACATTTCAGAAGACAACGAGCTTCAATTAATGAAAACCAATCACCATGGTTCATTTATCGCAGAGTTTCTAGAAACTAGACATCATCAAAAATTGCAAGTTGAGATTCTAGACGCTTGCGAGATTCCTACAAAAATGGTAAGTGCCGTCATTTGTAATGATTTTTCAACACTTTCAAAATTTTGGAAATCAGTTAAAGTCCGCAATATGTCGTCAAATATGGTGTTTTTAAAAACCAAGGGACTTTAAAAATAATCCGAGATTCTCCAAACTTCCCAAAGTCCGCAAGATGTCGTCAATTCTAATTTTCTAATTTTTCAGACTTGCAACCTACCATACCATCGATACCGTATCCCAATGAGCAAGTTCTTCAATCACGGCTCTATTAATCATGTTCTCGATTTGGCAGACAACAAATATGATCGATTCAAAATCACTGAATGTTTATAGATTTTTAGGTTTAATATTACTCAATTTGTATTATTTATTTATTTATTTTAAGTTACGGGTTGTTTTCATCAATTTGGTGCTATTTCCTTGTTTTGGGTAAAAATGAAGATTTCTGCAAATTGTCGTCAAATTTGATGTTTCGTGCAATTTTTAAATTATCAGCCCTTTATTGAGCAATTAATAATTATTTTAAAGTAAATAAATAATAAGTTAATTGGAAGAGGAAGAAGGCAATTAGCATTTTTCAGCGTTCTTTGAAGCCGGACGTCTCTTGATGCCCAATTCACGGTTGGCATGATCGATTCTCAAATTTTGGAGGGATCTTCTCTTACGTCCTCCTCCACATCCGCAGCATCCGCATCCACCACCTATAAAATGGATTATTGATTGATTTATAAAAAAGGCGCATACCACATCCACCGCAGCATCCGCATCCGCATCCGCAGCCACCTCCTCCACCACATCCACAACAGCAGCATGGTCTGCAGCAGGTACAGCAACGAGTACAGCAGCATGTGCGGCAGCAGGTGCAGCATCGTTGGCAACAGCATCTGAAGATGGCAAAATTTGAGAATAAGATGTTCGTGACTAATTTTATGAAAACTGCGCACATCCCTAAGAAGTACCTATTGTCTCAGGCCTGTAACTTGCGGTGTATGCCAAAATTTTCACTTAATTTTTTAATATTCAAAATCTTAAATTTTCAGAATACGACATTCTGAAAATTAATCAAAAATATTGTGATTCGCTGTCTAGGAAAAAAAAACAACAAAAACGCATAGCACCCTATGAAATGCCTATTTTCTGAGGTTGGTAATTGGGCCTTGTCCACATTTTTTAAAATTAAATTTACGATTACTGTAACTCGAAAATTTCGTAAAATTTTGTAATTATTTTTATATTTTCTTAAAGCTTTTGTTTTCAAGAATATATTCTCTAAAAATTGAGTCAAAATATAGATTTGAAGTAATGTTGTGGCATGAAGTTCTCTACGAGGTGTTTCTTAAAGACATGGTGCCACTTCTATTTCAAGTCTACATGATATATGAACAAAAGGATCAAAAATTAAAAAAAGAATCTCACTTTGGCCTACAACAGCAACATCCGCATCCACATCCGCATCCACATCCTCCTTGTCTCTTAACTCTCGAGGATCCCAAGGTATCAATAGCCGTTGTGGTCTCAACGCCCGTCTCTGCTTCACGTACAGCAACCTCAGTAGTCTCTACAGGAAGCACACCAGCCTGTACCTGTCCATAATAAGCGCCCAATGCCAAAACCGCCAAAATAACTTTGCAAAACATGTGTTAAAAGTGATTTGATAATATTATCCCCAATATCCCGATCCTTTTATACCAACATCTGGGAAAAACCAATCCCCCTTCCAAATTTAAAACAAATAAACAAACCGCGCCAATGTTTCGATTTGACAGTTTTACGTAACGCGTAAGCGGAAAGAAACGGGGTGCCGGAAATGTCTGTGGGCAAAAAAACTTGGTTCGTTGATATATAAAAGCTGTTGGTGGCGATTCTGGGGGATCAGAAAACAACATTCACATTCCATTTTTACAATGATCAGCACCAAAACTCTCATTTTCGTTGGATTCTTCGCATTTGTTAGCTATTTGGGACATGCGGCTGTACTCCCTGTGACCACTACAGAGGTTGCAGTACGTTCTGCAGAGACTGGCGTTGAGAGTTCGACTGCTGTTGATACCTTGGGATCTTCGAGGGTTAAGCGTCAGGGAGGATGTGGATGCGGATGCGGATGTGGAGGGGGGTGTGGATGCTGTTGTTGCAAACCGAAGTGGGTTCTAAAAATTTCGATTTTATTAGAAAATCGCCATTATTGGTTACACCACAAGTTACAGGACTAAGAAATTAGGTACTTCTTACTAGGAATCCGATTTTCGCGTCAGACGTTTTTTGGAAAGTACATAATGTATATGCGTAGGTATGTGTGTGGATAATAAAATGTGAAAATATTACAACTCACAACTACCGTATACCTGAGATAGCCATGCGCCTTTAAATCCACGTTTTTCGAGGTCATCCGTTTGGCGGTTTGTAACTTTTGAATGGCTTTATCAATTTAAACAATCTATAGCTCAAATTAAAGATAAAATCATGAATTTTAATAATATCGTAAAAAATAAATAAAAATTAGTGTTTTATATATCAAAAATAGAGAAAAAGAAGAAACTTTTTCGAAAAAATAAAAAGATGGACTTCCTGTGTATTATGCTATCATTTTTCGGATTCTACGCATTAAAAAACCTTTGTAAGCAAAAAAGGTCAAAAAAAATACGGTGGGAAAAAAAGTTATACGACATAGAAAATTAGGATCGCCCCATGCGCAAGGCTGTGTGTGTGGTGGAGGTGTGCTGCACCAAATGCAAAACTTTTATTTCGTGTAACTTTTGAACGGATTGACCAAATTAAACAATTTATAGCTTTTCTGAAAGGAAATTTCTTAAAGATGAGTCGCCATGTTAAAAAAATTAGATAATTTACTTTTTTCAATTGAAAAACAAAAAAATCTTTGGAAGATTCAATTTTTAACACATTTGAAAACGTTATTTGCATATTCGCAATTGAAAAAAAGTAAATTATCTAATTTTTTTAACATGGCGACTCATCTTTAAGAAATTTCCTTTCAGAAAAGCTATAAATTGTTTAATTTGGTCAATCCGTTCAAAAGTTACACGAAATAAAAGTTTTGCATTTGGTGCAGCACACCTCCACCACACACACAGCCTTGCGCATGGGGCGATCCTAATTTTCAATGTCGTATAACTTTTTTTCCCACCGTATTTTTTTCGACCTTTTTTACATACAAAGGTTTTTTAATGCGTGGAATCCGAAAAATGATAGCTCAATACACAGGAAGTCCATCTTTTTATTTTTTCGAAAAAGTTTCTTCTTTTTCTCTATTTTTGATATATAAAACACTAATTTTTATTTATTTTTTTACGATATTATTAAAATTCATGATTTTATCTTTAATTTGAGCTATAGATTGTTTAAATTGATAAAGCCATTCAAAAGTTACAAACCGCCAAACGGATGACCTCGAAAAAACGTGGATTTAAAGGCGCATGGCTATCTCAGGTATACGGTAGTTGTGAGTTGTAATATTTTCACATTTTATTATCCACACACATACCTACGCATATACATTATGTACTTTCCAAAAAACGTCTGACGCGAAAATAGGATTCCTAGTTAGGCCTGCGTGCAGTTTTCATAAAATTATGCATAACTTCCGTTCTACTTAACATTTTCTTCTCAAATTTTCCATCTTCAGATGCTGTTGCCAACGATGCTGTACCTGCTGCCGTACCTGCTGCTGTACTCGTTGCTGTACCTGCTGCAGACCATGCTGCTGCTGTGGATGCGGTGGAGGAGGTGGCTGTGGATGCGGATGCGGATGCTGCGGTGGATGTGGTATGCGCCTTCTTAAAAACCAATCAATAATCCATTCACATAACTTTTTACAGGTGGTGGATGCGGATGCTGCGGATGTGGAGGAGGACGTAAGAGAAGATCCCTCCAAAATTTGAGAATCGATCATGCCAACCGTGAATTGGGCATCAAGAGACGTCCAGCTTCCAAGAACGCTGAAAAATGCTAATTGCCTTATTCTTCCAATTAACTTATTATTTATTAATTTAAAAAATGTTTAATTGCTCATTTTTTAATTGCTCAATTATTAATTGCTCATTAATTAATAAAGGGTCCTTCTGATAATTCAAAAATCGCACAAAACATCGAATTTGACGACAATTTGCAGAATTCTTCATTTTTACCCAAAAACAAGGAAATAGCATCAGTTCGATTTAAAAAATCCATAATATAAAATAAATAAATTAAAAAAAAATTGATTCTCTTCTTTGTTTTAAGAAACGTATTTATTATTTTTTTGATTCAGACCTCAATCCTCATTCTTAAAAAGAGTATGCGCCTTTAAACTTCTACCGTAACCCTTTTTTTTAATTGCAAATACTTTTAATTTAAAAATTACAAAATTTCTGAATAAATTTTTTATTCACAACATGCAAATCACAAATTTTCGACAATATTAAAGAAAATAATTTTCAAAGAAAGAAAAAAAGACGACTGGAATCACTTAAAACCGAGATCAGGACGATAATTTGTAATTAATTAGATATAAGTAAAATTATATTTTAAGTATATATTAAGAAAATTTACATGATACAATATCTAGTTACAATCTACGTAATTGGGGATTAATTAAAATTCTATTAGTAATCTTTAAAAAAATTGAATTAAAAAATAAAAAAAATCTTGAAAAAAAACACTCTACATCGAAGAAAGTAGCCCATTCTCTTCTAATGGTAAATTATTCGAGTGCTCATCACTTCCAGACATGAATTCGAGTTCCAGCTCGTCGTCAAAATCCTGACCATCTAGTTCGTTTTCATCATTCGATGGCACTATATATTCATGTCGCATGTTGAAAAGTGGCGTTTCCTTTTCATCGCGGATCACTGTGATGAGGTGGACGTTGCCGGCCTGCAAAATTGAATTTTTGATGGGAAAACTGGCTAATTGTATAGAGAATTTTCTAAGCTTCAAAATAAGCTATAAATTCTGAAATTTGAATAATATTACGTAAAGTTATGTAACATTTTCAAAGGGATATTGTATTTTTTTTCCACATCACTTGTCCACGAGAAGTACAATTTATCATCTTTGTCAGAATAGCAAAAAATATATTTCAGAAACGCAATTTTAAGAAAATATTAAAAACAATAAATGTCTTCTAATAAATTGACGTCAAACCACAAAATTATGCGCCCTGTGTTTATACTTCTCGAGGACAACGGACACTTTTTTTAAAATCGACATAACATCGCAGAATCTTTTTCAAATTTCACACTTTTTGGCTCATTTTGTAGAAAAATTTCTTAGCTTCAAAATAAGCTAAAAATTCTAAAATTTGAACAACATTACGCAAAGTTATGTAACGTTTTCGTAGCGATATTTTTTTTTTACGAAATTGTACTTATCGTGGACAAGCTATATTTTAAAAAAGGGCTCTTCTTAAAAATGTACCATAACTCTTCAGAATCTTTTTCAAATTTCAAGATTTTTGGCTCATTTTGAAGCAAAAAAAATTGTCTACAAATTCTGATTACAATAATTCAAAAAATGAGCCTAATTTTGAGATTTTAGGAGGGCCTAACGCCGTGTGTCAGATGTTTTATTGATTTCTATTTTTGACTTCTATTATTGACTTCTGAAAACAAAACAAAAACCAACCTTTGAAATTTTGGATTCAATCAAATAGTACATATAATCATCGGCCAATAAACGAATCAAATGAAAACTGCCAAAAGACGTCGCCGATCTGAGCGTCAGGTCTCTTATAATCATCGACGTGTAAAAGCTCCAATTCAAAAGAAATTGTTTCCCAACATTCGCGATAACATGTGCAGGCCGATCATGATATTTCGCTAGCACTTGATCCACAATACTCTCCAGCCATTCCGCCCATTCCGTCATGCTCGCCATCCGTTGCAAATTCTGCTTAAACGCCGCGTTCACGTGTTGAACCATCAACGTATCACATCCACAAATATATCCAGCCTGCTCGTGCACTTGATTCATGTCAACCTTCACATAATCAGTAAACATCTGCTGAACCTGCTCCTGTTTCTGCAGGACCGCTCGTGCCGCTTGCGCGAGATGATTCAACGACGTATAACGCTTCAAACCCTGCTGCATGTACCTCAAAGCTCGCATCTTCTTCTTCATCAAATTCTCCGACAATCCCACATTCATCAACGCCTTTTTCAAATAAATATCGATATTTTTCGCGAACGTTCGGCAGCTTTGCGTCAATGTCGCCGACAATTGAGTCATCAGCACATTTGGGATCAAAGTATCCACAATACATTGATAAAGCGTCAAATCGAGTTCAATCATATAATCCTGAATTTCGTCAATTGTGCACAATGAAACAATCTCCTCGCGGACGATTGTGTATTTGGAACCGAGCCAAAATCTCGTCCAGACTTCTTCAACACTCTCAAACTCCAGATTTTTCACTGATCCTAGGATTTGTTTGCACATTTGATAGTAGTGATCGATGAACTTCTCTAGATGATCGATTGAAAGTCCGAGATTTCTGGAAAAATATTGATTTTTTAATTAAATGACGTCATAACTCTTCAGAATTTTCTTCAAATTCCACGCTTTTTGGCTCATTTTGAAGCCAAGAAATTTCTCCATAAATTAACTAATTTTGTAGGGTATTTTCGTGGCTTCAAAATAACCCTAAATTCATCGAATTTGAACAACATTGTGAAGAGTTATGTAAAGTTTTCAAAAATAGTTTTTTTTTGCAATATCACTTGTCCACGAGAAGTACAAATCATAATCCTTAGCAAAAAAACGCAATATCTCAGAAACGTAATTTTTTGGAAAATATTAGAAACAATTAATGTTTTCCAACAAATTGACAACAAACCACAAAATTTTGTGCTTGTTGCGTTTTGTACTTCTCGTGGAAAACTGATACATTTTCGAAAAATCGGCATAACTCTGCAGAATCTTTTTCGAATTCCATGAATTTTAGCTCATTATGTAGACAATTTTCTCAGCTTCAAAATGAGCTAAAATTTCTAAAACTTGAAAAATAATACGCAAAGTTATGAAACGTTTTCGAATAGATATTTTTCACACATCACTTGTCCACGAGAAGTACAATTTATAATCATTGTCAGAATAACAAAAAAAAAATTATTTTTAGAGACGTACTTTTGACTAATAATGTATTTTTTACACATTAGAATTTCATAACGAGTTTGTACTTCTCGTGGACAAGCGATATTTAAAAAAACGATATTTCTTGAAAATGTAGCATAACTTTTCAGAAGCTTCTTCAATTTTTAAAATCTTCAGCTCATTTTGAAGCCAGGAAAATTGCTTACAAAATGAGCTATAAATCTTGAAATTTGAAAACGTTTCTAAAATGTTATGCAAATTTTCCAATGTGTGTCTTTAAACTCGCTTAGAATTTCGAATCGTTCCCAACTTCACAAACCTCAAGCTATTCTCCAATCCAGCGTTATTCTGAAACGGAAGTTGCGGTATCTCAACATCTCCAAGTGACGCGCGATCCTCAACGGTGAAAAAAGTGCTATAAGGTTCTTGAGCGACGGGCGGTGCGGGCGATGCGGCCGGATGTTGACTAATCTCAACAGTTGAGTTCGACGTGGTGTGCACCACTTCAGTTGCACCAATGGTTGGTGGCGCGGCGACGATTTGCGAACTCGTCTCCTCTTGTTTGATCGACGTTCTCGCTCGTTCAGTTTCCTGCTCCGTGGTTCTTGCAGGGATCATGATTGCTTGTGGTGCGGCGAGTGGTGTCGGGGATGCTACCTTTCGGCTTTGCATTGATATCTCCATTCCAGGTGACGTGCTGCTATAAATTACGAATTTATAATTTTCTTTAAGAATCTCTGAAACTAACTCTCTACAACTCGATGACGAAGAACTTTCAGTCTTGATCCTCTTCGCCGGTGGCTGTTGTGACGGTGGTGGCTGATTCATATATTTCACCTCGGCCACTTGATTAATCGTATCCGAATAAATATCATTCGGTCCCGGACACGCATAAGTTATACAGTGATTGTTGTTCAATCTGGCGAGCGGAGACTCCGGCTTGATTCTGATTCCATAATAGTGGTATTTCGAGTTGCCTCTCGTCCCTAATCTCCTAGTCCGAAGTCCGAGGAACACCGAACGGATCAACTTTCCAAACGATGCAGCGTTTACCGGATCCAGCCGGTGTTCAACACAATGTCTGTAACAAGGAAAAAATGCAGATTTTTCTAGAAAACATTTAGCTAGTTACTTTTTATAATGATCATAAAGGGTACAACGTGGCAATGATGTTCCATCAGCCGTTTCGTAGTTGTCCACAAGCCATTGGATCTGAAAATAAGAATTTTTATGAGGTTTGTCTGTAGTTCTAAATAATGGATTTTCGAATGTTCACAACGACGCAAAAATGCACCAATGTTCCCAAAGTACAAAAAGCTGTTTAATGATAAACAAGTATAATTTTAGAAAAATCCAATTTTCTGAATTTTCTTCAATTTTTGTTAATTTTTAAGTCATGGTGAACATTAGAAAATTGCCTTTTAACATGAATTACACATATAACGTTTTCTGACAGTAAATCACGTTTTTTTTTAATTTGTGCATTTTTTACGTCATGGTGAACATTTGAAATCTAATTTTCAACTATTTGTGCATTTTTACGTCACGGTGAACATTAGAAAATTACCTTATTTTAACATAAATTACAAATATAACTTTTCCTGACTGTAAATCACTTTTTTTTTTAAATTTTGTGCATTTTTGCGTCGCGGTGAACATTTGAAACCTAATTTTCAACAAATTTGTGTATTTTTGCGTCACGGTGAACATTAGAATCCGCTTCTTTTTTACTTTTTTACATTTCTACACCAAATAAAACCCATTTTTAACTAAATCAAAGAACTGCAAATTTATATCCCCAGCTCTAGAACAAGCTTTAAAAAGTAGGCGTGGCCAAACACCCTAATTGGCTCATCTTCGCCAAACACAAAAAAGCTGCACTTACATGCAATCTCGACTCCGAAATGAGCCCCTCAATCGAAACCGTCGACGCTCTCGATATCGTAGGTCGTGACATTGACGACGATGCCTGATTGGACATCGTCCAAATCGTCATGGAAGAACAACAAAAAGACTCTTCCGAAAATATGCCACCCCAAGAAATATTGATTTTTGATAAAAAAGAAGACGAAAAAAAGTAAGAGAGACGTCCAACGAGAAGCTTTTTCTCGACACAAGAAAAAAATATATAAAGATATATCCGGGGCGGACTTATGGATAAATGATGATGATGGTGTTGATGATGATGTCTCGGTTGCTATGGGAGCTATGAAAAGATTATATGTATAAGAATAACAAACTTTTTTCCTCGGAGGAGAAAAAAAAGAAGAATAAAAAGAAGGCCTAAATTTCAAGTAAAAGAATATAAAACTAGTAAAAGTATTTTTTTTTGGTTGTTGTTGAAATAGTGTGGTACCAAAGGTAGTTTCAAAAACGCGCCGCCCATTTTTCTTGGAGACAATTACTAGCCCTTTTCCTTCACTATAATATTCTCCTAGTTTTTCGAGGTGAATGTGTGCACCTATGTGCTTCTGAGTTTTGTGGTGAAGGGGGGGGGGGGGGGGTCCGTGCTTCCGGTTGTTATAGAAGACCAATGCATTCTAGCTTACTTGAAAACACACTCGCTTTCAAGTCAACTATTGACGACTACTTATATGTTTTTTCTTGACAATCTTATTTCTATTGAGGCTATAAATTTTTTCTTGAAGATTTTTGACATAAAACGTGATTATTGTGCTTATGACCTCTGATAAAGGTAGGCCTAAGTAAGGCCCTTTATCTCAGGCCTCATCAATCCTAGGACCTTACTCCGAAGCAGCCCCTCAAACGTCTTAGATTCCATCAGTTTATCAGCACAATTAGGCCTGAATACAATAGGCCTAAAGTATAGGCCTAAAGGTCCTGCTAAGGCCCAACTACCTTATAATTAGACCAAGGCCTGAAAAAGTTTAATTCTACATTTTGACCTAATTAAATTTTTTTACTTTATTTTTTAACAGGCCCAAAATTGAACAGGCCAAATTTAAGCATAATAAATAGGCCTATCGTAGGCCTATGCTAAGAGAGAGGCCTATCTTAGGCCAAGGCTAAAAGAGAGGCCTAACATAGGCCTAGGCTAAAAGAGAGGCCTAACATAGGCTTAGGCTAAATTTCTAATATTTTTGCCTAGGCTAAAGTTGAGGCCTAGGCTAAGAGAGAGGCCTAACATAGGCCTAGGCTAAAAGAGAGGCCTAACATAGGCTTAGGCTAAATTTCTAATATTTTTGCCTAGGCTAAAGTTGAGGCCTAGGCTAAGAGAGAGGCCTAACTTAGGCCTAGGCTAAATTTAAAATATTCTTAGTCCTGCTTTTAGGCCTAACCTAATCAAAATGCCCAATCCTGGCCTAAGCCTAAGAAAAGCCCGAAATTGCGCCTAAGCCTAAGAAAGCCGCGGAATTGGGCCAAAGCCAAAGAAAGGTCCGGAATGGGCCCTAAGCCTAAGAGAAGCCCTCCGCATTCAACATTTCAAGTCCAATCTATCCTAGTCCTAAACTTTATTAAGGAAGTTTTTTTTCGTCTTCCACAAAAAAATGGGCGGAGTCGAAAAACGTATACCAGGTGAAAAAAGAACAGAAAAAAAAAGTTCGTTCAAAAATAGTTTCGTATCGATAAATATAACCTTAAAGGCAGAAAAACGCTTGTTTAAAAAAAAGCTAATCTATTGCAGATAATATCTATATAAAAATATTTCTTTCATCCGTTTCCATAGAAACAACGGGTGGGCCGGTGGGCGGAGAAGAATGAAGAAATTATTATAATATGTATATTTTTTTCGTCCCCCCACCCTTTCCCCATTTTTCGAATAAATCAAGAGAACCAAAATTAATCGGGTTTGACATAAACACATACACATACATACACCAAACATAACAAAATTCATAATATGAAAAAGCTGAGGATTTCTACATGTGATATATATCCGGTAGATTAACTTTGAAGATTATTTCTCCCCTTTTCCATTTACTTATTTTATATTTTGAGAGTTAAAGCTTATATGGGGGGAAAATGAGAGAAAGGGGGACTAAAATGCACTAGAAGTTTGGAAAATAGGCCTAGAAACTGAAAAAGTTAGGTTTTTCGAAAGTTTTCAAATAAAAACAGCAAAAACAAATGTTTTAAATTTCAAATGTTTAAAAATGTGAATCTTTAAATTCTACATGCACTAACTACGCTTCAAAATATTAAGCGTGACTTGCGCGACACTCGGGTCGACCCGGAAAGTTTGTCACTTCATAACTTAGCTCATCGTTCGAAATAAATAACGATATTACTATCGTTTGATAGCTAATGACAAGCTCTTTAACTTTTTAATTGGATGTTATTTAAGAAAAATGCGTTTTGGATTAGAAAAATGGCAAAAATAGAGGGTGGGTTGTAATTTTTCGAAATTTTCTAATGGAAAGAATATCAACCAGAAAATGTGTATTCGATAATCTGTTGAAGAATCTAATTCTGTATATAATAAATTAAAATTTCAAAAAAAAAAGCATAAGGTTCAAAAAAGTGCAAAAACATCGAAAAAATTCAAAAAAATGGACGGCAATTTCTAGGGGCCGGAAAATTGCCATTCTTCCATTTTTTTGTACTTTTTTTGTAACTTGCACAATTTTTAAAATATTTTTTTGCTTTAATAGTGGGTTGGTATGGTCAAAAAGAGTGGAATTAATAAGAAATCACAACTAGTTACGAAAACCTTTAACAAAAAATTATTCCGAGCCTTTTTTGATAAGAGAATCGGAAGCAAATTTCCAATTTTCCGGTTAAAACTCAATGAAATACATTCTAGCATGGCTTGTAAAAAACAGCAAGGAAGGAAGGAACATCTTCGCCCGGCAATTATAGGATTAATGCACAGAAAGGGGCGTGCAGAAAGGCTTGGACTGTTTTGTGTTTGCGGACAATGCGCAACCAGCCTGTAAAATGTCTCAGGTTCACCTTTACAAGTCGGGTCTACGATTTATTTTTTTTTAAGTCTGCAATTTCTCGTCACCGTAACCTAATGCACTTCCCTAGTTTAAAACCCTAAAACCACCTACCGTAGCCGGCGACGCTCTCGTCGTGTGTCCCATTCCGCCGCCTTCTCCATCATCCATGGATCCCGGCGAATGCGGAGCACCACCACCGCCGCCTTGTCCATTCCCATTATTCCCAAGGTTTGTACCATTGCCGGTGTGGACGACCATGTAATTGTCCTGCGGGCTGGTCGCCATGTTCGCCGAGTACTGCAGCTAAATTCGGGTGTTTTAGTAAATGTATTGTTTTTGTTGCAATTTTACCTGATAATATGTTGACGCATAGTTTGATGAGTCGGGACCGGCGTAGAGAGTGTATTGGGTCGGTGTCACCGAGCTGCAACAAACCATATTAAATAAGAATATACGGCGGGTGCGTGTGGCGGAGGAGGTTTGACCCTAACAGGTGTTTTTAACCTAGGTAATTACTGTTACTGGAATATGTACTAGTCCCGAAAAAAGGCTGTATGAAACATCTGTCGGATTTTTTGTCTTAATATTCAGCGTTACGGGCCATTTTTTTAGAAACTTCGATTTTCTTCATCGGATGAGGCAATACCGGGTGTTAGAGAATTTTTGGAGGATTTAAAAAAATAGGTGTAATCTAGAGATCCAGAAAAAAAGGATCAGAACACTTGGATTCAAAAAAAACTTGTAAATTTTCGTAGGATCATATTTTGACTGGATCAGAAATAATTCTTTAAATAATTTAGAACCTATATTTCCGAGCTTCTTACATTTTTTAAAAGTTCCATTAAAGGTATCAATAAACACATTTGAAAAATTTATCGAATTTTGTACTTCTCGTGGACTATTATCAATTTTTAAGCACATAAAATTGAAGCATAGGTTCTTTTTTAGAGTCTAAAAATGAATCATACGGATATTATGAATAATTGAGCAGTTTATGTAAAATTAGGTACCCAGATAAATTTTCATGGCCGCCCGCTAATTTTCGGCTGCTTTGAGCTGCACCCAAGAAAATTTTATAATTTGGTTTTGGATAATGTTCCCGGGGGCAGAGGCATCCCTGATACGGTCCCCCGTTCGAATCAGTAAAAAATAAGGTTACTAGGATCAAAAGAAAAAACTAGATTCAAATTTGGAATGGGTCACAATACAATAGATGGATCCCGTCAGAACCTTAAAAGGAAAATGCTCCAAAGGTTTTGACTGGGATCAAGAGGAAACTGGATCCAACCTTGGAATGGATCCTAATTCTTTGGATGGATCCTGTTAGGAGCTCAAAGGAAAATGCTCCAAAGGTTTTGATTAGGATCCAACCTTGTAATGGATCTCCATTCTTTGGATGGATCCTGTCAGTACCTCAAAGGAAATTGCTCCAAAGGTTTTGACTAGGATCAAGAGGAAACTAGATCCAACCTTGTAATGAATCCCCATTCTTTGGATGGATCCTAGTAGGATTACAATGGGAAAAGTCACTAAACGTTTAACTAGGCTCAATAAGAACCCAGATCCAAGAATGAATCTCAATGGATCCTACTAGGATCTCAGAAATAAAAGTCACTTGTCTAAGACCAAGTGGAAACTAAGAAACTTCTTGTAAAATCCTCCCTTAACCAAACAACTGTCACCAAGTAATGTCACAACACAATAGAGAACATTTTTCCCCCCAAGTTCTCCCCGGACAACAGTAACCAATGGAATCCAAAAAAAAAATGGTCTCAGATTTCCGCCCTTCCGTTTTCATTACCTGTACATCGAATTGCACTGCGGCAGGTACATATTCCAAAATTGGTTTTGCGGATCAATTGTGAATAAATTTATTGGGGACTTTTTCGAAAAAGTCGTCGGAAAAATAGGGAGAATGGCAGGGGGCCGCTTGTTTCAAAAACAATACACACACACGTCGCCTAAGAGGCGTATAATATGCCAAAAACGTCCATTAACGATTCCGTGAGGATGCTCCCTTTTTGCTCCGAAACACACAACACAGGGACGAAGAAAAAAGAAAAAAGGGCACCTCCCCTTTTGTGCCGTTTTGAAACTATGGTTACACACTGTTTGTTTCCTTTCCCGATGATGCCTCGCTCGTTTAGCGCTCCCGAATTTATGAGCTTTAGTTTCGACAAAAAGAATATAAATGAGCTCTCTTTTTGGTCCCAAAAGTACGAAATCTTCTTCTTTTACGGGGTGGGCAGGTGGATGTGGGGGATACGGTAGTTTTGAAGTTTTCAAAGTTTCAAATAAAACAAAAACGGATTCGGCATATTTACGATGAGATTTATGGATCCCCCCGTTTTGAAATGAAGGGGTGGGGGGAGCGAAAAACATTTTCCAAGGATTACGGTAGCTTCCTTGACTTACTTGACAGTATTTAGATATTTCAAAGTTATACGAAAATATGTTTTGTACTACTCGTGGACTACTTCTAGATAGCATTACACTTTTCGTGATTTTGAATTTCTCGTGGTCAATATTTTGAACTTCTTTTGGACTTCTTGTGTACTCGAGATCATTTTTTGTAGTTCACGTGAACTTACTCAGAATGAATTTTGTATTTCTCGTGGATAATCTATTTAAATTTCAAATTTTGTATTTCTCGTGGACAATCTACTTAAATTCCAAAATTTTGAACTTCTCGTGGACAATCTACTTAAATTCCATATTTTGAATTTCTCGTGGACAATCTACTTAAATTCCAAATTTTGAACTTCTCGTGGACAATCTACTTAAATTCCATATTTTGTATTTCTCGTGGACAATCTACTTAAATTCCAAATTATGAACTTCTCATGGACAACCCACTTAAATTCCAATTTTTTGAACTTCTCGTGGACAATCGACTTAAATTCCAAATTTTGAACTTCTCGTGGACAATCTACTTAAATTCCAAATTCTGAACTTCTCGTGGAAAATCTATTTAAATTCCAATTTTTTGAACTTCTCGTGGACAATCGACTTAAATTCCAAATTTTGAACTTCTCGTGGACAATCTACATAATTACTCTATGCCCCTCTCTTTAGAACTTAATTTTAATTTGTTATTAAGCTTTCCAATCGACTCTCAAAAATTAATGTTATTTTTTTCATTCTTTTACTAATTTTGTACTTCTCGTGGACTATCAACAAGTAAATTGTGAATTTCTCGTCAACTTTGAAGTTTTTTAAAAAACAATTCTTGTACACCGCCCCTTCCCTTTCCTTCTCTTCTCATTCGTGTACTTCTCGTGGACAACTTATTAAGATGTTATTAACTTTGTCATAACTTTTCAAAAAACCCACCAAAATTCAAAATCTTTAGCTAGTTTTGAAGCCCGAAAAATTCTCTACAATTCTGTGACTTGAATTTTTGAACTTCTTGCTAAAAAAAGTTCTAAAACTGCGCTCAAAAATAAAATAAAGTTGTTTTCTTTTTTTTTAAAGTACCGCCCATTTTCAAAAAAAATTAAGAACGGGTAAATTCAAAATTTTTAGATTGTTTTGAAGCCCAGAAAATTTGCTACAAAATGAGCCCTAAATGGGATGTTTAGAGCTCATTGAAAATATTATGGTGATGTTCCGTTTGTCCACGAGAACTACAAATTACAAAAAAGTTTGTATAACCGTTTTTCAGAGCCTTATTTAAAAAAAGCCCTTAATTTCAAAAAAATAGAAATATCAGAAGAATATCTGATCATCACGACCGTAAACATGTGAATTCTCTCAATTTCTATTTTTGTACTATTTTGTACTTCTCGTGGACATTCAACGATTTTTTTCAAAAACCTTAATAACTTTTCAGAAAATCCACCAAATTTCGTGATTTCTGGCTCCTTTTGAAGCCCGGAAAATTCTCTAACTTTCACTTAGTTTAAATTTCCAAATTTATTCGGAAAATCGGGGGAAAACTGGCTAACAAACTTGTGTACTTCTCGTGGATAACCAAACCCAACATGATGTGTTTTTCTTAAATAACTTTTCAGAAAATCCACCAAATTTCATGATTTTTAGCTCATTTTGAAGTTCAGAAATTTCTCTACAACTTGTATGACTTCTGATTTTTTTGCAAAAAAACTCCAACACTGGGCTCAAAATAAAAAATAAAGTTGTTTTCACTTTTTTTTTAAAGTACCGCCCATTTTCAAAACAAAATAAGAAAGGGTATTCTAATAAAAATGTAAATCTACATGTTAAGGGGCTGTGTCCATGGTTACATCATCATGACAACCGTTACATTTATAACTCCTCAGAAATGATCAGCTCTCATTTCTTAAACCCCTTTCTAATCATCTGAGTATTTTCTAAAAACAACATATTCCTTTTCTAATATCTATATAATAATATAATATGCATGGTTGTCATGGACGAAAAAAAAAGAAGATGATTATGTTGATGATCGCCTAAAAAGGTATCCATGGTTCACGTCTCGGAAGTGTTGAATAAGACGAAGAGGGGAGGGAAGAAGAAGAAAAAAACGCTGGCCTGTCACCCTAGGAACCGTTGTTGTGGCAGCTTTGATGTGGTGGTCTCTTACTTCTACATTCATATATAAAATGTATATTTATGTATTAGTTGCCACCCCAGCCCCCTACCAACACCCCTTCGATTCGGTCCCGTCACCTTGGAGATCGTCGTTTCCGTTCCTAAGGAGCTTGAAAACGGAGAGCACGAGCCTTTTACCAACCATTTTTCGCTTTTTAATATCTTCTCCACCACACTCCTCATCTACTCCGGATTTCTAGCATATATTCTTCGCTGGATGCATTTCAAGAAAGCTTTGGTGAGTTCTATTCGATTTTCTTTTTTTTTGAACTGTCACGGTCCTTTTTACCGAAATTTCTCGAAATTTCGAAAGGTCCTAAAATCCTAGGCCCTACTAATTGAACCAATTGTGAAATCCTAGGAAATTTCTAGCCCGATCTTTTTGGTCACGAAATTACCGTTCCTATATTGAGCATAATTTTGAGGCCTATTCCTTTAGGCCTTCCTAAGGCTTTAAAACTGAAGGCCTATTTTTAGATCTCTAAGAACAAATTAGACTTTTAGCCCTTTTTAAGTTTAGGCCCTTCTAGTAGGGCCTTACAATTTTTGATGCTTTAAAAAACCGCAGCTTCACTAATATCATGATTTTCAGAAAATTTTCGAAGGCCTATAACCTAAGGCCTTTGTTAGGGCAATGCAAATATTCCTTGTAATAAATTCTATGTTAAATCCTTCATATTTTAAGTCTAGGGAAGGGCCTAACATCCTAGGCCCTACAAGTTAGGCCACCTAGCCTCTCTTTATGTCCACTAAAATTTTGGACCTAAAATTACCATTGAACATCATTTTTGAGGCCTAACCCTATTGACCTTAAAATAAAATTAAAAAAATACAGGCCTATTTTAGATTTCTTTAAAAAAAATAGCGATTAGGCACTTCAATCGTTATGAGGTGAAGAGCCTAAAGGCCTTCAGTCAGGCCTCTTAGCCCCTCCACATAATGATGTTTTAAGGCTTACAAAATCCGGTCCAAGTTTAGGCCAGTATCATAACTTTTAGAAATTTCGAAGGCCTATAATCTGAGGCCCTTGTTAGGCCTTGGACCTGACAATTTTCTACACTGATTAAGATATTTTCAGAAAAACAAGAGCCTATTTTCAGGCCTGACACAAATTTTTGGCTTCTGTGGCCTTCACCCGCTTAACTCTCGCTTAACTCGCGCTGCCTTCCCCTCCCCTAACAAACTTACGATGGATATTCCAACGGCGCAAACTCATACTGTCCCGCGTTGTTCGGCGGCTCGCCGTTATTTCTCGACATTTCACCTGTCGGCGTTGTCGACGTCGTACGGGTCATGTCTGCCGATGTTGTGGCCGAATGTAGGGTTTCCATCTCTGTAAAACAACATTTTCTCTCTTTTATTCCGTTTTCTATGGAGAGAAGAAAAGCTCTTTTTCGATAAATAGGTGCACCTGGGTGGTCTTAACCGCCAAAAAGGCTTAAAGCAATCCGACTCCCCCCCTCCCTCCCTCCCTTAATTATCTATTATGAGAGAGGTAAGGGGGGTCTATTCTATTCACTAGTAAAAAGAAGACAATCTATGGATAATTAGTGTTTTCAGAAAGGTTGAGTGTGGTTTGGAACACTAATTACCGCACATTAGAGCATTTTGATCTATTTGCTTTGTTTTTCGGGGCAATGTACCTTATTGGCGGAAGGATGAACAATATTAGTTCCAACAGGTGTTTAGGATGAAATTGGAGCAAAGGATTGGTTTAGAAAATTTTTTAAAGCTTTTGAATGAATACCTGTTGGGTCTCGAAGGAGTTATTAAGCTGGGCTTAAAGGTACATATCCTTAAAGGTACATTGGACTGAACCAGGGAACATTAAAGTTAAAGATACATGAAGTTAAAGGGACATGAGCCGTTCCTTAAAGGCACGTGACCAGTTCCTTCAAGGCACAAAAATTTCTGATTTTAAAAATGATTAATCTAATTTTAAAGGGACATGAACCAATTCTAAAAGCAATCGCTTCAATTTTGTAAATTTAAAGGCACACACCTCGTCCCTGAAATTTAAAGGCACTTAGAAGAAGCTTAAAGGCACACACCTCAACTAAAATTTAAAGTCACATAGAAGAAGCTTAAAGGAACATAGATTGATTTTTTGAAATTTATCACATTTTAAAGGCGCAGAGCTTTTAAAGGCACATATCACCTTTAGCGTACATTCTCCTGAATCTAAACCAAAAGCTGTAAACTGATCTATGTTCATTGAAAATTGATCAATGCAACTTTAAAAAGATAACCTATCTTAATCCAAGTGGCTTTAAAGATGATGACATGTGCTTCTTTAAGTTTACGGTCTTAAAGGCGCAGACTTTAAAGGCACATACTTTAAAGACACACGACCCTAAAACCTAGGTACTAGAATCTAGGTCCTAGATCCTAAAATCGATGGTCCCAAGATCCCCTACCCCCATTGTTGAAAAAAGAAAATCGAAGTACATATATAAAAATGAAAAGCAATGTGTTCTGGCTTCTGGTGAGAGCCAGACATATTATCACATCTCCTCGTCCCCATATATACATCTGCTTCTGATAATCAGTGTTAAGGTTAGGACGCAGACATCGAACACACACACATACACACACATGGCTCATAATCGATAAGGTAAAACTTCAAGGTGTGTGTGTGTGAAAAAAGATATATATATATATATATATATACATACATCTGAATGTGCACATAATTTCGGGGGGAATTACATAGACCCCGGACAGGAAAACCAGCTTTTCGGTTAGGTGGGGTGAAAAGGGGGGAAATTGAGAGCTAATCATCATGTTCTACTTTTGCGCTAACCTTTTTGGAAAAGGTGTGATTAGTTTCTCGAGATTTTATCAGTGAAAAATGACTGTTTTTCTTCAAAATGGCTTTGATAGATGGCTAATAATTAAAGAATACATATGGAACTTAAGGATACAGGCCTCACTTATCCTCTCTTTGATTTTCCTGATTTTCCCGCCAATTTTCTGATAACAATTCTCAACAGAGCGAACTTTTCGAAAATCTAAATAAAATTCAAGATTTTTATGTTTGCTGTAATTTTTCAGTGTTATCAACAATTTTAGATCTCTTTGGGAATTCTAATTCGATTTTTCAAGCTCATATGACACCAGAAATCATCATTTACATGTGTGCGTTGAGAAATTTTGAAAAATACAAAAAAGCCACGTGAAATACAAGAAAAATGGAATTTCTAGTCAATATGATTGAAAATTGCTCGAAATTATAATTTCAAAATTATCGTTCAAATCGCAAAAGGGCGCATAACATAAGCGACTTTTGACGCTTAAAAAACACGTGGCGGTTTGGCTTACTGGTTAACAGTTTTGCGTGTTGTGCGCAAGGTCACGGGTTCGATTCCACATGCCAACAATATCTTTTTTTTTCTTTTGAATCTTACGAAAAACACTAGTTTATCACATCATATACATAAAAACCCAAAAACACATGACAAAATGTATCCCACAGCTCATTAGCAGCGGGCTAGAAAACAACAAGAAAAGAAAGCTTCACCCACCATTATCATAACTACACGGCATTCCCAAATCAATATCAGCGAGACTAATAGTCGATGGATCAACCAATAACGGTACATTCTGCATGTCAGAAAGGACCATTTCAAAGTGATCCCAGAATCAAAAATGGACTCGAAAATGGAAAAATAGGTGAAAGTGACCAGCAATTAGTGGGAAGGGTAGGGCTTCTGCAGAAACGGAGAGCCACACCTCCACCACCAGCTTATGATGTGAATTAGGGAGGAAAAGGTAACAGCACACGAAAATATAAAGGGTGGAGCTGACGACTTCTTCTTCTTCTTCTTCTTCTTGGGGGAAGCCTCTTGGCTCCGCCCGGCCGTACCTAATCGGGTAAAATTGGAAAATGGTGGTGAAATGGGCAGGTGTAAGGAAGCTCCTGACTGGGGGGGGGGGGCAAGGCGAGACGAAGTGAACCGATTATGATGGACTTTTACTTCTTCATTTTCTTATTCATTCCACTGGCATTTGAGGGGAGCAGGTGGTTGTGGTTTCCAAAATTACCTTTTAGAAATACTACTTTTAATAGTTGATTCAGATTGTGACGTTAATTGGAAGTTTGCAGTAGTTCTGTTGCCAGTTAATGTTTTCAAACTTTCACGTTTTCACGTCGAAACTAGATGTTTTTCACGTTTTACTGTACAATTTTTGAAATTTGAAAATTTCACGTCGAAACCAGATTTTCACGTCTGCACGTGAATCAATGAATTCTCACGTTTCCACGTATTTTCCTGAATTTTTCGTTAATCACGTTTTCACGTCAAATGATTAATTTTCACGTTTTCACGTCAAATGATTAATTTTCACGTTTTTGAATCATCATTGAATTTTCCACGTGCAATCCAAGATGCTTCATAGTGTTTTAAAACTGTTCTCGTTTTTTCGCATAGTCAGAGAATTTGGAGATGTCACGTAATTTCACATTTTCACAAAGAATTAGGAAAAAAATCGTATTTTAGAAATTTCCATGCTCCTTTAAACTACTGTATAGTGTTTTTAATTTTTGCTATGCGCCTTTAAACTACTGTAGTGTCTTTTTAATTTCTGCTGGGCGCCTTTAAACTACTGTAGTGTCTTTTTAATTTCTGCTGGGCGCCTTTAAACTACTGTAGTGTGCTGTTTTAATTTCTGTTATGCGCCTTTAAACGCACGTAACCCTGTTTTTTAAATGAAGTTTCCGCTGGAGGAATAAATATATCTGGGATGAAGGAAATTATATCAAATTGTATCAAGAAAAAAGGTGTGACAAAAAAATAGCTTTTTTTTTAATCAATTTAAAGCACACGTGGCCTAGAAAACCAAATATGGGGACTAACTTTCTCCGATGCTTACTTTTTACTAAATTTTCTAAAAAATTCCATCCAAATTATTGCTCATAACACCGAAATAATTCATTTCCCCCATTATGTAATAACAATTCCTTATTAACTGTCATTACTCATTTGTTACCACCAGCCGTCCCAGTGTACACCAGTCCAGAACAGGTGCATGATAGATTTTCCCCCACATTTTCGTCGAGCGAGAAAAATAAAAATCCTTATTAGTAATTTGAAGGTTACTCAGAACCAGTTGTTTGGGGACTAAATTTGTACTACTTTGTTCGTTAAATGTGTACTTACCTATTCGCCCGGCTCTTTTTCTGACTACCCTGTCATTTTGAGACGTTGCGCTTTGAAATGACACTGGTTGTGGTGGTGCCTGCAAAAAATTAGGGATTTCTTACTGAAAATTGGAATACTTTAGTTTTCAAGTGCGCGCTATTGTACTACGCGGTCCTTGCAAGTTATTGTAAGTTCAATGGAGCGAAATTTCACCTCAATATTTTTCAATGACTCACTTTTGACCTTTCCATCGATTGTTTCTCTTCCCGCCTTCCGTTTTTCCTTCGATTTTCTGTCAATTTTATTTCAGAGGTCGAAGGAACCGTTTCACTCTTTTCCGAGCTTCTGAAATTTTTGAAAATTGTGAAAAAAAATCAATTTTTGTGAAAATAATTTTCAGAGCAAGTAGTATGATATTATTGTTATAATAAAATATAAAATATATATCGTTGGGAAAAAAATAAGGTTTCCCCAGCAACAGGAAATTGAAACCTGGAATTGGTTAGGGCTTCATAGATTTTCATATACACCTTCTGCCATTTTTTTTTTCTCACACGAAAATCCATCCCATTAAGTAACTCACCCTTTTTCATTGTTTTGCGCTTTTTCACTTTGTTCCTTGAATTTCTTTTTCCAGAGTGCATCAATGTCGAGAATTCCACGCTTCTTTTTTGAGCCGTTCGGTCTGAAAAGAAGAAAATTCGAAAATTTTTGAATTTTTCTGATTCCCGCCAATTGACGGTGTGTGTGGTTTTGCGTGACGGTGTTTGCAGACTTTAGAAACGACAGTAGGTTATTTCGAATTTTTGAAAATGTATTTTTTCGTCTTTTTTTCAATTTTTTAAATAAATTTTGACGTTTCCTTTTCATTTTTATATCATTATTATCAGCAAAGTCGTTTTCTATATTTTTATACTAAATTTTATCAAAATGTAAGTAAACTGAGCCCAAAAAAAACTAAATAGTGGAAATTTTCAAAGAAATTGAATTAAATGCATTATTTTGTCTAATAAAATGTTTTAATGCTTTAAGAGTCGATGTCCCAGAAAATCGAACATACTGTGGCACAGTTGCACCAACGTGAAGCTAGGATCTTGATATTTTGCATGGAGGGTACCTAGGCCCCCCTTAGAAAAAAAATATATAATTTATTTGGCCACGCCCCCTTTGACCTAGTGAAAAAAATCCGGGTGGTCCCTAAATAGAAATTTTTAGTTTTAAAGATAAAGTCAAAATCTCATCGGGAATGGATTACCCGTACATTTTTGAGTATTTTTCATGTTGACACCTAATTTCCAGCTCGTCGGCATCATGCCGAAATTTTTATTTTTCTGAAAAAATGGTCCAAATTTTCCAGTTTTTCCCATTTTTCGATATGATGAAGTACTTGGCCCCGAAGGAAAATATGGAAATTATTAATCCTTATGATGTTTGTCATCAAATGCCATGTTGATTTAGCGGATTCTCTGTAACCTTTTTGGGGTTTCAGGGCAAAATAGGCGAGATTTTTGCAAAATTCCAAAGGGTCCCCCCCATGGATGAAAAAATCGAAAATTTTAAAATCTCCCCATATTATCAGAGGGACTCTTACTAATAAATATCCACTGTTTCCCAAAATATTAGTCATCATATGGACCTATGGGCCCCGTGGCAACAGCTCAAAGAACTTTCATTCAATATCGCGATTTCCAATACAGGCAACAGTTTTCTGTGTACGGGGACTGAAGGTATTTGAGCTGTTGCTACGTGGCCCATAGGTCCACAAGATGGCTCATATTTTGGGAAACACTAAATATTTATTAGTAAGAGTCCCTCTGATAATATTGGCAAATTTTAAAATTCTAAAATTTTTTTGCAAACTTTTTCCATAGGGGGGACCCTTTGGAATTTTGCGAAAATCTCGCCTATTTTGCCCTGAAACCCCAAAAAGGTTACAGGGATTCCGCTAAATCAACATGGCATTTGATGACAAACATCATAAGGATTAAAAATTTACATATTTCCGTTCGGGGCCAAGTACTTCATAATATCGAAAAATGGGAAAAACTGGAAAATTTGGACCACTTTTTGAGAAAAATCAAATTTTCGGCATGATGCCGACAAGCTCGAAATTAGGTGTCAACATGAAAAATACTCAAAAATGTGCGGGTAATCGATTACCGAAGAGATTTCGACTTTATCTTTAAAACTAAAAATTTCGATTTTGGGACCACCCGGATTTTTTTCACTAGGTCAAAGGGGGCGTGGCCAAATAAATTATGTATTTTTTTTCTAAGGGGGGCCTAGGTACCCTCCATGCAAAATATCAAGATCCTAGCTTCACGTTGGTGCAACTGTGCCATAGCCAATAGGCCTGATGTCGAAAATCTCAGACATCGACTATTAAATTTGAATTTTCATCACAAACTTACTTTCTAATTTATGTTATCCAAGTTTTAAAACTCCTAAAAATTTAAATATTCAAAATGTAATTTTTTTCAAAAATATTCGATTTTTTGAAAATTTGGATTTTTATTATCGAAAATTTAATTGTAAAAAATTGAAAATTGATTATTTAAAAGAAAAAAATTAAAATTTTCGAAAAACAAAAAAATGTTTCAATAAATTCGAATTTTTCTGAAAATGCTTTTAAAATCGACTGACCTTTCTAGATCCGATGTATATTTTTAAAAAACATAATTTTTATTGAAATAAGTAGCAATTAGGTGTGAAAAATCGTAATAATTTAACGTGAATTGATAAAATTTCATTATTTCGAGTAGGAAATCATTAATTTATTGTTTCTTAGCAATCGTACTAGTGTTAAACTACGCAAAGGTCTTGAAAGTTAGTGTACAGGAGGTAAGGTTTAACTTTTTCCAAGAAATAGTTTCTTTTAGTAAAATAGTTTCAATATGAGCACAAAAACCTTTCAATTTTTAAAAGTTCCTGTGAAAATTCGACCCTAAATCGTTATTCTTCCATTAAACCAATATATTCTCACATTTTCGAGTTCTTTTCATTCCCCATCGTCATCCAACTCGTCGAAGCAACCGGCTCACTCTGTTGCTCTTCGGTCATTCCTTCAACACCTAGAAACTGGCAAATTAGGGCATAGAAAAGCAGTCAAAAAAAAATCCAGTAGCGACGTAACCAAGGCGACAAATAATACAACGGAAAATCAGGAGAATTATATATTTTTCAGTAAAAAAGAACACTGAGGTGTATGGATTATAGAGACGACGGCGAAAAAAAAAAACAAAAGCAAGAAAAGACAAACCAACTTCGCGTCGATAAAATATGTGCTTGCAGGGTGTAGTGTAGAGCGCAGTGGCGGGTTAGAGAGTGTGTATATTAAGGAGGGGTTTTGACCGATGTGTGTGTCTTTTCTCTCTTTGTATCGAAAGGTCCATTCCTTGACGCATCCCTTTATATATATTAGTTTTTTTCCGGTTTTCGTAGTGTCACAGGTTCTTCTAATCTCATAAGTCCGTTTATCAAGGACATCATTCTCAAGTTTTTTTTTCCTGGGTGGTCACTTCAATAAATCACATCAGTTTGGTGATTATTTAATACTTTGACCAAACTCTGCAGCAAGTGTGGACTATTGAGAATGAACACCTTCTGAGGTTTTCGAATATTTTGACCTTATTTTCGAGTCATTTTTTGGTTCTAAGAATTTTCAGAGCACTTCTCTGCGGATTGGTGCTCTCAAAAATCTTGGAAGCTATTAATGAAGAGGAAATAGGTTTAGATGCTTTTGGATTAGAATTTTCGGAGGATTTTGTAATGTTTTATCTTGAGATTTTCCTCCTCTTCTTTTAAAATTATTATTTTCCATTAAATAAATTATTTTGAACACTTTATTCGATTTTCTAGACTTGAGAAACGTTTACCACATCAATCTCGATTTTGCAGACATGCCATCAATAAGTAAAACAAAAAGCGGAGAGCGATTTCGGGCTCCAACCGACCAGGCTCGAAAAGCGGACCGAAAACGGGAGAATAAGCGGAATAAAAAGGATCGGCAGCAGATTCGACATGCGATGGCCAAGTTTTGTAATGTTGATGATACGATCAACAGGTTATTGGCGTTGGAGAGGCAGGGTGAGCGGTTTTTAAAAGAAATTTAATTGAAAACAAAATCGATATCTTGAATATGTATTTTAAAAAACTACTCAAGTCTTCGTTTTTCTTGAAATCCGTAAGAATTTGAAAAAAAACGTTTAAAAAGCTTATTTTTTGAAAATAATAATAAATTTTGCTTAAATTTTCTGAAAACCACATTTTGCTTATGCTGAAAACTGGCTAAATATATTTCCTGATGTTTTTCGAACGGTTTTCCATTCCCAAAACGATTTTAGCATAAATTATGATATTTTAGCAGATTTGCACAAAATTAAATAGAAAAAGTCGGGATTTTGCTTCTATTTCAATTAAAAAAATATTTTTAAAGAAAATTTCAGGAGCTTTTCCTAACATTGTGCTCAAAAATTGGGTTTCTAGGCGTCCCATCGATTTACTACGATTTTTTGGCTTTAAATTATCATTTTTACTAGAAGATCGTAATTTAAAGGCACATCCCCGCAAGCATTGAACTTCTGTGTGCAAAAATTCGAAAAAAACGCGGAAATTACAAATTTTAAGAAATTCACAACAAATTGGCTGAAAAATTTGATTTTCTCCGCTGCCTACAGAAAGAAATTTCGAAAACATATCAGGTTTTAGAAATAAGGGAAAAAATAAGAAAAAATCAAAAAAGTACCTTAAAACCCCATTTTTCCAGTACTCGGTCTTGATCCACAGCCATTTCATGTCGACGTCCTGAAAAAGAAGCAAAAAGTGCTGACGGATGCAATCAATAAAAGAAGGGTTGCTTTGCAACAAGCTAAAGAGGAAGATGAGCTTACAAAGTTCAATAATAAGCTTCAGGTTTATCATGCGGATTGTAGAAAGTTGGCGGTTTTAGCAGGTAAAATTTATTATTTGGATTTTGTTAAATTTCAAAAATTCATTCAGAACAAGCACAAATGGCTCGAGACGCGACACTGGATTCGATTCCGTTGCCGATGGGGGATATTGCCCTTCCTCCTAGGGAACCGTATATGGGACCGAATGCTGTGAAGTAAGAGACAAATTATCTTAATTTTCAGCCTTATGCCACGGTTTTTTTTTAAGGAAAAAGGTGGATTTCCAACTGCCGTCTCGATCCACAACCTACACCTCGAAATCGAACCTTCAACCACCGGGACCGCCGTGTGGAGTGGCGCCCGATTTCAGCGACTCGGAGGACGAAGATGATGGGAATTATGCGGCTGAACAGCATGTTGAAGAGGAGGACTTGGCGCCGGTACCGATTCCGGACTTTAATGCGACCCATCGATCGGTTTATCAGCCGAATTCGGCGATTTATAGGAATCGTGAGTTTTTTTTTTGATTTATTGGAAAAAATTGAGGAAATTGACCACAAATTCATAAAAAACGAGATAGAAAACCGTCTGAAAGCGGAAATAAATTTTAATTTTAAAAAATTTAAAGAAAATTTGGTAAATTAGCTTTTGAAACAACAAATATTAGCATAAAATCGATTTTTTGTAAAATTTTTAAAAATTCCTCAAAGTTTTAAAATTTTTCTGTATAATATTGAATCTAAAAAAGAAAAAGAATGAAAAATGAAAGATCTATTCAAAAAAATTGCGGAAATTTCAAGTTTCGGCAAGATAATCGGATAAAGAACGAATGGTCCCATAGAAATTAGAATTTTAATGAAATCTGAAACATTATTTTTTAAATTAAAATTTTTGAATGAAAAAAAATGGTTAAAACGAACGATTTTATGTTTTTTAAAATGAAATTTTTAGAAATTTTGATCCGGAATTTGTCAAAAAAAATGTTTAAAAATTTTAAACGGCCATAGAAGCTTTATTTCTTGTGAAAAGTGTTTTTAAAAACGTTGAAAATTGAAATTCTCTCGAAATTATTAAAAATTTCAAAATTAGTTCAAGAAAATGCAGAGAAATTCCCTAATTTATGGAAATCTTAAAGTTTTGTGCAAAAATTTTGAAAATCGCGAAAAAATATTAATTAAAAATATTTTTCGATAATTTCTGCATTTTTTAAAGTGAAGAATTTCTGAAATTTCGAGTTTTTGGCTCTGAAATTGTAGAATCTCGAATTTTGAACTCGAAAATTCTGAAATTTCGAGTTTTTAGCTGTAATAGTGTGGAATCTCGAATTTTGAACTTGAAAATGCTGAAATTTCGAGTTTTTAGCTGTAATAGTGTGGAATCTCAAATTTTTAACTCGAAAATACTGAAATTTCGAGTTTTTTAGATTTGAAAACGTAAAGCTTATTTTATTCTCAGTTTATTATTTCTAATTGTATAAAATTGACGTATTACCTACAATAAACGTTTATAAACTTATAATTTTAATAATTTATTTAAAAAAATCTAATTTTTCATCAATTCGCAACGAATTAACTATGTTTTTCATATTTTTCATTATTCTTTTCTGTCAAAATTTCCATTTTTTCAGCGGGACACCCAATTCTACACCAACGCATGCCACATCCATACATGTCCCAACAATACAATCCAATGGGATTCTCATCATTACAATCCGAAGAGTCGGCCATCATCTCATCTGCGCCACAAATCAATAAAGCTCAAAAAGGTGGTGGAACGACGTCAGCACCGGCTACACTGTCAGCAGCACCAGAACTCAGGAATCTTCGAAAAGAAACTGTTAAATTGGTGCCTGTACAGCTGCTCAGACACACAGATGCGGCAACGAAGGCGGCGTCTCGACCAATTCCAGCCAAGAAGCGGCCAGAGGAGCAGAAACAGGCGAAGAGTACGGATGAAGCTTATAATGATTTTATGAAAGAGTTGGATGGACTTATTTGATTGTTTTTTTTTTGAAGAAGACCTCCTTTATTTTTATTTTTTCCACAATGGGTCTCAATTGATTGATTTGAATCGCTTATAAATATTTTTATTAAGGTTTTCTGGTTTTTTTCAAGTTTTTCAAGTCTTCAGTCCTTTTATTTATTTTTTGAAATTGAAACAAACGAAAGTAAAGGTTTTCACTCAAAAATTCTGAGTTTTCAAAATTTCAAGCTTAAAATTCGGAAATTTCAGATTTTGCCTTGAAATTCTGAAATTTCGGGCATTTTTTCTTGAAATTCGAATTTTGAACCCTAAAATCTCAAATTTCGGATTTTTCAGCTTTTAAATTAGGAAATTTCGAATTGTTAGCCTTAATATTTTGGAATTTCAATTTTTAACCCTAAAATTCTGAAAGCACTGATTTTTAGCTTTTAAATTTGGAAATTTCGAGTTTACAGCTCTAAAATTGTGAAATTTCGAATTTTCAACTCGAAAATGCTGATATTTCGGATTTTTGGCTTTCAATTCTGAAATTTCGAATTTTGAGCTATAAAATTTTGTAATTTCGATTTTTAACCCTAAAATTCTGAAATTTCAGATTTTGAGCTTTTAAATTTGGAAATTTTCGATTTTTTAGCTCTAAAATTGTGAAATTTCGAATTTTAAGCCATAAAATTTTGGAATTTCGATTTTTAACCCTAAAATTCTGAAATCTCAGATTTTGAGCTTTTAAATTTGGAAATTTGGAGTTTTGAGCTCTAAAATTGTGAAATTTCGAATTTTAAGCCATAAAATTTAGGAAATTCGATTTTTAACCCTAAAATTCTGAACTTTCAGATTTTGAGCTTTTAAATTTGGAAATTTTCGATTTTTTAGCTCTAAAATTCTGAAATTTCAGATTTTTCAGCTTTTAAATTCTGAAATCTCAGAGTTTGAGCTTTTAAATTTGGAAATTTGGAGTTTTGAGCTCTAAAATTGTGAAATTTCGAATTTTAAGCCATAAAATTTAGGAAATTCGATTTTTAACCCTAAAATTCTGAACTTTCAGATTTTGAGCTTTTAAATTTGGAAATTTTCGATTTTTTAGCTCTAAAATTCTGAAATTTCAGATTTTTCAGCTTTTAAATTCTGAAATCTCAGATTTTGAGCTTTTAAATTTGGAAATTTGGAGTTTTGAGCTATAAAATTGTAGAATCACGGATTTTGAACTCGTAAATGCTGAAATTTCGGATTTTTCAGTTTTCAAATTCTGAAATCCCAGATTTTCAGCTTTTAAATTTGGAAAATTCGAATTTTGAACTTCAAAATCCTGAAATTTCTAGTTTTTAGTTTAAACAACGTAAAGCTCATTTTATTTTTAATTGTATAAAATTTACATATTACCTACAAAAAACGTCTATAAATTTAAAATTTTAATGATTTATTTTTAAAAAATCTGATTTTTCATAAATTCGCATATTTTCATATATTTATCTTTCACCCCGAAAACCACTTTTCCCCTCTAGACCCTCTCAACGGTATCTTTTCCGTCGCAAGACACATTTCCATCAGAGTGCAGACATCCAGACCCGCACCCCTTAATAAAATTGTACACACACGGCATCAGTCAGAGACGCAGACACACATACGCATGTTTTCTGTATGGCGTCTCGCAACGATCGATCTTGCTAGTTTTTCTGTGGATTTCAATTATTTTCGGTTAAAAAATGTGGAAATTTTCAGATTTTGTCAAATAAAATTGTATTGAGAGAATAGATTTATTGAAGTATGAGCGGAAAAGGACAGCAGTCGGGAAGACAAGGTAAATATGATTTTTAAATAATATTTTCGTTTCAATACCCTTTTTTTCGTTTCAAGACCAATGTCGTTTTTTTACGAAAGGGCCTTTGAATTAAAAATACATTTTTTTTCAAATAAATTTTTAAAAAATACGTGTTGACACTATTTTTGCTTTCGATTTTTTTGCCAGACAACCATTTTATGAAATAAACAAGGTAAAAATTTAAAAAAAACTCGTTTTTGAAATAATAAAGCAAAAAAATGCGAGATAAAGCATCCGGACAACGTTGGGCTCAAAGACTAAACCAAGAGTTCGATTACAGGTGCTCGTTTTTTGCAAATTTCTAGTTTTTTTTCTAAAATTTGAAATTTTGGGGTAAAAACATATTTAAAACGAAAATTTTTAGATATTTTTCAAAAAATCCGAATTTTTAGGTTCCTCTCGTCAGCCACCTCTTCTCGCCAACACATTCCCAGTTGTCGTCGGATCACAGCGTCGCGGACGTGGCAGACCTCGGAAATATCGGCTTGCCGCATCGCCGCAGCTTCCACCGGATCATGAGGATCGATTTGAGGAGCAAGGACAGGTTTACTTCGAAGGGGAGGAACCGCAGGAACACGTGGTGGTAGAAGAAAGTGAAGAAGGTGATGAGCATCATGCTCCGATTGAGCATGTTCAACGAGAAGAGGAGATTGTGGAGGAGGAGGTTGTAGAGGTGGAGAAGTAAGGAGGGAATAGGTTAAATTTTGAGAAATTCGATTTTTTTAGAGAAACTCCGGTTCAACAAGCTTCCCCGGTTAAGGATCCGATAGAAGAATCGAAGAAAAAGCTAGAAGAATATGTGAAAGGGGATCAGATGAGTGGTAGTGCGAGGCGAACAACAACAATAGTGGCGGAAAGGTTTTTAACGGATTTGAGAGATCGGGAACAGTCGACATCTGCTCCGATTCCGATTCCAGCCGAAGAGGATCGAATCGAACCATTATTACCAAAACAGGCACATATAGAAGAGGCGGAAGAGGTTCACAAGGATCATCATGGAGGCGAGTTTCGAGAGGAGGAAGAGATTCTAGAAGAGGAGGAAGAAGATGATGGGAGTAGACCACCGCCGGCGCCGAAAAATTTGGTCAATCGTGCGAATATGAGTAAGAGAGAGAAATCGATCGTTTTATTTATTTTTTTTCTCAGGAGGCCGCCCAATCGCCATCCCGCCGCATCGTCGACCAATTCCGAAGAATTTGATGCCGCCGGGACTTCCGACGAGTGTTTCGAGGAAATCGCAACAACAGCAGAAAGCGGCGTCGGTTGAGAGGAATGTTCAGGAGATTTTGAGGAGAGGTAAGAGGGGTTTTGAAATTTTGAAAAAAAAACACGCATTTTTGGAAATTTGACTCGAATTAAGCTCAAAAATCGAGTTTTGTGAAATTTTTCTAATAAAAAATGAAAGTTATGAGTTATTGAAAAAATAGAGCTTATAAAGATTCGAAATTTTGATTAATTTATCTCAAAATCGTGAAAATTGTAATTTTTAGCTCTAAAATTCCGAAAATTCAAATTTTTAGCTCCAAAATACTGAAATTTCGAATTTTTAGCTCGAAAATTCTGAAATTTCTTATTTTCAGCTCTAAAATACTGGAATTACAGATTTCCAGTAGTGACAATTTGAAATTTCTAATTTTAAGCTCTAAAATCCTGAAGTTTCGAATTTTTGGCTCGAAAATTCTGAAATTACAGATTTTCAGCAGTGAAAATTTGAAATTTTTAGATTCAACTCTTAAATTCTGAAATCTCGAATTTTTAGCCCTAAAACACCGAAATTTCTAATTTTCAACTCTTAAATTCTGAAATTTTCAATTTTTAGCTCTAAAATTCTGAAATTACAGATTTTCAGCAGTGAAAATTTGAAATTTATATATTTTAGCTCTAAAATTCTGAAATTTTTAATTTTAAGCCCTAAAACACCGAAATTTATAATTTTAAGCCCTAAAATTCGGAAATTTCTAATTTTTAGCTCCAAAATACTGAAATTACAGATTTTCAGCAGTGAAAATTTGAAATTTATATATTTTAGCTCTAAAATTCCGAAAATTTTAATTTTAAGCCCTAAAATTTGGAAAGTTCTAATTTTTAGCTCCAAAATACTGAAATTACAGATTTTCAGCAGTGAAAATTTGAAATTTTTAGATTCAACTCTTAAATTCTGAAATCTCGAATTTTTAGCTCTAAAATTCATTTTCATTTTTTTTGAAAATTTTAAAATATTTTTCTCAATTCTGAAGCCTAATTAGGTCCTGAAACGAACGAAACTTTGCTTTTCCTAAAATATCTTTAATGTTCCAGCAAGGGATGAAGAACTGCAAGGTCCATCTTCATCAACAGCACCACCACCGCCACCACCACCATCAATTCCAGAACAAGAAAAATCGATTGAAAAACCACCGCCAGCTCCGAAAATTGATTCAAGACCAAGAAGACAATCGGAAAACGAGCCGAATCTCCAACCTCAACTACAAGCACAAGTTTTGGTGAAAAGTTCGAGGAAACGAGAAGCTGGACAAGATCTGCCGAATGAGCACATGCCGAAACAGAAGGCGAGACACGTGGCAAAGGCTGGAATCGTGCCAAATGTTACGTATGAACAATTGAAGACGTTTGAGATTCCGATGGATACGGATCAGGTTCTAATGCAGGAGCATCATCATATGGTTATGGAGCAAGGAGGGCCGAGTGATGGGAGAAGGGTTTATTTGGAAAATGTGGAGGAAGTGATGGATGAGGAAGGGAATCAGTCGTCGAATGTGGTGTTGAAGGAGTATATTGAAGTTGAGGAGAATGGAAGGAAGGTGGTTTATGAGATGCAAGGGGACGGCGAGTCGATGGAAGTTGTTCAAGAGCAGGAAGGGAATCAAGACTCAGAGAATTATATGTTACGAGATGAGAATCATGAAAAGCAAGAAATTGATAGTCAGGTAGGTTTAAAAAAACGATTTTTAAAGAATATATGGAAAAATGAATGGTTTTCAGCAGAACGCGGATGATGATGACGAGCTACCGCCACAATTGATTCCAGAGGAGGTGCAAGACGATGAAGTTGTTGCGGAGGCGGAACGAAGGCACGAAGAGGTGGTAATGAAGAAGGAGATTGTTGAGGAGGAAGAAGAGGGGGAGATCATGTTTGATCCGAATGCGATGGCCGAAGGATCGACGTTTAGGTTGGCGTCCCCGGGTGGAAGAAGTCATCAGGTTCATGTGATACGGGATGAAGAAGGTGTGTATTTCGAATTAAAGAAAAAAAAAGGTTTAAGATCTTAAAATTCGAAAATTTGGAGCTTTGGATCCAGATTTTAGGAACCTTCCGATACTTATGCTCAAAATTCAAAAAAAAACAGAAAAATTTGATTTTCAGTATTTTTTCCTTAAAGAAGGACTCCTACTTCCTTATATGGCCTAGAAAACCCGAATTGCAGAATCCACTAGAATCCCTTGTTCAGGGGTCTTTAAAAAAAGGCGTTCTGAGTTTTTTTGTGAAATTCTGAATTTTCATGAATTTTCAGCTCGAAATTTCAAGTTTTGCTGAAATTTTCAGCTTGCAATCTAGGATTTTGACCAATTTCTGAATCTAAATGGGCGGGGCTTATGGGGCGAAGCCCCGCCCATTTTAGATATTAAAATTCGACAATTTTGAGCTTGAAATCCAGATTTTAGGATTATCCACTGAAAATTATATAAGTTCAGCATTTGTTAGGTTTAGAAATGTTTATTTGATTTTTTTTTAGTTTTGCTAAAGTTGTGGAGTTTCCTTGTTGAAGCTGATAAATTCCGAATTTTAGAATTATTTAGATTTTAAATTTCAGATTTTAGCCGAAAATTAGTTTTTTAAAAGGAATTTTCAGCTTTTCCGAGTTTAGCGGGTTTTAAGAATAATTTGAAAGTTGAAAGTTTCACAGATTTCATTAAATCTCTGTGTTATTCCAGGAAACACAGTATTTGTTGATGAAAATGGATTAGTTGTTGAATTGGTAAGCGAAACCGCTGAAGGGCTGGATGATCAAGATGCAGCCGCTGAACACTTGGTGGATGAGACGCAGGCGGAACAACAAGAAGTCGTGCAACAATTAGAAGTCGAACAGCCACAAGTAGAGGTTGAGCATAATAATCGGGGAACAGCTCGAAACTTTGAGTTCAACTTCCTGGATAGTCGAAATATCAGCTGCGGACTGTGCGGTGAAGTGGTGGCTTATGATTCGTTGGTTAGTGAGCATTTGCCAAATGTGCATCCGGAATTGTTTGAGCCCGGAGTTGAGATGGAAGATGTGCCCTATGAGGATTGGCTGAAAACGCGATTAAGTCAGGAGAAGAAAACGATGCAGAACGGTTTTCGGAATTATGATGAACAAATGGGCGTGGCCGGGTTTGGCGGAGCGCCGAGATTGATTTCGAGAAATATGAGAAGCTTGCGGAAAGTCAGCCAGATTCGCGTCAATCCGCACGAGATGACGTTGGATCAGTTGGAGCACGCGTTGAGAAGGAAGATGTTTGAGAAGTTGGGAAGGAAGGTGCCGGTGGATTTGGTTGATAGGTTGCATGCGAGATGTAATGTTTGTCAGGCGGTCGTTTCGTTGAATAAGAAGTTTGAGGTTTGTTTTTTTTAATTGGAAAAAGCTGCAATTCTGAAGATTTCGACTTTTTGGAAAGAAATTTCGGAAATGTCTATTTCTGGAAGTTTAGAGACCTTAAAACTAAAACTGGAAGTTTCAGAATTTTCAAAAAGATTCAAAATTTGACAACTTTTGCTCGAAATTTTCAATTTTGAATATTTTAGCTGAAACCCTGGAAGTTCAGCGTTTTTGCTTAAAATTCCGAATTTCAGAATTAATAGCTTGAAATTTGAATTTTTGAAGTTTCAGTTTCGAAATTCAGATTTTCAGCACCAGAGTTTAAAATTTTTAATTTCGCTTTTTTTTTTAAATTAACCTCAAATTTTGTAATTCTGTAATTTTCGCAAAAATCTGTAAGTTTATCCTTTTCAGTTCGAAATTCGGTTAGAAGTATGTAAATTCATAAATTTTCAATTAAAAATTTAGAATTTCCGAATTTTAGCTGAAATTCAGCAATTTCAGCATTTTCAGTCCGAAAACTGTACTTTTAGAATCAAATCTTGAAATTTGAAATTTCCAATTTCGGATTTTAAAAATTCTAGATTAAAATCTGTAATTTCAGCATTTTCAGCACGAAAACTGTACTTTTTGGATGAAATCTTAAAATTTGAAGTTTCGGATTTTAAAACCTTTAGATGAAAGTCTGCAATTTCAGCATTTTCAGTCCGAAAACTGTACTTTTAGAATGAAATCTTGAAATTTGAAATTTCCAATTTCCGATTTTAAAAATGTTTGATGAAAATCTGCAATTTCAGCATTTTCAGCACGAAAACTGTACTTTTTGGATGAAATCTTAAAATTTGAAATTTCGAAGTTTCAGTTTCGAAACTAGGACTTTAAAAATTTTAGATTAAAATCTGTAATTTCTGAAATTTAAACTTCGAAATTCGGATTTTCAGAAGAAGAGTTTGAAATAGTTAAATTTGGATTTTATTTTGATTAATTAGGATTTTCCCAAATTTCAGAATTTATACCGGAACATTTTTCATTTTTAAATGCTTACATTTTCAGGTAGTGCATCTGGTTAGACACTTTAATGCATGGCACCCATCGGAGCATAAATGTACCGGAACTTGGAAAACGCCTCCAGCTGCACAAGAAAGTCCTGTAAGCAAGACGTTGTCGCTTCATGTAAGTGGTTTTTTTTTTAAATGTTCCGAAGAAGGCGGGGATTTCGATTTTTCACGCTTAATAAGCGCTGAATTTTGAGTTTTTTGAAAATATGAAATTACTTTGAAAAATGCACGTATTTTTTAAACAGGATTTCGCAGTGGTTGACACTGAATCCGAACAGAATAACCTTCAATGCATCTGGTGTGGAATGTTTATGGACAAAGCGGCAATTGGAATGCATTTCTCAGAAGTGCACTCGGATCAAGTACAAGTTCCGAAGTGCTCACTTTGTCTGCAAGAAATGGTCACATCTGCGAGGATTCTGGAGAAATATGGAGATGATTTTGAGATTTCACTTCCTGACGAGTTTCACATAGAGAGTGGGAAGTTGAGGCAGAAGTTTAGTTCGCATAAATCGTTGGATAAGGTTTGGATCTTTTTTGGATGGTAATTTAGAAAAATGGGCTATTTGCAGGCAATTGAGAGGTATTTGAAACGGGTGAGAAGTGGGCAGATTGATCCGAATCAGCAGGGTGGAGAGGAGGATGTGGAGGAGGAGAATAATACTGTAAGTAGTTTTTGTAAAGAAAAAATGAGAAAATGTTGAAATTTCAAAAAAAACTAGTATTTTGTGAAAATGACAGTTTTTATGATGAAATTTTGAGATTTTTGTGGAAAATTTAAAAAAAAAAAGAGATAAAAACTGGATTTTTACAGTGTCAGCGGCGTTTTTCCATTTTTTTGAAGAAAACTTGGTTTTTTTTAAAGAAAAAATCTAGGATTTTGTAAAAATAACAGTTTTTATAATGAAAGTTTGAGATTTTTGTGGAAATTAAAAAAAAAATCAATTAAAAAGAGATTTCTAAAGTTCCGCGGCGTTTTTCCATTTTTTTTTGGATAAAATTTGATTTTTTCGAAAAGTTGATTTTTTTTTTTGAAAAATTCGAATTTTTGAGAGTTTTTTGAGTTTTTTAAATTGACGTTCTCGAGAAGTTTAATTTTCTGTGAAAAATTGGAATTTTCAGACGATTTGTACAAGAATTTCAGAAATTTTCGAATTTTCAGTTTTTTTAATGAAAATTTAAAAATTTCAGACGATTTTTACAATTTGTCGAGCTGAAAATTGTGAAAAATTGGGTTTTTCTTTTTTTCCCAAAAAATATTAATTTCTGGTTTTTTTTAAATTAGAAAAACAACTGAATTTGATGAAAATTTGCAAAAATTTCAATTTTTTCAAAAAGTTTGAAGATTCTAGCATTATTTAGATAAATATCTTAAATTCCCGAAGAAAAAATTAATTTACCAAAGGTTTTAGCTTTTGTTAAACCGAAATGTTTATTTTCAACAGGAAATCTGAAATTTTCTCTAAAAGGGTGTAATTTTCGAGATTTTGGACATAGAATTTTAGATTTTTTGAAATTTTTAGTTTTTTTTCTATAAATTTAAAATTCTGGAAAAAATGTGACATTTTTTGGAAATTTGATCATAAAAACAGATTTTTCGAATTTTTTAAAGAAAAAATGAGAAATTTTTGAAATTTTATAAAAATTACAGTTTTTAATGAAATTTTGAGATTTTTGTAGAAAATATGAAATTTATTGTTAAAAAACTTTAAAAAATTTGAAAATATGATATTTTTCAGATTTGTACAACAAATAGTCAGCAAAGTTTCGGGCGTCGCAATCGAATGAAGAGGAAATTTGTGAAACCGTGCTTCAGGTAAGCTCTTTCCCAGATTTTGCCCGGAAAAATGGACAAAATGTTTGCAGACAAATTTGCCCAACGAATTCCGTTTATTTCGAAGCGTTCTCAGCATGTGAGTGGCGTTGCAAATTGTGCAACAAGAACGTTTATGGAGCTGTAATTTCGGCGGGAGCGATTAAGCATTATAAAGAGTTTCATCCGGGAGAAATCGACAATATGCAATATGAGCTGGTGAAAGCGAGATTGGAAAGGATTTCGGATGGATCGATGGAATTTGTGCATCCGCAGCTGGTCGAATGCCTGATTTGCAATTTGACATATGCACTTCATAAGCCGTTTAATTTGTGTCGAGCGATTCGGCATTTAAGGATTAAGCATCCGGAAATAATGCCAGAAGCGAGCGGAAAATCGATCAATGGATCGGATTTCAATGAAACGACGACGACGGTTGGTAAGGCGAAAAAGCAGATGGAATTGAAATTGGCGGAGGTTATCACGGACGCGATTGATTTGGAGAGGTTTCGACGGGAGAATGAAGGGCAGGAGATTGAGAGGGTGGGTTGGTTTTTGGGGAAATGTTTTCAAAAATTCAGAAATTTTAAATAAGTGACACCCTGCCTTTAAGCGGATATCAGGGATATTCGAGAAAACAAGACATTTTAATCGAAATTTCAAATTTCTTGATTTTATTTCAAAACTTTAGAAATTTTAAAAGAAGTGACACCTTGCCTTTAAGCGGATCTCAGGGATATTCGAGAAAACGACATTTTAATCGAAATTTAAAATTTCCTGATTTTTTTCAAAACTTTAGAAATTTTAAAATAAGTGACACCTTGCCTTTAAGCGGATCTCAGGGATATTCGAGAAAACCAGAAAATTTTAATCGAAATTTCAAATTTCTTGTTTTTTTTTCGAAACTTTAGAAATTTTAAAATTAATGACATCCTGCCTTTAAGATTATGTTTTTTTTTTAAATTTTTCAAAATATTTCTAAAACCGTTAATTGTTAGGGAGGTTTTAGTAGAAAAAACCTTGTCTTTAAGCAGTTTTTCTTAAAAACTGATTTTTTCTTGAAAATAATATCGAAATTTATGAAATTCTTGGGAAATTTAATTTTTTTTTGAAACATTCTAATTAACCTTTCAAAAAAGGACTAATTCTGAAAATTTTTGACGAAAAAATACCAATTTCAATTTTTCTGCTAAGTCTACATAATAAATCGTTATATTTGAAGTTTGTAGACGGAATTGTTGTTGAAAAACTGCTGGTGTCTATAATTTTTTAAAATATTAGATTTTTAAACAAATTTCTCAAATTAAATGCAGTTTTTAAAAAATCCTTAAAGACAGGGTGTTACTAAAACCTTGCTTTATATTCTATTGAATTTTAGAAAAAAAATCGAAATCATGACCCAAATATAAGCGCAATTCTTTGCAGGTACAAGTTGTCTACGGTGCGAAGCCGAACAATGAACCGTCATATATTCTTCTCGGTCCTGGTGAAGTGTTGGACGCGAAATCATTAGCTGAAAGACTTCGTGAAGAAATGGAAGTAATCGAAGGAGAAGAAGTGGAAGAAGCAGAAGCCGAAGTGCCGGATTCTCGATTCACCTCACCAGTGAAACGTCAACCAACGATGCAGGAACAACTGATGTATATTGCGAATTCGGCGGCGTCATCGGATGCTGAAAGTCATCATTATGAATCGATATCGACTGAAAGGAATGGCCGGGAGGATCACTTTCCGCGGGAGATTGTTGAGGGTGAAGATGAGGAGGAACGAGGGAAACATCAGGAGGTTATGGAGTATATTTATGAAGGGAATGATCAGCAGGAAGGGGAAGAGGAAGAAGAAGGTGTTGTTGAAGGAGAGGAGGTTGAGGATCATCAAGTTATTATTGTGGGTTATTTTTCTAAATTTTGGGAGGGGGGGGGGGGGGTCTGGAGAGCTGGGATTAAGACATTTTGTAATTGAAACAATACAATAATCAAAATTAGTCTTCAAAATTTGGGGTTTTAAGTTATTTAGTGTCAAATATGATACTAGTGCGAGGTGTGAGGAAGCAGTTGTTCGTAAGAACTTTATTGGAATAATACAAGACATAACTAAATGATACAATTGGCTCTTCTTATACTGTCCCCGTAGGTCACGTTTCAGTTCCACATATGCAATATGTCGAAAACATCCAAAATTTAGAGACTCCCACCTCTTTTGAGCTTTAAATCTGGATTTTAAAAAAATAAATCGATAATTCTGAAATTGCCGTTTAGGTTTTCTATAAAATTTACTGAATTCAAATGTTGGGTGAAATTTCCAATTTAGAACTTTAAAATCTAATTTTGCAGTTCTTCAGGCTTCAAAATTCGAAGTTTCTATTAGGCCCAGCTGAATTGGAAACAGTTTTGTAAAATTGGGTGGCGCCTTGTCTTTAAGAATTTTTTTTTAAAGTTTTGTCTGAAAACACGAAATTTTCAAAATTAATTTCAGATATTTAGGATACAGAATTTAATTTTTATTTTTTCCTGGAAATATTGAATCTGGGCTAAAAATTTTAATTTTTTGGCTGAAGTCTGAAATTTTTTTAGCATTGAGATATTTAAGCTTTGAAAATCACTCTTTTCTGAAAATTTCAGAATTTCGAAAATGTTAGAAAAAGCTGAAGCTCAAAAATTTGAATTTATCATTGATTTTGAATCAAGAAATGGGTTTCAATGTTTCAACGGTAGAGAAAAAAGGCCTGATTTAACTAAAAGTGGATTTTTTTAAAGTTTCAAGCCAGTTTTGAGGTTTTTAAGCTTTTGTCTCTAAAATTGTAGACTTCTCTGTTGAATTTTTAGCTCTTACTGAAAAAAAAGTAATAAATTTTCAGAACGATGGAGATTATCAAGTGATTCGAACAAATGACGGAAGATTTGCAGAACTGCATGGAGATTCAGTATGTTTATTTTTTGACCCTCGAACAATTTTTAAAAATTTTATCTGAAAATTTCAGATTCACTACATGACGGATGAAGATCTAGAAGCGGCTCAAGCTCGCGGTGATATACGTATCGAATTAATTGACGGTGGTGAAGAGGTGGTCTACGAGCCATATGATGGCGAACAGACTCAATAATAACATTTTTGCTCACTTTTCATCTACATTTTTGGATCTGCTGGTCAGACACTTCTTTTTCTCTTCAAAATATATCTGTAATAATTTTTATCGCTTTTTTTTTTGAAAATTTTCCTTCTGAATGGTTCTATAGGTGACTTTTTATTTTGTTGACGTCGTTTCTGTTATGATTTTGAAATTTTTTTTCTGAAAATTAATTTGAGAATGAAAATTCGTGATTGTTTTGGTTGGGTTATGAAAAATTGGTGAAAATCGTGCGAAAATTACAAAAAAACATTAAAATACTCAAATTTTGGTATTAATACAGTATCTAATTTAAAGGAACATGCTCTAAAATTTTATTGGGTCACAGCACGAAAAATGAGAACTGATATGCTCCTTTAATTTGGTTACTGTGGTTTTGGAAAAAAATTGTGAATTTTTAATTTTTAAACGGGTTTTTTTGGTTTTATATTTACAAATTGGCGAAAAAATTGAGAATTTCCATTTTTTGATTTTATTTTTCCATTTTTAGTGTTATTCAGGCGTTTTTATCTTGAAATTGAACCTAAAAATTCGATTTTTAGGATATAGGTAATTTTTAATCGATTTCAACTTTTTAAAAGAATAGTTTTGCAATTTTAGCGTACTCATATTATTCCCAATTCATTCCTTGAACCTTTCAGGTACCTGATGTTGATTCTCACCGATGATGAACGGTTCAAATGTAGTATTTGCATGAATACTTTGTATAATGCGATGAGGTAATAATTTTAATTTCAATAATAGTCAACAAATGACTTTTTTTAGTATTTACCCGTGTCTTCATTCGTTTTGTGCTGGATGCATCGCAAGATGGCAAGAAGAGCATCATAACTGTCCAATGGTTTGAACATTTAAAAAAAAACATAAATCTAACGAAAAAAAATTAAGTGTAGAGTAGATTCAATCGATATTGTGCTTAACCGTGATATGCGTGCACTTGTCGACGAATTTCTCAAGCAAAATCCGAACCAGGCGAGGACACCAGAAGATATATTGGATTTAGATCTGTATGAATTGAAATTTTTGTGGAAATCCGTTTCAAAAACTACCGATTCCGCTCAAAGAGTCCTAGAAAGCATGACTGTTCGCGACACCGCTTTTAAAATGACAAAGTCTGTTTTTTCTTAAAATTTTCCGAAACAATATATTTGTTCAGGTACAGTATTGAAAAAGCTCGCGAAATGATGGATCGAATTGGCGAAATCAATAAGAAACACGGTGAGAGGGCTAAGGAAACGATTGCCGCAATCCGTTGTGACCGTGGTAATATTAAGAAAATATGATGTTTTGGAAATATTTTAATTTTAGAGTCGGGCTCACTGGCACTTGATTTCGATGAACTCCGACGTTCTGTTCTTCCATCTAGAGTACGTCTACCTCCTCGTGAGCCACGGCCCAATCGACGTCAGTCGAACAGTCCGGTAATACGACGGCTAGATGCTCCAATAAGTAGTAAGCTTTAGATAGAAAACTAAAAGAATTTTTTGAATTGAGATTTTCACGTGACGTGATTCTTAAATTTAATGGAAAAACGTTGCTTTTGTGACTATCTTTGTTGAAAACCGACAAGGTTGAGTCCAATCGGTCCTATAATTTTTTGCTAGAAAACCCTGAAATGGCCGTTTTGGCCAAAAAAAACTAACAATTTTGACAAAAGATCAGTAGTGGGTCCAAATAAGGCCCAAAAAAGAACATTTTGCTAAATTTTCCATTTTTCGGGCCTTCTATATTCACTTGGGGTCATCACTGATCGTCTTCCTCAAAGATAACCACATGGAACCTGTTTTCCATTTTATCGGCCTTGCTCTTCCATTTCCCCCGAAAAATCCAATTTTTCAGGCCGCGCACGTGTTCGTATGATATATCCCCCTGAGTCTGTGACTGAAACGAGGATTGCTCCAGCTCGTGTTCCATATTCTCCGCCTCCACCACCACCTCGCATTTCAGCGATCCCAAGGATTCAGCATCCCCGAGTTTCAACTGTCCCATCTCATGAAAATTCTCGAAACCGACGAACGAGAACCACCTATAATGAGGAATCAGTACATCTAAGACCGTTTAGATTCTAATTTGTAGCTTTTTTGTGAAATTATATTTTCGAAATTTTTTTTTGTATTTTTTGCTCCATTTTTCTAAATACTTTCTGTGCCATAATGTTGTATATCAAAAATTGTAAATTCCGGTTCGGTTAATTTGTAAAATAACAATGCTGTCAAATATTTCTAAATTTTTGAACTTTCAAAATTTCTAAAACCAGTTTTTTCCGCCCCATTTTCAAACCTCAATTTTAAAAACATTTTCACTATTCAAAAAAATTTCAACAAATGATAAAAAAAAAGAAAAACAAGATAACATAACAACTAATATTAAAAACAATTAAGGTGCATAGTTTTAAGCAGATGAATTGCTCCAGAATGTTTCTCCAAATTTGTGCTGGAGTGCGCTTATCACTTTTTGGCACTGAATTTCCACTTGTTTGTTTTCATCTGAAATTTTGAATCTTTAATTTTTACAAATTTAACCTTTTTTTATTGTCAGCTCAATTATTCTTGATCATTGCGTTCGGAAGGCTGCTCAACCTCATAGCCGCTCCGCACGCACGCGACGCGGCTGCCGACACTCACACACACTGGAAAATTTGAAAAATTTATTTTCCCGCCGATTTCAGTGTGTGTGAGTGTCGGCAGCCGCGTCGCGTGCGTGCGGAGCGGCTATGAGGTTGAGCAGCCTTCCGAACGCAATGATCAAGAATAATTGAGTTGACAATATAAAAAAATAATTGGATTTGAAAAATTTCCGAGCAAATATTGAATTTTACAGCGAAAAATTTTGAATTTCTAAATTTTCTAGCATTTTTTTGGAAAAAAATTCGAAAATTAACAGATTTTCAAAATTTCGGGATTTTTTAAAATATGAAATAAAATTTTCATGAAAAAACCACCATCAGAAATTTGTAAATTTCATAAATATTCTAAATTTCTTCATTTTGCTCCAATTTTTCCAAATCTTGAAAATTTCCTTCAAAATTCCTAGCAAAAATGCTCCAAATTCCACACATTCTCTTACCTTCAATCAATTCATTCAAAAATGGCAACAAAAGCGACAAATGCGGTTGAATGCCATCTCCAACCTTCTCAATCAACAATTCCAACACCATCAACGTCCTATAGCGAATCTTCGCTCGGCTATCTCTCGTCTTCAACAGCATTTTATTCAGCAATTCTGAGAAATTGTCCGGATCCGCGTTTCCAACACGATAAATCGCTGTGACCAGGTGTTCCGAGCACCTCTTTTCATGTCCTTCAGCTTTTGTGTTCACAATTTCATCAATCAGCACATTTGTCACCATTTGGCAGCGATCACTGAAAAATTGAATCGATTTTCTTTAAATTTTCGATTTTTTTCAGTTTTTTGAATAAAAATTTCAGAGTTTGATGTGAAAAACCAAGAATTTCAGAAATTCAGGCCTTGAGCCACTTTTTTGAAAATACCCACCTGGTAAAGAAGTCCTTATGCCTTGCCGAATTCGAAATCAAATCAATCGCCATCGTCAATGCCATATTCGTCTCCAACGCCTCAATCGAGCCCCTCTTTCCAGTCATCAACACCTCATCAGCTCCCATCAACGTAACATTACACTTCTTCAAAACCAGCACCGAAATTTCGAGCATTCGTCCAAAATATGGTAGAGCCAACGAGTTAAACGCTTCGTATAGATAATTGGCGAAATGAAGAACGGAAACCAGGCGAACTTTCTGCTTTTGTTCCGCTTTCACTTCCAATCCCGGTTCGGCCCATTTCACCAGCGCATTTACCATCGGCTTGAATTCAACTTCACTCAGAACACTTGCCATTGAGACGATGAAGTTGTAGATTGTTGCTTCCAGACGTTCGGCATGCTCAAAGTTCTGGAAAATTTCGAAATTTCATTTTTTAATCTAGCAAATTTTAAGAATTTGATTTATTTCCTCCATATTTCGGCACTGAATTTTTTTTTCTTAAAAAATCGAAATTTACGCCATTATTATGCATTTAATCTAAAAATCACTATAAAGCAGCGTTTTAGCGATAAAAATCGATTTTTTACAATTTTTCAAAAAGTGATTTTTTCTCAGTTTTGCAATCTTAAAACATTGAAAACGCATGTTTTCTCGATATCTTAATTGGAAATCATAAGATTAAATTTGATAGCTTTGCGGGACATCCCGTCAACGTTCCAATCTTCCAAACCATCGAATTTTCGTTAAATTCTCTGAAACAGAGGTCAAAAAACTTATAAAGCTTCGGATTTAAACGATTTTTGTGAATCAATCTATTTATCTTCGAAACTCCCTACCTCAACCAATTTCTGCTCACTTCTATACTCCAAAGCCGGCAAAATAATCTCCTCCACAATCGATTCCCTGAGTTGTACCACCGACTTCCGAAGCCCGTCACCCTTTGCTCCCTGTTGTGCTTCAACAAATCCGGACATCAGGTTAAACAACGCGCTCAGCGACTTCTTATCGCCCTTCAATTCTCGAACACATTTCGAGAAATGCGCCGGCATCACTCTCATCTCTACCGTGAGCAATGCCCGTCGAATCAACGCCAATCTGTGGTGAATTCCCGTTTTATGTCCAATTCCGCTTGTCTGACTTCCGCCGAGTCCCTGGCTCGATGACGGCTGATTTATTTGAATCTCCATCGGATCTCCAAACCTCGCTATCAATTTACAATATCTCATTACCACATCTCCGGAGTATTCAACAACAAATGCCGAGAATTGATCAAAAACTCGTTGAATACATGTCAATGAGCAAATCAAAAGGGTATCTGTTCCAAACTTCAATCCTCCAAGGGATTGTTGCCTAATCCTTTGCCCCCTAGTTCCTTTAACTTGTGCCGGAGACGGCGTATTCACATCAAACTAAAATTCAATAAAAAATATCTACTATATAAAATTCAATCAATAATACCTGCGATTTCGATATACACTCTTCCACAGTAGCCAAACAAGTTCTCAACAATTTAATAGCATGATGAATTGTTGAAGAAATATTATGAGATCTGATCAATTCACCAGCCAACAGGAGCACATTTCCAGTCAAATTATCATCCAATTTTTGGTATTGTTGAACAATTCCCACACATTTCTGCATGGTTTCCGACAAGACTTTCGACTCCGATTGCGATGTGAGATTTTTCGCAATCAATTTCAGTGTGTATGCAGAATTTTGACAGAGACGAATCTGGAAATCAAAACTAATTTTTTAAATCATTTTCAACGTTAAAAACTCCATAAAAAGATTATAAAAAGCGAAAAATGTATTTTTTTAAAGCTTTTTCGGCATAGGACCGAAAAATTGTAATTTTTTATTCGAAACTCAGAAATATTCCCCTAAAAATGGCAATTTTATGCAAATTGTACAATTTTTAAAATTTATGATTTAAAAAAAATGAAAAATCCCGAATTTTGGAGCATTCTGAATTTCAGAATCTTAAAAGTCGAGCATTCTTACTCTGGAAAACATATTTCAGAGCTCCAGTTTAAAATAAGGCTCTGAAATTCTTACTTCTCCCTCAATATGATGCGATTTTATTGAATAACATTAAAAATTTCAATTTTCAGTTTTAGAAAGTGGAGATCAAGAGCTCATAATTTTCATTATCAGACAAAAATGTCAGAACTGAGTTTAAGAGTTATTTTTATTTATTTTTAGATTTCGAAGCTCTTTCCAAATTTCTAAATTCTTGTTCCAATAACTTCAGCTTCCAATTTCTAATTTCTAAAATCCTGCTCACCTTATCAACATTCCGATTCTCCGGCACAATAAACTTGTTCAAAACCTCTGCCAACGCAATCAGTTCCTTCTCATTAATTCCACTATCCGCAAACAAGTACCCATCATGTCCGAGCTTAATATTCGCCAATTGGAGCACCTTTTCACACATTTTGTACGAAATCTTCGTTTCACTTGCACATCCTTTAAGAACGTCAGCGATAAGACGAGCAGCCACTCCACCAGGAAGAAGATGACGGAGCTGAAAATGAAAATTCAGAATTTTCAAAACGTTTCCCACCTATTCTTACCCTCTCACTAACAACCTCCGTTCTCGACGCAAACGCCACCCAATACCTCTGCGCTTGCGGATCATTTCCATCCTGACTATTCGCCTCCTTGTTCGCAAACTCGTCCAACTCTACCGAGCATTCAATTAATCGTTTTCCTAGCGGAAGAGCGTTTGAAAGAAGCTCATCATCGTTATAAGCAGCAAGTCTTTCGATAAGTGTTCGATTCGAGAAGATTCTTGAGATCAGTGTGACAATAACGTAGCGCAAGTGACGGATTTTTGGAAGGGTTTGTGTTGATCTGAAAAAAATGTGGATTATTTCTTGGAAATTGGTAATTTCCCAGATTATCTCTCTTTTTCCGTCACGTTAAGATAATTTAGTAATTGGATTGAATTTATACATATTAGCTGCTCACAAATTCGGCTTTATAAACGAGCAAGCGCGCTCTAAAAAACCGACACGCTCGCAGGCGAAACATAAAGAGGGGGAGACTATACGCAGACAACTACCTCTCGCCAAACAACACTCTCTCGCAGCAGAGAGAAGCCCTTCGTTATGCAACCGATTTTGTGAGAGGACTATACTAATATTTGAAAAATCTATTTTTAAAATCAATTCGTCAATTTTTAGTTTTCAAAATTTCGAAAAATGGGAAAATATTCAAAAAACAATAGAAAAAACAATTTTTTTTGTATTTTTTGGCTATTTTCACGATTTTAATTAAAACGTATCGTTTAAAAAACTTTCTGTAGAAAATATCGATTTTCAGATTTTGTTCAAACGTTTAATTCGAAAACGACATATTTACACTTGAATTTTCCGATTTTCATCAGAATTTCAAAAAATTAGAAAGGAAATGTACAGTTTATTGGAAATTTCGTCATTTTTCGATTTTTAATGAAAAAATGTAGAAATTTTTTAAAAATTGCAATACAGAATTGCGAATACTTAACAATAACCCAAAATTTAAATAAATGAAATAAATACCTATCAAAAATCAATTCATCCAACGTCTTCTTTCCACCAGCCAACTTTTGACGATCCCCAGTCTGACGATCTCCACCAAGTCTCAACACAAATTCACACATCTCCAAAACACTCGACAACTGCTCAAACGGACTCAAAGCCCCCAAAAGCTCAATCGCCAAATCGTCATAAGCATCCTGCTCCGAACCTCTTTTCGCCGCTTCTTGCGCCGCCGCGTCCGTACTTCTCTGCCATCTTGCACAAAACTCCGAAACCAACACCATCACCACCGTCGCTGCATTCTGAGCCCCCACTGCTCTCGAAATCGCCTGAGCGATTCTTCCGCGTCGATGTGCTGGTATATCAGTCGCACTTGCTGCAAACAATCTGGCGAGCTCCACAAATTTCAAATTCTGCTCATATTTGGCAGTGGTCTCCTTCTTATTTGAACTATCGATTGATTTGAACAATGATTCAACCGTCTTCTCAACCGTCGACAATGTCAGCTCATTATCCTTTCTCAACATTCCATTTCCCATAAATGTGAAAACTGACATAACATGTTTGGCTACCGAATTAGGAGCAAATCTCGCAGCCGCCACAATTAGTCTCAAACAATCCCTCAAAATATGATGATTGTGAGTTGACCTCATCGCTTCGATAACACAATCCATGTCCACATCATTCGCATTCACCACTGTTTTCCCAGGATTCTCAAAAATCTTCCTAATACAATTAATCGCAAGATGTTGTTGATATCCAAGGGTTTCAATGTCATTCCTCGAGCATACACTAAAAAATTGTCATTTTTCTCTAAATCTCTATAATTTTCTCACTCTTTCACAATTCCAAACAGCGCCTTCAAAACATCCGAGTTAAACGGCACACTCTGTCTTGCATTCAACACTTCTAGCACAAAAACTGCTCTTTTCATGAAGTTCTCCGCACTTTCTTCATCTCCAAACACCTTTTTCACCGAATTCACGACCGCTGGACCTTTAGCCTTCTTTGGCAACGTTTCACCGAAATCGTCGTCCACTTTTGTCAATAGATTTTTGATGAATTCCGGACGAAGTTTAGCCTGAAATTTGCAAATTTTTCTGATGCTTAAAACAGAATTTTTTAAATTCTGAAAATAATTGAAAATTATCGGATTTTTAAACAAAACGTGTTTTTTTTCTATTTTTCCAAAAAATTAAATTAAACTTTCAGAAATTCCCGGAAAAACGTCCAGAACTAACCATTCCAAACGAGTACTTCAGAAAATTAATTCAATTGCACCAGAGAGTGGGAAAATGGTGTTTTAAAGTGCTCCATGTGATTTCAGAATTTTCTATTGGATTCCAGAAGGTTCACTTCAGAAGATTCAGCGTTACAGCTCATATTTTTTTTACAGTACTCGAATAATTGCTCGAATACAGTACTAATTTCGAGAAGGACCTTTTATTGAGATCCCAATCCCATAATCCAAATTTTCAGCATTTTCCCCAAACAATTCCAAAACCTTACCAATGAAAAAGCAGTTTTGACCAGCCCACCATCCAGCGATTTGTTATTCTCAACCCCGATCAACTTCACAAACTTCAGGAACAAATTCTCCACATCCTCCACATTCTTCTTCTCAAAATATTTCGCTCCTCTCGTTGTGAGCTCATTAAGAGCCCACTCCACTTTATTCCACGTCTCCTTGTTCAACCATTCCATCGCTTGTCTGATCGGATCCCCTGAGAAGACCTCTCGTTTCGCGAATTCTGAACTTTTCGCAAGTTCCTTCGCCTTTTCAGCAGCTGACAAGGTTTTCGATATTTTGGTACTTGGACCGTCTACTTCATCAATTCCAACATTTCCTGTGGTTTCGATTATTCCATCAATTTCAATATCATGCGCAAATTGCACAGCATTCTCCAAATTGTAATCTTTTATCAATTTCTTCGTCAATTTCTCATTTTTCGATGTGAACTCGTTGTTGACTTTATCAAACTCTCTTGCAAATTTCACACAAATCCCATTCAAATTTTCCAAAAATTTCCGATTTTTCAGATATTTCCCTTGTTCAACAGCTTCCTCGAACACTAATCTTATAAATCCTTCAGCTTGTGATCTCGTCAGAACTCCTGGATCGTCAGTAGTAGTGATAAGAGCTTGTTCCGCCAGTTCCTGATCTTCCGACCCAATCAATCCAAACAATTCCCTCCAAAAAACTTCGAAAAATTTCGTAGTGTCTGTTTTTCGCCTGAGCTCCTTCAGAATCTCCAAAACTTCGAAATCACCATCTTTCTGGAGGAATTTGAGAAGTGTTCTGCAAAATCCGAGTTAAAACGCTATTTTTTCAATAAAATCCCACTTTCTCGACAATTTTTCCACATTCTGCTGTTGAAAAACGACCAAAAGCGTTGAGATTGATGTAGTGGCGGTACTTTCACGAATTTTCTGAAAAATCGAATATTTCGAGCTTAAAAATGTAATGTTACCGTGATCAAAAGCTTGCAAATCGAGTTCAAAACGTCTTCTTTCAATTTTACCACCAAACAAAGCTGACAAACCACCATAAGGGCGCAAAACCTGAACGATGGGAGGTTGCTTCTGCAATTTTCAATTTTTTTGTGGATTTTTCATTTTTAGTAAGTACTTTATCCCATTTTCAATAAATGGCATCAATTTACTAAGCATCACTTCGTCAACTTTCTCTGGGTCGTCTAAAAGAGCCAGTAGGATCTTTGCATGGAAGTTGAACAAAACTGGGTGCTTGACTTCTAGAAATTCGCTGCCGACGAGCTGAAAATGATGCATTGCTTTACTTAAAACATCAAATTATTACCTCAATCCCCTTATTAATATGATCCGTGATTCTGGTGACAATAGAATGTGATCCAGACATGGTAGCCTTTACAATCGAAGTAAATGGAATAGGGGTTTCAGCTTTCAGGAATTGCTTCAGAAATTGCCATTCCTTGGACCTTTCCCAATCGAAATCCAGAATTTTAAGAATCCGGGAGTAGACCTTAGTTTCGTGGAATGGAAGAAACATAATAATCAAGGATTCAGCATTATATGCATAAATATGATAGGTGTGGATGAGAAATTCCAAAACTTGCTGGCAGGCGAAATGTTGAAGATATGGTGACAATTCGAAGAGAAGTTTTTCGATTTTTTGGTTCAATATCTCATTCTCAGCTTTTTCCTGCATCGATCTCACAAAATTGACGCGTTCTTCCGTGAAAAGATCATTTGCTATTTCGGTGTCAAAGACCGGGTCGATTCTTTTCATTTGTTCCAACCCGGCGACTCCAATTCGAAACGCTGTTTCATTTGTCAGTTTTCCGGCATCGGTCCTATCGAACAGCAGTGAAACGTGACGTTTTTCAACCGTGAGATGTCGAGCGGCAGCGGTTTGTAGATTTTGCAATTGACTTGCTAACGACGTCATTGTTGTACCCGTTTGGTTTGAGAGATAACAGACAACAAATCTGGAAACATAGATTTTTTGATAATTTTTAATGGGCGGCAATAGAAATGAAGATTTGAGTTTGGTTAAATAATTTTTGTGACCTCACTTTTCACGTTAAAACAATTAAAAATAAAATAATGTTCATTTGACTTCATTTTTACGGTGAGAATCGGGGTAAAACAAAATAAACAATAAATTTAATTTTTTCTTTTAAATGTTATTCAAAAATCCACACGAATCCTTTGAAAAACACAAAAATTGGGAATTTTTATAATTTTCTGTAAAAAAATAAATAAATTGTCGTAAAATGAAATGCACTCCGTGTAGACACCGTCTGCGTACATTGCATTTTAGCTGACGACAATCTTAATATTTTTTCTAAAATTATTATTTTTGTTTTTTTTGTCACAGTTTGAGCGAAAATTGTTAAATTATTGTGTTAAACTTAACAAACCTTTTTGTTCTTAATGTTTAAAATCCAAAATTTAGGTAAACTCAAACGAAAATAATTTCTTTCAGGTAAAAAATGAAAATTAAAGTAATTTCCCGGGATCCAAACAATTATCAGAGAGAAACAACAAACCAGAGGCAGAAAGGTAAGAAAATTCATAAAATATGATTAAAAACAATAATTTTTCAGTTGTTCGAAACTTCAACACACCAGCGGACCCATTCAGAGCTCAAACAGAATACACACGTGCTTTAAATGCTACAAAACTTGAGAGAGTATTCGCGAAGCCATTTGTTGCAAGTATGGATGGTCATTTAGATGGAGTGAATGTTTTAGCAAAGCATCCGAGTGAGATATTTCCGAAAATTAAAAAAATTCGCTAATCTCAGAATATTTCAGCCCGCCCTTCCACAATATTCTCAGGATGTAGGGATGGTCAAGTGAAAATCTGGAACCTACCATCACGTTCCTGTCTAGCAACAATTGAAGCACATCGTGGGCTTCTCAATGACATTTCCGTTGATAATTCGAATGGTGAAGCTTTTGTGACAGTTGGACAGGATAGCCAGCTAAAATACTGGAAATTACCAACTTCAATCGAGGATAACATCAAAACTCCTGTACATTCAATTGCTTTAGAAGGAGTAGCACACGGAGTATCTCATCTATCGTTTTCCTCCGATTTTGTGACATGTGGTGAAGATATCAGCGTTTGGAAACCTTATAGGTAAGTTATTATCAAATTAAGATCTCCCGAACATCGATATTTTCAGAGAAACACCCCTCCGAAGCTACAACCTAGGCCCCGACACAATCCACACCTGTAGAGCGAATCCAATCGAAGAAAATGTGATCGTTGGCGCCAGATCAGATCGATCGATATTTGTGCTGGATACCAGACAGGATGTTCCATTGAAGAAGGTTACAATGAAATTGAGACCCAATAAAATTGCATGGAATCCTATGGAAGCTTACAGTTTTACCGTTGCTAGTGAAGATTATAAGTAAGATTTTAGAAATGGTTTTCTTTTATTTAAAAAACGGGATTTAACGTGTTGAAATTGATGAAAATTGATTTTTTTTTAATTTCCAGAATTTCTGAGATTTTTACACGAGAATTCAAAGAATTCTAAAAAAATTAGTTTTTCAACGAAAAATTCCAAAATTCCAAGTATTTTAAAAAATTAACCGGAATTTATAAAAATTTGGAAAATTTCAGATTTTTTAAAAACGCATAGAATGCACAAAGTATCGAAATTTCGTACATTTTTAAATTTTCAAGGAAATTCTAAAAAAACTTATGATTTTTAGAAATTTAGACGCCGTAAACAGAGATTTATGAGAATTGAAATAATATTCTCAAATATGTGCCGTTAAAATTATCAAAAATGACCTTAAATTTCATATTTCACGAAAAAATCGTTTTTTGAACCTTTTTTATATTATAATACGGAGAAAAATATAATGCTACGAAGCTCCACCATTTCAACTCTTTACAGTTTATACACCTTCGACATGAGATACATGGAACATCCAATTCAATCGCACCAAGGATTCACTTCAGCAGTTTTGGACGTTGACTACTCTCCAACTGGTCAAGAATTCGTTGCGGCCGGATACGACAGATCTCTGAGAATCTACAAAGTTCGTGAAATGACGAGCAGGGATGTGTACTATACCAAAAGAATGGCGTCCGTTCTTTCGGTTTTATGGTCAGCTGACGCGAAATTTGTGCTTTCTGGAAGTAATGAGATGAATATTAGAGTTTGGAAAGCGAATGCGGCGGAGAAGTTGGGTCCTATCACGAAAAGAGAGAAGCAAGCGTTTGCTTATAATGAGAAGCTTCGGGAGACTTATAAGAATCATCCGGAGATTCGGAGGATTTCAAAGCATCGCAACGTGCCGAGACATATTTTCAGCGCGTCGAAAGAGCATAAGATTATTAAGGATGCGAGGGCGAGAAGAGATTTTAGAAGAGCGAAGGCTGCTGGATTGGATGAAGATGAATCTTATGTTCCAGCTACGAAGAAGGTTATGGTGGGAGATCCGGAACAGTAATAAGTGGTTGTTTTTTCCCCTGTTTTTGTTGTTATTCTGTTTGTTGATGTTTTGATTTCACAAGAAAATTTATCACAGTAATTCTCATTCTCATTCACAATTAATTCTTTGAGGCAATTTCAGGCAAATTTTTCTTGATATCCTGAGGAATGCAATTGATATAATCATCATGAGCGACCCATTGAGCAGTCGCCAACACACCGCCCGTATTGTTCAGCTGGACGGTTGGCTCGTAGCGAATGTCACGGCCCGAAATGTCGGTTAATCGACCGCCTGGAAGAATTTTTGAAGAACGTTTTTCGGGGGAACTTCAAATTGAGAATATCTCACCTGCTGCAACGAGAACCGCTTCAACTGCACACGTGTCCCACTTTTTGCAGCCGGCACTGGCGAATACATAGGCGGCGCATCCTTCAAGCACTTTCAGGACTTTGAAACCAGCACCACCGACTTTTTCAATGCTATCGGCTAGGCTCTGTTGTTTCAAGGCGTCTAAAGCACTGGAGACAGAAGGGCTAAGATGGCTTCTGGTGGTTACGACGATTTTTTGGGAGTTTGCTGAAAAATGGGAAGTTTTGGATTAGGTGGTACATCATCTTTAAAAACGTTAAAATCTTAAGATTCCTCAAAAAAATTTTGAATAATAAAGCATGTTTGGTTTTTGTTTTTCAAAATTTGGCTTCTAATGGATCTAAATAGCTAGAAGCTTGGAAATTTAGAAAAAATTAAATTTTTAAGTTTCAAGTAAATAAAACTTACTAGAAGACGGCACCAATCCATGAATACCACATCCATTGATAGCCCAAATGGTTCTACCATTATCACAATGATAAGGCTGATGAATGATACCAGCGACTGGTCGTCCCTTATGAGCAATTCCGATCAAAACGGTGACTTGTTCCAAAAGTGCTAGGTTTTTGTTCTTGACTGCTAGCGCGACTTCAGAAGTTCCGTCTAATGGATCGACCCAGACTACCACGTCTTCTTCTTTGATATTTTTGAGATCATTGCTCATTAGTTTCTCGACAAGGAGGACGTCTTCACTGAAACCTAGTTCAACTTCTGGGCATGCTGTTGTGTCATCCTGAAAATTTGTTGGTTAAAGGTAGGGATTCAATTAATGTGCATAAAGTCTTGGCAGAAATTCAAATTTATAAAACATTGAAATTTGAAAGAATTTTTCTGGGAAAAAATGGAAAATTTTGACCTTTTCCTTTTTTTTAAGTATTAAAAACATTAAATTGAGCAAAAAAGTAATTTTTAAGTCTTTACTCGAATTTTAGTCTATTTTTGCATTTTCTCAAATTTCATACCTCTTCCCCAATAATCAGCAACTTCTTAAAATGATTCTGCAACGATTGCACAATACAATACTGAGCTCTACGATCTGCTTCAGTCTGAGGATCGTAACCACCTCCATTATCTGATTTATCGATTATTTTCAGATCTCCTCCTGCCATTACGCTCTGAAAATTTTAATTTTATTATATTGGAGCATATTAAATTTAATATAAAAATAAGAAAATACCTTTATAATCCCTCCAGCCGTTTCCGAAACCCTCACCGAAGAAGCCACCAATCTCGCCAAAAAACTCGCTTTTTTGAACATTTCCGACGCCGTGATTTCTGTGGTTGATGAGCTCATTCCATATAAGTCCTATTGAATATTTAAAAGTTCATTTAAAATAGTAAAAATTGCAAAAAATGCGAGATAAAATCTTATTTTTTTCTATTAGTTTTTCTGTGCATTCTGACGTCATGGCTCTTACACCAATTGCAAACAATTTTACGACAGACTGATTAAAAAAATTAAAGAGGGTAGGACAATTCATTAGAAAACTAAAATATTATACGACAAAAATATTTTCGACAGTTTCCTAAGAAAACAAAAATATTAGATGACAATTTCATTAGCGACTAATTCATTGGAAAACCATTTCCTTAGAAAATCGCATTGGAGCGCGTTTGCTGGAGGGTAGTCCTTGTGTTTGTAGCGTTTCAAGACGCTAACGATATTTAAGGGGCATGTGCCTTGAAATGTCTGCGTCTCTCAACGTCACATGATAAGGGCAGTTGGTTGCCGGCCCTGATCGTTGTCTGCATGCCCAAAAATGTATATACCGGGCGCAAGTGGGCGCGGCCGGTTTAATTACCCAAGTTTTAAGTCTACCTCAGGTTAACCTCAAACTTGGGAAATTGAACCGGCGGCGCCCACCTGGGCGCGGTATTTACATTTTTGGGCATGCAGACAATGATCAGGGCCGGCAACCAACTGCCCTTATCATGTGACGTTGAGAGACGCAGACATTTCAAGGCGCATGCGCCTGAAATATCGTTAGCGTCTTGAAACGCTACAAACACAAGGACTACCCTCCAGCAAACGCGCTCCAATGCGATTTTCTAAGGAAATGGTTTTCCAATGAATTAGTCGCTAATGAAATTGTCATCTAATATTTTTGTTTTCTTATGGACCTATTCAGTTTGAAAAAAAAATACAAAAAATGTCGAGAAATTCAATGCAGAAATTGCAGAGAAATGTCGAGAAATGCAGAGAAATAGCAATTTCTCTGCATTTCTCGACATGTCTTTTTTTCGACCCAGACGGTCTTTTTGGGTCTAAATCAGATATTTTGGGCATCTAAGGGCCATTGGGACTCACTACTGAATTTTTGGTAAAATTTCCACAATCATAGACACGAAAACAAACATTTTCCATAAAATTGTTTAAAGGGACACAGATTAAATCGTTTGGGTCTTGAAGAAAACCAGTTCAAACAATGCGGAGAAATAGAAATTTCTCTGCATTTCTCGGCATTTCTCTGCAATTTCTGCATTGAATTTCTCGACATTTTTTGTATTTTTTTTTCAAACTGAATAGGTCCATTAGGAAATTGTCGAAAATATTTTTGTCGTATAATATTTTAGTTTTCTAATGAATTGTCCTACCCTCAAATTAAATTAACAATAAAATTTATAAAACGTGTAAAAAAAGGAATTTAAAAGAAGAAATCGATAGAAGGCCAAGAAAACAAGAGAGATAATATCTGTCTGCGACGGATGACGGCCTTCGGTTAGTGGGAACACCGTAAATTACCAGAAAGCGACAATTAGATGACAAACTTCTTCTTTTGTTCTTTGGAATTAAAATAAATACTTATTTTCATAGAACAGAAAAAATGACTAATCCATATTTGAAAATGAAGAAAATAAATATAAAAAGTAAACAAATTAAATAAATTTTTTTTGAAAAGTAATCATTGATTATATTTATTTATGATTTCACCCGTCACAAGAAGTTTGTCCATTTCTCAAGTGCTGATCAAATATGTTCCACCCCGGGGAGAGCTAGGCCGGCGACGCCTTAGGCTGATGGCAAGATTTTTATATTTTTTTCTTTCTTCTTCTGCCAAATTTTGATCGCGAAATTACTTTTTGCCTATGCGTTCACTATTTCTGCTGCTGTTTTGGCGTTTTATAGAATTGGCATATTGCCAAAACAATTTATGTCGAAATAATATTTGCCAAAATGGCGGTACTTGTGTGCTTGCCACAGGTTTGTTAACTTTTTAGAAAAAAAACGAATTTTCTTTAAAATATTTGGTTAAGTGGCCGAACTCGAATTTCTAGTCCCCGTTTGTTTTTCTAGGCCATTTAATTTAGTAATTGTTTTTTTCTGGAATATTTTTCAAAAAAAAAGGAAAATAAATGTTTTTTTTTGCTTTTTGAAAGAAAAATCCCGTTTTCTAATTTTTAATAATGTTTTTTTGTTTTTTCTAGTCATTTTTCAAAAAAAAGGAAATTGCTGAAAAACTGCAAAAAATTAATTTGGCTATTTTTAAAGCCTTAGAAAAACAAACCTAATTTGAACATTTACCAAAAAATGCAAAATTTGCAATAAAATGTTTTTTTCTAATTAATTTCGGATTTTATTGATTAAAGACATTGTACCACCTTTAAAGACATTGTACCACCTTTAAAGACAGTGTACCACCTTTAAAGACAGTGTACCACTTGGTACTGTACTTAAATAAGTCTAAAATTTCGAAGTTCAAATATTTCCAGACCTCCCAGACTACAACACCTGCCCCAAAAACACCACATATTTCCTAAACTACTGCTACCTATTCGATCCAACACCACGAAACTGGAACGACGCCGCGCTCTTCTGCAACAAAATCTCCGCCAATTCCGCGCTTATTTCAGTCGAATCCTCGAATGATCAGCCATTTTATGCTGGGTTTCTTCCGCCATTGGTTCAACAGAGTGATCACTTTTAAATCCACTGAAAAAAGCAGTTTTCTTTTAATTTTAGGTCCAAATTTAGGCTTCTGGACTTCAATTCGCGGTGTGAATAATGTGACGCGACCTACATGGGTCACCTATCCGGGAAGTTATCTGGTGAATGACACATTTTGGGCGCAAGAGGAACCAAATGTATATCTGGACTATAATGGTTTTGAAAAAGTTGTCTAACCTCTCTAAATTTGAAATTGAAGATGTCTGCGTCAGCCTGGAAGCTCGTACCTACTTCCGCGAATGGAGTACAGATCTTTGCACCATTCAGAAGTATACGGTCTGCAAAATTCCGCAAACACCAATCGCCACTCCGACATATTACGGACAATGCATTTGTGCCAATGGGTTCAGTGGACAGAATTGTGAAAGTGCGCCTTCTTCTTCGTCTTCTTCTGCCGGTTATGATGGTTCAATGCGTCAGACATGTAGCGGGTCGAGTTTTCAATTTTCCTGCCCTCAGGGGGAACAAATCGTTGTTGATTTTGCATCATTTGGTGCCCAGGTAACATTATTTCAAGATAATTAAAGATCTAGGAGTTTTAGGGGAGTTCATCATGTCGATCTCAACCGTCATCCCAAAATTCGACGCAGACTTGTTCAAATGAGAACACCCTTCAAACTGTCATAAATGAGTAGGTCGCTTTTAAAAGTATTAGAAGGCATAACCTTAGAATTACAAAAACAATTTAAAAAAAAAATCCAATTCACTAAATATTCATGTTCCAAAATGGATCGACACACAATCCGTATTTTCGCTAACGGGTCGGTTCGGGAAGGATTTTAAAGACAGAGGTTGATTCGTTAAAAAATATTTTTTTCCCTTTTTCTAGTATTTTACGTTTTTAAAATTGTCAAAATTCGTCCGACTAAAAATACACCTTCAAATTTGAAAAAAATTTCAAACTGCAGCGATGTTGCAAGTGTGCTCTATTGCAAATCGAACATTTCCGAAGGGTTTAAACATTTTTATGACTAGTAAAATAACTATTCGTTATCCAGTACGATTTGGGACATTTTGAGATATCGAAGGAATGAAAACAACAGTTTGGAATCTTGAATTCAAGAAAATCAAATTTTTGATTAATTTTTGAAATTGAGGGCAATATTTTTCTGAAAATGTTTTCTTATTATTCAGCGAATTAAGATAGTTAGATTTAAAATTACTAAAATTAAAATTAAATGATAAAAAAGGTTCTCAAAAATTAATAATCTCAAAAATTCAAATTTTGTGTTTCGCTCCATTTTTGTGCGCGCGAAATTCAAATTTCAGTGTTTCTCTAACTTTCGGACCGTTGCTATAAATGTGTACGTTTTCTATGCGATTTCGCAGAAATTAATCTAGATGAAAAGAGATGCAATTTTCATAATTCATACCTATATTTTTAGTGCATTTTTTTTTACTAATCCAGTCCGAATCGATCCAAAAAAACCTGTTAAAAAAGGTCTGAGGGACCAAATAAATGGTTTTAACAAATAAATGGTTTTAACGTCGCCCTAATGGCCGCAGAAACGCTTTTTGGTTTTCTAGGCTTCTTATGGATAATTTTCTCTGTAAAAAATTGAAAAAAAAAGAAAAAAGATCAGGCGGCCTAGAAAACCAAAAAGCGTTTCTGCGGCCATTAGGGCGAAAACCGGATTTATAGTTTTTTCGAGTTTTTCTTTGGATTTTTTTTATTTATTTATCAACAATCATACTTTAAAAATTTTTCAACCTTTCATTTCGTCTCCTCAGCCCCCCCCCCCCTTTAAAGATCTTTAAAGAGTGTAGTTTCACTGCAGGTTTATTTTTTCAGATAAATGTTGCATGTCTAAAAATTTTTGTTAAGCAGATTTACCAAAGACCAGAAATTTACATCTGTCTTTTCAAAAACTGAAGTATTTTTCATAAATCTGAAATAACCAAAATAATCATAAATATTTTTTTTCTCAGATGTCAAGGGCTTCAATCATGTGAAATCAAGAATCTATCATCAACTTTTGCGAACACCCCATGCCCACTAGAGTCGGAAATGTTCCTGCAAACGAGATTCAGATGTGTCGGAGCAAGCGCATCCCCAACTGATTGCTCATCGAGCCAGATAAGCTTTAATTCAAGATGCTATGGGATAAACATCGAAACGAATGAGAAAAACCAAAGGTCGTTGGAAGACTCGAGAAATGTTTGCGACCAACAAGGAGCTAAATTAATAGACAACTTGGTTGCGAACAATTTAACCCAAGAAATCGTTGCAAAAGTTCGAGAGCAGACCAAAAGAACAGTGAATTTTTGGATCGATGGTGCACAATGTCAAGTTTTGCAAATAACCTCGACCTCTAGCAACACTTCTCCTTGCCAAAATCTAAATTCGGCAAATTGGATATGCGTCAGTGTGCCGACAATGCTTTCCCCGCTGCGAAATCGTCCAGCTGAAAGTGCGCCGATCAGCCAGGAGCAGATGGATATGTCGAGGAGACAAGTGTACACTGGAGATCAGCCGTGAGTTAGTTTTTGAAAAAATGCTCTGAACTTTTTTTTGAAAATCCGAAAATTTTGAGAAATTGAATTTCTCAGAATTTTTTGAATTGCGGTATTCACGTGATTCATTTCGGGACTCAAACGATTAAAGACAGTGTATCAGTTAATTTAACCCTACCTGATTTCAATTTCAATAAAATTAGAGCTTAAATTTAAGCTTAATTAAACGATCAGAGATGAAATCAAGAGAATCCAGAAGACACAAAAAGCCAGAAATCCTCCAAAAAGGGCCGATTTTGGTCGAAAAATGGAAGTATATTCTGCCAACCTGGGTCAATAAATGTACCTTAAATGAAAATAGACTTCCTTCTCATTTTAAATCTGTTTTTAAAATTTTCTAAAACCGCCTAGATACCGAGAAAACGCGCTTCAAAACAATGGCCTAGAAAACGGGGCCACGTGGCCGAACTTTTTCCTATGAGCTTTTTTCGTGTTTCGTTAATAAATAGTTATGCAGAATGCTTATATTTGTCCTTTTTTATGTTTTCTTGAATTTAAATTTATATTTTTCATTATTCTTGGATTTTTCATTCCCGCGGACTAGCTTTCGCCCATTTTCCTAGGCCGTTGTTTTAAGGCGCGTTTTCTTGGCTTCTAGGTGATTTTATAAAATTTAAAAAACAGATTTGGAATGGGTATGAAGTCTATTTTCATCCCAGATGCATTCATGAGCTCCGTAAAGCCCTCCTTTAAAATGACACATGTTTAATGGTTTGGGTCCTGAAGGGAATCACGTTAAAACTGAAATTTCTTGAATTCCTCGAAATTTTTTAAATTTTTTTCAAATTCAAATAGGTAAATGAAATATACCTCAACTTAATTGTTTTTCTGGGTGTGCCTAGATATTCTGAAAAAAATTTTATTTCCAAAATAGTCGAGGTTTAGCAAAATAATCACGAGTAATGATAAAAAAAGGTGCACTTCCAATCCTTGACGTCTTGTAACTAGATTCGAAAAAATCGCGATATTCTGGTTTTTGAAAAATCATTGTAATAGTGCCAGGAATGGGTGAAAAAACGAAAAGTGAATGGAAAAATGTGAATATCGCCCGAGTGTCGGTTTGAGGGTCAATGTGATTTGATATCAGTATCCAACATGCAAAAGAAGCTTGAAATACGGCTTTGATTGTTATTTGGATTTGAATATCCTTCATCACTTTCATGTGGTGTTTTTTTGTGAGATTACTGATGAGTTGCGATTGAATTTTGAGCTCATGTAATATCAGCGCACTGATAAAGAAGTAACCCTGAAAAAAACTTTAAGGTTACAAAAACTGATACTTTGAATGTTTACCCCAAGTATACTTATTTGTCCAAGTATCAATAAAACCATACAAAACTGAAGGCCAACCTTATTGAAAATCATAATTTCGGGAAGTTTTAAAAATTCCGCACATTCCTTTGTCTCAGATTTCGATGATTTAGAAATGTACCATCCTACTGAGACTAGCAAAAATCCACCGACACCTAGTATAGTAAAAAGAAAATTGACTAGCCATTTTGGAAGCTGGAAAAAAGTGTAGATAGTGAAAAAAAATCGGTGGTTTGGACCCACATTTAGAATATGGTCTTTTCGCATAATCAACCGAAAACGAATCACACCTATTAAAATTAATGAAATAATGTAAATATCGAAGAGAGCGAGCCAGGGAAACTGAATTTTTATATGTTGAATTACTTGTTGAAATAAACGAGAGCATCGCGCGCTCCAATGCTAATGAGCACGGTGGGCTACAGTGAACCGAAATTGTCGTAACGAACACGACAAATTGCACAAATAAAAATTCGAAATTTTTACAAATGTCATTTTAACGCCTACAACTCATGAAAAAAATGAAGTTTGTGTGTTAAATACCTAAAATATGGCCTAATCTAATTTTTTTCACTTCGAATTACGATATTGCGTCCCTGAGTAGCCGACTATAACGCGTTTTGTGAAACCGTGCCGCACGATTGCAACGCCCGCTTTTCTGCGTTCAATTTTTAATTGTCGTACTGAATTTTCTTAATTATCATCCGTTCACTTTAGCCCGCCGTGTCACTGTAACAAACATTTCGTCGAAAAATCTGTAAATACCGTTCCATATCACACAGTTACGCGCAAATGCACCAAACAGTCAAAAAAATGAACAGCGTTTAAAGGAGGGGTTTACGGAGATAAAGAATGCGTTTGGGATGAAAATAGACTTCATTCTCATTCCAAATCTGTTTTTAAAATTTTCTAATACCACCTAGAAGTCGAGAAAACGCCCCTCAAAACAATGGCCTAGAAAAAGGGACCACCGGCGAAAACTAGTCCGCAGGCTTGAAAAATTCAAGAATAATGAAAAACATAAATTAAAATGAAAAAAACATTTAAAAAGGACTAATATAAGCATTCTGCATGATTATTTATTAACGAAACATGAAAAAAGCTCATAGGAAAAAGTTCGGCCAACTTTTTCTAGGTCATTGTTTTTGAGGCGCGTTTTCTCGGCTTCTAGGCGGTTTTAGAAAATTTTAAAAACAGATTTGGAATGAGTATGAAGACTATTTTCACTTAAGGTACATTTATTATCTCCGTAAAGCCCTCCTTTAATTTGCAATTAGTGACTTTTCAACGTTTTTCGGACCGGAAACTGACAAAAATCAAGAAAATTCTGAAAAATGCTCTAATCAGTTTAAAATGATTAAAAATGGGTCGAATACGACTGTAGTCTACTTCGTTTTATTTTTTGAAGGAACAACAAAATTCAAAAAATATATTTTAATTGTCTGAGAAAAATTGGGTAAAAATTTGAATTACCTCCAAAAATGGGGGGAAGCCACACTTTGCAACAAAAGTGTGCGACATTTGCCATCCCACTTTTCTGCATTTTTTGCCTCAAATTTTTCAAATTTTTTTTTGAAACTAAAAAAGTTTCAAAATCTCTTTATTTTTCGCTGAAAAAACCGATAAAAAACATACAATTTTGGTTGGCGGGGCTTACATCATTCCCGATTTCCCCCATTAGCATTGGAGCGCACATGACGCTCCCGTGTATTTCAATTCAAGTATACATGTAAGAAAAAATGCGAAATTTTACCGCCAATAGGAATAATCCAATCGAATCGCCGAAAAAACCAGTTGCTCGAAACGCGGGAAATGGCAAAAAACTCTGAGGGTTCAGGAAAATACTCCAATATGTTTGAGCCAAATATAGAAAGAATTGGTGGGAAAATAACGCGGCGGTATAAAGCCGCGACTCTTTTTTGGATCTTGTGAGGATCAGATAAAATCCTATTATATTAACAATTGTAGAAATAGCGCAAATAACTCGAGATAATGAATTTAGATAGGGAGTTTCGGGATTTTTCAGCAAAATGTATGGGCATTCTTCCGCCGCCGACATTTCGGGTCGAATGACACTATGTCTCTTTTTTAAGACAGCTGATTTTTTTTTTGAAAATTTATTTCATATTAATAGACATTTAGAAAAGTCTAGAAAATCAATTTTTCTAGTTGAAATAGTTTTATTTTTTAGTCTATGGATGATTTTCTGAAAATTATTGAAACAATTTTTTAGCACCCAAAAAATGACGAAACCCTGAAATTTTGCATCGAAAATTATACGTTGCTGAAAAATTTTTTACTAAAAGTTGTGAATATTTAAAATTCTGATTTTTCTATATAAAACTGGACATTATTTCGCTATCACGAAACACGTTCAAATTAAGTTGAGGCTGGAAAAAAATTGAACTTTTAAGAGCTCTAACTTGGCTCAAACTCAAAATTTTCATTTCAAATTTTGAGGTTATCATACTAAAACCATTCTTAGCCAATATGCAAAATTTGAAGAGATTTGGTTGGCATTTTTTGAAAATGCATGCCATTTTAGAACCTTTCACAAAAATCACGTCTTCAATGGGACAATTTCAACCAAATTAGCTGAAATTTGGCAAATTAGCTGAGAATAGTTATCTAATTATAGCCGCAAAGTTTTACGCAGCGAAATTGAGTTTGAGCCAAGTTACAGCTCTTCAAAGTTCCATTTTTTGCAAATTTTCAGATTTTGAGCGCTGTTACAAAAATTGAGCCCTTTGGAATTTTACCCTAATTTATCCAAGTACCAGCAAAACATAGAAAATTTAAGGAAGACAATATGAAACTCACATTTTTGGAAACTGCAAAAAAGGCGACGCGACAGCAACGCGTTCAAATTCAAAGGTCCTTTTTTTTGAAATAGGGCACATAAAAATACTTTCCTTTTTAGGGAGGACTTTACAGAGATAATGAATTCATCTGGAATGAAAATAGACTTCATTCTCATTCCAAATCTGTTTTTAAAATTTTCTAAAATCACCTAGAAGCCGAGAAAACGCGTCTTAAAACAATGGCCTAGAAAAGTGTGGCCGAACTTTTTTCTATGAGCTTTTTTCGTGTTTCGTTAATAAATATTTATGCAGAATACTTATATTAGTCCTTTTTAATTTATGTTTTTTAATTTTTACCGATTTTTCATATAATAATGCCTGCGGACTAGTTTTCGCCGGTGGACATTTTTTCTAGGCCATTGTTTTGAAGCACATTTTCTCGGCTTCTAGGTGGTTTTAGAAAATTTTAAAGACAGATTTGGAATGAGAATGAAGTATATTTTCATCCCATATGCATTGAATGTGTAAGTCCTCCTTTAAGAAGGCCCATAGAAGAGTTTCGTAAAAGCAAAATTGTTTATTTTCTTCAAATTATAAGCACACCGTCATATTATTTGTCCTGACAGCCACAGTAAAAGCGACGAATAAATTCGGATTTTTCTCACCAATCGATTTTTGGTACATTTGCCGCAAAAATTGCAAATAATCGGCGTTCTGGAGAATCATTGCAATTGTTCCAGGAATGGGGGAGAACACAAAAAGCGAATGACAAATGAGAACATATATTTTGGTGTCCGTTTGCGGGTCGATGAAATAGGCGAACAGCGCCCAAAATGCGAAGGATGTTTGGAAAAAGGTCTTAATTGTGACTTGAGCGAAAATGTCGTAGATAACTTTCATATGATGCTTTTTTAAAGCACGACTCATTTGACGGGTTTGCATTTGAAGCTCGAATAAAATTACTAAAGATATCACGAAATATATCTAAAAATTTAGAACAAATTAATATGAATTAGAAAAAAAAACCAACTTACGCCAACTATTCCACAAGGTCCTAAAAACATCAAAATAATAAAGAGTTTAAGAGCATAATTGTTGAAAAACAGCATTATTCCGGGAATTTTGGCATATTCTATGCATTCGGGAAAATAGGCTGACATATATTTTTGAGCAAAAGAATCTGATGATGAGCAAATGTACCATGTGAATGCAACTAGTAGAAATCCAAAGATTCCCGCCAGAGTCATACCAGATATTAAGAACCAGTTGGGAAACTTAAAGACAATCTGTTAGTTAGTTTTTTTTTCAAAATATTCGATTTTAAATGTGAAAAACTCCATGAACAAAATTTTTGTTGAGGTACTTATGTGAATACAACAGGGATGAAAATAGACTTAATTCTCATTCCAAATATGTTTTTTGAATTTTCTAAAACCATCTAGAAGCCGAGAAAAGGAGGTGCAAAATAGTGGCCTAGAAAAATGTCCTGCGGACTAGTTTTCGCCGGGGAGACCTTTTCTAGGTCATTGTTTTGAGGCGCGTTTTCTCGGCTTCTAGGTGGTATTAGAAAATTTTAAAAACTGATTTGAAATGAGAATGAAGTCTATTTTCATCCCAGTTGAATTCTTTATAATTTTTATTCCCATTTTGCAAGTGCGCCCTAATGATAATTGACCTAATTCGCCAATATTATTGATTTTTCGAATTTTTCGAACAATCAATAATTGTCTTCGATAAATATAATTTTTAAAAAAATATCTAATTACGAAACAAATATACAGAATTTTCTGAAAACCAATAAAATTTGAAATTTTTTAAATAAATTTAAAAAATGGATTCAAATTGTAGAGTTGGATTCATATTGACAAACTGATGTAAATTTAAAAAACATTAGCGCGAAACACAAAAATTTGAATTTTTCTCGATTTATTTCAAAAATTGTAATTCCCACGCATTGCTGTGAGTCGATACGCAGTCAATACGTGTAGGTTGTTGATACGCAGTTCCATAGAGCGCACAAACCACTGATTTAGAAAAAATTTAGTGTTTCTTTTAAAAAACTGACAGTTTGTTTACTTAAGAAGGTTTATTAAACACCAATACTTACGTTAAAGTAGCTGTGAGGACGAACGATGATTTTCAAACGAACTACAACAATTGATAATAAGCAAATGACGTAACAATTGAACATTATCATCCATGGATACTGTAGTAACAAAAAAATTGAACCTAAGATTTAAAAAGAAATAAAATTACAGCCAAGTGATACGTCCCTATTTTGCTAGCCAAAAACCCTCTACAAATAAACGCGGGAAATGGCAATAAAACCTGCACATTTTGAAAAATGCTCCAATAGGTTTGAGCCAAATAAAGGAACAATTGATGGCCAAACATCGCAGTTATATAAATTTTAGACTCCCTTTTGGATTGTTTAAGAATCAGGTAAAATCCTAAGAAATTCACAAGTGTTGAAATAACGCAGATAACTCTAGAAATAAGGTTAAGGTAGGGGATTTCGGGATCCGTTAAAGACACATATCGACATTCGGACATCGTCTAAAGAATAACTTTGCTCAGTAAGTTCTCGAACAGCTGATTTTGTCCCCGCACATTATTTGAAAATGTCAAAATATATCTGAAATTGAGACGAAGTCAAATTCTAACTCTTATTCTCCTGGAACCGATCTCCGAGCTCTCCGGGAGCCCGCCCCCCCCCTTTCTGAGCTCTCCGGAGATTTTTTCAAAAGAATCAGGGGGTTTAAAAAATGTACAGAAAGTAGTAGACTTTTAGAGACAGCTGAGATTTTATTCTCCAGACATATTAGAATGTTTCAATTGACGTTATTAGAGTTTTCGACAAAAAAAAAAACACCTTTCGATTCACGAGGAGTGATTTTTTGGCTTTTTAAGCTTGACCGCTTTTTGTTTGGTGTTTTTAAAGCTTGACCACTTCTTTTTGTAGTTTGAAGTTCATTGAAAATTTGATTTTACGGAGCTAAATAATGCGACTGGGATGAAAATAGACTTCATTCTCATTCCAAATCTGTTTTAAAAATTTTTTAAAACCATCTAGAAGTCGAGAAAACGCGCTTCAAAACAATGGCCTAGAAAAAGTTTGCGAAACCTAGTCCGTGGGCATTATTATATGAAGAATCCAGAAAAATGCAAAAACTAAATAGAAAATCAAAAGTTTACCTTTATTCTCAATAAATAGTAGTAATTTTAAAACGAAAAAAGAGCGACGAAAAAAGCTCGGCCACGTGGCAACCCTTTTCTAGGCCATTGTTTTGAAGCTCGTTTTCTCGGCTTCTAGATGGTAAAGGTAAAGGTAAGCCCGTTTGGTTCAAGCGTACCACACGCTGCGGGCAAGCTGCACGGTTATTAGCCGAGTGGTTATTGCTAGGCTTTTGGCACAAATTTCGACTTCTTCCGGGCCAGGGAAGGGTCTATTACCTTCGTGGAGAACCACTACCCATTCATAGCTGGGTCGACTTGGAGAGGGATCGAACTCGTGACCTTGCGCACAGCAAGCGGAACCACTAACTGCTGCGCTATGCCCTCCCTTTTAAAAGAGATTTGGGATGAGAAAAAATTCTGCTTTCCTTTAATGTACATTTATTGGCTGTGTAAAATCCTCATGTCGAACATAGAGAACATTTTAAAAAATGTTGCGAATTTATGGTAATTGTTAAAGCGATTTTTTCTTTGAAAGTTTTCACACACTTATCCACGAGTTTTGTCATAGAGTTATGTACCAATGAATTTGTATGGATTTCCTCTTCCAAACGCGATAAAAATCAATAAAAATGGTTATGGATGAGTGAAGTTATAGTCTTGCAAGTGGGATACCCCTCGAATATCGTTAAAAATGGCAACCAATTTGTTAAAGGAGGACTTTACGGAGATAATAAATGTACCTTAAATGAAAATAGACTTCATTCTCATTCCAAACATGTTTTTAAAATGTTCTAAAACCACCTAGAAGCCGAGAAAATGCACTTCATAACAATGGCCTAGAAAAGTTTCCACCTGGCCGAACATTCTCCTATGAGCTTTTTTTTGCGTTTTCTCGGCTTCTAGGTGGTTTTAGAAAATTTTAAAAACAGATTTGGAATGAGTATGAAGTCTATTTTCATCCCAAATGCATTAATTAGCTCTGTAAAGGCCTCCTTTAACTTTAACATCAAAAAAACATTTTGGCATATAATTTATTAAAATATCTTTTTTTTTCCCAAAATTACACCAAATCAATGAACCCTGAAAATTTGTTGAACTTTTGTGCTCTCCCCCATAGTAGCCGAATTTGTTAGCCGATCTTTGAAAAATGCGAAATAATCCGCGTTTTGACAAATCATTGCAACCGTTCCAGGAATTGGCGAAAACACAAAAAGCGAATGGCAGATCATAAAATATGTTCTCGTTTCTGTTCTCGGATCGATAAAGTAGGCGATCAGTGTCCAGAACGCAAAAGTTGTTTGAAAGCAATTTTTAATCATGAGTTGAGTGAAAAAATCGTGTATAATTTTGATGTGATGTTTTCTGACCGACGTGCTCCATCGACGTGATTGCATCTCGATTTCGAATGATATTGTTAATGTGATTGCGAAATATGTCTGAAAAATCACGATTTTTTGAAAAATTTAAATTTTAAAGGGGGGGGGGCTCCGTAGAGCTCAGAAATGGGTTTCAGATGAATAAATATATAATTATCTGAAATTTAGAGATTTTAAGCGTTATATTGGTACCAAATTTATAATTCTAGGGAAATTTTAAGAAAAGTTATGGGTATTTGCAAATTAGTGATTTTATCAAAATTTCAAATTCTCATAACTTATCGAAATTTTGATGGATTTTAAGGATTTTTAGGGCATTCTGATGCTGAAAACTTGATTTTTCAAAATTTCAGCTTTCAAATCACGAAAAAATTACTAAAATTGAAAAATTTGAAGAAAAGTTATGAGCATTTGAAAATTAGAGGTATTTTTTGAAATTATGACATTTTTGAAAATTTCAAATTCTCATAACTTAACGTAAATTTGATGGATTTTTTGAATTTTTAGGGAATTCTGATGCTGAAAACTTGATATTTTCAGATTTCTAGCTTTCAAATTCTCAATTGAACAATCAAAAAATTTTAAAGTCTAAAAAATGAGAAAAACCGATAAAAATTTTAAAAATCGAATATGGCCGAAGAAATGCAATTTGGGTTTCTATGCCATGTAAGCAAACCTACCGAAAGTTGGTTTAGAAACCCAAATTGCTTTTTATTTGGTCATATTCGATTTTTTTAAATCGGTTTTTCTTATTTTTTCGACTTCTCTAACTCACTCCACCTATTCCACACGGCGCGATGAACATGATAAAAATAAAAAATTTCAGATTATAATCGTTGAAAATTAGCAAGGCTTTAGGAATTGGAATATATTTCAAACAATCCGGATAATATTCCAACATGTAGTCATAAGCAAAAGATTCAGAAGCCGCACAAGTATACCATATTAGTGAAACTAGGATGAATCCACAAATACTGATCATTGTGATAATTATTATCCAGAACCAATCAGGAAACTGAAAGTGATTTATTTCAATTTCCATATTTTGTGGACCCAATACATGCACCTAGCAGTAGTGATCCGATTCGGATCGGATTCGGGGCAAATTTTCGTGAAATTAAAAAAAACATGTTTGCACCTCCTTTTCTATCAGATCCGGATTTGATCCGAAATCCGATCCGGTTCGGAACACTGCCTAGAAGGGAAGAAAATTTCATTATTTATTGAATGGCACCAAGAAGAAACATTTTGCGATGGCCTAACATTCATTGGTAAGAGAAAAGTTAGTCCCCGCATTTGGTTTTCTAGGCCACGCAGGATTTTCTTGTAGTTTTTTGTAGCTCTTATATTTTTGTTTATGTTTCATTGAATAAAACGCCACGTGGCCTAAAAAAACCAAGTCTGGGGACTAATTTTCCTAAAAAAAAGATTTTTAAAATTTTCCATTTCCTGTTGGCCATTTTTGGTCACAGAATTATCGCCTTGGTACCATTCGATAGAGAATCGAACCGCCTACCTTGAATATACTTGTCGGTCGTATAACTAATCTTAAACGAACCACTCCTATTGATATTAATGAAACGACATAAAGATTGAATAGAAAAATCCAGGGGTGCTGTAACAACACGTTTTTAAAAGCCTACTATCAAATTCAATGTATTTTGCTAATTACCGTTATAGTTAACGTATCCGCAGAAAATCCAGCCATCGCCAAAAACGCAGGAAACGGCATGAAACTCTGAACATTCAGAAAAATGCTCCAATAAGCCTGAGCGGAATAGAGAAAAAATTGGTGAGCAAAAATCGCGGCGATATAAAGTTTTGATTCTCTTTTAGATCTGGTCAAAATTAGATAGAAGCCGAAGAAGTTTACAACGGTTGAAATAACGCAAATCAGCCTAGAAATATGGTTTAATTGTGTGATATTAGTTTCGGAATTTGTTAAAGAATTATATTCACATTCATTGAACATTGCCGAGAAAAAGAATAAAAAGATGTCAAAAACGAGGTGCCCTTTTTGTGGCAGCTGAAAATATTTCAATTTGTGATTTTCGATTTTTTTCGAACGAACTTGATTACAAGTTATATGTAATCGAGTTCGTTCAAAAGTTATACTGGATGTCGTAAAAATATTTCTTGAGCTAAACACCCTATAATTATTAGAATAATCGACGTCAACGTAGTTTCTGTTCTGAAATTATGCTGCAAAATAAAAACGACATATTTTGTGACTGAAGTTCAGCCCAGTCGAACAAATTAAGCACAAGTTATTAAAGGCAGGGTGCCAGTTTAAAAAAAAAGTCCAGTTCCTTCGTGGAAACATTGTGCAAAAGATTATTGTGTAAAATTTGATGAAATATTTTCTAGTTTTATTGAAAACAATTAAACACCCACGAAATTACAGCTGAAAATCATGAAAAATTCAAAATTTTCCATTTTTTCAAAGAAAAATACGTTTTTAATAAAAACAGCTTTTGAATTTAAATTATTCTCATATTTTAAATCAATTTTTCAAAAATTTAAAAATATTTTTTTCTCAATTTTTTGTAAAAAAATGTTCCTCTGTTGTAGTTTGTAGTCTAAGCAGCTCCATGTTTTGTAGTGTGTAGCCTAAGCAGCTCCATTTTTTTGTAGTATAAGAAGCTCCATTTTTTGTCGCGCTCCACTGATTATTGTTTGTTTAAAATTTGATGAAGTATTGAATTTTCTAGTTAAAAAAAAATAATTAAACATCCACGAAATAACAGTTGAAAATCATGAATAATTCAAAAATCTCAATTTTTTAAAGAAAACAAACAATATTTAATGAAAAACTTCCGAATTTAAATTATTCTAATATTTTAAGTCAATTTTTCAATAATTTTAAAATACTTTTCTGTAGAAAGAGTTTGTAGTGTACGCTGCTCCATTTTTTGTAGTTTTTAATATAAGCAGCTCCGTTTTTTTTCTCATAACTTTTCGAAAAATTGATGAATTTTTCGGATTTTTAGGGCATTCTGATGCTAAAAACTTGATTTTTCAAAATTTCAGCTTGTAATACACGTAAAAATCATTAAAATTAAAAAATCTGAAGAAAATTTATGAGCATTTGAAAATTAGGGATATTTTTCGAAATTTGACATTTTTGAAAATTCTTATAAATTTTCGAAAAACTGATGGTTTTTCGGATTTGTAAGGCATTCTGATGCTGAAAACTTGATTTTTCAAAATTTCAGCTTTCAATCAACGTAAAAATCATTAAAATTGAAAAATCTGAAGAAAAGTTATAAGCATTTGGAATTAGGGATATTTTTTCAAAATTGTGACATTTTTGAAAATTTCAAATTCTCATAACTTTTCGAAAAATTAACGGATTTTTTGGATTTGTAGGGCATTCTGATGCTGAAATATGATTTTTCAAATTTTAAACTTTCAATTCACGTAAAAATCATTAAAATTGAAAAATCCGAAGAAAATTTATGTGCATTTGAAAATTAGGGATATTTTTCGAAATTTGACATTTTTGAAAATTTCAAGTTCTTATAACTTTTCGAAAAATTGATGGATTTTTTGGATTTTGTAGGGCATTCTGATGTTGAAAGCCTGATTTTTCAAAATTTCAGCTTTCAATCAACGCAAAAATTACTAAAATTGAAAAATCTGAAGAAAAGTTATGAGCATTTGAAAATTAGGGATATTTTTTCGAAATTGTGACATTTTTGAAAATTTCAAATTCTCATAACTTTTCGAAAAATTAACGGATTTTTTGGATTTGTAGGGCATTCTGATGCTGAAATATGATTTTTCAAATTTTAAACTTTCAATTCACGTAAAAATCATTAAAATTGAAAAATCCGAAGAAAATTTATGAGCATTTGAAAATTAGGGATATTTTTCGAAATTTGACATTTTTGAAAATTTCAAATTCTCATAACTTTTCGAAAAATTAACGGATTTTTTGGATTTTGTAGGGCATTCTGATGTTGAAAGCCTGATTTTTCAAAATTTCAGCTTTCAATCAACGCAAAAATTACTAAAATTGAAAAATCTGAAGAAAAGTTATGAGCATTTGAAAATTAGGGATATTTTTTCGAAATTGTGACATTTTTGAAAATTTCAAATTCTCATAACTTTTCGAAAAATTGATGAATTTTTCGTATTTTTAAGGCATTCTGATGCTAAAAACTTGATTTTTCAAAATTGCAGCTTTCAATTCACATAAAAATCATCAAAATTGAAAAATCTGAAGAAAAGTTATGAGCATTTGAAAATTAGGGATATTTTTCGAAATTTTTGAAAATTTTCAAATTCTCATAACTTTTCGAAAAATTGATGAATGTTTCGGATTTTAGGGCATTCTGATGCTAAAAACTTGATTTTTCAAAATTTCAGCTTTCAATTCACGTAAAAATCATTAAAATTGAAAAATCTGAAGAAAAGTTATGAGCATTTGAAAATTAGGAATATTTTTTCGAAATTGTGACATTTTTTTTTGAAATTTAGAACATTTTTTTGAAATTGAGATTGTTTTGTAGTTTTTAGTCTAAGCAGCTCCATATTTTGTAGTTTGTAGTTTAAGCAGCTCCGTAGTTTGTAGTTTGTAGTCTCAGCAGCTCCATATGTTGTAGTTTGTAGTTTAAGCAGCTCCACATTCTGAGAACCGGCGACGAAAAAGTTTACACCCAAAAAACACCGTTTTCGGCGAATTTTCAAAAACCATTTCCCCCTCTGTTTGCCCCTGACTGTTTAGCGAATGAGAGACCAAAACAGTGTACAACAAGAACGAAAGAAAAACGTTTCAAAAAGTCAAATTTTCCGGTTCGGTCAATTTCAGATATTTGTTTGTTTTTTTGTTTGTTTTTTTTGAAGATCATCATCACAAATATGTTCATTTTTATTTGATTATGAATGCCCTGCCTACATAATAAACATTGACCCTCCGAAAGAAAAAAAAAGAGTGAGGGAAATTGGAACCGGTTTTTCGTCATGTTTTTTTGGCAATAGTCATTCGATCAGTCGGTTTTTCTCTTCTTTTCATAGCTTCATCCTCCGCCACCGTCACATTTTGTTAAATGTTCTATGACTCATCTTTTTTGCGCTTCAATCATACATAATTGTTCACTTTTTTTTCTTGCAGACTAATGGAATGCAATATTTTTCGCTAATATTGTTATGCTTGACAAATGACATTGTGACAGGAGTTAGTGATGAAAATGAAACGTATGACAATTTGTAATATTCTTGTCTGGGTGGTCTTTTTTCTCAAAGATCCAGACCACTAAAAGAAAATGGCCTTGAACCGAAAAAACCTTCAGTTGTGATTAAAAACAAAAACATTTTTCAGGCCAAGTGTTCCCGCTTCTATCAATAAGCCGAGATATTGTAATAAGGAGACTAAAGATGGTGAATTATTTTTGAAATAAAAAAAAAATTAATTTTTTAAAAGTAATTTCAAAAATTTTGTGGACTTTATAGACCTTCCAAATGTAATTTGGATGAAAATAAATAAAATACTCATTCCAAATATGTTTTTAAAATTTTCTAAAACCACCTAGAAGCCGAGAAAATGAGCTTCAAAACAATGGCCTAGAAAATATCTCCGCGGACTAGTTTTCGCATAGGAGACTTTTTCTAGGCCATTGTTTTGAGCCGCGGTTTTCTCGGCTTCTAGGTGGTTTTAGAACATTTTAAAAATAGATTTGGAATGAGTGTGAAGTATATATTCTTCAGAATTCATTAGGCCCGTAAGGTCCATTTAGGCCCAATCCTTAAAAAAATAACAATTTTCAGGGATCACCTACGAGACGACCCTTGCTTGCATGCAACTTGAACAACCCTGTCCGGATCCAGCGAATGTCATAGGTACAGTAACCCGTTACTGTAACTGCCAAACCGCGAAATGGGACACGCCAGATACGACGAATTGCACGCACAAATGGGTGAATGAGATGGAAATAGAGATTTTGAATAATGCACCGGTTGAGGATATAAGCAGTTTAGTGAGCGCCAACTTGAGGTATTTACTCTAATGAATTTTGAAAAATTATATATTTTTTAAATATTAGATCAACAATCAAGTCAAGATTATTCGGCGGTGATATCAGCGGCACTGTGAAACTTGGAAGTGACATGCTGACGTTGGCAAGAAATCAGTTTGGAATTTTGGTGGATCGATATTTGAGAGAAGTGAAGGCTAGGAATTTCACACAGGTAAAGATTTATTCTAGGATAACAGCTCATTTCAAAATAAATTTTAATAACGGGCGTTCGTTTTGAAACAATTTTGCAATCCGGATCGGATTTCGGATCAAATCTGGATCGGCGAATATAACAGGCCAAATTTTGTGAAATTAAAAAAATTATAATATGAATCGGGCTCATTTTTAGCCAATCCGGATTGGAACAAATGGTTGTTCCAATCCGGATTTGATACGAAATCCGATCCGGAATTCGCCACAGTTTTAAAACCCCAGTTTTCGCGAGCAAATGCTTGAATCAGAAAGTGCGCTCCATAGAACTGAGCATGCAATCAATATAAGATAAAAACACTTTAAAATAATCGTAACCTTGAATTTTTAGTTAATTTTTTCCCAAAAACCTGGAATTATAGCGAGCATAACAATAGATGACACCCTGTCTTTAAATATTTTTTCTAGAATCTCGGAGACTCGGGCGACCAACTTCTTGCACAAACAGTCAACCCGGTATGGAATCAGTTTGACGATTCGCGACGGATCCAACACGCTTCGGATTTGATGTCAGTTCTGGAGCAATCTGTCCTTTTACTCGGTGATTATATGGTTGATCGACGATTGAATTATCAGTATTCGAATTGGGGTGGGTTCACAGAAATATTGATTACTTAATGAGGTGACGTTTCACTTAATGAGATGACGTTCCAGCGATGGAGGTTGAAAAAGCAGAGCCTGAGTTTACGACGACTTCTGGAAATGGGGGTGTACAGGATGATGCATCATTTAGGTAAACCTTTAAAAATTAAGAACTAAGACGTCCCAAAAAAACTAAGACGTATTACAGGTCTGTAGCAATGGCGTCTCCAGAAGCTCCCACCAACACTACTATCAATTTCCCTTCGTTATCCTTCTCCCCGACGATCAGTCTACCATCATCCTCAATTCTCAGCGGAATAGTATCCTCACCATTTCTATCCACCGCATTCCAACAATCGGATGATGCTTCGGACGCAACTGGATCCATCCCAAACCTCAACAGAAACCCAATCAACACCGGATTCTACGCATTCGCCAACTTTGGACAACTCCTCAACACCAATTCAGATCACACTGTCATCAATAGTCAAATCATCGGAGCAGCTATTGAAAATGCGACGAGAAGTGTGAACCTTCCAACCGGTAGTCCAGTAACATTCACTTTCCAACATCTAAGCACCAAAGGGGTTACAAACCCCAGGTGTGTTTATTGGGACCTAGCCACAAGAAAATGGTCAACTAACGGATGCACCCTAATTTCGACCACTTCTAATTCTTCACGCTGTAGTTGCAACCATTTGACAAGTTTCGCAATTCTTATGGACATCTCTGGACAGGTTGGAAGATTCTCCGGTGCTTTGAAGACTGCATTAGATGTTGTATCCACCATCGGATGCGCGATTTCTATTGTCTGCTTAGCTTTAAGCTTCTGTGTTTTCACATTTTTCCGGTAAGTTCAAGATATCTCTTTTAAGTTCAATTAATTTTTTTAGAAATCTTCAAAACGTGAGAAATTCCATTCATCGGAATCTTTGTCTCTGCCTCCTTATCGCCGAGCTCACATTTGTTGTAGGAGTCGACAGAACGGGTAACAAAACCGGCTGCAAAGTGGTTGCTCTATTCCTTCAGTACTTCTTCCTAGCTTCATTTTGTTGGATGCTTCTTGAAGGTTATCAGCTATATATGATGCTTATCCAGGTTTTTGAGCCTAATCGTACTAGGATATTTTTGTACTACATCTTTTGTTACGGTGTTCCCGCGGTTATTACAGCTATTTCTGCTGGCATCCGCTGGAAGGACTATGGTACTGATACATAGTAAGTACCTAGTGTGAAGTTTTGAAAAAAAGTGATTTTTTCCAGCTGCTGGATCGATACAACCACCCCAACGATTTGGGCGTTCATTGCACCGATTTGTGCAGTGATTGCCGCTAATATTATCTTTTTGCTAATTGCATTAAAAGTTGTTCTATCGGTACAAAGTAGAGATCGTAGTAAATGGAATCGTATTATCGGATGGTTGAAGGTAAACCATATAATTTAATGAAATATTTATAAAATTGTATTTTTAGGGTTCGGCAACATTGTTATGTCTTTTGGGTATAACATGGGTATTCGGTTTCTTAACAGCAGTTAAAGGAGGGACCGGAACGGTGTTTGCATGGATTTTCACGGTTTTGAATTGTCTACAGGTTGGTATTGTGGAGGGTTCTGGTACAGATTAGGCTCCCCCATATTATATTTCAGTTAAGTAACTAAAAATTCTGAAAATTTTGGATTTTTTCTTAAATTCTGAAAATTTTGGATTTTTTTTTTAAATTCTCAAATTCTCAAAAAATTTGAGAATTTCAGGTGTTCTAAAAAAAATTTAAAAGATTTTTTTAAATCGTGAAATTCCCGAAATATTTCAGAACTTTCGAGAAATCAGAAATTCTTAAAATATCCTGAATTTTTTTTAGCAATTCCCAAAAAATTGAAAAATTCAGGTTTTCTAAAAATTTAAAAATTTTTTTAAATAATTTTTTTCAACTTTAAAAAGTCCCGAAATTCCCGAATAATATCAGATTTTTCCAACATCTGGAAATGTTCAAATTTTGGGAATTTCTAAGAAATCTGGAAATTCTCATTTCAGAAATTTTTTTATTACTCCTAAATTCTAAAAAAAAACTATTTTTTTTTAGAAATTTCAAATTTTCACAACTTTCTAGAAATCAGAAATTCTTAAGATTTCTTTATAAAATTATCAAAAATGTAAGAATTTCAGGTTTTCTAAAAAAAATTGTGAACATTTTCAGAATTTTTCAGAAATTCTTTAAAATTTTTAGGAATTTTTTTTAGAAATTCTCAATATTTTCAGAAAATATTTCAAGAAATTCTTTAAAATCTGAAATCCACTGTTATTCCGTTAGGAACTTACTTGCGCAATGAACGCGCTTCAAATCCAATTCGAAATTTTTTCAGGGTTTGTTCATCTTCATCCTTCACGTAGTAATGAACGAAAAAGTGCGTGCAGCAATCTTCAACTGGCTTCGTTCCGGAATTTGCTGTCTTCCAGACACCCGAAGTTCAGGATTCAACAGTCGATCATGGCTCAGCAGTCGTCAGCGAATTCTCAATATGATCAAAGTAACCGGAAACAGTTACCCAAGTACCGCGAGCACAGATGACAAGGAGAAACAAATGACACCGGTTACGAAAACCAATCAATGGTTGGATCAGTCCCTCCCAAATTCGGAAGAGTCGGTACCTGAAGAGAGCGAGGGAACCAAAGAGCGACATGTGTCCATTGTTGAACCATCAGATGATCGAAACTCGGAGACATCATCGACTGATCCTCGAAGTTCGGAAATTATCGAGCATCCATCAGTTGAGAAAAAAGCGCCAGTGAAACGAAAAAAGTTCCCACTTGGTGCAAAAGCCAGTGAACGTGGATCACGTCATCATCACTCCCACACACCACCGTCTGCTAAATCGTCGCAAGAGTCACTAACAATTCAACGATTTTAATTATGTATATAACATCACAAATTACATTTTTTAGCACATATAATTTATTACTTTTATATTGATTGTTTTTAACTATAAAACGGGTATCTAATGTTATTATTATTTTCATTTTCTGCACAATGAATCTTCTGATTTTTCTTGTTTTTGTTTTCATAACAGTGGAATCTCGAAAACTGACCAATTTTGAAAACAGGCAGCTGCGGAACAATTGCGGACGCTTTGTTGAAGGTAGGAGTTTTTTGTTTGGAAATATTTAGCAAGAAGTTTCAGGCTACAACTCAATTTACTCTCAAAATGGAGACGACTCGGAGTTCAAAGTGCTTTATGGAAAAGAAGTTGATAATGGGGTATCACCATGGGTTGTTTCGATTGTATTGAGGAGGGTTGGTTATGGACGGGAATGTGAGTTAGAAACCACTATTTACGATAAAATATGACTTTACGGAGATAATAAATGTACCTTAAATGGAAATAGTCTTCATTCTCATTCCAAATCTGTTTTTAAAACTTTCTAAAACCACCTAGAAGCCGAGTAAACGCGCCTCAAAACAATGACCTAGGATGTTCCATGCCTGCGGACTAGTTTTCGCCGGTGGCCACTTTTTCTAAGCTATTGTTTTGAGGCGTGTTTTCTCGGCTTCTAGGTGGTTTTAGAAAAATTTAAAAACAGATTTGGAATGCGCATGAAGTATATTTTCATCCCAGGTGCAGTCATTACCTCCGTAAAGCCCTTCTTTAAATTTGTACATAAAATTCACACCTCTGTGAAAAATTTACCAAATTTTGGGGTCTTTTTAGAATGAACGCCTCAAAAAATTATTTTTATCATTATCCAATTGAGTTTTGTTTCGAGAGGTCTTGCTTCAGCCAAATTACGCCATTGTGATATAGTTTTTTCTTGCCATAATGGATAATTTTGAAAAAAAGTTTACACTCTCTAGTCGATCCAAACCTACGAGAATCGATTCTATTTCTAAATCAGGACTCGTTCCTATACATCCTACAAGACCGCCCGTAGTCGAAAACGGATCGGATCACCTGTTACAGAGATCATGATAAGCAAATCCGTACAGGTTCTGGAGCAACCCTAGCCCCTTTAGAATGTACTTTGATAAAAATTTTCCAATGTGTTTCAGTTTATCTTTCACGTGGCACCGGCACAATCATCTCACCATATCATATTGTTGCCGCCGCTCATCTTATTGGTTACAAAAGCGGCGCGTCTCCAGATTGTCGAACTGGCGATACGTAAGTGCATATTATGTATATTAAAATAAAAATACTTCAACTTCAGGACCTACGCCGAAGCTGCTTTACAGCCAGAAAACTTTGCAGTTTTCTTAAACGTTTCTTGTTCAGTGCCTTATATTTGTCAAAAAATGGGTAGACCTCGAGATCAGTTTATTCCGCTTAAAGTCACAAAGGTAGTCAAAGTAGGTATCCCTAGAAACTAGAAATGTTACAGATATTCATCGAAAAAGACTACTTTGGAAACGACTGCACTGACAAGGAATCGTTGAACGATATTGCTGTTTTTGAGGTTGAGAATCAGATAAAATTCTCGGAATTTGTTTATCCTGTCTGTTTGCCAACGAAAAGTGTAACTCCTGAAGTAGGGCTTGAGAATGTGAAGCTATATGGTTATGGAAGGGATCCGTCGGATCAAACCGTTGAATTTGGAGTTTTGAGGTCTTTGAAATCAACAGTCAATGAATGTAACGAACGGTTCGACACCACTGATCTTTTCTGCACTTTTGCCACGAATCGAGGATTGTCTTGTGATGTAAGCTTTATGGAGTTGATTATTATAGGATCTTGTTTCAGGGTGACAGTGGAGCTGGAGCAGTGATCACCAGGCCATACACGAAGTCGAAGGAAATTATCGGAGTTCTATCAGCTGGTCTAAATTGTGGAACACTATTGCAAAAACATGAAAATCAAAAAAAAAGTAAGATCATATTTTGGTAAAGTTCAAGTTGAAATTTATTTTTCTATTGCAGAGCACACCAGACTCTCCGTTGCTTATGACCTTCACGTTGATGTTTCAAAGCATCTTCCCTTTTTTTGCGAATGCTGTGGAATTTGCAATTGAAAATAACTTGGAGGATAAATATTCATTTTTTTGACTTGTATTTCAAAACATTTATTTTGTAAAAAATATATTACAGCATTTAAAAAAATCAAATCGATTTCCTATAAAATAAATCACTGGGATGAAAATAGACGTCAAACGCGTTCCAAATCTGTTTTTGAAATGTTCTAAAACCGCCAAGAAGCCGAGAAAATGAGCTTCAAAGCAATGGCCTAGAAAACGGAGCCACCGGAGAAAACTAGTCCGCAGGAATTAAAAATCCAAAAAAACATAAATGAAAATGAAAAAACTTAAAAAAGGCCTAATATAAGCATTCTGCATACCTATTTATTAAGGAAACACGAAAAAAGCTCATAGGAAAAAGGTTCGGCCAGGTGGAAACTTTTTCTAGGCCACTGTTTTGAAGTTCATTTTCTCGGCTTCTAGATGGTTTTAGAAAATTTTAAAAACAGATTTGGAATGAGAATGAAGTCTAGTTTTATCCCAACTCTGTAAAGTCCTCCTTTAAGTATTTTCTTAAATTTTTGATATAATAATGATCCTACAAAAAGTTCGAAATTTCCGTGTACTTTGGAGGTTAATAACTTTACTAAAATAGCTGAATACTCCTTGATATTTGGCAAACATATTAAAAATACAACATATATTGAATTCTAAAAATTTCGAGTTAAATTCATAAGTTTGAATCAAGTTATGAGTGTTCAAAATGAGTGTTCAAAAAAAGGCACGGTCGAGATCGAGGAGAATTCTTTGATTCTCTATTTCACCAGGTTACGTAATCGAAAAGAATAACATGACCGGAACAGGTTCGTCAGTGTTTCGATGTGGATCTGATTCAGATCGGATCTTATTGGATCTGATTCGGATCGGGTCGGATTCAACGAACCTAGTAGGTTTTTGTGAAAATTTTTGATTTTTTCAATTTTTTGTGAAATTTTTTGTTTTTTTCAATCGTGAAAATTAGTTTAGGACAAACGAAACAAGGCTGATGCTATGAAGAAAAAAGATTCACAAAATGTTTGATCATATTCGTCGGGCCAATGAGATCCCTCGGTCTGTTGACAATTTACTTCGAGTAGTGTTTTCACGCCATCTGCCAGTATTGAAAGATGAAATGTCATTTTTTTCAGAAATAGAAAAAAATTTGGACTTTCTAGAATTTGGAATTCAAAAAATCATTCTTTTTAAATAAGTGTGGGTGGCTCCTCATTATTATGGAACGCGATGTATATGCATATAATTTATTAGTTTTCACATTGATTTTCATAATGATATTTTTCATTAATATCGTGTTTCATTAGTATAAAACGACCCGTTTATTGATACTCTATTATTCTACTTCTTGTTTTCCCAATAATGAAATTGATAATTTTTCTGATTCTTGCTTGTTCTTTATCACTGGTCCGGTCTCGACAACTGACCGAATTAGAAAACAAGTTGCTTCGTAACAATTGTGGACGCTTTGTTCCAGGTATCCAGAAGAAGCTGTTTAGAAACACACATTAGAAACGTTTAAGGCTACAACTCGGACACTCCACAAAAATCAGACGAAGCAGATTCTGAGTTCAAAGCCCTTTATGGGAAAAAAGTTGGAAATGGGGTTGCACCATGGGTTGCATCGATTGTATTGAAACGGAACTCGCGTGCAGGACGGGAATGTGAGTTTCAGATGGTTTATAAAACGAAACATTTGCTAGAAAATTACAAAAACAACACTTTTAAAGAATTTCATAAAAAAATTATTAAGTAGTCCATTGGATTTGTCCAATATTTTTTGAAAAGATGTTTTCGGCGGATTTTTGCCAACTATGGTCCCCTCAGTTTTTGAGGTTTTATATATCATTCGATAGAAAAAATCATTTTCTACAAGAATTCTTAAAATTTACTTACGCAAAAATTGATTTTTCAATCTGAAAATCATGAAAAACCTGAATCTATGCTATCTGAAACATTTTCATACTCAAAACATGCGTATTGTTGTACTTTTCTTTTGTTACCAACAATAAAGTTGTAGAACTTAATGAGGGCTTTCTAATAATATAAATCTCTGCTCACAGTTCGTAAAATGAGCAAAGTTATAGTCCGTCAAAGTTTTCAGACAAAGCGGGGAGCTCCCGCCTCTTAACTCGAATTACAGCGTGTTTTTCGAATGGGGGCACAGAAAGACGAAAAACAATACGCCACATTCAAATAATTGTGTTTCGCGCCAATTTTTGATTTTTGTACAACTTTTGCTGCTAAATGTGAGACGTCCATTTTTCGATACGTTTTTCCGCAAAGATAACAGAAAGCTCTAATTTTTAAAACTGAAATCAAGTTGGGCTAAAATAACTGGTACACTGTCTTTAAGAAGCATTTTCAAGCACTTTGATATTTTCTTCAAAAGTTATAAAATGTTTGATATTCAAAAACACTCTTGGAACACCATCTAGTCAAATAATTTCAGTTTACGTCCAGCATGGAACCGGATCCATCATTTCACCCTATCATATTATTTCGGCCGCCCATCTTATCGGTTTTAAACAGAATGCTCATCCGGATTGCTCAACCGGCGATGCGTGAGTATACTCCTTAAGAAAGATGTCTCTAAACTCCTTCACTTCCAGCCAAAACGCAGAAGCAGACCTCGAACCAAGTAACTTCGCTGTTTTCCTAAACGTCTCCTGCGCCGTACCACATATTTGCAAAAACGTGAACAGAACAGAGGATCAGTTCATTCCACTCAAAGTGGCAAAGGTATTTAATTAAATGGTTTTCTTTAAAAAAATCCTTTGCTGCAGATATATATTGAAAAAGGTTATCTCGGAGATTCGTGCTATAACAAGGAATCGTTGAACGATATTGCTGTTTTTGAGCTTGAAAATGAGATAAAATTCTCCGAGTTTATTTATCCGATTTGTGTGCCGAGGAATAACGCCACTCCTGGAGATGGTCTTTCGAATGTGACGTTATATGGCTACGGAAGAGATCCATCGGATCAAACCACTGAGGTAGGACTTTTAAGATCCTTGGAATCAGGCGTTGAAGAATGCACCGAAAGCTTCGATACCACCAATCTTTTCTGCACTTCGGCCTCCAATCATGGATTATCCTGTGATGTAAGTTATGAAACACTGGGACTGATAGAGGATCCTGTTTCAGGGTGACAGTGGCGCCGGTGCCGTAATCCAGCGTCCGAATTCAAACGCAAAGGAAATCATTGGAATTCTCTCAGCTGGCTTAAATTGTGGTGACCTACTCAAAAGACATGAACATCAGAAAATAGGTTTCGAGATCTCTATTTCTTTGAGTTATACAAAAAATGTTCCAGAACACAAACGACTCTCCGTCGCTTATGATCTCCAAGTCGATGTTTCAAAGCATCTACCCTTCCTATGCAAGTGTTGCGGACTTTGTAATTTATAATAAATTCACTAATAAATTGGTTATATATATAAATTCGAAAAATAATTAGTTATAAATTTTATGTGACACATAAATAAATGAAATTTTACGAGAAAAACATAAAAACTACGGTCTTTTAAAAAGAGCTGCGTGAATTTCTATGTAGAGTTGTCCAATTCTCGATTGCCGTTCTGAAAAACAGCACACATTTCAAGTTTAATTTTATTGCAGATTATTTATCCAATATCTCCAATTTTTGTGCCTATTTTTAAAGATAATGTAACCAGTGCAAACAACCCGTTTTGTGGCCCAAACTCAAAATTTTTGACTGACTTTTGGAGAATATTTCAGTTCTACTCCAATTTTTTTTTGCGAAATTTACTTTTTTTGCACTTTTTTTAAATGAGGGGAGTTCCAGAGAGCTCAGTAATAGTTTCCAGATGAATAAGAAAATAATTGTTAAGGAAAATCGATAAAAATTGAAAAAAATCGAATATAAACATTTCCTGCTTATAAAATCAAATTTGGCTTTCTAGAAAATGCGTTATTTTTAAAAAAAGTTTTAATAGGTTTTTTTCAGACTAAAAAATGTCATCTTATTAATTTTAAGCTCATGTCTGAGCTCTTCGGAGCCCCGCCTTTCAAAAAAACAGCAAAAAATTAAATACTTGATGTGCCTTTAAAATACTGTAATTTTTATTTCCCATTAATGGAGGACTTGACGGAGATAATAAATGTACTTTAAATGAAAATAGACTTCACTCTCATTCCAAATCTGCTTTTAAAATTTTCTAAAACCACCTAGAAGCTGAGAAAATGAGCTTCAAAACAATGGCCTAGAAAAAGTGTCCACATGGCCTAACTTTTTCCTATGAGCTTTTTTCGTGTTTTGATAGTAAATAGTTATGCAGAATGCTTATATTGGTCCTTTTTTAATGTTTTTTCATTTTTTTTTGGATGTTTCATGCCTGCGGACTAGTTTTCACCGTAGGGCACGTTTTCTAGGCCATTGTTTTGAAGCTCATTTTCTCGGGTTCTAGCTGGTTTTAGAAAATTTTAAAAACAGATTTGGAATGAGTTTGATGTCTATTTTCATTTGAGGTACAATCATTATCTCCGTAAAGCCGTCCTTTAACACGATCCAAATTCAAATTAACTGACCCACTGTCTTTAAATGATAGTTTGACCCCTTGTTAGTTAGATACCCATTTCCAGACATATAAGGTATAAAAACAACTTAAAATAGGATTTCACACAAAATTCAAATTGCTATCAGCATCTGCATCAAATAACTGTGGCACATTGTCTTTAAGCACTCAAAACAACTGCGTAAACTTTATTTGGTGGCCCCCTTTTGAAAGGTGTGAAGAAAACCAGACATGAATCGAAATGGGTATCCGAAAGATGTCTAGATTTCCCTAATTCTACTTACATAAATATTAATCTGGTTCTGAAGTTGAGTTGTTAAAACTTGTCCAAACACCAGATGATTGTGTGAAGCGAGGATCTGAAATTTAGCTTTTTATAGACACAATTTTCACTTTTTTTAAAATACCTTTGCCGCAGCTAGTGCCGCCTCTTTCGGATCAATAACTGTCACACACCCAATTCCAGCCGGCATTCTCAAAGATGACCAAATATCCAAATCAAGATTATCACCACCTGGTGGACAATTGATAACCGGAAGAGTCGAATTCCCAGCGATCACTGGACCCAATCCATTGGATCTTCCAGCCACTGCAACAACTACCGTCGGCACTCCAGAATCCTCATACTCCGCGACAAGATCCAAAGTATCTTTGGTTGTTTTATGAGCAGAGCTGACGCGCAAAATCGCGTTGAGACCCAATTTCTCAGCAGCGTCTGCGATTTTTCTCGAAAATTGTCCATCTGATGTGGATCCCATCACAATGAGGATCTGGGCGGTTCCAGACGGTTCCGAAAATCCACCGGTAATCTCCATAACCTTTGTATAGTTCTTAACAACCTGTTCCAGAGCCTCAGAAGTCACGTCTTTCAAGTCACGATAGAATTGTTTGTCAAGTTGGAGGCGTTTATCATTATTCGGCCAGATTCTCCACGAATCGTTGTCGATGACATCGGCCAGGAGGAGCTCACCAGTTTCCGTCACTCCGAACTCGATCTGACATTTTATACCCTAGATTTTTATGAACTTATGGGGGCTTAATTTACCTTCATGTCAACCAACAAGCAATTCGCTCGCGACCATCCCTTTTCCAATAGTCTGAAGACCACCTCTGTCATTTTTCTCATCAATCCAATATCATCCTTCCCAATTTTCAAATCACTTGTCAATATCTGCTCATCCGTCCATTGCGGGTCATTATTCGCGTCATCTTTGAAAAACGTTTCAATCTTCAGCTCCGAGAATCGATAACCTTCCGGTACTCCAGGATTTCGTTTAAGGAATGAGCCGGTTGCAACTCTGAAGCAAAAAATTCTGAATCTCCAAAAAATAGCACGAAATACCTTCTGGCGACCCACTCAATCGGTATCATGCGACACTTTTTGGCGATGAACTCACTGTCGGATACTTGTTCCTCATAATGGGAGCGCAGGCCGCATTTACTAAGATATTTGAAGACGTTAACAGTGGTTTGGTTGGCGATTTTCGATTTTCCTTCGAGCTCATTCTTGCGCACTGCATTGAATGCGGTGATGGAGTCTTTGGATCGAATGAGGACGAAGTTCTGGTGAAAAAAAATTTTTTTTAAGTGCATGGGATGAAAATATGTAGATCCAATACCAGTTTTCAAAATTTTAGCTCATAGGAAAAAGTTCGGCCAGGCGGAAATTTTTCTAGGCCATTGTTTTGAAGCTCATTTTCTCGGCTTCTAGGCGGTTTTAGAAAATTTTAAAAACAGATTGGAAATGGGAATGAAGTCTAGTTTTATCACAATTGCATACGATAGCGTTGTAAAGTCGTCCTTTAAGTATTTTCTTACAATTTTGAAATAATTATGACTCTACAAAAAAGCTAGGAATTTTCATAAAAATGTTCACTTTTTGGAGGTTAATAACTTTGCTAAAGTAGTTCAGTAGTCATTGAAATTCGGCAAAGATATTAAAAATACACTATGTATTAAACTTTGAAAATTTCATGTTTAACTTACAAGTTTGAATCAAGTTATGATTGTTCAAAATTGTTCAAAACCTTAAAATTAAACCGACATCCGGATCGGATCGGATCGGGCCGACTAGCGAAAATTTATGTGAAAAACACGGTTTTTTTCGGAATCAGACCTGTGCTTTTGTGAGGAAAACAAATTAACATTTTTCGTAATGTTAACCGATCGCATAAGATCTGATCCGAATCCAATCCGGGCTGTACTAGGAAGATTTTTGAACTGAACAGAAAAATCCTACACATCCTTAGATGCCCTTGAAATTTCCCAAAAATTGAGTAGAAGCCTTGAAATATCCGTCTAAATAAATGGCCTAGTTCTTGGGCTCATGCGAAACCTAGTCCGCGAACGTTTTCACTATTTAACAAGGGAAATACGTGAGGCGTTCCTAGCTGTTTTTCAATGAGACATATCTCATTCAAAAGAGAATTTTACGCTGATAAAGAAGCTTGTTTCAAAAACTGCTGATAATCAGTTTGAGCATTATTTTTTCGAGCTCAAAGTCTGTAAAAGACGCGAGATTTTTTTTTCAAAACTTTAAAGTGCAATAACTTGGCTTAAACTCAATATACCTGTTTAAGATTTTCAGGTTTTATCAATAAGAAACCATTCTTAATCGATATTCGCTAAAAAAATTTGAAAGCATCACTTTCGTAGCCCTAAAATGACATTTTCAGTAAATTTCAGCCATTTTCCTCAAATTTGGCAAATAGACCAAGATCAAAGGATTCAAAGTTTTCTGAAAATAAAAATTTCAGAAGACAATTTCAAGCAACAACTGGAAGATCAGTTAAAACTAAAGATCATGCGGAAAAACATCGTAAAATTTAAAAAACACTGAATTTTCAGCAAATTTCAGCATTTTCTGGTGTTTTTCAAACAATTTACATAAAATGAACCGCTTAAACTAAATTTTAAAAAATATACGAATTTACCTCTTCCCCATTTATCGCAAAAATCTCCTTCGTCTTCCCTTCCGCAACCAATTTCAGATTCTCAGGATTTGAAGCCACTAGTAGCAGGGACATGTCCAAAAAAATCAAAATTAGAAAAAAAAAACAAAAAGTCTCTCTCTAACACAACAAACAAAAAAAATATATTAATTCTATTATCAACTACTTGTTATCTATTAACCCTCCCATCTTTGACGCCCTACTGTGTCCCTTTAAAAACAAATCAATGAAACTCCACATTTTCAAATTTCACTGACCTTCTCAAATTGAGGTATTTATAATGAATGAAAATGAGAAAAAAAACTGCAAAACTGCAAAAATTTTCAAAAAAAAAACGAAAAAAACAATACAGTAATACACCTTTTTTCTGCCAAAAAAAAATATGGAAAGATAGAGAATTGAGAGAGAGAGAGAAGAGACATAGAGAACAATGAAGAGATGGAGAGAATGGAAAAAGAGAGAAAAAGAGAGAATAAGAAATTAGAAATATTTATATAAAAATAATCAAAAATTGTGATGAATCAATCTCGTTGTTGTTGTTGTTGTGCCGGCTGGTATTTTGTGTGTATGTCAGAGATCCTCACTATTCGTATTTCTGAAAGAAAATTCGCATTTTTCGTTGAAATTCACATTTTTCGTTGAAAAACTTGGGCATTTTATTGAAAAGTACACGTTTTCTGTATTTGTTGATTGACACTCCTTCGATTGGTGATAAGAATTCGAAATGCCAATTTTTGATACATTTTACGACTTGAAAACAAGTTCGTTAATAAAATTTGAAGGGTTTTGAAACAAAACATTCTAAAAACTGAAAAAATTGCGGGCATTTTTAAATTTTTCAAACAAATTTTTCAATTTTAGCATATTTTAATCTGAAAATCTGAAAATACTTCATTTTTCAAAAGTAAACAGAGTTTCGAGCAGAATTTTAAAATTTCAGCCGAAAAAACATCAAAATGCTCATAATAAATTAATAAAAAAGTTCTTGAGTTCAAAAATTAACTTCTATGACCAAGCCATAAAACGAACGTCCCGGCTTCTAATTCAACTTTTTAACCACTTCTAACTAAATTGGGTATCAAATTTTTTTTGGTCTAATTAAAAAATGACCCTTTCTAATTGAAAAAGTCTGAAAACACTATTATTGTCTCACAAATTCGGCTTAATAAACGTGAACTTCCCTATTTTGCGAAATAGTGTATGGTGAGGGATAATAAGACAACGCAACGCAACCCTTCCCATTGCCCTCACGCGTGGCGTGTCGATTTTTTTGATAGAGGTTTTTCACGTTTATATAACAGATTTTGTAAACAACTAATATTAAAAAAAGGCTGGACAAAAAAAAAATGAAAAATTGCGTTATTTCCAACTTTAATGCTAAAAATTACTTTTTCCGGTAACCACAAATATTAATTATTTATTCCGCGTTCTTAATTGAACTGTGTTTTAGTGAAATAACAGTTGAAAATATTAAAAAATCCTTATTTTTAAATAGAAATACATTTTTTTGAATAAAATTGTAATTTAAAAACACTGTGATTCCAATTTCCGAATTTATAATTGGTTTTTATAAATAGTCCATATTTTTCTCCATGTAAACCTTGAAAAATTAAGATTTTTGACCGAAAATTTGAATTCCCGCCAAAATTTTCCAACAATGCTCAAAAAATCGATTTTTTCGAAAAAAATTAGCTTCGATAAATTAAGGAAAATATCACTAATTTTTGAATTTCTGGAATATTCCAGCTTTAACTTTTTTTTACCCAATTTTCTCTCTCGAACACCAATTATCATTATTTCTTATTCTATTTTCGAAATTTTCAAGCTTTTTCCAGACTATTTTCAAAGTTTTATAACCGAAAATTTAAAGGAGGGCATTACAGAGAATATAAATGACGTTAAATCACCGAAAAATTACATATTTAAGTTATAAATTGATTTCTAAAATTTTTTAAAGTTAACAGACGAAAAAACGGAAAAAAACGAGCAACCTGCAAAAAAGTTTCCACAGCGGAAGAGTTTTGGTTTCTAGTCCTTGATAGTTTGGGTTCCTAGGCCACCTTTTAAATTTGTGCATTTTTTGTTTTTTTTCTTGCATTTCAAATGAAAAACGAATATAAACACTTTTAAATGTGCATTTTAAATGCAAAAAACAAACAAAATGAATAAAAATGCACAGATTTAGTAGGTGGCCTAGAAACCCAAACTATCGCGGACTAGAAACCAAAACTCTTCCGCGATAGATACTATTTGCCACGTAGCTCGTTTTTTTCCGTTTTTCTCTTTTATTAAAATTTTTTGAAACCCATTTATATCATAAAGATGCCATTTTTCGCCGATTTAACATCATTTATATTCTCTTTAATGTCCTCCTTTAATCATTCAGGTCAAACAAAGAAGAAATCACACAACTTATTAATAATTAAGTTTATTGAGCCCGAAATTATCAAAAAAAAAATCTTAGATACGTTTTTTTCTGTTTTTAAAATCCATCAAATCTCTACCTAATTCGGCGTCGCTCTCGCTGACGACGTTCCCGTTCCTACTGCTCCTACAACTCCATGTCCTCCACCAATCGGCGTCATTCCCGCTACACTCGTCGCTGCCGCTACTGCTGCCGCTGTTCCTATCGGTGCCGTCGATGCGGCGGGCGTTCCAATCACTCCATTCATACCCGATGCGGTCGGTGGTGGTGTGCCGCCATTGCTGTTCGTTCCACTCCCCAGACTTCCGAAGCCTAGGTTATTCAGTGTGGTGGCAAGGTTTGTTGTTGCTGAAAACACTTTAACTTTTTCAAAAAACTCCAATTCCAAAAAATCTTACCATTCGCTGACATACTCGACGGAATATTCGCATACATCGCCGACGTGAACTGCGACGGTTGCAATGGTGGAAGCTTTGGTCGTTCTTCAAGCTCTTTGTATTCTAATTTCAGCTCTTTCGGGATTTTTCGCCATTGTAATTGATCAAAAACATTGTAGTGTCCTTTCTCATACGTACTCGTTTGTTCTTTGATACCTCCATATTGTGAACGTGTCAGCCAGACACCTTCTACTTTATGATATCGCCATTCACGTTGATAACTGGAATTCAAATTGATTAAAGCTTCAATTGACAATAATTTTTGTTCAAAATTTGTGAAAAACGACCGGTAACAATATTTTTTGTTAAAAATTGGGATAATTTTCAGTTTTTCGAAAAAAAATCTCACTTTTTGTAATTCTTCGAGCTAAATATACTCAATCATTCCAATGCGCATTCAATGAAGCGCATTTAATATATCAAAACTTGAAATAGTTCTAAAAATTCAATTTTTCCTAAAATTTGCGCAAAATTGCAAAATTTTCACTGATTATAATCGAAATAATGCTTAAGAATTGTTGAAAATTAAAAATTTTGAAGCAAAGGTGTTTTTTCAAGCATAAAATCAAAAAATACACTTTTATGACACATAAAATGATCATTGGAGTGCATTTAACGTTCCAGATTTCAAAAAAGCTTAACGAGACAAATTTAAGTCATTAATTTCGTCTAAAAATCGATATTTTTCTTAATTACGAAATTTTTCACATTTTTCTTCCGTTTTCAAAAGAAACAACAACGTACAGTTCACAAGCAGCCGCTAATTGATACACTTCACCCGGGCAGTTATAAAACAAATAGAATAATACGTCTTCGGAGAGCTGTAAATGACTTTTTAATACATTATCTCGAAAATTCCAACATACTTTACTCAATTTCACCGGTGGAAGCTTTTCACGAATATGTGTATTAGTTAAATATTCATCCGGCACTTTTGCATCCAACTCATGGGCTCTTATTGGACAATCTGCCCAAGGACCGCCAAATGTTGTATAAAGTTGCCTTCTGGAAGAGAAAATGGTTGTTTTTTTCGTAAAAATTAAGAAGCATTCTCACTCTGATAGATTCAGATTCAAGCCTAGCGTTGTTAGATCATAACCAAGGGCTAATGAGACGATTGATGGGTTGTCAACGGTTCGTAGGTAGGTTACAAGTCCAGCCATTCCAAATTGGTCAGCTAGCATTGAAGATGGGATGTTGGTGACTTCTCCATCAGGATGAGTGATAATCCCCTTCTGAGGATGTTCACCAGACGGACCTCTTGTAATACCAAAAGCGTTTTGGCCGTCGCCTCCAGATGCAAGAAATGATGATTCATCCAGCTAAAAATTATGCTTTTTATTCAGAATCCTAATTTTCCAACAAACCCCAGAAAGATGATCAGCTAACGATGGTCGCGTCGATTGCCCACTCCCTACAACACCTGGCAGCGCCGGAAAATCCTCATTTTGTATTTGAAACTCGGAATTCGTTAACGGGTCGGGTCTCATCAATGTAGCTGTATTGTGGAAAAAAATCATTTTGTTTGCAGTCTCTGCAGATTTTATTTTCTAGTTTTTTTGTCTTAATTTGCGAGAATCTGATTAATAAGTAAAGAAAAACAGAATTTTTAAAATAAAAAATTTAAAGATGCGCGTAAATTGAGTTAAATTGTGCAAACACCAAAGGAACTACTCTACGGACTTTTGTCGACAGTAACCGAAGTTGCGCGTAAATTATGTTGAATTGTGTGAACACCGAAAGAAACTTCTACGGAATTTTGTCAACCGTAACCTTTTTTTTAATATTTAAAAAGCTACTTTTTAATTAAAATTACCATAATTAGCCCGTTGAGGAAAAGCATCACGCAACGCCGAATTGGTCGCCTGGGCTGCGGCCAAAACAGCTCCACTCGTTGTAGGAATCGGTGAGAATCCGCCTGCGAGTGAAGCAGTTCCTGAAAAAATTGTATTTTTTCAAACTAGTTTTTTTTAATTAGAAAAAATTATATTTTTCAAAATTTTAAATAATTTTCGAAACCTTTCGCGCCCAGTGTCGGAAACTCGTTATCGTTGAGAATGGTTGTGGCTTTGGTGATGGCGGCAGAAGAAGCGTTGATGGAGTTGGTGAGAATTGAGCTCGCGACGAAAATTTTCTCGTTTCGCACAAGATCTTGTTGAAGATGATGTAAACGCCGATCGGTAGCTACTCCACCAACTGCAAAAATTGAACGAAATTGAGGTGAGTTTAATTTTTTTGGCGCTATTTTTTAAATTTGTTGACAAAAAAACCGACGATCGTCGGAAAAACAACACCTACCCGAGTTCATAAGAAGCGCCAATGAAATGTATCAGATTGTAGATTATTGCTAACTACAACAATTCTGAAATAATCAAAAATTGAATTAAAAAACCCCTTCCGAAACAAAAAAACCACAAAATATCGAAAAATCGACACATGTGAATAAGCGAACGCGGAGAAATAAAGAAACGTTTCCTCTGCGTCGCTAACAGGTTTCCACTTGCCCCATTCGTCTCTCGTCTCTCTTCAGTCCGCTTCACTCTCTCATCGTCGTGTCTGCATGTATCCTGCTTTGTCGTTTTATCTCGTGAATTTACAGTAGTTCTAGCGACAACCTGCAGATCTAACTTTTTAAAGAGAAAGGAGGGGGGGGGGAGCTGGATTCTCAATGGAGCGGCAATGCAATTTGACACTAATGAGTGAAGTAGAAGAAGAAGAAGAAGGAGAGGGACCACTAGTGGAGCACTATGAGTAAATAATCAAAGAGATGGAAAACATGCACTTTTACGTCCTTTTTTTCTGTTTTGCCGTTTTTTCGTTTTTTTTATTCATAAAGCAGAATTTATTACCTCTCCGTCCCCATACATGGTCGTAATCCTCTTTTTGTGGCAGATTTTTTGTTCGTTTTGTTTACTTTTTACTAAATTTGTGAGAAAATCGATTTTAAATAGTGAAAAGGAGTTTTAAATGCATTTTAAAAAGTTCACGTAAATTTAAAAACGAATGTTAATTAGATTGTTTACCAGATTTTTTAGAAAAACATGAAAATTACAAATTAATTTTTGAAACAGCATTTTTTTTTAAATTTTCTGAAAATTACAATTTTTCTCACGTTTTAAAAATCAATTAAATTTATTTCCAATTTTTTCAGTTTTATTTCTTGTTTACGTTAAGACGAACGCATTTTTGTTTAATTTTGTCTTAATTTGTGTTTTTCTAGTCCACGTTTGTTTTTCTAGGTCATTTCTTTTGGAAAATTGCCAGGTGAATTATTTTCGGTTTTTTTTTCTAAAAACGGAATAGAATATGAAATTAGAATATTTTTCTACAATTTCCCTTTAAAAATCATCCAAAAACAAAAAATATCGAAAAAGTTTAAAAAAATTCAAAAAATGGTTTTTGGATGACTTTTCAACGAGAACAACGAGAATAAACATTCGAATTTCATTTCTATTTCCTTTTTTCTAAAAAAAAAGCCAAGAATATTTCACCTGGCAATTTTCCAAATGACGTGGCCTAGAAAAACAAACAGGGACTAGAAGAACACAAATTCATGATGTTTAAAAATGGTTTTTGAAACAAAAATGTATTATTTCTTTTAAAAAACAGATAAATGAATTTAAAATTTGAGAAAATTTTCAATTTTATTAGTTCACGTGCTATATTTCAGCGATTTGGTTGAATTTTTTGAAAAAGTCATTTTTTATCCATAACCATAGACCTTCTTTAGCTTTGAAAATTGAGAGAGACGCTTCAGGTACTTCCTTTGTCAGACAAAAATTTAAAGGGGGACTTTACGGAGCAAATGAATACGTCTGGGATGAAAATAGACTTCATTTTCATTTAAAATCTGTTTTCAAAATGTTCTAAAACCACCTAGAAGCCGAGAAAAAGAGCTTCAAAACAATGACCTAGAAAAAGGGGCCATCTGGCCGAACTTTTTCCTATGAGCTTTTTTGTGTTTCGTTAATAAATAGTCATGAAGAATGCTTATAGTAGTTTTTTAAAATGTTTTTTCATATTAATTTATGTTTTTCTTCATTTTTTTGGACTTTTCATGCCTGCGGACTAGTTTTCGCCGGTGGCCCTTTTTTCTAGGCCATTGTTTTGAGGCGTGTTTTCTCGGCTTCTAGGTGGTTTTATAAAATTTTAAAAACAGATTTGGAATGAGTCTGAAGCCTATTTTCATCCCAGGCGCATTCATAATCTCCGTAAAGCCCTCTTTTAAAAAAATTCTGTTTCAAAAAATTAATTTCTAATTCCCCTGTTTTTCAAAAAACCACTTCTTCAACATCCTGACCATCCAATGCATACCTTGACACTTACATTTTCGGGCCTATGACAGACCTTAAATTAAAAACATAATATTACATGCCGTTTCATGTAATTAAATGTGTTAAAAATAAGTAAAACTTGTGGAAACTTGTGGATCCTCTCGATTTAAATGTTTTCTATTGTCATACAAAAGTTTTACGATCACCAACATACTTTTGTAAGCTAATGGCCTAGAAAAACAAACGGGGACTAGAAATCCGTTCGGCCATTATGGGCAATTTTTTCTGCAAGTAAAATATTTATAAAAATTGTTTTTTTTTAGAATTTAAATTTTTTATGGGTTAGATTGTTGATTTTAACACTTCTTAACGCTTCCCTTCATTCCTTAAAGACACGACATTATTTTTTACTACAAGCACTGGATACAAGTTTTGTACCGCGCATTCGAAATTTTTAGTTTTTTTTGTTTCTGAATATTTAATTTTCCGAATTCTGAACCAAAAAATATGAATGACGTATGAAAATGCTCCTTATTCAATTCTCGACAGTTCTGAGAGAGCACATTTTGATTTCCGAGAATTGCCGATGAACTGAATCCATCAGGAGCAAAAAAGCTGTTTTTTTCAGCGTAAATTTTGACCTAAGTTGGAACCTAAATAACATTTGCCACACTGCTCGAATCATAATTAAATTTAATGAGCTACTAGATTTTATTCCTGTCTTCAGCTCCAAGATAAAGATTTAAAAAAAAAACACTACATTTTGGCTGAAAATGCTTAAAAAATGCTTTGAAAATTATTGGAAATTCTAAATGGCAACCTATCTTTAACACGTTTTTTTGTCATTTAAAGAGACTCCAATATTAATGTGAAACATTATTGTTTATTTTTTGCAGAACCTCCAATATCCCATCTAAATCTCCTTCCCATGCTAACAAACCCTTGATGCACATATTGTTCGGCACGAGCCCATCCGCGATCACCATCCGCTATCGTCTGGCGATTATCATCCTTCTTTGTACATTCTTCTATCTTTATTATGATCAACAGAATAGTATAGACCTTTTAGTGAAGAAAAAAGGTATCTTTTTTTTTAAATCTTGGAAAAATGCGACTTTTTTGCAGATTCTCAAATTGAAAAATATGAGAAGACCGCGATAAGCTTGTCCGAAAAATTGAGAGTAATCTGGATACATAAAAACAAGCTAGAACAGATGACAAATTCTCTCAAAATCCAATTAGCAGAAACTCGGAAAAATCTTGAAGTTAAACATTCGGAAATTGCTCAAATTTCACAAAAATGTCAGGAGAGGTGCCCAAAAAATGAAGGGGTTTGGAATTGTAGAAGTTATTTAACAAAAATGTATTTTTCAGGAACAAAAAATATCACAAAATGATGAAAAATTGAAGGAAGATTTCGACAAATTAAAGAGAGAGGACGAGCTGACGAGGAAGGAGTTGGACGGTCTGAAAGTAGGCTTTGTTTTCGAAATTCGGGTTTTTGTAATTTTTAACAATTCCAGGAACAATTGACAGCTTGTCAGTATAGTGTCAAAAAGATGGTTGGGGTAAGTGACATACTAGAAAAAATGTTTTGACGAGCATTCCGATCCCGATCGGACTTCGGATCAAATCTGGATCGGATCGGTTATGCATCTATTATTTAAATTTATATGAAAAATAACCTTTTTTGAACTGAAAATTTTGTGAGCCGAACTGATCCGAGTCGGATTTGATCCGAAATGAGATACCTACCGTGAGAAGCCTATATTATGCCTATTCACAAACATTTTCCGGCCTATGACATGCCTTAAATTCAAATGTCAAAATATTTGCTTTTTTTCGCTTTTCACATCCCTAAGAATTCGTCTGAATCTAGTTAATCATAGTTAGGTCCACATAAGCCTACCCATTCATTTTTCGCAGGCCTAGTTCTTTTTTAAACTTTCTATCTTTTTTACCTCGGCTGCACCTAAAACGGCCTTAATTTTCTCAGGCTCATCTTAGGCCTCGTCCCTACCTTCTATATACCTGAAACCTATAGTTACTCTAGTCCAAAGGTTCACTAGCCTATTCTCTGATCCCATTTTTTGCACATTAGTTCAAATTAGGCACAATATGAATAGCTAAAAATTTTTAGCTCCTATTGAGGGGGTTTCAGCCTAGTTATGGGACCGCCAAAGTCCCCAAAATTGGCATTTTTGCAACTTATACCTTAAACTCACCATCATTGGTTATAATTATAAAGAAGCTGATCATCAAATGATAATTGAGGACATGGCCAGTTTGTATAAGGTGTCATAAACGTGTTCGGATACATATTAGGTGCAGGAGGAACTAGCTGAAAATATATCAACCATTGGATTTGCTTGTTTTTTTCTTTCAAGTCTTACCTGTTGTTCACCACGATTCAAACTCGACATGAAGCCTGAATCAATGGCTGGAAGAAGCGGCTTGCCTTCCGCATCTTCGGTCGACGGTTTTGTATCCGACATCGAATTGTTGGTGACATCAAATGTTGGGTTCGGTTGATTGGTCGCTTGAAAAGCGCTGGTATAAGTGGTATCAAATGCGGACGTGTCCAAAGTTGAGCCATTGTTTGCAGACGTGCTCACGGAGCTCACCAAGCTATTATTGTGCTGCTGCGAATTGGTAGCACTTGTTGATGTTGGATAAGTGTACTAAATTTTAGAAAAATATCAATTTTTCGGAGTTATTATTATTACCCTAAAAAAATTCAACGCATCCACTGCTGGCCACTGCAAATTCTTGAAAAATAGGTTTTGCTGAAGCTGCTGAGTATTCGAATCTAGACTATTCACTCCGAAATTTGAGGTGTTTGTTGTAGAAGGGTAGTGATGACTTCGACTACCGATTCCCATTCTTTTGACTCGTCTGCAATTATAAACAATGGTGTTGACTTGGCATTTTTGAATCCTTTTGCCAAAAAACCTTCGAAAAAGCGCTTTATAATTTTTGCTCGTAAAATATAGTGTTAAGTCCGCAAATATAATATTATCTCTTTAAAGGAAGTGTATCAGTTAATATTCGACAAAAGGCCTAAAATTTTATCAAAATTTTATCATGGTAAATTTTAAATTTTAGCAACATTTTTTCTCTTATTTTGCAACACTATTTCATTGCCATGCTTCCGCCAAGCTCTCGCCACGAAAGAACGTCAAATGTACTGTAGCACTAGGAACGAGAGAGAGCGTTGAAAAATAAGAGTATTTGAGAAATACATTTTTGTGGAATTTATTTCTCATTGTGACTCAAACGTATTATTACAAAACGGGTTGGTTCCTTAGCATGTAGGGCCGATATTAAGTTGTGCACTGACTTTAAAGCAGTCGGACACTTAGGCAGGTTGTACATTTTGCTTAATCGATCTGAAAATTTAATTTTATATACCTAGTGAAAATTTTTGCTAAAATAAGGGCACCAGGAATCGAACTTTGGTCTCAAAAACGTAAAATTTTCTAAGAAAGTGGCAAAGCCTAGTTCGGTGCCCTTTTTTGCAAATTTTTTTGACTAGGTATATAAAATTGAATTTCAGATCGATTAAGCAACCTGCGTATAGTCCTCCTTTAAAGGAGGTCTTTAGAGAGATAATAAATGTACGTTAAATGAAAATAGACTTCATTCTCATTCCAAATCTGTTTTTAAGATTTTCTAAAACCACCTAGAAGTCGAGAAAACGCGCCTCAAAACAATGGCCTAGAAAAAGTGTCCACCTGGCCTAACTTTTTCCTATGAGCTTTTTTCGTGTTTCGTTAATAAATAGTTATACAGAATGCTTATATTAGTCATTTCTAAAAATTTTTTTTTGGATTTTTCATGCCGGCGGACTAGTTTTCGCCGGTAGACACTTTTTCTAGGCCATTGTTTTGAGACGCGTTTTCTCGGCTTCTAGGTGGTTTTAGAAAATTTTAAAAACAGATTTGAAATGAGAATGAAGTCTATTTTCATCTCTTCTAGGTGAAAAAAAGCCCAACCTCACCTTCTCTTAAAATTCCCATTATCAAAAAGCGGTGGGTTCTCCGGCACCATCATCCAATAATTCCCCTTTCGATCATTCGCACTACTCTGTCCATCCCTCGCCTTCTTCACAAAACAATCATTAAGCGACAAATTGTGCCGAATACTATTCTGCCATCCTTGCTTCCTTTTCGGATCCGCATCGCGATAATATGGGAATTTCGCCTCGATAAACTTATAGATCTGATTAAGTGTCATCCGCTTATCCGGCGACGCTTCAATCGACATCGCAATCAACGCCACATAACTATAAGGCGGCTTTTCGTTGATATTTCCTTCAGGTCTGGAAATGTGAGAAATTGTTGTCATAAAAACAGCGAAAATATTTACTAAATATATATCTTTATATTTTCCAAACAAAAGAATAATATTATCAAAACTTACACAATATTGAAGGGCAGTAGGGTCGCATGACGCGACATAATATTGTGCTAAGAAGATGTAGAAATGATTTTTCTATATTTTTTTTTGGTGAGGAACAGTAGGACGAGCAGCAACCGTAAATTCTCTTCCCACCTCTTCATACCATACCATCCATCGCCTCGTTTTTTGCGTTAGCTCCATGACATTTTCATTCGTGCCTCCTCTAGAATGAATCAGCAACATTTTTGAGGGTTTGGCTCCCCCCTTCTCCCTTCTCCTCACGGGGAGGGATGCATCATTATTATATTATGTTTGAATCTCTATCAAAATATAAATATCAATTTTTTTTGTGTGGGGGTACGGTATCAGAGAAATTCATTTCCTTTTTTTCAGGAGACTGCCGTTGAGAATTATAGTCAGAATGAGACTGCACACTTCAAAAGGTCACATGTGGTGAGTTCGGTTTAAAAAGCTCCATATTTTGTAGTTTGTAGTTTAAGTAGCTCCATATTTTGTAGTTTGTAGTCTAAGCAACTCCATGTCTTGTAGTTTGTAGTTTAAGCAGCTCCAAAGGACAGGAAAAGATTGACGAAAAAGTGACTCGTGCAGATTAAAAATTTCAATTGAAAATCTGAAAATTTTTGTATTTCTGAAGCTTGAAATGGATTTTTAAGCGATATTCCTTTAAAAAAAAGGGTTTTTTGTAAAATTTGAGAAATTTTAAGTAAATTGTATATTTTTCGCTTAAAAAAAGAAAGAAAAAATTTAAGTTTTGGATTGAACTTAGAATGAGCTTTCTAATAACATACATATCTTACAGAAGATTATAATTGTGGGCAGTCAAATTTTAAAATTTTTTTGTAGTTTGTAGTCTAAGCAGCTCCATATGGTGTAGTTTGTAGCCTAAGCAACTCCATATATTGTAGTTTGTAGTCTAAGCAGCGCCAAATTTTTTAGATCTTAAAATATTGACCAAAAAGTGATATTATCACATTTTTTCGTTCTTTTCACCAATTTTTGGCCTCCTATTTATTTCATATGTCGTAAATTAATCGAAGGCGAGAAATTGGTGAAAATAACGGAAAATGTGAAAATGTCACTGCCCAAGAGATTCCTTTACTTGAAAAAGATGACAAATTAAAACATATTTTCAAGATTTTCTCTCAAAAAATTAAAATTTTGGATTTCGTTGTCAACAACAATGTTGGAGAACTTAGCACGGGCTTTCTAATGACATATATAAATTCCAGAAAATTCGAATTTGAGAACATTTGTGAGCAGTGAAAGGGGTTTTAAAATTTTTTTTTGTTAAGCCATATTTTGTAGTTTGTAGCATAAGCAGCTCCAAACGTCTTAGATAGGAAAATATTGACCAAAAAGTGACATTTTCACATCTTTGCGTTTTTTTCACCAGTTTTTAGCCCCTTTTTCGTTCTTTTCACCAGTTTTTGGTCAAAAAATGTGAAAATTTCACTTGAAGAACTTAGAACGAATTATAATGCGCTTTTTCGAGGGTTTTTTGGTATTCTAAGATTTTCGTCAAGGCTTCAAAAATGCCAACGGATTCTAATTTAAGAAAAGTTGTGAGCAGTTGATTTTTTAAATAAAATTTTGTTAAGCAGCTCTATGTTTTGTAGTTTGTAGTCTAAGCAGCTCCACATTTTGTAGTTTGTAGTTTAAGCAGCTCCATGTCTTGTAGTTTGTAGTCTAAGCAACTCCATGTCTTGTAGTTTGTAGTCTAAGCAACTCCATGTCTTGTAGTTTGTAGTTTAAGCAGCTCCATGTCTTTTAGTTTGTAGTTTAAGCAGCTCCATGTCTTGTAGTTTGTAGTTTAAGCAGCTCCATGACAATTTTTGGTGACTTACTCGATTTTTTTTTTTGAAAAATTCTTGAATTATTCTCAAAACCCCCCAAAACCAACTTAATTTTTTAGATTTCAAATCAAAAAACCTTTTTTTTCACTTTCATCTCCCCCCTCTCAAAACCCCTAAAATCGAATCAAAATTCCAGTGATATCAGCTGAAAGCCATACATCAATTTCACCGAACTGCGTTTGTAGATCGAGAAAAAAAATGCCTCAAATTGAGAAAAAATGCCCCGTTTTTTCTCTTTCTGTTGTTTTTTTTTCAGCCTTGTCTTCATCATTTTTTCGCTTCCTTCCTTGATAAGATAGAGAGAGAGAGAGAGAGAGGGGGAAAATTGAAACAATACTTAGTTACATACTTGTGATGATAAATTTTCAACAACAGATTTGATCATTGGCGACAACAAGCGAGACAAAATAGCTAAAACGAAAAACGGTTTTGATTGAGTGACGTCGTCGCGTTTACATAGGTTTTGTAATGTTTTTTTTGTCTCTATCTCTTTCGTAAGGTCAACTGACAGTAGTTTTACAAAAATGTATGGTTTTGAGAAAGTGATATGGTTTTTTTAGTTCCGTTTTGAAAAAAAGGATAGAGAATATTTTAGGCAGCTCCAAGATGTGTAGTTTGTAGTTTAAGCAGCTCCAAAATGTGTAGTTTGTAGTTTAAGCAGCTCCAAAATGTGTAGTTTGTAGTTTAAGCAGCTCCAAAAAGTTAAAAAAAACAATTTTTCTCTCCAGGCCGATGCTCCATTAGCCTTCGATCGTGGGAATATTCAAAACCACTTGCCAAACGTGATATTGTCTGGAAAGCAGTTGGCAGAAACGCTGGAACGGCAGCGAAAGAATAAGGAACAAGAAAAGGAACAGCTGAATTTACATCCTCAGGATCGGGATGTTGGAGGTAAAAAAATAAATTTTTTCTACAAAATGGTGTAAATGCGATCAATATTGATTGAGTTTTAGCCAAGTTACAGGAGTTTAAAGCTCATGTAACACGAAATTCGGGAAAAATCGATTTTGTTGAAAATTTGAAAGCATTTTTTTGAATATTGATTTTTTTCTGAAAATATGAACATTTTTCTACAAAATGATGTTAAGTGAATCAAAATTGAGAGAGTTTCCGCCAAGTTACATCAATTTAAAGCTAATGTACACGTAATTCGGAAAAAATAGCTGTGCTCACAAAAAATGACATTAAAAAAAATCGTAATTTGAAATTTTCGCTGGAAATTCGAGAGCACGTTTCTGAAAATTAGCATTTTTTAAAAATATGAAAAATTTTCTACAAAATGGTGTAAATTTCATCAATATTGATTAGGTTTGAGCAAAGTTACACCAGTTAAAAGCTCATGTGACATAAAATTCGGAAAACCCTAATTTTTGACATTTTTGCAGCGAATTTGAAGGCTATTTCCTAAATATAGATTATTTTCTGAAAATATGAAAATTTTTCTACAAAATGATGTTAAGTTCACCAAAATTGGAGAGTTTCCGCCAAGTTACATCAGTTTAACCTTTATGTACACGAAGTTAGGAAAAAATAGCTGTGCTTACAAAACATGACATTTAAAAAAATCGTAATTTTAAATTTTTGCTGTAAATTCGAAAGCACGTTTCTGAAAATTAGCATTTTTTAAAAATATGAAAAATTTTCTACAAAATGGTGTAAATTTCATCAATATTGATTAGGTTTGAGCAAAGTTACACCAGTTAAAAGCTCATGTGCCACGAAATTCAGAAAATAGTTTTTGCTGAAAATTTGAAGCCACTTTTTTTTGAAAATTGTCATTTTCTGAAAATATGAATCTTTTTCTACAAAATGATGTTAAGTTCATCAAAATTGATTGGGTTTGAGCAAAGATACACGAGTTCTAAGCATCTCTATCAAAATCGTCGAATTTAACCCCCATTGGAATTTTTCTTGTTCTCTCATTTTTTTTCTCCGTTTTCGCACATCATCAAAGTTTCTGAATTTTTATGGATGTTAGTGAAGATAACATCAGAAAAAGTGTGATGAAACAACTGACAGTAAATATTACAGCGTTCGCGACTGAAAAAAAAAGAAGAACTATTGATAAAAATTCATGTTGCCGAATTTTTTTTTGTTCCTCGGGAAGGAACGATTCTATCAAGATTCTTAAAAAAAGAAAAATGATGTTCCGGAACTGTATACAAGATTTTTTCCAACTTTTTTTTTCAGTTAACAACAACGAAATTCCCGACGCGAATGAGAACGACTACAAGGAGCATTAAAATAAACAATGGGAGGATTTTTTATACATAAGTATATATTATCATTTTTGTAATAATTTTGTTTTGTAATATTGGCGAAATACGGGCGAAATCTATTATTTTGTGAGCATTAATCAGTTTTTTCTTCTTTTTCTTTGATATCATCGCATTTTCACATATTTTCAGTCACTTTCACATTTCGTATTATTATAGTTTAATAATAAATAAGCTTTTTGGGTTGTTGCTGTAGGTGGAGCTGCTTAGACTACAAACTACAAAAAATGGAGCTGCTTAAACTACAAACTACAACATGTGGAGCTGCTTAAACTACAAACTACAAAAATTTAGAGCTGCTTAAACTACAAACTACAACATGTGGAGCTGCTTAAACTACAAACTACAAAACATGGAGCTGCTTAGACTAAAAACTACAAAAAATGGAGCTGCTTAGACTACAAACTACAAAATGTGGAGCTGCTTAAACTACAAACTACAAAATATGGAGCTGCTTAGACTACAAACTACAAGAGGTCGAGTTTCGTAGTCAATAAATTATGAAATGTCCCTGGGTTCGGGGGCTCTTTTGTAGAAAATGAAATTTTTGTATCAAATGGTATTGTCAAGATTATTTTTCTTGTGTTTTTCTTTCGATTTTACGTGACACGCAACGCGCGACCCCGTTTTATTTGTTGCGTTGCGTGCGTTGTATTGTAAACGCGTTCTAATTGAGCGTACAAGAAAATTTGTCTTTATAAATAGTCTAAGTTTAATATTTTAAAAAAAATCGGGATACAATACCAGAAAACATTTTTTTGGTCAAAATACCAAAAATTTGAGAATTTCGCGCCAAAATAGGACATCATAAGTAGTTTTTAAAAAAATAATTTAAAAAATATTCTTTTCAATTTTACAGTCAAAAAAACATAGTTTTTGATTTTTTGTTTTTCTTTAATTCCAGAATTATTATCTTTTAAGCATAAATTTTCGAAAAAAAAAAGTTTCTTTTTCTTATTTTCCCTAATTTTTCGCAAAGATTGACGAAAACAGCGAAAAAATGTGAAAATGTCCCTTTTTGGTCAATATTTTCCTATCAAAAAAGTTTGGAGCTGCTTAGACTACAAACTACAAAATATGGAGCTGCTTAAACTACAAACTACAAAATATGGAGCTGCTTAAACTACAAACTACAAAATATGGAGCTGCTTAACAAAAAAAATTTTTGTTTCCCATAAAATTTAAAAAATTCCCCCCCCCCCCACAATTAACCAAAATTACTTGTGTTTTGAACAACAAGTAATTTGCCTTTGTATTTCGATAATACACACTGTAATTCGAGAACCCGCCGCCAGTGCCCCCGTTGTTACAAATAATGACCAATTGTTTTTTTGTCCTCTGGTCATTTAAGAAGCATTTTTTAGATGTTTTTCTTTCTTGGTTCTCATGATTGGTACATATCATCAAAGACCTCTCTCCGAAAATGATTATTATTTTTTCTCTTCTTCTTCTTGTTGCTTTTCTTCGAAAAAAGAAAATGCCTCAAAAAATCAGTTAAAAAAACGGCGGCGGTATATTGTAATGTCCATTGTCCTCCTCCTTCAAAACGCGCTCGCCTATCAGTGTCTGACAAGAAGAGAAAGCCTGGTGTTGTCTAATTTAAAACTTGTAAGCCGTTCTTAGCCAATACAGTTTTATTTCTGTGGTTTTTTTTCGCCTCCCTACTATTTTCCTCAACGGTTTTGGAGGCAATTTAGCCCCCCCCCCTTCCTTTTTACATTGTTCTTTTTCGGACACTTCGTTGTGTAATTCGATCAAGCTTAACACAACAAGCCTGACCTTTATGGAGAGAGGTGTGTGTGATGAGGGGGGGAAAGATTGATACGCATCTCTCTTCTCACACTCATTGTGTCCCGATGACTGGAACGTTATGAAATGGATTCTTTTCCTTTTTGGCAAAGTAGCCTCATCAGACAAAAACGGAATGAAATTCAATTTCGGCATTCTCGAAAATGACCTAATAAAATTGTCAGGTTTTTTGGCCTTTTATTGGCTAGATCGAAATTAGAAAATTAAATAGAAGTTCGTACTAGAGTGCTTTTTTTATTATTAAATTGTGGTTTTTTATGAATTCCGGAATTTTTGGCACTGTTGCATGCCCGCTAAGATCGAAAGTGTATTTCAAAAAAAAACTGAAATTCATTAAAAGTGTAAAGATTACAAAAGGATAAGTACATTTTGGGTACTGTAGATTAAACTATATACATCTCGGGTATTAAAGGAGGACGGTACGCAGTAAATTTTGCTTAAAGACAGTGGGTCAGTTAATTTGACCCTACCGGATTTCAATTTAAAACTTAGAGCGTTCTCTCATTAGTACAATGCAATTTATGCGACATCACACCGATAAATACACGATTTATAGCTTTTTATCCGGGTGTACTTATTTTTGTAAATTTTTTCACTAGGTATAAAAAATTGAATTTCAGATCGATTTAGCAACATTTTTATAACCTGTGTATAGTAATCCTTACAATAGGTTATTGTGCAGAATAAGTACCCAAAATATGTACCTTAAAAATGTACCTAAAAACCGTACCTAAAAATATGTACCTAAAAAATCTAAACTAGTCAGTTTCACTCCAAACATGCGGAAAATTTTACAGAATTGTCAAAGTGAGCTTTTTTTAAAAGATTATCCTCTCACAGGGACTGGAAGAACTTCATTTTTCAGTTGCTCGAACTATAAGTCACTTTAGGTTGGTCATCCGCCAGACACTTGGGGCACAAATCTTGAATTTGAAATTTCAATTTTCAAAAAATGCCTTTGAGTAATTTCAGCATTCAATTTCAATGCTGAATTTTGTTTCGGAGGTTATAATAGAGCTTTCGAGTGGTTTTTAAGAATTTTGAAAACTGGATTATTTATTTTGGTAATTTGAAAACGGAAGCTATTCGGATCGAGGGACGAGTTGGAATTCGACGTACAAATCGAATACGACTTGCATAGTGACCACAAATGGGCCCGACAGGAATGCCTCGAATTTTTAGCAAATAATAGGAGCTCTGAGATGAGTTATAGACCTCCAAAGTTTATAAAAAAATCGGTCAAATGGGTGGACTTTGGAGGTTTATAAATCGATCAAACTAGCTCAGAATCTGTCGAAATTTAGAAAGGGGTTGCACATTTGTCCAACTAACGAATTCTCAAAATTTAGTTTATAATTGAAAACCTGGAACCGAATAATGGCTCTTCAACGCGACCAATATTTTCAGAACTTTGGTTTCAACGGGACATCAGACGATGCTCATAATATCGCTCCTACTTTTCAAATACCAATACTGTTCAGGATGTTAAAATAATGAATCAATTCTTGTGCAAAATTTTGTAATTTCAAATTTTGTTTCCATCATTTTTTAAACATAAACGTTTTGGAAAACATCTCAAATTTTGCAACTCGATTCTCAAATGCTGCAACTCGAGTAATTCGCTCAGGAAAATTTGAGTCGATTTCAAAACTCCAAAAAAAAGGAATTCTTGTAAACATTTAAAAAATTCAACATCTCAAAATGTGACCAATTCGTTGTTCTGAGTGTCTGACTCCGGGAATTCGATGCTCTAGTTTCCCAAGCCAGATTTTTTCCCCTAAGAATGTATCTGCGTCCCAAACAAGTATCAGTCCAAATCCTTAAGATCGCAACTAAACTTTTCGAATAACATTGTCCTCTAGATGCAGAATTTTTTTCAGAAAAACCTAAAAATTTCGAAATTTTCAAAAATTGCGTGATTTTCTGAAGTTTAAAGACACTATACCTGATAATTTAATCCCATCGTTTTTAAATTTCAAAAATTAGAATGTTTTCTCAATAGTAAAATTGCTATTGATTCGAAATCCCATTGAATGCCTCTTAACAACGTTTCAAAAATCAAAATTCAAATGCGCTTCTGCGCAACACTTCGGCTGGATTACTTATTTCTTCCTTATTTCTACAAAATAGTTAAAATTTCAGATCAAAACATTTCGAGTGACACTATCCTTTAATTCCAGAATTTTTTCAGGAAAACTGAAATTTAAAAAAAAAACTTAATTTTTTGAAGTTTAAAGACAGTGTACCTATTAATTTAACCCATAGTGCTCCTCCGAGCCTCCCATTTCCAAGGGGGTCTTCTATAGTGTCTTTATAAAACCTCAAAGTATTAACAAAACAATACGAAACAATAAAACCCTTCAAGTATCCTTCCCATCGAACCTCTTGAAAAATGTTAGTTGTTCAATTTAAAAAACAGCATATTCTACAGTAATCCATCCCCTCCCCAAAGGTCATGTTATTCCAAACTCTTCTAAAATTCCCGTCAAACCCCACCCCCTATCTCATTTCTCTGCGTCGTCTAAATTCTGCGAGAGAGAAAAAAACCGACGGAGGGAAAAGCCTGATGATCATCGGGTTTTGACTTGCCTTTTGCCGATTGCGTTTTGCTGCCTGCCAACCCCAAAACTGTGTGTTTCATCATAGCGTCTCCCCCCTTTTTGGCAACCGTTGCCTCCCACAACCAAATTTCCATCATTTCTATATACACAGAACAATTCGAAAAACTTCTCTTTCATTCACTTACTTTTGAGACGCCCTCCCCCCATTCCTCTTCCAAGGTTATAACCTAGAAAACATTTTTTTGAAGTGAATATTGTCTCATCTCTTGTTCTTCGAAACCCCGCCCCTTTTTTTTGCCTTCTGGGGGCATTGTCTTTCTCTTTTCGTTTTTTTTCTCTATTATTTTCAAAAATAATATATTTCGGGGGTTGTTTTGCGATTTTGACTTCAAAAACGTTTTCCGTTTGTATCCCCAGCTGGTTGGTGGCTTGTCATTCATGAAGCGACGACTAATATTGCTAATTTTTCTGAAATTTATTTTATTAAATCATGGTAAGTCCTACCTGCTGATTGCTATTTTTCCTTCTTTTTTTTCTGCGCCACTTCTTACAATTTTTATGATGAGACCGATTTTTCATATCGACATGGTTGTATAAAATAAAAGATGTACATTTATATATATATATATACATTTTTATGTAGTTGAATGGTTGTAAAATTAGATTTTTGCGTCAAATTTTTCGATTGAGAAGTATTCGTTCAAACTATTTTTAAGGTGAGACCCTCCCTTTAAAGTGAGACTCTCTCTTTAAGGTTTGGTTTAAAAAAGAAGCGAACATTTAGATTTGAAAAATAATTTAGGAACGCTTTTAGGTAATTTGTAGACCATTAGGCAAATCTAAGGCAATTACTTAATTAGGGCCTTTAATTTGAAGCTCTTGAAAAATAATTTTTAAAAAATTTGAAAGTCACTTGATTCTGAAAAATTGTTATTTTATCATTTTTCAAAACCTCCCACTTCTATTTTCGCAGTAAAATAGATAGAGAATTTAATTTTCTACAAGATACAACAAATTTTAAAATTCTTTATAGTCTCTTTGCGCTCAAAAATTTGAAAAAAGTAAGATATTTCGATTTTTGGTAAATTTTTTGATTTTTGCTTGTAATTTAATTTTCTATTGAAATTTGAAACAGCCAGAATTATAGAGCTCACTGCGAGCTTTCGAATGGTATATAATATGCCAATTTTAGTTAAAAATTGAAAAAGTTATGACCTATCAAAGTTTGGTGACAATACCGGGTGCTCCCCCACCCCTTACAAATTTCAGACCTCTTTTCCACCTTTTTGAAAACCTTAAAATGGGATTTTTTTGTTGGAATTTATGTTCTTGAAATGCTCAAAAATTTTTAAAACTTTTTTAAAAACATTTTTTTATGAAAAGGCCTTAAAGGGGCCTGAGACGTGCCTTAAAGGGGCCTGAGACGGCTTAAGGCCCTTCTAAGACCCATCTCAAAAAGCAAACACCTAAAAATTTCAAAAACACGAATTTCAATCCAAATTTTCCTGTTTTTTCGATTCCGTCAATTGTCTTTTCCCAGCTTTTCATTACTGTCACGACCCATTGACCATTTTCGTATGTATCCATTACAGAGAGAGAGAGAGAGAGAGCGATTTTTCTTCCTGTTGAATCTGAATTGTCAAAATGTTTACCATCCATGACATACAAACACAAAAGATATTTCCCCCCTCCATTTTTTTGTTGTCAGGGGAGGGGTGGAAAAAGAACACCCAAATTAAGATGAACTATGTCGAAATTCCTGTACCAGTTTTTGGGAATATACATATATATAGTATATATCATTTTAAATACGCGTATGATGCCACCATCCTAGAGGTGGGGGGCAAGCAACAAAAAGGCTTTTCGAGAAGAGGCGATAGATTTCGAGTAGATTACGCAAGGGATATTTTCGATTATTTTCGATGAAATAATAGGAAGACGAAAAAAAAAAGTGGACACATACACAATACAACAGAGACTTTTAAGGCGCGCCAAATGCTTAAGATGAAGCTGAAGAAGGAGAGAATATATCTATATATTTTTTTTCACAATTTATCCTGGGATTTGTCGTGTTCGGTTCGGCAACACATAGATAAGAATGGAGAGAAGCGATTGTTTTGGTTTTTGGGATAAATTGGGGGGAAATTATATAATATATATATAGTGGATGACATCTTTGGACGGGGGGAATTACGTAATCTAATTTTTAGCGGGGTTCTTACTTGAAAGTTGGGGGTTTTAAGTACCACAGAATTTTGGAACCTAGAATCTTGGTATTCGCTAGAATTTGGTCTTCCGAAGAGATTCACTAGAATTTGATCCTCTGAATGAAAAGCTCTAAATTGAAACCAAAATATCAAATAAGCTTCCCAGTATCGTTAACCTATATTTTAAGGCTTTTCTCAGGCCCCTTTAAAAAAAGAAAACATTTCAAAAATTGAGGGGGGAGCACCCAGTATTGTCCCCAAACTTTGATAGGTCATAACTTTTTCAATTTTCAACTAAAATTGGCATATTATATACCATTCGAAAGCTCGCAGTGAGCTCTATAATTCTGGAGGTTTTTAATTTTAATAAAAATTTAAATTACAAGCAAAAATCGAATATCAAAATTCATCTTATTTTTTCAAATTTTTGAGCCCAAGGAGATCAAAAAGAATTTAAAATTTGTATTGCATCTTGTTGAAAATTAAATTATCTGTCGATTGTACTGCGAAAGTCAAAGTGAAAGATTTTGAAAAATGAGAAAAATTGTATCAACGTAAAATATTGGATAATTTTTCAGAATCGAGATTTTCGAATTTTTAAAAAATTATTTTTAATGGCTTCAAATTAAAGGCCCTAATTAAGTAATTTCCTTAGATTTTAGGTCTAATATTCATTTTTACTACTAAATTTATTTAGATGATACTTGCAAAGTTCGTATTCTGATTCTATGCGCCTTTAAATTTAAATAACTTGAAAATGAGTAATGCGTCTTTAAAATTCGTCTATGTGCCTTTAACTTTAAATCTGCGAAAAATGAGTATTGCGGTTATAAAATTGGTCTTTGTGGCTTTAAATTTAAATCACCTGAAAATGAGTAATGCGTCTTTAAATTTGGTATATGTGCCTTTAAATTTAAATAAACGGGAAATGAGTAATGCGCCTTTAAATTTGATCTATGTGCTTTTAAATGTAATTAACCTGAATATGAGAAATGCGCCTTTAAATTCAAATCACTTGCAAAAGAGTAATGCGCCTTTAAACGGGAGTCATTTAAGAATTATTCTTAAAATTGAAATCAGTCCAATTATCCAAATTGCTTTTAGTTTCGAATCTGTCTGAAATTAGCTATGTGCCTTTAAATATGACCACTTTTTCTACGGTAGGATTAGTTTAAAATCCTCCTTTTAATTGGGTACAAATTGAAAACAGTCCAAATTGAGCAATGCGCCTTTAATGTCGAGTTGTTTGACATTGATTTAGGATCGGTTTTAAGTCGGCATTTTTTAAAATGACCTTATGCGCCTTTAAAGACAGCTGTTCAGTTAATTTGACCCTACCCGATCTTAGTTTCAAAAATTAGAGCGTTCTCTAATTAGTACTATGCAATTTATGCGAAATCACACCGATAAATACACTAGTCATAGTAGCGGTTCAAAGTTGAAAAAATCAAAATTTGAATTCCCGCGTGTCCGTGCGACGCGGTCGTTGTCCGTGCAACGCGGTCGGAATTGGCGCGAAACACAATTATTTGAATGTGGTAACATATCGGTATTGTTCTCTGGATCACTTGCGATCCCATTCGAATTTTGATTTTTTGCCTCGAATTTGGATCGTGTTAACTGACAAGCTGCCTTTAAGACTCAGGCCTCTTAGATTCAGATTCAGGATTTGGAAAAATGAGCAATGTATCTTTAAATCAAGATCATTTCGAAATTATTTTCATTTCACAATATGTAACATTTAAATTATGTTTAAAAAAATAACCAACCAATAAAAATCAAGTTCTCCCTCCCCATTTTTACTTACTTATACAATGGTCACTTTTTGCCCCCTTCAATGAAACATCTCTAATTTGATGAACACGTTAGATAAACACAGGAAAACAGTATTGTTGTTTTGAACCTGGAATTTCACTTTCTTGTTTTGATGAAAAAATAAGGGGGTTTGAAATTTTGAAATTTTTGATAATTGAAGTGACCTTGTTAATTTTAGTTTATTTTTAAGGTAGGGTGTTTTTTAAGAACCTGTACGTAAATATAATTTAAAATTTTGGGAGGCACATTTCTTGAAACCTTTCAGCCTAATTCAATTTAAAGGCGCATAAGTTTAAAGGCACACAAATTCAAATTCAAAGGGCTCAATTTCGAGTTTTTGAAAGAGCTAATTGCTGCATTATACTATATTAAAGGCATTATTCCATATCTTGAAGACATATAGCCGAAACATCTCAGAAAAAAAGCCTCAACAATTATATGTACAGTTTTCCATCCATATAAGCCGTAAAACATGTGTATTGATGCGTAAAGCCAAGGTGATCGATTTTGATGAACACGCTATATATATGTTACTCTGTTCGAATTTTAATCCGATTTTCTTGCCTTTTAAGAATAAGAAGGCAATTGTGTTTTGACCGTGGGACGGGTTTTGATGGCGAGAACAACAGGGGGGCTTAAAATTTAGAGAAAATGAGAATTTAAAGTTACAAAAAGGGACCAATTGAATTCATAAATTATTGATTGTTCTTCTTCCAGACGTCACGATAGCCCAAACACTGAGTCCGCCGATAACGGATCGTTTTAAGTGCCTGACGAATGGATGTTGCGATCATCATGAATGGTGCCGATTCTGGGCATCAATTGGAGAATGTAATGTAAGTGTATAGAAGAAGTGTAATGAGACGCATTAAAATGACCAATCGTTTTTTTTTTGGCGTTTCGGTGAAAGACAAAAAGTTATTCACACTAAAACACCTAATTAGGAGGTGTTCTATTGAATTTCTTTCAAGTTGTATCAATTTTCGTGGTTTCTGGAATGTTCTTTTGAAAGTGGGACATTGTCTTTAAGGAGGTTTATCCAAATATTGGCATTTTTTAAAAAGACTTGAAAACCTTAAAAAATCAATAAATGAACTAAGAAAATCAATAATTAAACTTTTACGGTAAATAGCCTAGAAATCAAAATTTGCACCAATTGAAGCTTTAAAATGCTCAAAAATTTAAAAATTTGCTAAACTAAAACTCGAAAAAATAAAATTCAAACTTTTTAAAAATAAGTGGCACCCTCTCTTTAAGCAGCATTCTTTTGGAAATTCACCATTTTGACCTAGAAAATTGATAAAATGGTGCATGAATTTAATCCAAGAAATAGTCCTAAATAAATCTCATAGTGATGCCTAGAATTTTCATTACATGGCCTAGAAACCCAAAACTAGGCCATATCTAGTTATTGACGTAATCTAAGGTAAATTTAAAGTTGAAAGCTGAATCCCGCTTGATAAAAAAATTCAGATGGCACCCTCTCTTTAAGGACCGAAAAATTCAAATTTCTGAAAAGTTATTCAGATAGTACCCTCTCTTTAAGGACCAAAAAATTCAAATTTCTGAAAATTTATTTTTCAGCTTATACTTGAGGAGTTTGAACTTGAAAACCTAAAATTTCAAAAAATTCAATTTTCTGTCTTAAAGACAAGGTTCTACTTAAAAACGTTTTTTTTTTGGAAATTGTCACATTCCAATTCCTATATTTTCAGACAAACAAAGACTGGATGTCAGAAAACTGTCAACTAGCATGCGGAACGTGTACCGCACCACCGGCAGCACTTCTCAGCACCACTGCGTCGTCAACAACGATCGCCGGAGACGCGACTGGAACCAACGGTTAGTTAGTTTTTTTTTGTTGGTGGTAGTAACTTTACTAGAGTAATGACCATGAAATAAGTCATGTTATCATTTTATCACGGTCGGTGACACGCACACTCCCTTGTACGGGGTGGCGGTAAAAAAAAACAAAAATAATTGAATTAAAATGACCTGGAGGAAGTTTTTTGGGGTGGGTTTTTGGTTATCGAATGTGAAGGCATCTGAAAGGATCAAAAATGGAATTGAGGGGTTCCTAGGGGTTCCCAGGGGTTCCCAGGGGTTCCCAAGGGTTCCCAGGGGTTCCCAGGGGTTCCCAGGGGTTCTCAGAGGTTCCCAGGGGTTCCAAGGGGTTCCCAGGGGTTCCCAGGGGTTCCCAGGGTTCCCCATCACTAGAATTACCTAGTAAGTTTTCTGAAAATATAATTTGATGAACTAGTTCTTTTTTATTGAAACCAAATTCTATAGATTAGTCACAGTTCGAGAAACAAATTCCTCGAAATTCACTAGAACAACAAAACAAATATTCTTCCACCATGTACAACAACACAGTACACCATAAAACCAACATTTTACGATGACACTAGAATAGCCATTCTTTGTCTGAAACTGTCATTTTTTTTCTAGCCTTCACCCCGACGACAACCCCATCATCATCCGGCGGGCCGACAACAACCGTCACCATTCCGCCATCCGATTTGACGGCTGTTACGTCATGCGAACGGGTCAGAGAGAGTATTTCGCAGGCCAGTGAGGTAGGTATTTGAAAACAAGAGAGAGAGAGAGAAGCATTTGTCAAAAAAAATAACTACGGGAATTAATGATACTATATTGTAATAATGATGTTTATGGAACAAAGGGGGTATTGATGAACAGTTTTAGGTTCACCGATGATCGATGGGTCAATTTTCGGATTCAGTAGGGGGGAATTATGAGACGGGGATTTTTGATCTTTTGATATTTGAATTAAGGATCAAAGTAATAGGGACCAAGTGATTAAAAATATCAAGTTTTAAAAGAAATTTCCAGAAAATATTATTAGAATCCATTTTTTTTTAATTTCTGATGTTTTGAAAAAACGTGAAGCTGAAACTTCAGGTCTTCAAGATTTCAAGAAAAAAATTAAAAATTTCAGCGATTTCAAAATTTTAAAACCTTGTTAAAACATGACTACGCGAACCCTGGATAAAATGTCCAGTTTTAGAAAAGAACTAGAATTCGTTTGATTGAAACGTATTTCAAAGTGGTACTGGGAATTCGGTGCACCGAGGTCCCACCCTGGATTAATCCGAACTGGACCAACTCAAGTAAAATCGGTGAATCCATCGAATTCCCTGAATAAGCTGAAGAGGACACAATAAATCAAAAGTATATAACATGTCGTCATGACGACCTTAATTTCTAGTCCTTGATTTGAAAGCGATTCAGTGTTCCTATCCTGAACGGAATTTGGGTCAAATATGGATCGGATTTCGGATGAAATCCTGATAGAAACTCAGACAAATTTTTATAAAAAACTTAGAATACGAATCCGATTTTTGAACCATTTTTGAACTTCTTAATAGCTGAGCCAAACCGATCCGATCCGATCCGGCTAGGAACACTGGTCGTCATATTTCTAAGTGTTCCAGAAGGTTGTGTTAAAGGGATCCGAATATAGCACAATTCACACATCTTATCATATTTTAAGATAGTCTAGTTTTCAGCCACATTTGACTTATTATGGTTATAAATTCTGGTTATAAATATAATACGGATTTATAAGTTTGATAAGAATGTTGATGAGTTTCGATCCAAAAGCTTATCTAGAACCCAAAATTCATCCCATCCACCTTCCAGCTCCTCTCCATCTCCCAACTCGTGAACCCAGTTGAAGACAACTTCGGAAGAACCATGCTCTCAATCGATGACATCACACGTAGTGTACCCACCGGATGTGTACCCCAATTGTCACCAGTTGGTGTTGATTGTAAGAAGAATCTTTGCTATCATTTGATGTATCGTACCCTTGATGGAACTTGCAATAATTTGGAAAAACCAATGTTTGGCGCAGCTTTTGGGCCGTTTATAAGGTAGATCCCCTTTTTTGAATACTAGGATAAAATTCAAAATTTTCTAGGCATTTCCCATCGCAATACGATGATGGAAAAGGAGAACCGATTTGTGAGTTTTCATAATTTCAAAACAAATAAATAAAATCTTAATATTCTAGCATCACTCAACAAAACGCGCCCAACAGCTCGTGAAGCCAACAGAGTGATGCTCTCATCAGCGCAGTCTGTAGTCCACGATAAGTACAATAACATGATGATGCAATGGGGACAATTCATGTCACATGACATGTCAAAAACCACCCTCCAACCATCAGCAAATTGTAAAACCTGCGACGCGGTACCATCAAAATGTATGCCGATACCAATAGGGGACAAGGATCCGAACATCGGGTAGGCCAGCCAGAATAATTGAAACACCACCTCTAAATAAAAATTCAGATTCAAATCCAAACAATGTCTAAAAGTGTCAAGATCCGCGCCAATTTGCCGCCTCGAACCGCGAGAACAATTAAACGAGAATACCGCGTTTATCGATGGATCGATGATCTATGGAAGTTCACCAAAGGACTTGCACAAGTTCAGAGATGGACGGACAGGATTCTTGAGGGTCACACAGTTTAACAACCAGAATTTGTTGCCGTTTGATCAGTCGAAATGTCCGAGCCAGGATAAATGTACCGCTTCGTTCACGGCGGGTGATATTCGGGCGAATTTGTTCATCGGATTGTCGTCGTTGCATATCATTTTTGCTCGGGAACATAATCGGTGAGTGTTTTTTGGAAATTCTAAAACAAAATTTCGAAAAATGCTAATTTTACGGATGACTTGATTAAAGACAGGGTGTCAGCTATTTGAGCATTTAAAAATATTGAAAAAATCCCAAAAATGGAATAAAAAAGCTCGTGAATTCCGTCCAAAATCTAATAAATCGAAAAATTTCAGAATTGCTCGAAAACTCACCGAAATCAATCCAACATGGTCCGGAGATCGAGTATTTCAAGAAACTCGTAAAATCATCGGAGCCGAGATCCAAAACGTTCTCTACAAGGAATACCTCCCGAAATTGATGGGAAACTCATTTGACAAGGTGATCGGACCTTATAAAGGATACGATCCACTAGTCGACTCGACAATTGCCAACGAGTTCACAACGTCAGCTTTTCGATTCGGACACGGGATGATTGAGGAGTTTTACAAACGGGTGGATTTATCGGGAAATAATATCACTCACGGCGGATTTTTCTTCGGGGATGGTGTCTTTAAGTCGGGGAAAATCTTGTTCGAGGGTGGAGTTGATCCGATTTTGAGGGGATTTATGACAACTGCTGTTAAGAGGCCGCATCGAATGACACCGGCGATTACGGAGAAAATGTTTGGAAGGTCGGTTTTTGATTATTTGAAAAAAAACAACACGTTTTTATGATTTTTTCGCAAATTTTTAGGGTTTTCTGAAAATTTCAGAGCTTATCATGTAATTTGAAAAATTATTGACCTTTGCCTGAAATTTTCTAATTTCTAGATCTTTTTCAAAAAATTTAAATAAATTGTAAAAAATAATTTGAAAAAATTCAACAAAAATTTTTTTAAACATTTTTTAAAAAATTAAAAAAAATTCTAAAAAAATTCAAAAAAATTATTTTTAAATTTAATTCCTCAAATTCTAAAATTCTAAAATTCGAAATTGTTTCTAAAAATTCGAAATAGTAGAATTTAAAATGTTTTCACTTTAAAAAATATAAATCCTATGAAAATCACGTGCTTTTACAGTGATTTCTGGATTTTTTCAAATTTCAGTCATTTTTTCGCTGAAAGTTAATTTCTCTCAATTTTCAGCACAAAATCTGAAAAAAAATATTATTCAAATTTTCTAATACCTTTTTCTGGAATAATACCTTTTTTTGAGCCTGAAACCTAAAAATATCTTATGAAAATCACGTGCTTTTACAGTGATTTCTAGATTTTTTTCAAATTTCAGTCTTTTTTCGCTGAAAATTAGCTCTTTTTTTTAATTTTGAGCACGGATTCTGAAAAAAATATTATTCAAAATTTCTAATACCTTTTTCTGGAATAATATCTTTTTTGCGACTGAAACCTGATTTTCAGAAACTAACTTCTCTGGAAAATTGAGCCTGCTGTTTTTAGGCTGGAATTTTCTCAAAAGTCTGAAAATTCTGAAAATGATTAGTTGAAATTTCACAAAATTTAGATTTTGAAGTTACCATATGATTTTCATGTGGTTTTCAGCATTAACGAAAATCTCAACCTATGTGAATTAAGCGTGAATTAAGCGTTTATTGAGAAAATATGAGTTGTGTGAAGACCCGGGGAATGTCACATTTTTTCCAGCACTGACTTAGGATCGCTGAACATCCAAAGAGGACGTGACCACGGAATCCCATCATACAATAAGATGCGAACATTCTGCGGTTTGAAATCCGCTACAACTTTCGACGACTTCGCCGACATGATTCTCGACCGCAATTTGAGACTCGGACTGGCAAGGAATTATAACACTACCCGTGAGTATTTCATCTATTTTCAAAAAAGTTCTTCGCGTTCCAGATGACGTGGATTTCTACGTCGGATCGATGCTAGAAGACCCAGTTGTCGGAGGACTCGTCGGTACAACATTATCCTGTGTTATTGGAGAACAATTCAAGAGAACACGTGACGGAGACAGGTACAACACATTTTTTTAAAAATTAAATTTCCTAAACTCAATCCTATAGATTCTACTTCGAAAATCCGGGAATTTTCACACGTCCTCAAGTGGAGGAGATCAAAAAATCGTCACTTTCTCGGATCATTTGTGAAAATTCCGACAATTTCGAGCTAATTTCACAGGACGCCTTCCTATTACCCGGTTCTCAACTAACACCCTGCAAAAATCTACCAGAGATTGATTTGAGCAAGTGGAGAGCGTTATAAAATAATGCCCGATTCTCCCGCACCCTTAAAACTCATTTTTAATTCTCCCGCAATTCACCCCCTATAGCCTATATATTTTCTACTGCCAAACTAATTAGCACATACATAATTAGGAATAATTAACTCTCATTTTATATCTTGCTTCATTCCTTCCGCCCTCATCCCGCAATTCTAGTCAGGTTCCTTCTTTTTATTTTGAAAAATATTGTTTTAGCGAAAATCACAAAATGTATGTACTTTCAGAAAAATTCCTATATATATCTAATTTGCCATAAAATATGATGTTACTATGTTTTTTTTCCTTCACATTGCCAATTTACAAACAGTTATTGATACCGGTCATGTTTTTCTTTGTTTTTTGATGTGCTTTTTGCTTTGTTTTTTTTTTGAGAAAAAAATAAATGAGAAATATTGAAGAAATTGAGATTTTATGCACTTAAAGACAGGGTGTGTCAAATTTCCGCGCACACATGTTTCAAACACTGCTGTTCGGTGGAGCGCACATGAATATCCATAAAGCGCTGTTAATTTAAAACCCAATTAATGTTGCCGCAAAATGTTTTAACTGACACCCTGTCTTTAATGGAAGTCCAAATAGAAGAAGGAGTTACAACATTTGTTTTATTCAAAACACGAAACGAAATCAAGGGATTCGAGTTATATTCCAGGCGTAGAACCCTGATATTGAGTTTTCACCCGTAATTCGATAATTAAATCTAATCGAGTTGTTGGTTGCATCTACAACTGATCCATAGACATCGGGGTTCACAAAATCGACTGGACATGTTCCATTGGTGTCATTGTAATGAAATATCAAAATTATTTCTGAAGGAAACCACACAAATTTTACCTTGAAACCAAGTTTGGAAGAACCAGAGTTAAGCAAAATATGACGCAAGGCCCAAGTCGAATTGCACAGAAAACACGTAGAATTAGTCAAACCAGCAAACTTCAACATTTACTAATTTTTTGGTAGTCAATATTCCAAAATTACCACACAAGTGTCACTTTCGAGACACTGTTTGAAACATGTTGAACCGTTGGAAGTCATAGTGCAAACAAACGATATAAAATCGCCCCAAACAATTGCCATTCGATTCTTGGAAAAGCTCTGAAGTCTTTGTTTTTTAAATTCGAGGCAAGATTTGTATTTCATAACGTACCAATGAAAAATGTAACAGAATTAGGAAAATTACTCGCATTTTGTTAAAATGGACTTGCGCAGACTACTCCGAACTCAAAGATGAAGAATACTTTACAGGAAGTCGTAAATGAATGTTTCTTTGGTTACCGATCGTTAAAAATTTAATTTTCGTATGTCAAATCGTTTGAGTAAAAATGTCTACATTTTGTGCCCGCGGACTAGTTTTCGCCGGTGGACCCTTTTTCTAGACCATTGTTTTGAAGCTCATTTTCTCGGCTTCTAGGTGGTTTTAGAACAGTTTAAAAACTGATTTGGAATTGGTCTGAAGTCTATTTTCATTCCTGATGCATTTTGTAGCTCTGTAAAGTCCTCCTTTAACGTCATTTATATTCTCTGTGATGCCCTCCTTTAAAGACAAAAAAAATGAGGTTTCCACATTATTATTCACATAATTATCTTATTTCAAATCCTAATAACTTGACAAAAAAGTGCATGTTCAATTGCATCCGAAATGATGCCATCCTCGTCCACATCCATTTGTTGATTTAGATGTTGGTACAGTTGTTGGAATATTTGACTGGGATATTGGGACCGTTGCTTGTGATGTTGGGACTGTTTTTTGGGATGTTTGTAACGTTGCTCGAGATGTTGGGGATGGTTCTTGAGATGTTGATACACTTCTGTGCGTTGTCGGTACAGATGCTTGAGATGTTGCTACACTTTTTTGGGCCGTTGATACAGTTGCTCGAGATGTTGGAGCAGTTTCCCGAGATGTTCCTACAGTTGTTGATTGAACCTTCGAGTACTTCCCGCAAGCACATCCAATAATAACCGGATTTCGAAAATATCTACAACTTTAACTCTCTTCTCTTGCTTAGCCCCCTCCCAACCTACGTAACATCGTCAGCTTTTCCATAAAAAGAATTTGGAGCGGAATACACTATAAGATATGATTCCATAACGCCATTATAATCCAATCCATCGGGAATAACACCAGGCTTCAGGGAAACATATCCATTTTGGCTCGCTGCACAAGTATCATTGAAATTAAATGACCCCTTAAAAAACTCAATTTATATTTTCCCCCAAAATCTTGTTCGAACCGGAAAAGTGATATTACAGTTTGTACGGGTTTCGTTGGTGTTACATTCCGGTTTTCGTGTTCCATCAACAAAAATGTCTTGTTGAGTTGTATTGGCGCCAAAGGTCAGACCAGTGTCTTGAAAAAATTGAAACTCTCAAAAAATCCGGAACCTATTATTTACCTGCTATAAAATAAGTTTCATTCAAATTCTCCAATCCTGTTAATATGGCGTCATAGGATTTGCAGGTATCAACACAGTCCATGTAATTTGAATCGATCTGTTCGAACACTTTGATACACCATCCACAATTGAGTCGAGGGAAGTATTTCCATCCTTCGTCACATTGGAGTGAATTGGTTGTTGTTTGAGATGTCGTCGATGTTGGCTCTACTGGAAAATTTGAAGCGCTTGAAACTCCTAAACAACCGGATCCAAACCGACTGGATACTATTATTTTTTGTTATTATTATTTTTGTCAAAAAAGCTCTCAACAAATGTGTTAACAAATTGGATCTGAAAAAATATAAAAGGAAATAACAAGAATATATCAGAATTATATCAGAATAATAGCAGTAAAATGTTCTTTTTTTTTTGGAAAAAACCCTTTAGGACCATAAACCCTTAAAGACACGACACATCGTCAGTTATGAAAATATTTTCCCGCCGAAAATTTCAAACCCCAAAAAATATTTCTATTTTGGCCTCATTTTGGACTACTTCAAAAAATGTTTCTATAATTTTTTTTATAATTCAGCTAATGATCTAACTTAACAACACGACTAAAAAGAATGCAGTTTACATCATAAACATGACGAATAAACACTGATCGAAAAAAGGAAATTCAAATCGCGCTCCACAGGACACCCGCCCTTGGCACCGGTCCAAAACCACGCCCCCTGAATGAAATCGAAGCGGTTGGGGTTGTCGTGTTTTTTTTTGTTTTTTCGAGAAAAATTCAAATATTTTTTTCCAAAAATTATCTAAATTATCTCGAAAACAGAAAAGCTTCGAAGCTTTACGTTGAGCGGTGGTTTTGGACTCGTGCCAAAGGCGGTTAATAACTTTTTTCGACCAATAATCTCAAAAAATTCAAATATTGTATTTCGGGCCATTTTTTGGGAAATTTTTTAAATGTTGGAATGCTGCTATAAATCGGTACTTGTTTTGCATGGTTTGATCTACATATAATGATGACATTGTGTTTTGAAGGCTGCTCTACCTCACAGACGCTCCGCACGCACGCGACGCAGCGCGGTGAGTGTCGACCTTTTTTCCAGCGTGGTGAGTGTCGACCCTGCGTCGCGTGCTCATGGAGCGTCTACGAGGTCGAGCAGCCCTCAAATGAAAGCTCTAAGTTTTGAAATTAAAGTTTTGTAGTGTCACATTAACTGGCACACTGTCTTTAAGGCCTAAGTCATTTTTTATTTAATATACATTTTTATTAAGGTTACTGTAAACCTGAATAAAACACTCCAACTTTTAGTCCATAATATGTTTTCAGCTCCGAATCCTTGTGTATCATTTCTCACCTGCATATGCAAGAGCGATCATTCATTAGTTTTTGGCATTTACAATTATGTTTACAATGTTTATAAAATTATTTTTAGTGTTTGTTCTTGAGAATTGTTGTAATTTCCATATATCTTCTATTTCTTCAGACTTATGCCCTTTAAGAAAGCAGAAAAATTTCGAATTTTCACCCAAAATTGTTGATTAATATCTAGCTTACTCATAAAACTTACATTCTGTGTATATAATCTGCCATTCTGTCTCATTCCCCAAAATTTCATAATAATATTCCAATAACGTATTATTATCTATAACACTTCCCCCAATATCCTCTGGATAGTTGAAACTGGCTGGACACTGATCCGACGTGTCATTGTACTAAAAACAATAATATTTTTTTAGTACGCTGAATTTTTTACCTTAAAAATGACGTCACATCCGTTGGAACTATCGGTCAACGGTTTCTCAACGCTTGTCACAGTATCAGGCCCACAAATTGAGCAACTTTCATTTTTCCAGAATGCGAGCTGCAAAAAATATTTTTTTCATAATAACCAACTAAAATATAAAGTTCACAACACAACCATCATCCTCCATACACATTTGATAACATTCCTTAAGCCCAACACTTGAATTTTGACAATTTTCCGCATTTTTTGGCAGTCCCCAAACGATGGCAGCTTTTAAGTCGCAAAAAATCTGAATTTCGGGGGGTTTCATCGGGGGGTTGGAAATGATTAGGTACCATCGAAATTTGCAGCAGAAGAAGAATAAGTTGCAGCATTTTTTTATTTATTTTGAAAAAAATGAAAATAACATCGTGCAGAAAAGTTTTCTCATGGTTACTAGTTAGCATAATAAATCAACATTTAAGAGTTTTGAAAATTTTTGAGATAATTATTTTGAATAAAATTGTTTTTCTGCAAAAAGTTTAGTCTTTTCTCATTTTTAAATAGAATACCTTTGAAGAAATAGAAATTCTCTTCCAAAAATTTTACGTTTGAAGATTCTAAGGGCTATTTTCGGGGGGACTAAGTAAGTTCCCAAAGTTAGTCCATCTTAGGGGGGCTGATTTCCCAATGTTAGTCCCCGGGCTTCAAAACTTCAGTGGAGATCCAAACTTCATTTTTCTTCTATTTCTTGTTTCCTATGTCATTTTTTCAGTCAATGGTTCGCAGCGGAAACTTTGTAAAAGCCGAGAAACTAATTTTTGGAAAGTTAGTCCCTCGGACATTTCCGCCTGCGTTTTTGCACTTTTTTGTACCTTAAACATTTTTTTGAGTTTTGTTTCTTGTAATAGTGGGTTGGCTTGATAAGAAATTTGGAGTAGTTAAGAAAACCCCTTTAAAGAGAGTATGTCACTTGAACTGACACCCTCTCTTTAATGTTGGAATTTTGACTTTTTTGGTGAAAGCATTCTCTTAGCCTTTTTTTCCATATCAAAACTGAAAAACAGAGGAATATACTCAGGTTAAAAATCGATAAGAAAATATATTTTATATACCTAGTGAAAAAATTGCAAAAAATGAGGGCACCCGGAATCGAACTTTGGTCTCAAAAACGTAAAAGTTTCAACCAAAAGTTCGATTCCGGGAGCCCTTATTTTCGCATTTCTACTTTTTTGCAAATTTTTCACTTTCGTTTAGTTATATAAAACTGAATTTCAGATCGATTAAACTACATTTATAACCTGTTCTTAGTCCTCCTTTAGTAGTACTCTGATCTAAACGAGTTTACTAAGAACAACTGAGATTATTCAATTTTCTCGGCACAAAAAAATTGTGACGTTCAAGTTTTTTTTTCAAAACTTTTTAAAAATTCATACATCCATTGAACTCTGACTTTCCATAATTATACACAATTATGATCACAATGTTTTTTGCAACCTAGCAATTTTTTAAGATTTGTACTTTTGCACCTTTTTTCTGCTACAACAATAATATTTTTTTGAAATTCCAAAAATGAAATTTTTTTTAAGCACATAAATTCGATTAATTTTTTCGCCGTCGCAATTAAATTCTCAATTTTTTCATAATATCGTGAAATATGTAATTTTATCAACCCCCCCCCCCTTTTTTCTGCTACAACAATAATATTTTTTTGAAATTCCAAAAATGAAATTTTTTTTAAGCACATAAATTCGATTAATTTTTTCGCCGTCGCAATTAAATTCTCAATTTTCTCATAATATCGTGAAATATGTAATTTTATCAATCAAAATTTCACGTAGCTTTTGGTGTTTTCGTGATTTGTGAACGTGGGAACTCTTTTTTCGTTTGTTTTATATTTTGCATGTGCTAAAAAGGATAGAAAATTGTGAGAGTCTTCGATCTCAAAAATTCTGGTTCCTGCTGAGCTACAAAGTAGGGATCTAGTACATTTTTGGTTCGGGAGTTTTTTGATTTTTGAGTTTTTTTGAGTCTCGAGTACTTAAATTGCACTATCTTATTAATAATGCATTTAATTAGCCAATTAGCAAATCTGAAAAGCAGATAATTGCATTTTCAATTTTTTTGAAATCCTAATCCTGATTTTTAAATTATTTAATTAAAAAATCGGGTTACATATTACATAATTAATAATAATCAATTTAATTGGTTAATTAGTCAAAAGAGCTTCTGAAAATTCGATAATTAAAATTTTTATATTTTGTTCAAACTATGCGCACTGACTATGTTTAATTTTTGCATTAATTAAGTTGCATAATTGACCAATTAAAAAAAATTAAATTTTGGAAACCTTTTTGAGTGTCATCCAATTATCATTCCAAAGTCTTATTATCTACGAAATCACTAATTGGTCAATTATCAATAAAATAAAATAATTTTATACGTAATTTCAAAAAAAAAATTTTTTTGTTTCTTCAATAGATTTTTCAAAAAATTATAATTAGTAAGTAATTATGACTATTTTATAATAATTATTGACTGTCATAATTAAAGATTATTTTGATTTAATAATTGATAATTATGACAATTTTGTAACAACTGTTAATTATGCTAATTACATAATAATTATCGATTATAATCATTCTGCGATATTAAAGATAATTTAATAATAATTATGTATACTGGCACTTAATTTCAATTCCATACGTGACCTGGAACTCTGCCATGACACCATCCCCGTAAACTATCCGTTTCAATTTTTCAATAAATCAACTATTGACTTCACAATTAATAATTCATTCAATTGCCCAATTATCTATTCTTAATTTCTGTTCAGCTTGCCTCAATTAAACGTAACATATTTATCTAAAATATTCTCATTTTCAGATAATCTTATTTTATTTATTCTTTCAATCAAAGACTTAATTACCAAATTAACCAATTAGCTATGGAGAACATTTCTCAACTACGATCATCCACCTCATTCCGTGTATATGTAATCCATGTAGATATTATAATGTTCATCACTATTATTGCATCAATTGTGGTGAGTTTTTATACCTTAATTACTTGATAATCAGACCAATTTACTAATTTTCCAGGCAATAAAAACACTCCGAACAAAACAAGTATTCTCAAAATCAGTAACCCATCTGCTAATCTCCTCTATTTGCTATGGTAATTTACACAATTTAACATATTTTATCACCGAAAATTGGTCACTTTATCGCTCATTTCTATACGCTAAAATTGATCCGGAACGCTCGCTTTTCAACAATTTCGAGTGCTATGATATTCATGTTCTTAACTCGTGTACACGAATTTTGTTGATTTTTATTGAAATTGCTTTTAATTTGGAACGGTAATTAGAGGATAATTAGGTGATAATTAGCACGATAATTTTCAGAATTCTCGTCGAATTTTATCCCCAGCATTTCAGTAACTATCAATTTGCAGTAGTTCTGAATGTTTTCACTGTAAGTTACTGAAATTTTAACCACAAAAATTAGCCATTTTCAGTTTTCGTCAGCATTTTTTCTCGGGTATTTATCACATATTATTTCACCGCCACCTCATGTTTACACTACGAGTTGTTTTCGAGAAGTTGATCTGGTTGTGGATCTTTGTTCGTGAGTGTCCCTTTTTTTGGAATATATTGTTTAAAAACATTAATTTCAGAACAACACTCAAATATTATACAGTGGGTGCGCTTGTTTGTCTTATCTTGGATACTGGGATGATAATACATACGGCGTGTCGGAAAAAAAAGTGAGTGACTAATTATCCCTTAATTAAATATATTCCGAAAATTTCAATTAACTCCAACTATTCTTAAATTATATTAATTTGCCATTTATGACTAATTATCAAAGAATTAGGTTAAATGGAAGAGTTTATTAAAATTCATAATTGATCGTCAATTTTCGTTATTTAAGGATATTTCTTAATTTAAACTCTTTGAATACAATGTAATTAGACATAATTACCTAATTAAAATTGTAATAAAATAATTAAAAATCTTAATTAACTAATTTAAAATTCATAATTAACTAATTTTAAAAAAATCGTAAATTACTAATTTTAATAAATCGCATTTAACTTATTTTAAAGAATTATTATCAACTAATTAAAAATTGTGATTATCTAATTAAAAATATTAATTAGCTAATTAAATTCGTAATTCACAAAATTAAAATCGTAATTAGCTAATTAAGAATATTGATTAACTAATTAAACATTCGTAATTAAATGATTTAAAAAAAATCGCATTTTAATTTAAAAAAATTGCATTCAACTAATTTTTAAAAAATTGTAATCAACTAATTAAAAAAATAGCTTTTAACTGATTTAAAAAAATTGTAATTAACTACTTAAAAATTGTAATTATCTAATTAAAAATTCGTAATAACTAATTTTAAAAATTCGCAATTATCTAATTTCAAAAAATCGCAATTAACTAAAAAATCATAATTACCAGAAAAATCTTCGACATGAAATCGCGTTTCAACTCAGCCGTCCAATTAAACTCCCTAATTGCCGTCTCAATATTCTCCATCATGCAAATGATCTTCACCGTTCTTTATGCATTGGCAATGGTGGTATTTTCAAGTATTCAATCTTCGGTTGATATCGACATTGACGCTAATTTGATTCGTTGGTTTTATGTGAGTTTATTTTAAAAATTCATTTTTAAAAATTTTATTTTTAGACCACACCATACACTTGTTTCTTATTACCTCTCCAAATAATTTCGCTAATTTGGTGGATCGGAGAGAATCGCCGAAAGAAGATAAACAAAGTTCGAACGACTTTTAAGAGCCACGATGAATATTTCCAACAATTAAGACAAGATTGGACTTGATACTTTAGTTTTTTTTTAAATAATAATAATAAAACAGGTGCTTTTAAAAACATGGTTTTACGTAGAAACTGCTATTTTAAGCTCCTTGTAACATTATAAACACTCTTTATTGATTCTCAACCAATAATACGACATCCAAATAAGTAAAATAAATCATAACCCAGTTTTACAACAAAAAAATTATACAAAATACTATATAAAAAATCAATAACTTTCACCAAAATTTCCTCGAAAAAATCTGCCGTCTAACGTTATTATTATATTTCGAAAATGATGGCATGTTCTCAACTGGGCTTTGCTTTCGAAGCATATTCTCCAAAACGTCTTGTTGTGGGATGTAGATACGTTGGGAGCTTCTGTTGGATCTTGATAACTGCAAATAAAATGAGACGTTGAAAAAAGGGAGAGTTGGACAAGGCTTTTAATTTTTTTTTGGGAGGGGGGGGGGGGGGGGGTTATAAGTACTTCCCTTGTAAGATTGTCAGGGTTATTTTCAGGTTACTGTAGAGGACTCTTCTTATAAACCTAGAAATTTTTGGCTACTGTCGCCTAGTACGGTTGCTATTGAATTCATCTAGTATTACGGTTGACTTGGTGTAGGGTTACTGTAGTATTTGATGTAGGGTTACTGTAGTACTTAAGGTTACTGTAGTATAACTTTTTTTTTAAGATCTAGGGGTACTGTAGATTTTGCGTTACTGTTTTAGATCTCGGGTTACTGTACTAGCCATTAGAGTCTAGTGTCGAAGTTACTGTAGTCTCTCATCACGGTACTTTTAGGTCCAGGATTACTGTAACATCGGACTACAGTAATCCTGTTTAGGTTCAGGATTACTGTAGTCCGATGTTCTCGCCCTGACTAGGGAAGTGCACTCTAGTGTACACGACTCTGAATTAAAGGTTTAGTGGAAATGAAAGGACCATAATACAATAATAAACTGTGAGAATAAAAATTCTCAATGCGGCGGTTTTCCTCACTAACCCACGTGTGACGTCATCACAGCCAAAACGCACAGTTGCAACAACAGTCATTTTTTAACAGCATGTAGCTTTGGAACCCCTGAACCAATTTTTATGTTTTATAGCTCATTAGAAGGAGAAAATATTTTTCTTTCAGAATATAACAGTATACATAGTTAAAAACAAAAAACTGTCAACCGAGAATCAAAAAAACTGAACGTGTTTTAGTGATATGCTGAAAAATGACCTATATATTTTTTTTGAAACATAGAATTTTTTTGAATTTATGATTTTCGAATTCTACTGGATCACGTACGTATTACGGAAGTAAAGTTATGTGCGCTTGCCGTTGAGTTTAGAGAAATAAATAGCAAAAACAAAATTTTTTTCGTACTTTTCACTCATTATATGTAGTCTTGTATTGGAAACAGCTTCTCAAACGTAAGGAAACTGTTCTTTTTTTTCAGGGTTTTCAATTTTTCGGTTATTTTTTTCGGATTTTATTCTTTTCGATCTCGTGTTTAACGGAAGTTTTAATCATTTTATCAGAACATGTTGTGACATTATTCGACAGAAACATGCAGAATTCCCAATTTCAAAGAGGGAAAATTTGATATCAATTCTCAACTTGTCAACCAGATCAAGGTCGATCGATATAAAGAGTTAGTAAAAGAAGCATTTTTCAAAGCTGGTATTCTCCGAAATCATCCAGAAGGTTACGATGCACCTGCAACGTATTGCTTCAAAGAAAAATGCTTCTTTGACGAGCTCATTATATTGATCGGCGTTGATCTGGTTATATAACAAGTTGAGAATTGATATCAAATTTTCCCTCTTCGAAATTGGGAATTCTGCATGCGTCTGTCGAAAAATGTCACAACATGTTCTGATAAAAAGCTTAAAACTTCTGTTAAACACGAGATCGAAAAGAATAAAATCCGAAAAAGTGAAAAACTTGAAAAAAAGAATAGTTTTCTTACGTTTGAGAAGCTGTTTCCATCACAAGACTACATATAATGAGTGAAAAGTACGAAAAAAAATTTGTTTTTGCTATTTATTTCTCTAAACTCAACGGCAAGCGCACATAACTTTACTTCCGTAATACGTACGTGATCCAGTAGAATTCGAAAATCGTAAATTCAAAAAAATTCTATGTTTCAAAAAAAAAATATAGGTCATTTTTCTGCATATCACTAAAACACGTTCAGTTTTTTTGATTCTCGGTTGACAGTTTTTTGTTTTTAACTATGTATACTGTTATATTCTGAAAGAAAAATATTTTCTCCTTCTAATGAGCTATAAAACATAAAAATTGGTTCAGGGGTTCCAAAGCTACATGCTGTTAAAAAATGACTGTTGTTGCAACTGTGCGTTTTGGCTGTGATGACGTCACACGTGGGTTAGTGAGGAAAACCGCCGCATTGAGAATTTTTATTCTCACAGTTTATTATTGTATTATGGTCCTTTCATTTCCACTAAACCTTTAATTCAGAGTCGTGTACACTAGAGTGCACTTCCCTAGTGAGATTACTGTAGTCCAGGCATATTGTAATTGAAATTTGCTCAGGTTTTCTCGTCTTACTGTAAGATTGTCTTAATAACGTTGTTTTCAAACGAATTGTGAGAATTTTTGGGTTACTGTAGTTCGATTTCTTATGAGGATTACTGTAGATTAGAGACTTTAGAAATGGGTTACTGTAGCAAACATTTCCGGACATATGAAAAAATTGGAATATTATCTTACCGTAGCCTTTTTTTTTGAATTTAAGAATAAACTAGATTACAGTAACCCAAGTGGTTTTAAATGTAAGGATTACTGTAAACAAAGCCTGGTATTTCAATTTTTCTTAAGGTGCTGTATTGTCAACGCAAATATTATTGGTCATGCAAGTTGGTTTTGACCTACCCAGAAAATCTAAGCCTCTCACTAAGTCATGACATTTTTACCTGCGAGCGGTTGCGCTGCGGTCTTTCAATAGACAATGGATGATCCAAAATTTTTAAGTTGACAATACCCACTGCTAGAAAAGTTCCCGCACCAAACTCACATAAAATGGGACGGCCGTCACCATTGAGAAAAGGGCCAAGCAGATCAGCGCGAAGAAACTGGCGTGCATCTGAAATATTGAGAATTTTAAAAAAGAAATATTTTCCAGAGAATAATCGTCAAAAAATGAGAAAATATTGCAAATCGTAAGCTATTATATGTGGTGGTTTTCTGGGGGAGGGTGTGCTTTTTTTTGAGAAGAGCAGGTGAATATTCGGAGCAAAAACGGTGTGGGGTTTTTGATATTTTTTGCTGTTAAAAAAAGAGCTGTGACATCAAGACGATATTGAAGACAGGTGAAGCGGGGGTCGACGTAAGTAAATGAAGGGGGGAAAAACTAGCTTGCCTCGGAAAAAATAGGAAGGAAAGGATACCAAAAATAAATTTATGTGGACGTTGTTGATGATTTTTAGTTTTTTTTCTAGTTTTTTCCTCTCATATCAAGTATTTATAGATGATGATGAATTAATTTGGTTCCTAGGTGTTCTTTTAGCGTTATTTTTGGTCTTGGAGATAATAAATTGCCGCGAATTTAGAATTTATGATAATGACGCGGTTTAGGCTTGACTTTTAGAGATCACTCTAATATGTGATTAATATGAATAGAAATTTGAGAATCCAAGTTTTTTGGGACTAGCAAATTCTGATTATTTTGAATTCAAGCTTTCAAACAAGCCATAGAGCGTGAAAATTGGTCAATTTTGAAAAAAGTCATGCCACATCAAAAAATGGTTAAGTAAAAATTCAACATTTGGAAGTTGCTTAACTTTTCACCAGAAAAGTTCTTGATTTTACTAAACGATATATTAATGAAAAGCTAAAAAATTGAATATTTTGAATTTAAGCTCCAAAACAAGCCAAAGATCGTAAAAATTGGTCAATTTTGAAAAAAGTTATGCCACATCAAAAATAAATGATTAGGCAAAAATCATATTTTTGAAAGTTGTATAACTTTTCATCAAAGATCTCGATTTTGCTAAACGATGTATTAATTGAAAGCTGAAAATCTGAATATTTTGAATTTAAGCTTTAAAACAAATCATAAACAGTAAAAATTTTGATTTAATTTTGAAAAAAGTCCACATCAAAAAATATGGTTCGGAAAAATTCAAAATTTGAAAGTTGCATAACTTTTCACCAAAGTTTTCGATTTTGCTAAGCGATATTAATGAAAAGCTGAAAATTGAATATTTTGAATTTAAGCTTTAAAATAAGCCATAAACAGTCAAAATCGGTCAATTTTGAAAAAAGTTATGCTACATCAAAAAATATGGCCCGGCAAAAATTCAAAATTTTAAAGTTGCATATCTTTTCACCGAAGTTCTCAATTTCGCTGACCGATATATTAATTAAAAGCTGAAAATCTGAAAATGATGAATTTAAGCTTTAAAATGGACCATAGATCTTAAAAATTGGTCAATTTTGAAGAAGGTTATGTTAGGTTGAAAAATTGAAGGGATCAACATTGTATATCGATTTTTATAAAAATTTCAAAAAAAAAACTAAAAGCTAAAATCTCAATTTTAAAATTTTAAAATTTAAAAAAAAATGAGTCAATTCCAAAAAATTAGTTTTTTGTATTTTTTGTTTTTCTAAAAAAATATTATCTTGGAGCTGAAATTAACTGGAAAATGACGTGGCAAGACCATAGAAACCAAAAATTGTCTAACTGCACCGAATTTCATTGCATTTTGAAGCTAAAAACACTGTGATATATATGATTTTTGACACAACGTTACTTTTTTCGATTTAGACCGATTTTGATGAAATCCGGTGGTTTTTAAAGCTAAATATTTCAAAATATAATTTTTGAACTTTCAAATAAAATAAATTTCACAAAAATCGGCAAACTTCATGAAAAGTTATGATGTTTTGAAACTTTGGTTCTAACCGACACTTTTTCTTAACTTTCTTCACAATTTACCGTATTGCTTGATTTTAAAAACATCTAAATGTTAAAAATCTAGAAAAGCAGATTTTCATCTTTCGATTGATGTAAAATTCAAAAAAATCGATAAATTCCACGAAAAGTTGAGTAATTTCTAAATCTGAAAATTTGTAGTTAACAAAAATCGAAATCGAAATCTTCAATTTATTTATAATTATGGGACAAAAAAACGAACTATAAACAAAAACACTCGTATTTGGGGGAATTATAGATATATAAATATTTAGAAGAAGCGTTTAAAATAGAAGAGAACTAGATCATGACCGTAATCACTGTTTAAAGGGGCACGAGGGAAAAAGTAAATTAATTATTGTACTTAATTTGAAAAAAAATTGAAATTAACTCGACGGTGGGCTCGCATTCAAAAACGATTGATGTGCGGCGAACAACATAGAAGGCGTCGAATTTTGTGGATTACCGTACGGAAGGAACATCATCGGAGCGGTGAGCAGTGGTTGGAATGGGCTGGTGGAGGCGGTAGACGTGGTGAATTGTGGTGTGGTGGTGTAGACTTGTTGGAGCATCGGGATGTGCTTTCGGCATCTGGCACGACGATTTGAGAACCATGTCATGATTTTTTCCTCGCTTAGGTTCGTTTCTTTGGAGATGTTTTCGCGTTCCGAGGCGTCAGGATACGTATTAGCCTGGAAAAAATTGGTATTGAAGTCTTAATTGGTCTTAATTGTTCTAAATTACAGTTAATCATGATTAATTTTATAAATTAATTTTAAATTTAGAAAAAAAATCTTTAATTAAAACTTTTTTAAATAAGAGTTAATTAAGCCGAGATAATTATGTATTAAAAACTTTTTTAAATTTAAGTCAGATTTCTGTGAAACCTTTCAATTTCAATTAATTCTGATTAAATACCAATTTTCGAGGATAATTGATCTTAATTACTCCTAATTATTGCTCAAATCAAGTATTCGACAATATTAATTTTGGTAATTATCCCCCATATATTTCAATTAAGTTAATGTTGAGCCTAATTGCCTAATTATCCTAATTTTTTAAAAAGCTTAATTATCGATTAGCTTTGATAGAAATTGATAGAAATTTAGGATCAATTTTGCTATAATTCTACAAATTATGCTTAAATTATAGATAATTAGCTAAATTACAGATAATTAGCTATGTTAGAACTTTCGAGAATAGATTTTAGTTGATATTCATATATTTGTTAATAATATCAATTAAGCCAAATTGAATATCATTCAAGACTAATTGGTCTTAATTACTCCTAATTAAATAAAAATAAAATAAAAGAATCTTAGTGATCGATAGTTTAAACAATTTTTAATTAGTTCTGTGCTAATTATTTTGAAAAGTTTCAAAGTTAATTGATTTATAAATGTATACTGCATCTGTCCTAATTAGTCTTAATTAGTCTTAAGTTGTCACAACCAAATTCCTGCTAAAATGGCTGTATTCTTCCAAAAATCTCGATATTTCTAAATTTAGACTATATCTAGAATTCCGACATTTAACCCTCACTCCCTCACCTAACATTTCCAACAAATGTTAAAAAACACTTTTTTACACCTGTCTTAAAATCTGAAGCAACAAAACATAAAAACCAACCTTGAACGCATTCTCAAGCGCGTCCAGCTGTTCGGAAGTGAAAGAGGTGCGGTTTCGGCGCACCGAGTCAGTGGTAGTCGTTGGTGACGTCGACGAGCAGTCATCGTCATCAGAGCTCGATTTGCTGCAGTCGTCTGAAAATGCAAAATTTTGAAAAGGGGCTGCTAGTTTTTTGGAACTAGGGGGATTCATGGATCATATTTCCTAGGTCCCTTTTTTGGGAAAATCGAAAAAAAGTTGCAAATAACTAAATGAAGACAACAATATCGCGCAGGAGCAATATATCAAGTTGCGCCACAGGGGTGGTCTTCCTGTCCTTCATAGACATATATATTTCTACACTTTAATTGTCTCTGATATCGATCTGGGCCGGAATGGAATGAAGGCACGAGAGGAGGAGGACGAGGTGGAGTACGCACATAATTTATGAACTTCTATAAATGACACCTCCTCTTTTCGACGAGAGACGACCACTTAATTTGTTTTTTATCGGTGTGATAAGGTTGCGGACAACGCAATGAGTGAATTAATGACTATTTATTGTTCAGATTTATGGGGTTGGCTTCTTTTTTTGGGGTATTTAGTGGGGAAGTGTGATGTAAGTGCGCCAAGTTTTATGGAAAAAATGAGTGGGTTACGATTTTTTTGCTATGGGTTTTCTGAGTTCTAAGTTCTTAATCTGAAATTTGATATTATGCTTCAAAATGAAATTTACATAATGGTCAATTCTTAAACTTTTTTAAAAAGTCAAAGAATTTTTGAAAAATGTCAGTTTGACGCAAAGTTATAACTTGCTGAAAATGAGCCAAAATAACAAAATGTAGGCTTTTAAAAAATGTCTGGAAAATATATTTTAACTGAGATTCTCGTAACAAAATAAATATTTTAATAGCGGATAATTTTCAAGCTAAAAGTTAAATTTTAGTTTTTTGAAAAATACTTACTTCAAGATGAGATATGTCTCCTCAAAGTTGATAGTTTTTAAAAGGTCGAGAAGGACTGGCCTGCCTAGAAAATGTCTTAAATCAGAACTTTGAGTTGAGAATTTTGAAATAAAATAAGCATATTCTGAATCCCCATCTGATTAGCTATAAACTGATTTTTGGATATTGAAAAAATATGAATATGAAGTAGAGTTATGCCTCCTCAAAATTGATAAAAATCAGTAAGACTAGAAAATTTGACATGTTTGAAAAAATGTCTTGAATCAATATTTTTCATTAGAAATTTTAAAACAAAATTAGAAAATTCAGAATAAAAAACTTTCCTTGCTATAAATTAACTTTTAGATTTTGAAAAATATCAGTTTGAAGCTGATTTATACCTCCTCAAAGATATTGTCAACTCAATTATTCTTGATCATTGCGTTCGGAAGGCTGCTCAACCTCACAGCCGCTCCGCACGCACACGACGCGGCTGCCGACACTCACACACACTGAAATCGGCGGGAAAATTAATAGCCTTCCGAACGCAATGATCAAGAATAATTGAGTTGACAATAGTACGTCGAAAAAGTCTGACGCTCTCGCTAATACCTCTTCAATCAGTTCTATATTTACGATGATGTCTGTGAAATTCAAATATTTGAAAAAATTTATTTTCAGGCTACAAATAAATTTCTAGTTTTCTGAAAAATATCCACTTTGAGCCAAGTTCTGACACCTCCAAGTATAAATTTTCTGCGTTATTTGGAAATCCCCGAAAATCTCTCTAGGCTTGATTTTCCAACTCATTTTAATTAAAATGTAATGCTACTTGATTCTTCAAGTTCTAAACTATTCGACTACCCCAGAAGTGTTTCGAAATCCCAAATTTACCGCATTTTAACCTCCCTTCTAAAAAATCCAAGTTTTTCGCATTCCACTCCCCCCTCCCCATGATTTGCGCACTTGATAATCGCCACCATTATGTACATTTTTATGGGCATCGAAATCAAAATCCTAATACTAAAAACTGACTGAGATTCGTCCGGTCAATTGATTTTGCAAACGCACACCTTTTTCCTTCCATCCCTCATATCAATTTCCTAACAAATGTTCGTTTTCATACTGTATGTATTCACAAGTTGGTATTAAAGTGTTCAGGAGAGGCACAAAAAAAACACAAGGAGGAAGACAAGAAGGAAGTCTAATCAAGGACATGCCATTTCTCGGGTTGAACCGGAGAGATGGGACAATTGCATGAAAATATATGTAATTGACGGTGGTGTGGAAGGGGGAAACGAGGGAAATAGGTTGAAATGGTAAATACATACTGATTGGCGTTTTTTTTTGTTGCGCCAAGTTTGTTTAACGGATCTGAATTGTGGAAAAGAGGGGGAGGGGGTTACGGTAGGTCGGGGAACGGCTTGCAAGACTTGGATTTTGGAATATGAAGAGCCGAGAATCAAAAAGGCCTGACTTCAAATAAGGCCTTTTAAGACAAGCCTACAATTCTTGATAAAGCCTGGAACACCCTCTTAGAATGAAAACTTCAGAACGTTGAGAAAAAAAATAAGAATATGCATGCGAAAGGCCTGAAACAAGCCTGACGAAGGCCTAAGATACTTAAGACCAGCCTAACGATCTTGTAAAGCGTTAAGAAAAGCTAGAATGCCTGAGAAGTTAATGATAAAAGCTAAGACATGCCTAAAGTTATCCGGGATAGCTAAAGCTAGGCCTGAAATTTTTAAGAAGGCCTGATATAAGAAAACAGGCTTCATAAAGACTGTATTTTGAAAGCCCGGGCCTATTTCAGGCCTTAGAGAAGCCTTAAATTGTTAGAAAGACCTATAAATAGATGTTCACCAAAAGAAAAAACTCAAAAAGTCTAAGAGAAGCAACTAAGTATTGAGTAGGCCTGATACAAGCCTAAAAATTCAAAACGTGCCTAAATCAAGCTTAGAGAAGCCTAGGAGGCCTTAATCAAAACAGGCCTTAATATTTCTGAAAGCCTACTTACTTAGAAAAAGCCAGAGGAAGGCCAAAATTCATTGGAAGTAGCATAACCTAGAGAAAGCCTAAAAATACTAGATTAGCCTAAAACTATGAGATGATCCCTCATAGAGCCTGAAAATTGAGGCCTAAAAAGGAGGCCTTAATCAAAACACGCCTTTAATCTTTCTGAAAGACCAAAATCAAGTCTAATAGCAGTGAGAAGGCCTAAGAATAGGCCTATCCCCCCAAGCAGGCCTAAGACAAGCCTAATCGTTGATCGAATTAGTCATGCCTTTCTCTCCTTCCACCAACCTTTTCAAAACATCCCCCTCTCAACATTTTCCAGTTCATTTTCCATTTTTGCAGAAAATTTGCCCTTCTTATCATCATCATCACACCCATTTCATCAAAAAAAAAGGAGAAGAAAATTCGGTGTGGCCACGACAAATCGTGTATTTATGTGTATACACAAATCAAAAGGACTTAATCACCGTTATAATATGTATTCTTTTCACATCATTATCATCAAACTACCGTACTACCGATTTTATTGGCCTTTCTCCTCTCTCTTATCATAAATATTAGGGCGAATTGGAATTTCAGACAAGACAAAAAAAGCAAACGGAAGGTGAACACTTTTGTAAATGGGTCTCATTAGGACGTACAGTAACCCCTCTGCCAATTCTTAATATGGTTCGACATAGTGGACTAATTGGGTTGAGAGAGGGAGGACATATGAAGGAGGAGGTATAACAAATGTGTGAACACAACAAATTGGGAAAATGTTGCGAAGCGAACGGAAGCGAAACCACTTTTTTCTTTTGGGAATTGAAAATTGAAAATTGAAACTAACCGATCGAAATGCCGAGGATGCTGTCGATACTGTAGCTCAGGCGTTTGCGGTCGCATTTTTTCTCGCGGTGAAGGCCTGGAAAAATTTTGAGACGTTTTTTGACGTGGCAGTATACATATTAACCCCTGAAATTTATTGCTTTAACGAAATTTTGCAAAAATTTTAAAAACTGAATTTGCCACGTCACTTTTAATCAAACTTTCACAATAGTGCAATTTTCAGAGGGTTACATTATTTTTGCTTTATTTTATCAAAATTGACCTTTAAAATTTAATTCAATATCAATTATCAGTAACTTAAAGTGATTTTCAGAAAAATAAAAATTCTACAAGATTTAAAGGAAAAAATCACGAAACATGGATTCTCGAAAAAAAGTTGATTTCAAAACTCCATAACTTTGCTAAAAATCACCGAATTTCAATGGTTTTTGGTGGAAAATGCTAGAAATTTCTCAGATTGTCAGAAAACCTAATAAATTTCGGATATTTTAAGCCAAAAATCATGAAATTCCGAAAAAATTGAGACAAGTTATGATTCTTCGAAAAATGCCTGATTTTCAAAATTTCACCTGGTTTCTAATTTTTCTCTAATCAATACAATTTATTGATTTCTGGCTTGCAATTGAGATTTTTTGTAATTCTCAGAAAATATAATAAATTCAAGATATTTTGAGCCAAAAATCATGAAATTCTGAAAAATTTGAGACAAGTTATGATTCTTCGAAAATGCCTGATTTTCAAAATTTCACATGATTTCTAACTTCTATCAAAATCCATTAATTTTATTAATTTTTGGCTTGTAATTGTAGATTTTTCTTTGCTTTTCAGAAAATCCAATGAATTCCAGATATTTTAAGCCAAGAATCATGAAATTCTGAAAAACTTGAGACAAGTTATGATTTTTCGAAAAAAAATGTCGCATTTTAAAATTTTCAAACATTATCAATATTCATTTATTGATTTTTGGTGTTTAATAGTGATTTAAAAAAAAAATTTGATTTACAAAAGAATTTGCGCATTTTGTTTTGAAGTGGCAAGTTCTATTTTGGTCCATGTTGCCACGTCACATCGCCTTAGGTTCAACTCATAGATACTCTAGATTTCAAAATGTTTTGAGTTTTTTAGAACCCATTTAGAACACCCCAAATTTTTCCAAAACCCCCTTTTAATCAATTTATTTATATATTGATTTCTCATAACTATATACCAATATATCCCTCACCTTTCGACCTTATCAATCGATTGATAGCGGCAACTGTTGGCGCATTCCCACGGGTGCAGACCTCTGGAAAACAATAGAATGATTTTTGTTTTTTTTATCTAACTTCTCATGATAAGATAAAACAACAATAACACACCTTTCTGAATGAGCAACTCTCTCAACTCGCCGGCTCCAAACTGCGGATTCTCCTCATACGCCACTATCAACTGTTTCTCAATGGCTTGAGCAGTGATCCGGGCTCGCGGTGTGCCGCCAATCTAAAATTAGAACGACTTACTGTAGTTCGAGAAAACATGACGACAACAACAAGAAAAAAAAACATATTTTTCATTTCTTTTAAAATACCACCCGTGGCGCGAAAGGCATTCCGCCGCCGCCGCCGACACACCTGGGGGCGAGTGTCGCACACAATGTCACCGGGTTACGGTATTTTTTAAAAGTGTGTGGAGGCGCGAAATTCAAAAAAAAACGTTAAGGTTACCTGGCCTGGAGAAATGGAGCCTGTTTCCGCGTAACGGTTGAGGATTTTCGAGACGGCTCCATGGGATACTTTCAATTGACGACTGATGTGACAGGGTCTGAAAACAAATGAACTAACGCTTCTCATCGTATTTAAAATCCTTCAGGGCCTGAGGAGGTTCTAAAGAAAGGTCCGAGTCCGTCTGATAAATTAAGAAAAGTAAGGGTTTAAAAAAATTGAGCCTCGACGAATAACGCTTCAAAAATCGATAGAGAAATGGGACCGGAAGAGCCGAGACGGGCCTGAAGAGCCTAGACGGCCTGAGGCCTGAGGAGCCTAGAGAGGACTTAGGAAGCTCTAAATATATAGTAATACATAAGAATAGGCTAAGCCTGAAAAGCCTGAGTATTAAATATTAGGCTCATCAAAAACAAAAAGACCTGAAAAGTCGGGCCTAAAAGGCCTTACAGTAAGGCCTAAAGAAAAATGACCTGAAACGACACCTTTAAAAATATTTCTAACAAAAGATTTTGTAGGAATTAATTAAGGCCCCCCTTGAAAAACTGGGAATAAAAAGCCTAAACTAACTTAATCCCCCGCTTTGCCATTGAAATAATCGCCTCGCGAATTTGAAGTGGTAAAGGCCGGCCATTGATGAAAACTCCGCCGAGTTGGTTGACACGTCCCTATAAGGATTCATGAAATGGAAAAAAGTCTTCAAATTTTGGATTACCTGTCCCAGAATATGGTTAAAAGTGATGGGGTCAGTGGTCATGCTGAAAATGTCTGAAATTATTAATATATGAATTAACAAGTATAGTTGAAAGGTTATAGTTGAGAGAAAAATGATAATGTTGACGACGGTGCGGCTCGGTTTCGTATAATAGGCGGAGGAAAACTGTGAAAAGACCACGCCCACATTTTGTTGGATAGTCTCGAGAGAAACAAGGGCGGCTACGGTAGACAAGGTGGTTGGCTGGACGGAGGCAATCTGGCGGTACTCTTCTCTTTTTTTTTCAACACTTTCGTTTTAGAAGCGTGCGCGCCGTGTTGATGATGAGACGGCAAGATAGATGGGGTGGGGGGATGGCGCGTGAGGGACCTCCAGTGAAGGATCTTGATGATGATATAGTGCTGTTGTCAGTGGAGCGAAATGGGGGAAGGTATAAGTTGGAAATTAAATTTCAGCGATTTTGGGAATTGACTTGGCAAGTTTAGAATTAATGGAAATTATTGGTTTGACGTGGAAATATAGGAATTATTAGATTTTATGATTTGACGTGGTAAAATCAGAATTTGCGGAAAATATTAGAATTTTTGAATTGACGTGGCAATATTAGGAATTATTAAATTTTATGATTTGACGTGGCAAAATCAGAATTTGCGGAAAATATTAGAATTTTTGAATTGACGTGGCAATATTAGGAATTATTAGATTTTATGATTTGACGTGGTAAAATCAGAATTTGCGGAAAATATTAGAATTTTTGAATTGACGTGGCAATATTAGGAATTATTAAATTTTATGATTTGACGTGGCAAAATCAGAATTTGCGGAAAATATTAGAATTTTTGAATTGACGTGGCAATATTAGGAATTATTAAATTTTATGATTTGACGTGGCAATATCAAAATTTGTACAATTTTCCGATTTGACGTGGCAATATCAAAATTTGTACAATTTTCCGATTTGACGTGGCAATATTAGAACTTGTATAATTTTCCGATTGGACGTGGCAATATTAGAATTTGTACAATTTTATGATTTGACGTGACAATATCAGGATTTATAAAATATCGATTTGACGTGGCAAAATTAGGATTTGTTAAATTTCATGATTTGACGTGGCAATGTTAGGATTCGTTAAATTTTATGATATTATGTGGAAAGCTCTGAATTTGGGAAAATGTTTAACAAATTTAATGTGACGTGACAATATTAGTGTTTCTTAAATTTTATGATTTGACGTGGCAAAATCAAAATTTGTGACAATAATAGAACATTTCGATTTGACGTGGCAATATTAGTCTTTTTTAGATTTTATGATTTGACGTGGTAATATCAGTATTTTTCAAAAAATTCTATTGTTTGATTTGACGTGGCTTTATTTCTAGAAAATGTCTGAAAATTTTGGGTTTTTAAGAAAAGCTGAAATTTGACATAGCATTAAGAAAAAAATTCAAATAAAATTAAATTGTCATGGTAATATGACGTGGCCGAAACCAGGCCTTCTCCGATCTTCCAAAAACCAAAACAAAAGGTCTTTGAAAAGATACCAAAAAAACCGTGAAAATATGACAATCACTACAAAATCAACACTCAAAAAAAAGATAATAACTTAACATGTTTTTTTCCTTTCATCTTCATCATGCTTTGTAGGTTTATACGTATTTTCTATATCATTTGCTAACGTTCCGTGCCGAAAAATGATTGATTCGATTTTGGTTTTGATACGACACATAATTTGTTCAAATGGGTCAAAACCGCAAGAAACGAAAAAAAATGGGAAAATGGTGAAGCATGCCGCCTGGTCTGGACAGGCGGCATCCTAGCGATGATCCATGCTTGTGGGAAGATTTTTGGAAAGAGCAACTTGATAATTTTGAAGTTGATACAAATTGCCGACGAAGGTTCTTGTTGATATAATTATGATTGATTAGGATGACAGTTAGGTTGGAGAAAAATGATTTTGTGTACGCCGCTTGTCAAAGTTTTGAGAAGCGGGTAATTTTTCGGAATTTTCTTTAATTGTTCTGAATTCTCATCGAATTTTCGGACCGTTAGCTGGTGCCAAGACAAACAGAATAATTTATTTCTAAATTTTGAAATTTTGATAATTTATTTTTGAAATTTTATAATTTGACGCGGCAATATCACCAAATCATGAAAAAAAAATTGGTGGCAATATCAATATTTATACAATTTTCCGATTTGACGTTTCAAAATCAGAATTTGCGAAAAAAATTTAAAATTTTGATGTGAAGTGAAAATAAAAGGATTTATTAGAATTTTTGACTTGACGTGGAAATATCAAAAGTATGCAATTTTCCGATTTGACGTGGCACGATCAGAATCTATGAAAATTATGGAAATGTTTCATTTGACGTGGCAAAACCAAAACATTTTTAGATCCTATGATTTGATGTGGGAAGTCCTGGATTTTGTGAAAATTTAAAAATGGGAGTTTTCGTTTGACGTGGTAAAATCAGAATTTATTAGCTTTTGTGAATTGACATGGCAAAATCAGTATTTATGAAAACTATTACATTTTTGACGTGGCAAGATTAGGATTTTTTAAAGATATTTCGGTTTGATACGGCCAGTCCAGAATTTATGAAATTTATTTTATTTTTCTATTTGACGTGGCGTTATTAGAATTTACGAAAATTATACGATTTTATGATTCGACGTGGAAAAATCAGTATTAGCTACAATTATACGATTTTTTGATTTGACGTGGCAATATCAGGATTTTTTTTTTAATTTTGTGATTTGCCGTGGCATTATTTGAATTTACGAAATGTATTTTATCTTTTTATTTGACGTGGCAAAATCAGAATTTGCAAAAATTATACGATTTTTTTATTTGACGTGGCAAGATCAGGATTTTTAAGATTTTGTGATTTGACGTGGTAAAATCAGAATTAGCGAAAATTATGCGATTTTGTGATTTGACGTTGCAAGATCAGGATTTTTAAGATTTTGTGATTTGACGTGGCAATACTAAATTAAATGAAAATTATTAGATTTTATGATTCTAAATGGCAAGATCAGCAATTAGGGAAAACATTTGATCTGTGGCAATAAATCGAATATTTCAGCCTCTTATTTTTAGAATTTCAGTCAATTTATCACCTACCAACACTGATATCTTTTATCTCAATTTAATCGACAAAAAGATTATTCATACGTGCGGCAAAACTTAAAAGAATAATCTCGGACGAAAATAAGTTGTTACCGCGATAATATAATTATTAGGTGTATGTGCTGCACGCGTTCTCTCGGCTGTCACTCAAATCATCGCCCTGGATATAACTACAGTATTTGACAACGATCACCCTTTTATTCTTTCTCGTTGCGCCATTGCGGTAAATCTTATCTTAAATCGTGAATTATGTCTTCTTTTTTCATTGCGATGAACTTTTTTCGAGGATTGGTGTGAGGTTAAAGGGGGGGATGGATACCTTAAAGGGGGTTGCTTACCTTAAAGGGGATGCTTACCTTAAAGGTAGGGTACCACCACCACGTCATTTTAAAAATTGATTCTAAGAATAAAACCAAAAAAAAACGGGGAAACTAAACTTTATTCCATGCTATAAATACGTAGTGCATAGGTATAATTTCAGCGAAAATAGAACAGCATGAACGTAATAATTAAATTCCAGGTAAACATGTTTCTGAATGTTAAACTTCATTTTTTTTCCTGGTTCTCATTCTTTGGTCAATTTATCACCTACCAAACTGATTACTGTAGATTTTTCTATAATTTATAGGAAAAAAATAAATACCTCACCATAAGGTCCGAAATCCTGAGCACAAAAGGCGGAAGATGGCTCTAAACGATAGGGGGCCATCAACTAGGTTGTCAGCGTTTGAAACACTTCCGATAGGAAGTGGGGGATGGGATTAGGATATGTCAACCAAATTTTATTATATAAGTACTAATTAATTACAAGGTTAATTTTGAGAGCTGAAATTTCGAGCTGGGGGATTTGGGGAGCTCCCGAGCCCCGCTTCTGGGAATGTTTGTCGGCTCTGGGGCTCAAAGAGATAACAATTTTTTGTACCATCTTCCGAAAATTGAGATTGATGAGCTCAATGGATATTTTTGAGAAAAACGACTTAGGACTCCTCACCAATTTGTTTTATAAAATCTATTTTTTTGGCTTTTAAAAATTATTAGGTTGTCCCGAAAGTTATTTACTTTTTTTTCTGTTTCACCTCGTTCATTTCTCGAGGAGTTTTTTTCCGTTTTTATTTTTTTATTTTATGTCTTTAACAATAAATATGTGTTTCCGTATTTCAGGTAATCCTTATTATGGCGGAATTTCTCTTAAAAGATAAACATTCCCTCATGGGTTATTTCCTTTACGAGTTCCTGTTGGGACATTCAGCCGCTGTTGCTCATCGATATTTGTGCGATGTGACAGGCACGGACATCCTCAAATACGAAATGGTGAACTTCTGGTCCCATCGGTTCAAAGAAGGTGACGACGATCTCTCGAACAAGCCACTATACGGCCGCCATCAGCTTGAAATCGACGAGTGTTTCCAGAAGGAGCTGGAGGAAGAGCCCAGATCAAGTGTTCGTGAAGTGTCGAAATTCTTGTCACCAATGTGCGACGAGGTAAATGAGCCGAGTACAAAAGGCGGAAGATGGTTCTTAATTGATAGGAGGCCATCAACTAGGTTGTCAGTGTTGAGACACTTCCGACAGGATTAGGAGATGGTCACAATTAGTCAACCTAATTTTTATTGGGATAATTCCTGACATGATTTCGAGGGCCTGAAATTTAGAAAATGGTAGAGCACCCCCGCCGAAAGAATGCCTCTGGCAATTTTTGGCAAATGCACATTTTCCAGATAACGTTGCTTTTGATCGTTTCCGAAAATTGAGGTCTATGAGCAAAGAATTATAAAATTACAAAAGTTTCAAAAATCGGGGATAATAGTTTTTATTTTTATTATTTTTATTTAAAAAGTTGGCCCCGCTAAATATACCATTCCAAAACAATGGTATGTCTTTAAAAGTTTTCAAAAAACATTTTTTTTAAATACCTGATTTTTTGGAGTTAATGTGTTGTTTTTGACATATTTTTTTTTAGATTTTTATCAATTATAAAAACGTTGTTTGATATTTAGAAAACTCATGAAACAACTTAAAGACAGTGTCCCACAGAACAAAACTTAAAAATCTTGAATATCACTTTCTAATTTATTAATATCGTTGAAGCCGTTTTCCAGCAAAAACATGCATCGTTTGAGGATTGCGAGTCGCTCAATTTTTTAAATTTAAACTTTATTTAATAGTAAAAATTTTGGAAAATTTTGAAAATTAGAAAAATCGATAATAACAAAAGTTGAACTCTTTTGGCAAGAAAATAAAACAATATAAGAAAACCATTTTTATCGCTTATCATCTAAACTTCTATTTTTTGCTCGAACAACTGCTTCATACAACAGTGAGGCAAAAAAGTGACAATTGCTTTTAGTCAAATGAAAGCTTTTACTCAGCTCTCCCGTATTAATAATCCATTTGATAATATCATTGATATTCTCCTTAAATTCAATCTCATGATTCGCCCGGCCTTCCTCCCTCACTCTTGTGATCCTTCCCTGTCCATTGATCATATTTTTCACATCTCGAATGTCACTGGACCGTTGAATATATATTCCTTTCATTTTCTTTTCAAATGACCAGTAATAATTGGTTGATTTGACTATTGTGAACTCATGCCAATTGCCCAAGATACCTGGCAGATAACGATGAAGCGAATGTTTCCAGATTTTCGCCTCCAGAATTTGTTCCTCATTATTTGTCAATAGTGTGAAATGGTCCAATAATTCGTCACTTTCTAGTTTTATCTTCGAAGCATTGTGATCTAAATAAGTTATGAGATGCAATTGATTGCTCCATTCGCTTCCATCACCACTGCTGATAACGCTGAAAATCGTAGGTAACAAATAAGATTGATTTAAAAAAATTAGAACTTTGAGAAATTTATAAAGCTTACCGTTTTTAAATTTTGGAAGTTTTTCGAAGCATTCCAGCTCAAAATCAATTTATAAAAAATTTCGAAATAATTGAAAAAAACAACTTACAAGCTCATTTTGCATTCAAAAATAGCAATAAATGAACCATTAACTGATAAAAATAGTTTTTATCATTCAATTTAAAATTTTTTATTTCTCACAACATTAGCGTATAAGAAATTTAGATATTAGTTTTGTCTATAACCCCTTGACTTTCAAAAAATCAACAAAACGTGGAATATAGGCTAAAAGTTTTAAAATCATAAAATTTTTTGGAAAAAAATCGGAAAAAGAGGACATAATGGTTTTTGCTTAATTATTTTCGCATTTTTTTGGTTCTTTTTCAACGTTTTTTTAGTTATTTCTTTTGCGAATAAATAAAAGTCAAATTTCGCATCTCATCCAAATTTGTAAGCTTCTTTGAAAAACCATTTTAGCAACCAAAAATCGAAAAAAAATATTTTTTTTAAATCATTGAAACGTATAAAACCCGGAAATTAATGAATATTTATTTTTTTATCAAAAAATAAAATAAAAGAGGATTTTGCAAGTTTTTTCAATGGCTTTCAGCTCTGGAAATGAAAAAAATTTAACAGTAGGACTGTACGGAGGTCGGAAATAAGCCAAAAAAGCTAAAAAGCAAAAAAAAATTAAAGGAGAGCTTTACGGAGATAATAAATGTACCTTAAATGAAAATAGACTTTATTCTCATTCCAAATCTGTTTTTAAAATTTTCTAAATCCACCTAGAAGATGAGAAAACACACCTCAAAACAATGACCTAGAAAAAGGGGCCACCTGGCCGAGCTTTTTCCCATGAGCTTTTTTCGTGTTTCGTTAATAAATAGTCATGCAGAATGCTTATATTTGTCCTTTTTAATTTATACTTTTTTTCATATTTTTGTATTTTTCATGCCTGCGGACTAGTTTTCGCCGGTGGCCCCTTTTTCTAGGCCCTTCTTTTGAGGCGCATTTTCTCGGCTTCTAGCTGGTTTTAGAACATTTTAAAAATAGGTTTGGAATGAGAATTAAGTCTATTTTTATCCTAGACGCAATTAGCTCCGCAATTAGATTTATTTCCAGTTAAAAAAAAATAATATGGCCTAGAAATCTGGGCTAGAAACCCAAAATCGGAAAGTAGTCTCCTGAAGCGTTTTGAATAAAAATTTTCTTTTCTCATTTTTTTTCTTCTTATGATTTTAAAAAAATGTTCAACCGTTTGAGATTTACCCCTTTTATCGATTTTTAAATATTAAACGCTTGTTTCTAATGTTCGTATTGTCCTCCTTTAAACGAGAAGCATATGACAGTTTCAAACATTTATTGAATTTAAATAGAATGTAGCATTCTGTACAATTCCTTTGAGAAAATTTGACAATTGCTCTCGGTGATGTTGTAGGGTTTATAAAGTGATCCAGTTTCAATTATCCATGAAATAACTTCATAAATCGTTTTCAATTTCGATGAATTATTACTTCTCGGGTAATAAATGATAGGTAGTATTGTGGTTCGATTGTTTCCATTAATCTTGTTCTTTACATCCCTTTCAAAATCCGAATATTGAATATAAATTCCATCCATCTGCTTCTCAAACGACCAGAAACCTGTCTGAGTTGACACAACGACAAATTCCTGATATTTCCCAAAAGATCCGAATAATGCTCCAATTCCATGTCGAGTTAATCTCCCGATCTTTATTTCCTCTTCATCGGTTTTAAGTCTTTTGAAATAACCTAATATTTCATCAGATTTCAGTTCAAATTTCGCCGGCTCTTGATTTTTATAAATTATGAATGTCAACATATCCTCGGTGCTGAAAACGTTGAAAAGTGTTGATGATAATTGTGAAAAAACTTACGAGCCCATTTTGAATCTTAGCTATTTCAATATGAATGCGAAAAAGCAACTGATAAATATTGTTTTATGACAAGAAATCGACCATGATGCAATTTTTCAGCATTCATTTTAAAATGAGCGATTTTTCGAAATATTTTAAATGACACCATCATAATTAACTTAATTGTGATATTTTTTGAAAGCTTAATAAAAATCCAACAAATGATAAAATGTTTATTGAAAAATAATGAAATTCATAACAATCAAACCTAGAAACAATCCGACCTCTGGTCATCTAATCTTCTATTGTCTGCTCGAACAACCGCTTTATACAACTCTGAAGCAAACGAGTGGCAATTGCGCTCCATTAAATGATAGGTATTATCCAGCTCTTTCATATTAATGATCCATTTGATAATATCACTGATATTCTCCCCAAATCTTACATCAAAATTCGAGCGTCCTTCCGGCAAAACCTTCGCCGCCCGATTCCTCCCAACAAGCATATTCCTCACATCCGCAATTTCCTTAGATCGCTGAATATATATCCCACTCGTATTTTTCTCAAATGACCAATAATAATTCGTTGATTTGACTATTACGAACTCGTGCCAATTACCAGGAACGGGTAAAAACCAGTGAAGCGAGTGCTTCAAAATTTTTGCCCACAGGATCCGTTCATCATCGTGTCCTAACTTGATAAAATGATCCAATGCCGCTTCTTCATTTTGCAGCTCATATTTCCGATAATTGTGATTTTCGTAGACTATGAAATTGAGAGTGTTGCTCCATTGTTTGCGACCCCCGCTGCTAAAGCTGAAAGAAGGCGATTGGAAAGTTAAGCGGGTATTAAGCGCGAACTTACAAACTCATTGTGACAGGAACAGAAATATTTAGTGAAAATATTGAATATATGTAACTATTACTTCTCTTCTTAAATAAAACTTTTTATCATTAGATTTTAAAATTCCTCATGCTTATTTTTAATTGGGCGGGGCGTGCTCAAATTTTTCGCCAGAAATTTTTAGAAATTTTTTAAAAAAATTCATAACTTAACTGAAAATCATCAGAATTTTGTGATTTTTGGCTGAAAATCATGGAAATTTCTTAGATTTTTAAAAAATTTAAGTAATTTCCAGCATGTCACCACAAAAATCTTGAAAATTGGAAAATTTTGAGGTAAGTTACACATGTTTTTTAATTTTTCGAAAAAAATTTCAAAAATGCATTACTTTTCTGAAAATTATCAGAATTTTGTGATTTTTGGCTTAAAATCATGGAAATTTCTTTTATTTTCAAAAAATTTAAGTAATTTCCAGCATTTCGCCACAAAACTCTTAAAAATTGGAAAATTTTGAGGTAGGTTTTACAACTGTTTTTAAATGTTTAGAAATTATTTTCAAAAATTCATAACTTAACTGAAAATCATCAGAATTTTGTGATTTTTGGCTTAAAATCATAGAAATTTCGTCGATTTTCAAATCATTTAAGTAATTTCCAGCATTTTGTCACAAAAATCTTAAAAAATGGAAAATGTTGAGGTAGGTTACAATTGTTTTTAAATTTTCAGAATTTTGTTTTCAAAAACGTTATAATGCACCTCAAAATTCTCCAAATTTTAAGATGTTTGTCGCGAAATGCTGGAAATTATTTGGATTTGAACAAAATTGAAGAAATTTCCAGAATTTTAAGGAAAAAATCACAGAATTCTGATGATTTTCAGTGAAGTTATGAATTTTTGAAAACATTGTCTGAAAATTAAAAAAAACTATTATTCTTAAATTAAAGACAGTGTCTTACATACTGCAGAATATAAAGGCAAATAAAAACATTTTCTCGAAAATTCCAATTCAACCAAAACGAAAACGGTTTATTAACAAATCATGAACTTATAAAACAATCAAATCGAAAAACGTTTACATATCTTTTCATTTAATCTTCCATTTTTTGCTCGAACAACCGCTTCATACAACAAGGATGCAAAAAAGTGACAGCTACGCTTAGTCAAATAAAAGGGGTTATTCAGCTCTCCTGTATTGATAATCCATTTGATAATATCATTGATATTCTCCCCAAATCTTATGTCAAAATTCGAGCGTCCTTCCGGTAAAACCTTTGCTGTCCGATTCTTCCCATTGATCATATTCTTCACATCTAGAATGTCTCTCGACCGTTGAATATATATTCCATTCGTGTTCTTTTCAAATGACCAATAATAATTAGTTGATTTGATTATTGTAAACTCGTGCCATATACCTAACATAGGTGGTATATAACGAAGAAGCGAATGCTTCCAGATTTTTGCCTCCAGAATTTGTTCCTCATTGTTTACAAAATGATTCAATACATCATCACTGTAAAGTTTGATTCTCTTATTATTGTGATTCTCATAAACTATGAGATAAATCGCATTACTCCATTGTTTGTCCGCACTGTCAATGCTGAAAAATAATTGAAAGTTAAGGGTGACATTTCAATCGATAAGGAAACTTTGGAAAAAAGTCAACTTACGCTTCCATTTCCAATTCCTTGTAGTCGATGGACAACATGATGAGACGAATTGAACTGACAAGTGTTGTTTTTATTTAAAAAAAAAGTTTTTTTAAAAGATAATAATGTGTGTCATGCGTTTTTGTTTAGATTTCACAATATTTTTGATTTCATAATTGAAGAGCGATGATTCATAACAAGCATTTTTATGGAGTGAAATGATTCACCTTGATAACTAAACAGTTGCTCTTTGGCTATTGTCAAGTTAAAAATTTTGGATCATCCATTTTCTACTAAAAGACCGCAGCGCAACCGCTCGCGTGTAAAAATAGCACGACTGTGTGAGAGACTTAGATTTTCTGGGTAGGTCGAAAACAACTTGCATGATCAAGAATTTTTGAGTTGACATATTAATTCAACTTAAAATGAGAAATGTTTCGAAAACCATTTTTTAAAATTAAAAATGTTAAAAAATATTCGAGCAAGTTTCGCTCTTTAGCTATCAATTCATCTTAAAATGAGAACTTTTTCAAAAACCGTTTTTCTTTAAAAAATTAGAAGAAAAAGTGCTTGCTAATTGCTAATTGAAAATTCTTTAAAAATTCTAAAATTTGATTTTTTTTGCTGGCTAAAATTTGATGATTTGGGATCATTTGTAGTCATTGCGCAAATTTTGAGCAAGTTTCTAATACTCCAGAAAAATTACCTTCGCGGAAAAAGAAACTCAGAATTTTTGACATAAAATAATTGAAAAAGTTGTTTGTTAAATGTTGCGAATTGCAAAAACTGATAGTGACAAAAAGGGAAGTTTTCGATAAATAGTAAACCCCAGAAATAATCCAAATTAAAATAGAGTACGGTGCGCATTTCTGGATGCCACTGAACGCAATGTTCCGTCATGGTGTTTGCACCAAATGAGGAATTTTTGAATAATAAAGAAGGGTTCGGTGTTATTCGGTTGTTTTCTTTTGATGTGATTTTAATAAATTTGTTGTGTGAACATTGTTTCTGTAATTTTCGTCGACATCGGTCAAAACGTGGTCAGTTGCCACTTAGGAGTATTTTATAAGGGATTTGGGAATTCGTGACAAGTGAGCTCGAAACCCAAACTACTCGCTTCTAAATACATATCTATTCGGTTAATCAAAAAGGAAGTAAAATACAGTGTACCATCTTTTTGAGAATGCATTGAATTTATTTAAAAATCGAAACGAAGGTCTAGAAAAAGTAAGAATTCGAAGGAATTGGTCCGCAATTGTTCGTGGCGGTGTTTGCGTTCTGTGCACTTAACTTGACGACGATTTCTGAAGCTTTTATTGAAATTAGAATTTTTTCTTAGAATTTTGAATAAAACTGTGAAAAAATGAAACTAAAAGTTCCAATACAACAAAAAATGTTTATAGTAACAAATCAGAAAATTATAATACAATCACCGGAAACCGGAAAATATAAAAAAAAATAAAAATATTTTTCAAAAATTCATAATTTAACTGAAAATCATCAGAATTTTGTGATTTTTGGCTTAAAATCTCGGAAATTACTTCGATTTTCAAGAAATTTAAGTAATTTTCAGCACTTCGTCGCAAAAATCTTAAAAATTTGGAAAATTTTGAGGTAGGTTACAATCGTTTTTAAATGTTCAGAAAATAATTTTCAAAAACGTTATAAGGTACCTCAATGTTGTCCAAATTTTAAGATTTTTGTAGCGGAATTCTGGAAATTATTTGGATTTTCGGAAAATTGAAGAAATTTCCAGAATTTTAAGCCAAAAATTATTCTTAACTTAAAGAGAGTATCTCATTGACCAACTACAGAATAAAAAGGCAAATACAAACATTTCAAGACGGAAAACGCAATCAAGACGGAACACGTATACATATTTTTTCATCTAATCTTCCATTTTTCGCTCGAACAACCGCTTCATACAACAGGGAAGCAAAAAATTGGTTATGTCGAATATCACGAGGGGGCTCATACAGCTGTCCAGTATTAAGGATCCATTTTATAATATCACTGATATTATCCCCAAATTTTAAATCAAAATTCGAGCGTCCTTCCGGCCATACCATTGCTGTCCGATTCTTCCCATTGAACATATTCTTGACATCTAGAATATCTTTCGACCGTTGAATATATATCCCATCCAACCTCTTCTCAAATGACCAATAATAGTTGGTTGATTTGACAACTGTAAACTCGTACCATATACCGATGAGAGGTGGTATATAACTTCGAAGCGAATTCTTCCAGATTTTCGCTTCCAATATCTGTTCCTCATTTTTTTCTAAATGAACAATCTCGTTCAATGCTTCTTGATTATGTAAGTAATATTCTCTATGATTGTGGTTTTCATAGATTATAAGATGGAGCGAATTTCTCCATTGTATGTCGCCACATTTGTTAGCCCTGAAAATAAAAAAAAAACTGAAAATTCTCAATTTTTCATTTTTCATTCATGGGCTCTAAAATAAATTTCACACACGACGCATGCGTTGCGCGTAAATGACGCAAACTTGTGATTTTTGCCGTTGAAAATAAAGTTAAGCGAACAATAAGCGTGACGTCGGAACCGTAAAAAATCGATAGATAAAAACTTACAAACTCATTGTGTTAAACGTGCAGTTTTGGAATAAAAACTGTGGTTTGCGAATCACGATAAAAAAAAGTTGAGAACGAAAAATAGAAATAAACAAGGGTTTGTCATTACATTGATGTTTTATTTGTGAACAAATTGCAAAAAAAACTAGAATTGCAAAACAACCTCTGAATGAGCGCAAATTGGTGGTTTTTGAGACCAAAGTTCGATTCCGGGTGCCCATTTTTTTCTCAATTTTTTTTTCACTATTGTTTCGGTATCTAAAATTAAATTTTGAAACGGCTTAAAGGCAGCATGTCAGTTAACACTAACCAAATTCAAGGCGAAAAATCAAAATTCGAACGGGAGCCCAGGTGGTCAAAAGAACGAAACTAAAATGTAGCCACATTCAAATAATTGTGTTTCGTGCCAATTCCGACCGCGTTGCACGAACACCGACCGCTTCGCACCGGGTCAAATAAACTGATACAGTGTCTTTAAAAACATTTAAAATTTCTTACATTCCTCCTTTAAAGTATAGCAAGTCTTAAAAATGATTATAATATGTTTAGTAGCTTCAGAAAAGTTCCAGAATGTGCGTAAATATAACGTTTCTAATTAATCTTTAGTTCAGACCTTCCAATTCTTCAAATGGATCGAGGTATTGCAAAATTGGGCCAATTAGAGGCGTGACAAATTCAAAAATAGCTCATCTTAAAATCAACTTCTATAAAATCAATCTTTATCATTTCCTTGTTCTTTCATTTTTTTTGTTATTACTGTAAACCGTTTTTCTCATACTTTCAACGGACTAACTTTGGGAAGTTAGTCCCTCGAGCTTAAAAACTTCTTTGTGGTGATTCTAATTTCATTTTTTTTCAACCACTTGACCTTAGAAGAATCTTTGTAAATTCAAGGAACTAACGTTTGTGAAGTTAGTCCCTCAGAAATTGCCGTCCATTGTTTTTGCACTTTTATGATTCCTCAAGAAGTTTTTTTGAATGTTTTTGTTTTAAAGTTGGGAGGGAATTCATACAAAGTCAAATAAATTTGGTAGCGAACCTGGGAATCTTGACTGATGTTTGAAAACTTATTAACGAGCAGCGGGAACTTCAATTTGAACTACCGCCACATCTTTGTCTCCCACCCTCTCAAAATTCCACACTCCCTCCTTTTCCGTCTATATGTCTAACACCCTCATAATCCTTCATATACTCTCTTATGCTTCGTAAATAAATAATTTTATTCAATTTTTCCAGGTTTTTCATGTTTTTTCGGGTTTTATCTCAAACTTAGACATTTTTCTCTTACAATATAAAATTTCTTCGTATTATAGGTAATTAACCTGTTCCCTGATTAGTACCGAAACGTTGGAATAAATCATTTTTATCAATTTGTGCTGATTTTCCAAAGTTCTACCTAGACGAGTTCGTCAATTTGCCTTCAGAAATTGCCATCCACTGTTTCTGAACTTTGTCGATGTTTTTGCACTTTTATTATACGTTAAGAATTTTTATTGGAATTTGTTTGTTTTAAGGTATGGTCGGCATGCTCAAAAAGTGTCGATTTGATAAGAAATCAGGAACATAATTTTAAATACTTTGACAAATCATAACTCACTAGCCTTCCTGTCATGTGAAATAGGATAACCTTCCTTTTACGGCCCTGTACTTTTTTAAAACATGTCTTTTTTCATCAGAAAAAGATGACATTAAGAAGATTAAAAAATTGTTTGCTTTAAATAAAAAGTGCAAACGAAAAAAACAAGAATGCACTGATAACTATAAAAAGAGAAGTTTTGAATCGGTCAAACATCTATTGAAGGAGGAGCATAGATCAAATTAAAGACTTGTAAGAATAACTGCAGAAAAAATAGCTATTTAACGAAAAAAAAAAGTTTATTGACAATATCATGAAATTTTAAAAGCAATAAAAACTAGGAAAAAAATTTATCTCGTGTCTTTTAAACTTCTGTTACAAGCACGAACTACAGCTTCGTACAATTCTGACGCAAAATAGTGGCAATTATGTCCGGTAACAAAATAGTCATTATTAAGATCTCTCATATTAACAAAATAATTGATAATATCGTTGATATTCTCCCCAAATCTTATGTCAGAACTCGACTGTCCGTCCACGCGCACATATCCCCGCGGTATCCCATTGAGCTCATCTTTCACATCCTCAATTTCTCTCGACCGTTGAACATAGATTCCATTCACAGTCTTCTCGAATGACCAATAATAATTCGTCGATTTGATTACTGTGAACTTTTCATAATTAGCAAAGAAGTTGTAGAATGAAGCGCGATGTCTCCAGATTCTCGCCTCCTTTATCGCTTCCTCATTATTTCCTAATAGATTATTAAAGTGCGACGATACTTCTTGTTCACCTCTTAATGGAAATTCTCTATGATTACGATTTTCATAGGCTACGAAATAGAGTGTGTTGCTCCATGGAATGCCATCACCATCGCTGACACTGAAAAGCGAAAATTTGCATTAGTGGGATTCTTGTTGAGTTCTTATTCCACTCTTCTTCTCGATATTTGAAAACGAGTGAAGAACCCCTTTGTCAGACTAGTTGAGGCTCGCAAACGGCACTATGGAAGCGCACAAACGGCGCGACTTAGGCGCAAATTTGGCGGCTTGTGAGCCGCTTACTGCCGATAATTACGTGAATAAGCTTAATTACATCCTAATTAAGAAAGGTGGATAAAAACTTACAAACTCATGGTTTGACAGAAACGCTAACTTCAGTAGAAAATAACAAAACAGTTGGCTATTAGAAAATAATATTAATGATCGATAGCATCAGCACCATCAAAATCGAAAAAATGTTACACTTTTATAATTGTGTGTTCTTAATAGAAATTCTTATCAGTAGGTTTAATTGTGAATTTCTGCAAACAAGTTTTTTTTGCTTTGTCATGTGGTTTTGTGTTGTTGCAATAAAAATGATAAAACCGCTAAGTAAATACAATGGAGAAATCCATGAAGGGCTTTTAGCTTTTTTGAATGAGCATATCATAAAGGATGTGTTTTTAAAAATTGTTAACGGAGGGTTTGAACATAGGTTTTTCGACGTTAAAGTCTGAAAATAAAATTTGAAAAATAAAATTAAAAAGACGAGCTTTAACTTGACTCAAACTCAATGTTTCCGGATGAAATTTTGAAGTTTTAATAATGAATGTAATCTTAATCGGTATGCCAAATTGGAGCAAAATCCACGAACATTTTTCTTCAAAAAGGCATTATTTTGCGTACAGAATGAAAAACGGGGTTTCCGAAAAATATTGATAGATGTTATTCAAGACTGCCCTGACATGGGAAGTGTTCGAACTCGGTCTGAGAGTTTTACATGAGACCTAGCTCATTAGAAAGAGCCCGATGTGTTGGCTGCGAAATTTCAAATTTTAGCTGCTAATTTGCAAAATTTAACAAGTTACAGTGCGTCAAAATCTGAAAATTCTCCAAAATTTGGACTTTGAACAGCTGCATTTAGCTCGGCTGAAACTCAATATTTATGGATGAAACTTTCACATATACATCGTGGTTTTATTCGTAACCAAATTGTCAAATATGAGCTAATTTGGTTGAGAATTAAAAAAAAAAACATTTTTTAACATTTTTCACTTACCAAGGTTTCACAAAATAGCTGTTTCTTTTTTAAATTTCAACAAAATTTGCTCAAATTTAGCAAACTGGTTAAGAATGGAACTAATATGCATAACTGAAAGTTGTATCCAGAAATAATAAGTTTGAGCCGAGATATAACTCTCCAAAGTTAAAATTTTGAAAAATTTTCTGATTTTAACGCACTTTAACTTATTGTGCATATTAAGCTACACTTCGTTTTTTTTTTCATCTTAGACTTAAGGCCGAGCTCTTTCTAATGATATAGGTCTCAGGTCAAACTCTCATACCGAGTTCGAGCACTGCCGTGTGAATATGAAGAACTTCCCCCATTTTCTAAAATCTCAAAAAAGAGCCCAGACTCTTTTGAACAAGATTAGAACATTTTCAAAAAAAAATATTTACTGACAAATTATTCAAAAAATGCAATGGTAAATAATGCAATTTTAAAATCAATAAAATCTGAAAAAAGCCTATTTCTTGTCATCTAATGTACGTCCTTTTTCTCGTACAACTGCTTCATATAATTCGGAAGCAAAAAATTGGCAATTATGCAGGGTAACATTATAGTTATTATTCAGCTCTTTCATATTAACGATCCAATTGATAATATTGTTGATATTCTCCCCAAATCTTATGTCAGAACTCGACTTTCCGTCCATCCTCACCCATCCTCGACTCTTCCCATTGAGCTTATCCCTCACATCCTCAATTTCTCTCGACCGTTGAACATAGATTCCTTTCACAGTCTTCTCGAATGACCAATAATAATCCGTCGATTTGACTATTGTGAACTTTTCATAATTAGCAAAGAACTTGTAGCGTGAAGCGCGATGTTTCCAGATTTTCGCCTCCTCTATCGGCTCCTCATTATTTCCTAATCGATTAAAATAAGCCAGTACATCTTCTTCACTTCTTAATGGATATTCCCTAGTATTGTGATTTTCATAGACTATGAAGTAGAGCCTGTTGCTCCATGGTATGCCGTCACCCTCGGTGGCCCTGGAAAAAATGAGAGTATGAGGTTAAAGACAGCTGTTCAGTTAATTTGACCCTACCTTGTTTTAGTTTCAAAAATTAGAGCGTACTCTAATTAGTAGAATGCAATTTATGCGAAATCACACCGATAAATACACGCGTCACAGTAGCGGTTCAAAGTTGAAAAAATAAAATTTTGAATTGCCGCGTGTCCGTGCGACGCGGTCGGTGTCCGTGCAACGCGGTCGGCATTGGCGAGAAACACAATTGTTTGAATTTGGCTACATGTTGGCATTGTTCTTTGGACCAGCTGGGCTCCCATTCGAATTTTGAATTTTTGCCTAGATTTTGGATCGTGTTAACTGATAAGCTGCCTTTAAGCGGATATTAAGCGCTTCCCGATTGAAATTGATGGATAGAAACTTACAAACTCATGATGACGGGAAGTAGAAATATGGATAGTAGAAAATAACCAAGAATTGATCTTCAGAAAAGTATTCTTAAAGGAGGGTTTACAGAGATAATAAATGCATCTTAAATGAAAATAGACTTCATACCCATTCCAAATCTGTTTTTAAAATTTTCTAAAACCACGTAGAAGCCGAGAAAACACGCCTCAAAACAATGACCTAGAATAAAGGGCCACCTGGCAGAAACGCCCGCGGACTAGTTTTCGCCGGTGGAATTTTTCTAGGTCACTGTTTGGAGGAGCATTATCTCGGCTTCTAGGTGGTTTTAGAAAATTTTAAAAACAGATTTGGAATGAGTATGAAGTCTATTTTCACTTAAGGTACATTTATTATCTCCGTAAAGCCCTCCTTTAATGCCGCCCTTTAGCAGCCGCCCTTTAATATTTTTCTCTGCTTTTAAAATAATTTAAATAACTACAACAAAGGTAATTTTTAAAAAATCGAAAAATTTTACTGTGATTTGTGATAGGAAACTCTATTTTATCATTATTTCTTGCTTATCAAAATCATAGTTAATTGTAAACAAGTCGTTTTGCAGGTTTTTCTATTTATTTCACTATTTACCTAGGAACTAAAAAAAGTAAGAATTAGTCATAATGGCTTGAGAAGGTTTTTTAAATTTATAAATAAAGGAGCATCATAGATCAAATTAAAGATAGTGTCTAGCCTGTTGTAAGAACAGAAAACAATAAATGTTTATTGACATAATCATGAAATTTTAAAAGCAATAAAATCTAGATTAAAAAACCCTATTTTTTATCATCTAATCTTCTTCTACAAGCTCGAACAACCGCTTCATACAAGAGGGATGCAAAAAAGTGACAATTCTGCTGGGTCACATGATAGGTATTATCTAGCTCTCCCGTATTGATAATCCATTTGATAATATCAGTGATATTCTCCCCAAATTGTATCTCAAAATTCGAGCGTCCTTCCGGCGAAGCATTTGCCGTCCGCTTCTTCCCATTGATCATGTTCTTCACATCCTCAATGTCTTTCGACCGTTGAATATATATTCCAAGCACATTCTTTTCAAATGACCAATAATAATTCGTTGATTTGATTATTGTGAACTCATGCCAATTGCCCACGATACCTGGTAGATAACGATGAAGCGAATGCTTCCAGATTTTAGCCTCCAGGATCCGTTCCTCCTTGCTTCCTAATTCAGTAAAATGATTCAATGCTTCTTCACTGTTAAGTTTGATTCGTTTATTATTGTGATTCTCATAAATTATGAGATAAATCGAATTGCTCCAAAATATTCCATTATCCCTGCTGAGGCTGAAAAAAGAGATAAAGCGTGAAAACAGCCGGACTAAAAGTAGTGGATAACAACTTACAAACTCATGGGAGAATAGATTTGTTGAGAAAAAAGTTACAATCCCATCTTAATTGCCCTTGAAAAGGTATCATCAATGGTGTCGACACTATCAGAAATAAATCAACATTTGAAACAAACAACGATTTTTTTCCTTTTTTTTTGTTTGTGTGGTTTTTTATCAATATAAATAATAAAACTTAAAGGGGGACGCAATGCCATTCAATAGTTGCCGAATTTAATTTTGTTTATCGAAACATTGAAAAAAAATATTTAGAAATCGAGAAAATGAGGCACACGGAATCAAAAACCACTAATTTTTGCTCACTTTAGCTCAGAAGTTCGATTCCAGGTGCCTTATTTTTTGCAATTCTGCTTTTTTGCCTTTTTTTTTGCAGGGTTTCGCGATATAAAATAAAATTTTAAAGCAATTAAAAAGCATTTACATTAGTTGAATTGAATTCTTCATTTCTAACCACCAGCTGAATTGGACAACGACTATTCCAAATTTAAAGGCACGGTGTCAGTCGATGCAAATTTTATTTATAAACCCAAAAATTTGAATTTTCCAAGAAAGAAAGAACGATAATAATATTTTTAGAAATTTCAAGAAAACTCGATTCATTTTCCAGAAAATTGATTTTGTGTGGGCGGTCGCTGAATTGTGTACTCACCTGAAAATCCATAAAGCTCGCGGGAAATTGAAATTTTCTCAATATTTATTGGAAAACCATGAACATTGAAAAAAAAACATAATATTTTTACTTTTCTTGAAACATTACCATTTTTAAACCAGGAAAAGGGGGAATTTTTAACGTGCAGCTCTTATCTGAGGCTTATCAAACACTCAAAATAGAGTCATTCGTGGGAATGTTGAAGAAAAGCATGGATGAAAGACGTTCAATTTTTTTTTACAAAAACAAGAAATTTTTATTGAGAAATCATTAAATTGAAATAAAATTTCGAAAAAACCTATTTTTTATCATCTAATCTTCTTCCACGAGTTCGAACAACCGCTCCATACAACTGTGAAGCAAAAAAGTGGCAATTCTGCTGGGTCACATGATAGGTATTATCTAGCTCTCGAGTATTAATAATCCATTTGATAATATCAGTAATATTATCCCCAAATTGTATCTCAAAATTCGATCGTCCTTCCGGCCAAGCCTTTGCCGTTCGCTTTTTCCCATTTATCATATCCTTCACATCTAGAATGTCATTCGACCTTTGAACATATATTCCATTCATGTTTTTTTCGAATGACCAATAATAATTCGTTGATTTTACTATTGTGAACTCATGCCAATCGCCAAAGAAACCTGGTAGATAACGATGAATCGAATGCTTCCAGATTTTAGCCTCCAGGATCTGTTCCTCCTTGCTTCCTAATTCAGTAAAATGATTCAATGCTTCTTCCTTGTTAAGTTTGATTCTCTTATTATTGTGATTATCATAAATTATGAGATAAATCGCATTGCTCCATTGTGTTCCATTATCCCTGCTGATGCTGAAAAAAGAGATTAAGCGTGAAAACAGCCGGACTAAAAGTAGTGGATAACAACTTACAAACTCATGGGAGAATATATTTGTTGAGAAATAAGTTACAATCCCATCTTAATTGCCCTTGAAAAGGTATCATCAATGGTGTCGACACTGTCAGAAATAAATCAACATTTGAAACAAACAACGAATTTTTTTCCTTTTTTTTTTGTTTGGGTGGTTTTTTATCAATAATATATAATAACACTTAAAGGGGACGCAATGCGATTCAATTGATGCAGAATTTTATTTTATTTATCGAAAAATTGAAAAAAAAAATTTAGAAATCGAGAAAATGAGGCACACGGAATCAAAAACCACTAATTTTTGCTCACTTTAGCTCAGAAGTTCGATTCCAGGTGCCTTAAAAACCATGAAAATTGAAAAAAAAAATCAAATCTTTACAATTTTCTTGAAAAATGTCAAGGACAGCGAAAATATTGAATTTCTATTAATCCGAGGGATACGGTAGCCAAGTGGTGCAGCCGTCCACATTTGAAAAAATCAAAATTTGAATGCGTGCCGGATCGTGCGGCGCGGTCGTGGATCGTGCAACGCGGTCAGAACTGGCGTGAAACACAATTATTTGAATGTGGCTACATATTGGTATTGTTCTTTGGGTCACCTGGGCACCCATTCGAATTTCGATTTTTACCTTGAGTTTGGATCGTGTTTACTGACCAGCTGCCTTTAACGTCCAATGCGCGCACACAGCTTGTCGACCGTAATCTCAGGATTGAAGGAAACTCCATATTTTCGCTACCATCATCCTTGACACTTAATATCCGCTTAATTTTTTTTTAGAGAAGAGTTTGGAAGATTAAAGACAGTGGATCATTTAATTTGACCGTACCAGATTTCAATTATAAAAATTAGAGCTTTCTCTCATTAGTACAATTTATACGACATCACACCGATAAATACACGCGTCATATCTAACTCTTCAGATCGTTATGACAAATATAAGTTTGATGTAATTCCAGATTCGAGATATGCAAGATTTGGTTTATGATCCCGATGGATGTTGAGACGAAATATCTTTTTTTTAATACGCCAGTCATTATACAAAGTAAATAATTGATGCAATTTGATGTAAACGACATGATGTTACTATAGCATCCTCATTTCTTATAGATGTTTCCTTTCTCATTCAAGATTTAACGATGAAAGTGATCATACTTCTTTTATTTTTTGCCTTCGCTTTTTCCGCATTCGCATCGGTTCGGATGGTTGTATTTTATGGATACTGTAACGGCTGCTCTTCCAGTTTTACAACGATTGTAGATGACTACGAAACTTGCAGCTTGAATTGTCTACGAAATTCTACTTGCGCGGTTAGTTATTCTAATTTTTTAACAATCAAAAAAATTTTTATTTGGTTGTCAGGTGTGTGCAACGGCAGGAAACATGTGTGTCGAAATTGGGCCCGACCAGTCTTACACTATAGAGAAACGAAACTCAACCTCAGGAATATTTGCCGTGAAGGTCTGATGAATGGTCGAGTTTCTATAACTTTCTACTATTTTCAGATGAACATCAGCAGTTTCGACTGCCCAGTGACTTTGAACAACCTTCCGAACTCATCAATAATACTTCAAGGAATTTTGCATCCGTCAAATAGTTATAAGGTTGATGTTACTACAAACTCAACATTCATCATTTTGACATCCACTCTATTGTAAAGAATTAAATAAAGCTAATCATTCTAAATTTCTATAAGTACAACCAAACCTTGACGCTGACTACACTGAGTTGGACAGTTTGAACAACCACCGCTAACCTGAGTCTTATCAATAACTCAAAATAGAGCCCCAATGACTTTCAATTTCAACAAAACCAGAAAATTTTTATTGAAAAATCATTAAATTACAAAAAATAAAAATGTCTATCTCCTGTCACTTAAGCTTAATTCTTTGTCTCGTACAACTGCTTCATACAATTCGGAAGCAAAATAATGGCAATTATGTTCATTCACATGATAGTCAATATTCAACTCATTCTTATTAATGATCCATTTGATAATATCGATGATATTCTCCTCAAATTGTATATCAAAATTGAAGCGTCCTTCCGGCCAAGCCGACGCCGTCCGCTCCTTCCCATTGATCATTTTCATCACATCCTCAATGTCTTTCGACCGTTGAATATATATTCCACTCATGTTCTTTTCAAATGACCAGTAATAATTCGTTGATTTCACTATTGTAAACTCATGCCATACACCCAAAATAGGTGGTATATAACGATAAAGCGAATGCATCCAGATTTTCGATTCCAGGATTTTTTCCTTGCTGCCTCCTAATTTTTCAATCTTGTCCAATGCTCCATCACCGTTTAGCTTCTCTCTGAGTTTGTTATTGTGATTCTCATAGATAATGAGATACACCGAGTTGGTCCATATTGTTTGGCTACCCGTGCAAAGGCTGAAAAAAAAGAAATTAAGCGGATATTAAGTGTCAAGGATAAATCATGATGGTAGCGAAAATATGGAATTTCCTTTAATCCTGAGGTTACGGTCGACAAGCTGTGCCCGCGCATTGGACGCAAACACCGGAGTTGACGCGCAAGCTCGGAGAATTGCTTCTGATTTGAGGAAATTAGCAGGGAATCGACGTTTTTTTGCGTTTTTTATCATTTACTAATCCTCTACACGTTTTATAATATCCTTTTTTATATATTTTAATCGTTATTCATCGAGAATTATAGTCAGTAATGACTAAAAGAGACAGAAATATCAATAGATTAGAAACTTACAGATTCATGGTGACTGGAATAGATGCGTATGAATATTGAAACAAATTTAATAAAATAATTCTAAAATCTATGAAGTTAGTAATCTAAAACAAGAATGAATGAATATGACTATTATTTCTGCTATAAAATCAATTTTTATCATTGTACTGCGTTCTTATCAATATTCGAGCGAAGAACATCTAATTTTCGTAAGGAACAGAACATTCGAGGGTGACGATAAAAGATAACTATAATAAAAACTTAAAATAAACGGGGCTAAATATTACTTTAGTGAGAACCTTAGATTTACAGGGGGCTCCGGAGAGCTCAGAAATGGGTTTAAAATGAATATTACCTATCAGTTGATATCGAAAAAATTCGAAAAAATAAGAAAATTCGCATCTGGCCGAAGTAATGCAGTCTGGTTTCCTAGGTCATTTTTCGGTATGTTTACTTATATGGCCTAGAAACCCAAATTGCATTTCTTCGGCCATATTCGATTTTTAAAATTTTTATCGGTTTTTCTCACTTTAAAATTTTTTAAATATCAATTGGTCTATTGAAAATTTGAAAAAATCAGAATGCCCTAAAAATCCAGCAATTTTCGAAAAGTTATAAGAATTTGAAATTTTCAAAAATTTCACAATTTCGAAAAAATGTCCCCCATTTTAAAATTCTCATCATTTTTCTTCAGATTTTTTCAATTTTAATGATTTTTACGGGAATTGGAAGCTGAAAATTTGAAAAATGAAGTTTTCAGCATCAGAATGCTCTAGAAATCCAAAAAATCTATCAATTTTTCGAAAAGTTATGAGAATTTGAAATTTTCAAAAATTTCACAATTTCGAAAAAATGTCCCCCATTTTAAAATTCTCATCATTTTTCTTCAGATTTTTCAATTTTAATGATTTCTACGGGAATTGAAAGCTGAAAATTTTAAAAATCAAGTTTACAGCATCAGAATGCCCCAAAAATCCAAAAAATCCATCAATTGTTCGATAAGTTATAGTCCTCTCACAAAATCGGTTGCATAACGGAGGGCTTCCCTCTGCTGCGAGAGAGTGTTGTTTGGCGAGAGGTAGTTGTCTGCGTATAGTCTCTCTCTCTTTATGTTTCGCCTGCGAGCGTGTCGGTTTTTTAGAGCGCGCTTGTTCGTTTATAAAGCCGCATTTGTGAGCAGCTAATATGAGAATTTGAGCTCTCGGGTGCACCCCCACCCCTTCTGTTAAAGGCAGAGGGTAACTTTATTTAGAGGTTATTGTTTTCGTTAGAAATTAGTTTTTTTAAGGAAATCTCAAAAAGATTTATTTTTTATCAAACAGCGGTGTACTTAAAATCCCATTGCGTTGAATTAACCGCAATCACTTGGAATGAGGTCTTGCCAGTAGTTGATTGAATAATTAACGGTGAAGTTGTAATGTCAGCCAGCGATGCTGGACAGTCGGAATTGGTCATATTCATCTGATATATAAATAATTTCATGTATAAACTACAAAAGTCAACTACCCACCTTGACACCTATCAAATACATTTTAGGGTTCAGTGTGACAGAAGTAACAACGTTCACATCACATTTCGAACAATATCCAGCTGGACTGTAAGAACTCATCCGAAAATCGGCTCTCTGGAAATTCGACAGGAAACACTTACGACACAACTAGTCGAATTGAAACACGATGAGTAGCAGGTCTTGTTATCTTTTACCGTAGTCATGGGACAGTCCTTATTGAATATCCCGAAGAACAAAGCCATGCGGACATATGTCAGAACGAATGGATACTGAAGAAAGAAAACTAGAAGTTTCATTTCTGGAAACCCTACTGAAACCAAAAGGTGAGATATTTTTGGATCCTAGTTTGTTGCTAGAACCAAAAGATCATAGAGAGATCATATTTCACACATTTTCATAGGGTTTTCTGGAAACGATTAATTCTTCGGAATATATATGTCTAGGATCAAAATCTGTTTGTGAGAATTTTTTCCTGGACGCTTTGAGCCAAGTTATGACCCTCCAAAGTCCAAAGGATGCATTTTGAAGGGTCATAACTCGCCAAAAATATCAAAATACGAAGAAATTTTGAAGAATTATGATCTTTCACAGTTAAGCTATTAATTTTAATTAACTAAGTAAGTTTTTATTTGCTTAAAGGCAGTGTATTAGTTAATTTTGGCTTTAAAAGCTGGTCAGTTAACACGATCCAAATTCAAGGCAAAAAATCAAAATTCGAATGGGAGCCTAGGCGGTCCAAAGAACAATACCAATATGTGGCCACATTCAAATAATTGTGTTTCGCGCCAATTCCGACCGCGTTGCACGGACACTGACCGCGTCGCACGGACACGCGCGCATTCAAATTTTTATTTTTTCAACTTTGAACCGCTGCTGTGAAGCATGTATTTATCGATGTGATTTCGCATAAATTGCATTGTACTAATGAGAGAACGCTCTAATTTTTGAAACTAAGATCAGGTAGGGTCAAATTAACGGAACAGCTGTCTTTAAAGGAGGGCTTTACGGAGATGATAAATGTACCTTAAATGAAAATAGACTTCATTCTCATTCCAAATCTGTTTTTAAAATTTTCTAAAACCACCTAGAAGCCGAGAAAATGCACTTCATAACAATGGCCTAGAAAAAGTGTCCACCTGGCCGAACTTTTCCCTATGAGTGTTTTTCGTGTTTCATTAATAAATAGTTATACAGAATGCTTATATTAGTCATTTTTATGATTTTTCATTTTAATTTATGTTTTTTAAGGATTTTTAATGCCTGCGGACTAGTTTTCGCCGGTGGCCCCTTTTTCTAGGCCATGGTTTTGAGTTTTCTCGCCTTCTAGGTGGTTTTAGAAAACTTTAAAAACAGATTTTGAATAGGAATGAAGTTTATTTTCATCCCAGATGCATTTATTAGATCCGTAAAGCCTTCCTTTAATTATTGAACACATTTGTGACAATGCCAGAATTTAAAAAATTGAGCATCTATTTAAAAAATCGATTATTTTTACAAAAAAAATGTGAAACAATATTTCACCTTTTCTGATGAGTTTTCCAGATATATTACAGAAGAAAAACCTATGCAAAATTGTGAAATATAGCTTCCCATTTTGTTACTATAGTGCGAAACCAGAATTTTTTAGTTGCTAAAAAAGAGAGAAGCACGCTTTCTAGAAATGAAACTTATTGTTTTCTTAATTCACCTTCCATGCGTTTTGACAACAATCCGCATGGTTCAGTTCAACGGGTACGGTAGTGGTACTGCCTGTCCCTACAACAACCTTACAGATTACGAAACGTGTTTTTCAACATGTGCTAATGATCCGAGCTGTGTTGTGAGTTGTTTTCCCTTGAAAGCCGTTTTTGACAAAATCCATCTTAGGTAAGCCAGTTTGAAAAAAACTATGGTTGTTCAAACTGTCCAACTTGGCGCAAAACTGAGATAGGGATTGGTACTCAATGGCACAGTGTAATCGGCGTTAAGGTTTGTGAGAACTTGATATTTTGAGCACAACATGTTTTTAGATGGATGTTACGAATTCCGATTGTCCAGCGTCGATCAATGACATCACGAGTACTCCATTAATTATCGTGGAAACTATGAGCAATGGTACTTTGAGCCAGATTTCATTCGGAGTTATTGCCAATTCTTCAACAGCGTGGTATCTGAACTATACTTATGTTTAATGCAAATAAATCTATAACAAGTGTGGCTTAGGTTTTCTGTGTTTTAGAATTTTCATGCATATAAGTTTCCCATGTAATTTTTGCGAGCGGTTTGAGCCAAGTTATAACCATCCAATGTTCAAAATTTAAAAAAAAATGAGTATGTTACAGACAGTATGCTACAGACATAGATATTTACAAAACTACGAGACGGAACTTTCTCAAACTTGGAATAAAAGTGAGCTTTCAGTAGCTTCAGCAAAATACATGGAATATTTTCTAGAGAGATCAGTTTTATTTCATTCTTTACAATAGAGTGGATGTCAAAATGATGGCTGTTGAGTTTGTAGTAACATCAACCTTATAACTATTTGACGGATGCGAAACTCCTTGAATTACTGTTGATGAGTTCGGAAGGTTGCTCAAATTCGCTGGGCACTCGAAACTGCTGATGTTCATCTGAAAATAGTAGACGGTTATAGAAACTCGACCATTCATCAGACCTTTACACCATATATAGTTCCTGAAGTTGAGTTTCGTTTCTCTATAGTGGGAGACATTTCGGGCCCACATTGGAAACATAGGTTTTCTAATACAGGGTGACAATTAATTATGGGAACAAAACGCGCTTCATCGCGAACAGAGTACTGTAGTGTTTTTTTTAAATTTTTCTTTACATAATAGTTTTAAAAAATATTTTTCTTTGATCGCTCATCACCATTTGTATTTATTAGGTAATTATGAGATCAAGTGCGAAGAGTACCACAATTTGGCGTTTAGCCTGCATTTCGACTGCCCAATTCGATGATCTCTAAATCATTGAAAGTGTATCGTAGCTTAGTGACCCTGATGAAAAAACGAAACACCGGGTCTGACAAACCCGGAAGAGGAAGGAACCTAACAGTGAACACTCTGCAGCTGAATAAAAGAAATAAGATCAAGAAGAGGATCAATCGTGAAAATCGACAATCGATGAGAAAAATGGCAATGCAGCTCAACGTTTGCCGAGAAAAGTCCGGAATGTTGTCGAAAAAAACTTGAATATGCTGCTATACGAGATTGACAAAAGTCAATACCTGAATTTGAAAACGGAAGAAAATTTTCGATGGCCGTTACAAACAAAAAATCGCATTTTCCGGCCGTGTGTTGATGATTGATGATTTGGACTGCAGTCACATTCACTGGCAAGTCAGATCTGGGTTTCGTCGATAAAGGAGTCAAAATTGATGGTCAATACTGTCACGATGAGTTTATAAAGAATTCCTTGATTCCTTGGACTAATTCTCACTTTTCTGAAGGCATTGGACATTAAAACAGGACCGCTCTTGGTGCAAAACCGACAATGCCGCTCCTCAAGTATGAAATTTCTGAAGTATGAACCAAGGATTTATGGCCCAGTTAACCGCCGAATATGAAATTGGATTATTCCTTCTGTGTGACATCGATTTAGATCTTGAAAACGGAATTGGTCCATATCTGGAACACAATCTGGAAGCGACTACTCCGCGGCCACCATCGCAAGTATCCCGAAGCGCTTGAAGGTTTGTAGAAAAGAAAGCGGAGGAGCTTTCGAATATCTTTTGTAATATGTTGTTGTCAGACCTTTTTCCTTCGTGAATAAAAAATTTCATCTCAATACATATGTTCGTTTGAGTGTTTTCCCATAATTGATTGTCACCTTCTACTAAAAACATCTGAAAACCAAATAAACATTTTTTGGATTGTTAAAAAATTTGAATAACTAACCGGACAAGTAGAATTTCGCAGACAATTCAAGCTGCAAGCCTCGTAGTCATTTCCAATCGTTGTAATACTGCAAGAGCAACCGCTACTACAGTACCCATAAAATAGGACCATCCGAATCGATGCCAATGCGGGAAAAGTTAAGGGAAAAACTAAAAGTAGTATGATCACTTTCATTAGTAAATCTAAAATGAAAAAGCAAACATCTGTAAGTAATGAGGATGCTATAGCAACATCATGTCGTTTACATCAAATTGCATCAATTATTTACTTTGTATAATGGCTGGCTTATTTTTAAAAAAAGTTAGTCCGTCTTAACATCTATCGGGATCATACACCATAAACGAATAATGTGGAATTACATCAAACTTATATTTGTCATAACTCAGGGAATTTTTAGCTGATCCGCGCATTTAAAAGTAGCTGATCAGCCACTTTCTAGGCGCGGATTCGCCATTTCAACTAGTTACTATTGAAATGTCGGATACGCGCACTGGTTTTTGCCTTCCCGTGCAGTGACCGCCCCGGATCCTCCACTTTTATATGCGCGGATCCGCGAAATATTCCCTGAGAACGATCTGAAGAGTTAGAGTTTGGAAGATTAGTAGGTTAAAAGAAAAACAAAGATTCTTTTTTTTTTACAGAAATAATTGGATATTGTTTTTTGGTTTTTAGTTTTTCAAACCTCCTCCCATCAAAATTAGTAGCAATACTGTATAATGGCAAAAATATTTCATTTTTTGTAATGAGGCTTCAAAAACGAATATGAAAATTGCGAGCAAAACGAAACAATCCGATCTTCAACTAGAATGTTTCAAAATAGTTTTTAAACTTTAAAGACAGGGTGCCACTTATTGAAGACAATGTCTCGTCGCGAATATTACGCAAAAAATATAAATACTGTGTCACTAGTCTGCGGGAAGACATTAGGTTTCAGTCGTAGACGTATCAACATTGAATTCGAATGCTTCGGGAGGATCCGCTACGGTTTGAAGCGTAACTGGAGAGTTCGGAAGGTTTGACAATTCTATCGGATATGTGGAATTTATAAAATTAATCTGGAAACCATCAGAAGTTCTGGGAATTTTTGGGGACAAATGTAATTTACAATTTACGTTAAGAAAGGTCTTCAGGGTCTGAAGCTCGGAGAGTAGTCACTGAGTGAACAGGGTATGTGAAACAACCGGTATCCTTGAGAAATCCTAGCTAGAACCATTTTATTGTCGAAATAAGATCAGTTTTCAGTTTCAGTTTCATTTAGAGATCAGTTTTATTTCATTCTTTACAATAGAGTGGATGTCAAAATGACAGCTGTTGAGTTTATCGTAACATCAAACTTATAACTATTTGACGGATACAAAACTCCTTGAAGTACTATTGATGAGTTCGGAAGGTTGTTGGTAGTCACTGGGCAGTCGAAACTGCCGATGTTCATCTGAAAATAGTAGAAAGTTATAGAAACTCGACCATTAATCCGACCTTTACGCCAAATATGTCTCCAGAAGTTGAGTTTCGTTTCTCTATAGTGTATGATCGCTTTCATCAGTGAATCTCGAATGAACATGGAAATATGTTTAAGAAGCGAGGATGCTATAGTAACACCATGTCGTTTACATCAAATTGCATCAATTATTTACTTTGTATAATGGCTGGCGTATTTTTTAAAAAAGTTTGTCCGTCTCAACATCCATCGGGATCATAAACCATAATCTTGAATATCTCGAATGTCGAATTACATCAAACTTATATTTGTCATAACTCAGGGAATTTTTAGCCGATCCACGCATTTAAAAGTAGCTGATCAGCCACTTTCTAAGCGCGGATTCGCCATTTCAACTAGTTACTATTGAAATGTCGGATACGCGCACTGGTTTTTGCCTTCCCATGCAGTGACCGCCCCGGATCCGCCACTTTTATATGCGCGGATCCGCGAAATATTCCCTGAGAGCGATCTGAAGAGTTAGAGTTTGGAAGATTAGTAGGTTAAAAGAAAAACAAAGATTATTTTTTTAACAGAAATAATTGGATATTGTTTTTTGGTTTTTGGTTTCTCAAACTTCCTAACATCGAAATTAGTAGCAATACTATATAATGGCATAAATATTTCATTTTTTGTAATGAGGCTTCAAAAATGAATATGAAAATTGCGAGCAAAACGAAACAATCCGATCTTCAACTAGAATGTTTCAAAATAGTTTTTAAACTTTAAAGACAGGGTGCCACTCGTTGAAGATAATGTCTTGTCGCAAATATTGAGCAAAAAATGAAAATATTGTGTCACTAGTCGGCGGAAGGGGTTTCAGTCGTAGACGAAGTCACATTGAATTCGAATTCTTCGGGAAGAGCCGTTACCGTTTTAAGCGTAAATGCAGAGTTCGGAAGATTTGACAAGTCTGTCTGACATGTGGAGCTTATAAAATTAATCTGGAAACAGTCAGAAGTTCTGGGAGTTTTTGGGAACAAATGCAGTTTACAATTTACCTTGGAAGGCCGCTCGAAGGGTCTGAAGCTCGGAGAATAGTCACTGAATGAACAGGACATGTGAAACAGCCGGTGTCATCGAGAAACTCTAGATGAATCCATTTTTATTGTCGAAAAAGTATAAGGAATTTGAACCAAGGAAAAGAAAAACTTGAAATTTATATTTTCTAGTAAAAAAAATCCAAAAACGTAAAAAAATATCTAACGTGACCACTTCCCCTCCCCCGCCTCCCAATTTATCCCCCCGCTTCATTTCTTCACCTAACCCCCATTCCATTTCCCAAAAAAAAATTCCGTAAAAGATGACAATGAGAAACATTGAGAGCAAATTCTTCTTCGCCGACTATGGCTGCTGTATTCCGCTGGAATCGTACGCGTGGATCATCGTCGTGCTGTTCACGTTCGGCATTTTAGTGTTTTTGTTTTGTGTGCTCGCGACGGCTGTCATTCGATGGGTTAGGTTTTGGGGGGATTTTCAAGAAATAATCAGGATTTTCTAGATGTACAAACGACGAATGCGTAAACGAATTCAAGATTTGAAAATGAAGTTTCTTAATGATCAGAGGGTTAAGAGAGAGTATGATCAAAAATTGGAAATTTTGGCAAAGCGTACGAAAGGGAAATGTGAGTTTTTTAAGGCTTACAATTTTGTACTTCTCGTGGACAATCTTTGAAATATTTTAGTACATATATTTCAAGATATTTTAAGAGTTCGTTGTTCCCGTTTATCAAAACCAGATTGTGATTTCCGAGTCCAAATAATTTTTTTGAACTTCTCGTGGACTACTTCCAATTTCTAATAGAACCCGATATTTTCGAAGATTTTGTAGTTCACGTGAATTTTAAAATGAACGCCGAATTATTCTGTTAGGTACTTTAAACGATGCTAAATTCTAAGAAAAAAATTGTAGTTCTCGAGCACAAGTCCTCAATAGTTTTTTAGTTCTCGAGGACAAGTTCACAATTTATTGATTTTGATGTTCTCGTGGACAAGTCCACAATTTATTGATTTTGTAGTTCTCGAGGACAAGTTCAAAATTTATTGATTTTGTAGTTCTCGAGGACAATTTCATAAAATCTAGCGATCCTTTAAATTATAATATATTTTTAAAAATTTTCGCAAAAAATTAAAAAATATATGTTTTCGGGAAATTTTTTAAAAATTTAACGGCAGAGCACGTTTGCAACATGTCGTACTTTCAAAGAAAAAAAATGTTTTTTATCTAAAAAAATACTTAACATCGTTTTTTTCTTCAAAAATCTTATAACTTTCAAATCTTTTAACTTATTAAATTAATTTTGTACTTCTCGTGGACTACTATTTACATATGTTCTCCAATTCGTAAAAAATACACTTTTCCAAGCACGTTTCCAACATTTTCAGTAGAAAGAAAGAAGAAAAAAGATGAAACACACCATTCGGGAAATGTTCATATTTCAATGGATCCAGCGAAGGAGTATTCGTCCAAAAAATCGGGGTATGTTTAGCATTTAATTTTTATAATAAAAAATTGTTTAAAAGTAGTTTTGTTTCAGAAAATCTGGAAAGAAGCAAAAACAGGCGGCAGCGTCTTTGGAAACGACACCAATTGCTATTAGTTTGGCGCCGAGTGAAGTTTATGGTAAGCTCCCCCCCCCCCCCCCCCCCCCATCAATGGATTTTTTGTTCAAAAATAAAGCACGGTCCGTTTTCAGTCAAACCATTACAACAACCGCCGACTCAACATCCGTCGCCAACGCCACAAATCCATGTGGATAACCAGGAGACGCGGGTCACGATTCCCACAAGTCTAGAGCTGCCGAAAGAGAAAACGTCGCCGACATTTGTGCTCCCCGAATTTTCAGCGAAGGATTTGGAAAATGGAACCACCGTGCCACTACCACCTGCATCGGCTCCAACATCATCCACCAATTTTTCGATGACCAATCAGGTGGAGTATAGTTTGAAGAATGAGGAGCAAATGAAACCGAAGAAGGGATCGCAGGATGCCGGATCTACGGATGATGTGTCTAAGGAGAATCAGAGTTGGTTTTCAAATGTTTTTATTTTTTTCATGACACACTATCTTTAATGATTGTTTTGTTGCCAAATTCATTTCCAGCCCCAAACTTGACGACCGGAAGCGGTAGCATGTATCGAAACCTGGCTGGAAAATCAAAATCGTTTAAAGATTATGGGTCTTCAAGTTCGAAGGCATCGTTGTAAGTTGTTGAAACTATTCAGAATTGTTTTTAGAAACTTTTTTCAGCCCATCTACCCGCTCGTGGCTCGTCGACTCGACGGGTACCTCAAAATTCGGCCTTCCGGAACCGCCACCAGAGGTCTCGATTTCCAAGACAAGTTCACTATGGAAAACCAACTCGTCGGCGTATACCACGGCTCAGAGTAATGAGAAGGTATTTCCACATGTGAGTTTTGGATCTTTTGGAAAATTTCTCAAATATATATTCCATTTTCAGGGGGCATTTGTGTTCGAGAAGTGATTTTTTTGTTTGTTGATTTTTGAAATGTAATAATAAAGATGTTCTTTATTAAAAGGGCCAACAAGGATTCGGGCATTTTTGGATAAAAGTTTCAAAGTAGCCCTTGGTTACGGACATGATAACGGTGTGGACGGTGGTTTTGTTTAGGTTTGGTTTTGAGGAGAGGACCTGAAAAAGAGGGCATCCGATTTGCCTAAAATTCAAGACTTACCGTATAAAGACCCTTCATCGAAACGTTGGAACGTCCCATTTTTTTCATACACTGGTTGCCAGGGTCACGACGGTTGTCAAGGTAGAGAGGATCCTTGGCCGGGTCGTAATTGGTTTGGAGAAGGAACCAGGAGTTTTAAGCGTCGAAGAGTTTACGCTCGAATTGGAGGGAAGTGGTATTGCGGACGAGAACGGAGCCTTGGCCTGGGAAAATATTGTACCTATGATTTTTTTCCATTTTTTTCACTCACCATGTCTAGCACCTCCAAGAATAAAATAAGCTCCTGTCAATAGCTTGACACTGGAAATTTTATCCCTAGCACACTCGTAACTGTCACTTTTTTTCGAAAATCCATCGATCGAAGTACATTACAAATTGCAGGTCGGTATTCTTATATTCTCCCAAGTACCATTTCATCACATTTAGAAGATCTAGCCAAAATCGATTTTAGATGGGCGAGTTTGACGGCGGTGGTTGTTCAAACTGGGATCGGGGTTGGTAGTATGTGGCTCAGAGTAGTCAGCGTCAAGGTTTGGTTGTACTTGATATTCTCAGCACAACTTGTTTTTTCGTTGAATGTTACGAATTCCGATTGTCCAGCGTCGATCAATGACATCACGAGTACACCGATAATTGTCAATGAATTTATGCACAATGTTACTATGAGCCCGATTTCATTCGGAATTATTGCAAATTCTTCAACAATGTGGGCTGTTAGCTACTCTTATGTTTAATACAAATAAATATGTATCAAGTGTTAGAGTCATCGGCTCAAAAATCTCAAAAATTGAGCTTTCAGTAGATCCAGCAAAAACAATGACTACATGGAATATTTTATAGAACTTTAGAGGGATTAGCTTTATTTCATTCTTTACAATAAAGTGGATGTCAAAATGATGGCTGTTGAATTTGTAGTAACATCAACCTTATAACTATTTGACGGATGAAAAAATCCTCCTTGAAGTACTATTGATGAGTTCGGAAGGTTGTTCAAAGTAACTGGGCAATCGAAACTGCTGATATTCATCTGAAAATAATTGACAGTTATAAAAATCGGCATTAACCCGACCTTCACGCCAATTATCTTTCCAGAAGTTGAGTTTCGTTTCTCTACGGCGTAAGACTGGTCGGGCTGACATTCGAAACATATGTTAAATAATATTAAACACATCTGACAACCAAATAAACAATTTTAAGATTTTTCAAAAATTTTGAATTACTAACCGTGCAACTAGAATTTTGTAGGCAATTCAAGCTGCAAGCCTCGTAGTCATTTCCAATCGCTGTCACACTGCAATTTATACCATTATAGAATCCATAAAATACAACCATCCGAATCGATGCCAATGCGGGAAAAGTTAAGGGAAAAAATAAAAGAAGTATTATCACTTTCATTAGTAACTCTTGAATGAAAATGGAAACATCTGTAAGACATGAGGATGCTATAGTAACGTCATGTCGTTTACATCAAATTGCATCAATTATTTACTTTGTATAATGGATGGCGCATTTAAAAAAAACGTTATTCTGTCTCAACATCCATCGGGATCATAAACCGAATCTTGAATATCTCTAATGTGGGATTACATCAAACTTATATTTGTCATAACGATCTGAGAATTGAGAGTTTGGAAACAAAGTAGAAATATTATTTTTTATTACAGAAATAATAATTACGAATAAAATGGATATTGTTTTTGATTTTTGGTTTTTCAAACCCCGTCCATCGAAATTAGTAGCAAGACTATATAATGGCAGAAATATTTCATATTTTGTAATGGGGCTGCAAAAATGAATCTGAAAATTGCTAGCAAAACGAAAAAATCCCAACTTAAATTCGAATTTTTCGAAACTCTAGCTGGAACCCTTTTAATTCTCGAAAAAGTATGAGGAATTTGAACCAAGAAAAAGAAAAAGAAAAACTTGAAATTTATATTTTCTAGTAACAAAATTCAAATACGTAAAAAAAAATATCTAACGTGACCACTTGTCCACTTGTCCTCGCCCCCCGCCTCCCACTTGTCCTCCCCCATGTGAGTTTTTAGAAACATTTCAAAAAATAAAGATGTTCTTTATTAAAAGGGCCAACAAGGATTCGGGCATTTTTGGATAAAAGTTTCAAAGTAGCCCTTGGTTACAGACATGATAACGGTGTGGACTGTGGTTTTGTTTAGGTTTGGCTTTGAGGAGAGTACCTGAAAAAAGGGCCTCCGATTGAAAAAGCCTAAAATTCTAGACTTACTGTATAAAGACCCTTCATCGAAACGTTGGAACGTCCCATTTTTTTCATGCATTGGTTGCCAGGGTCACGACGGTTGTCAAGGTAGAGAGGATCCTTGTCCGGGTCGTAATTGGTTTGGAGAAGGAACCAGGAGTTTTCAGCGTCGAAGAGTTTACGCTCGAATTGGAGGGAAGTGGTATTGCGGACTAGAACGGAGCCTTGACCTGGGAAAATATTTTACCTTGTAGTTTTTGCCTGCCTTTTCCTTCACTTACCATGTCTCGCACCTCCAAGAATAAAATAAGCTCCTGTCAAAAGCTTCACACTGGAAATTTTATCCCTTGCACACTCGTAACTGTCGCAATTTTCGAAAATCCATCGATCGAAATACATTACAAATTGGAGGTCGGTATTCTTATACTCTCCCAGGTACCATTTCATCACATTTAGAAGATCTGGCTGAACTTTGGCGTTCATTGAAAGTGAGAAACTTCGCGGTTTCATAGCTGAAAAGTAAGCTTTAAACTATCGGGTGCTCCCCTGGCAAACCTGTTAGAACGCCTGCATGTCCTGCCAATGTGGAAGCTTTGAAGAGTAATTTTCCATTTTTGACAAAATTAATATTGACGCTCAGCTTCTTTAAAGCTTCAGTAAGAGCCCAGGATTGCTGATCGACATCCCATACAAATAGTTGACCGAAATCTAGATTCCTCGCGTGGTACAGATCTTGCTCTTGAGTTTGTGCAATAATCGATGTGCAAAATCTGGACATTTCATAGAAAATGTTGAGAAAAACGAGATTTCCAATTGGGACGTCGAGAACTTCGGCCATTCCTAGGACTTCATCCTTGTAGGGGTTCATGATCATCCCGCGGTCGAGAGAGGCGGCGGTGAGGTTGCCGATCACCTGCCAGAGGTTGATGCCGGGGATTATTGTGGTGAAATACTGGAAAAGGGAAGATCGGTCTGGAACAGTGAATTTGAACAGTTTGGAATTTCCAAGAAAAAAAGAACTTTGAAAGGTTTTTTCGATTTCATGAAAATTAAATTTTTAACATTTAAAAAATGGGGGATTTTGAGACTTTATATCTCAGCTAAAAGTCAACTGATTTTCATGAAAAGTATACAACAAACTATTTTCTTACTGTAGAAATCAAGGATTTTCTACAAGTTTACCTCATCTTTAATTTTTAAAATTTTACGGTTTTCAAAAAAATTGCCTCATTATACAAAAGAGCGAATTTTAAAATTTTTCTTGATGTTTTGAAGATTTAAAAAAACAGATTTTAATACTTTATATCTCAGCTAAAAGTCAACAGATTTTGATGAAAAATATACCATTTTAAAGAGCTCTTTTTAAATTTTCTAAAACTACCTAGAAGCCGAGAAAATTAGCCTCAAAACAATGGCCTAGAAAAAGTGACCACCTGGCCGAATTTTTCTATGAGCTTTTTACGTGTTTCGTTAATTAATAGTTAGGCAGAATATTTGTATTTATTCTTTTTAATTTTTGTTTTTTAATGTTTTTGTATGTTTCACGTCATAACGCTTGCGGACTAGTTTTCGCGGGTGGACACTTTTTCTAGGCCATTGTTTCGAGCCGCGTTTTCTCGGCTTCTAGGTGGTTTTATAAAATTTTAAAAACAGATTTGAAATGAGTATGAAGTCTATTTTCATTTATTTTTAAAACATTGTGTCATTATACAAAACATTCTCAATTTTTTCTTGGTATTTTGAAGATTTCAAAAAAAAAGTGATTTTAATACTTTATATCTCAGCTAAAAGTCAACAGATTTAAAAAATATATTAATGAGCCGGTTTTGCTCTATAAATTGGTAGAAATTTTCTGAAAATCGAAACGAAGAAATCGAGAATTTTTAACTTTTCTAAACCTTCTCAAAACCAAATAATTACTTCCAAAATATCGAAAACATCCTTGATCTCCTGCCGATAAGCCCTCGCAATCTGTTGAAACCTCTGTCTTGGCGGTAAATCCAAATTCACATTGAACCACGGGACCTTTTGCGCGTCAGCCGGGTCATAAATATCAGGGCCGTCTATTAAACAGTTTGGTGGGAAATCTGGATTTTCCACGTTTCGTTGAACCGATTGTGAGACTAATAGAAGTAGGAATACTAGAAGTAGTTCCATTGGACTTTGCATTATATTAATATTTGAAAAAAATGACCTTTTTGTAACACTTCCTCTTTGAAAGTAAGAAAAAATTGTTTACAAAAGGTTTTTAGATGATAAAATATGTCGTTTCTTTGATAACACTAGTTGAAAGTGATTTATGGAGCAAAAAAGCAAAGAAAAAAAGTTCTACTCGTTTTTTTCAGTTTATAAATTATTATATTATCATATATAAATATCACAGGGATCCTCTTAAAGGAACATGATCTTGAGCAAAACAAATACAAAAATGAAAATAGTTGAGAAATATTGAGACGATGCAGAATCCGCCAAATCGTTGGTGTCTGCCGAATCGGTGACGGAGTTGTCGGATGGGGAAAGGGTGGCGGTTGAGGGGGTGTTCTGGAAATTTTGGAAATTTTTGAGAGGAGTATTTGATATTTTCTGAAAGCTTATTTCATTAGCTATAAAATGGTGCAGGTTTTTAGATTTTTTATCGATTTTTAGGGGAGTTAGAGGCAAATTGTTGGAGGCAAAATTGCTCATTGGTTCCTTAAAGACAAGGTATTATTGATTTACCACATTCTTTAAAGACCACCCAAACATTTTCAAAAGTGATAATTACCTTTAAACAAATACCCAATAAGTTATCCTTCAAGTTTGAGCACAATTGATCATCTCTTGTGGTGCATGTACAATTGGAGAACACACTTCCGACTGATGTTTCAATAGTCTGGGTCAACAAGGTTTTGCACTTGTCGTTACATGCTCCACGAGCAGCATCAGCTTCACATTCCGATATGAAGACTCCGAATTTGGAATTACACTGAAAAAATAGGTTTTCAGCCTGTTTGAACCAAATTATGTACCTGAAGATCAGCTTCACATGCCAATTTACCCAAACTACAGTGAACTGTAGACTCAGATGGCAAGAAGTTACAAGTTCTTAATTCATCACGTCCTGGGATACAAGAAGCATCGGATCTTAACAAAACGCGGCCCAATTTGTTTTGATAGACGTTTAGGACAGCACTCCGACATTGGGGTTGACAGGTACCGGTGGTGCAGGCCGCCATTAATGGGGCTAGACGATTTTGGCATTCTAGGTCGTTTTCACAGTCTGTTAGGGCTTTGGTACATGCTTCTGATGGGGCTTCTTGGGCTTGGAGGAAGGCGAAGGTTGTGAGGAGGATTATGGAAGTGATTGGCCTTCGCATTTTTGGTCTGAAAATGGGATTTTTAGGAAGATTTATGATGGAAAAAACTTGGAAAAAGTATGAATAACGGTTTCAGAACTTTTAAAAATACATTAGCTTTTTCATCGAATTTTGGTGAAAAGTCAAAATTTCGTGAAAAATCTCTAGATTCTTAGAATTTTTTCTACTAAATTAAAATTTTTTATATACAAAATCCTCCTATTTATTTTTGCCAGACCATTTTGAAGGTTTTGCTTTACTCTTGAAAAATCTTCAAAAAATTTGGAAAGATTTTCAGAAATTTTTATAAAAGTGATTTTGGCAAAAGGGGAAGTTCTTCATATTCACAATGGAAGTGTACCAACTCAGGGGTCTAAGAGTTTTACATGAGACCTAGCTCATTAGAAAGAGCTCGTCGAGGAGGCTAAGAAACTGCGAACTTTAGCTGCTAATATGCACAAGGGAGCAAGTTACAGCGCGTCAAAATCTGAAAATTTGCGAAAATTTGAACTTTGAAGAGCTATAACTCGGCTCAAAATCAATATTTCTAGATGAAACTTTCAGATATACATAATGGATCCATTTTCAACCAATTTTTCGAATTTGAGCAAATTTGGTTGAGATTTTTTAAATACTTATTTTTTGAACAGTCCCCTTCAAAAATGTGTGTTTGTTTTTGGTTAATCTCAACCAAATTTGCTCAAATTTGGCAAATTGGTTAAGAATAGAACCAATATTACAATCTAAAAGTTTCATCCAGAAATATTAATTTTGAGCCGAGTTATAGCTCTTCAAAGTTAAAATTTTGACAAATTTTCAGATTTTTACTCGTAACTTGCTCCCTTGTGCATATTAGCAGCTGCAGTTTGCAGTTTCTTAACCTCCAGGACGAGCTCTTTCTAATGAGATTCGTCAACAATTTTCAGAAAATTTGAGAAATCTAATTTTCCGGGTAGAATTGTTGATTATTTCAATTTTCAGAAAAGTCAGGGATTTCAATCATTTTCAGATTTTCTCAAAAGTTATCACAAAATCAGATTCTATGATTTTCAGCTTACATTTTTCTGTCTGAAAATCTTGTCAAATTTCAGAACTTTCAATTAAAAATTTCTGAATTTTATCTGAAATTTTTAAAAATCAAATCCTATAATTTTGCGCTCAAAAATTCTTATTATCCTATTTTTCGCTTGAATTTTTCGAAACTTATCAATATCTGAAAAAAAACCTTCTTTTCAATGGGGTAGGGTTCAAAAGAAGGATATTTTTTTATTTTTTAAATACTTTGAGAAAAGTGAATATTTTAGAAAAAGGAAAATTTATTTCGAAACTGAAATTTCGTGATTTTCAGCTAAAAAGTACGTTTTAAACGGGATCTCCCGCAAACTATAGTAAAATGAAAATTAGGATAAGGGATACAACGGGGGGCAACAAAACTAATAAGTCGTGAAAAGGAGAAGATGAAGAAGAAGAAACAAAACTGTCAAAAAGATGCATTTCTGACGAACAGGAGAGAGAAATACACGCAACCGAACCAACAGCCCCTTCTTCTTTCAAAAATACATAAGAGGGAGAAAAACAGTCGTCGGCTCTCAAGAAGAGTGGACAGAAGAAGGACAGGTTTCCTCTTTTTCGATTATCTTGTGCTCATTCCATCCGTTTCTCGGCGTCCGCTCATTCAGCTGTCCTCCCCTCCCGCGGCGCTCAATGTTTGTCTATTCCGGGCGCGCGGAATACGCGCCGCGCTTAGTTTAACAGTTTACGGTGCGATGAGGACCGCAAAGACCGCAGGGTGAAAAGTCGTGTAAACATGAAGATTGGAGGAAGAAGAAGAAGAACAATTGGAAAAATTGAAAATGGCACAGAACCGGAATTAGGAACATATTGGGGTTTTGGTTTACAGGAAGGAATGGGGTTGCGGCGGGTGGTGAGTCAAACTAAAAAGGAGTATATTCTACGAAATTTTCTCTTGATTTTCTGGGTATATATGTCAATTTTATACAAGTGGCCGAGATAATTTTTTAAACAAACAGCTTGAATTTTAGCATGACTTGACTACCTGGAGAATGATTCACTAGTGCAAACTTACCCCCCGTAGGATAGGGTGGCAATTAAATATTGGGACGAGGATTGGAACACACCTGGAATTTCAACATACTAATAAACAAAAAATGACGTAGTGCTAAAAATGTGCTAAAAATAATTAAAATTATTTTTTATTTATTTTTAAATATAATATTTTTAAACAGCTAGAACTTTGCTCAAGCTTTATCAAATTTTTTGATAAATATCTAGTTTTGAAGATAATTTCTCGAACTTTAATTTTAAAAACTGAAAGGTGAAATTTTTATCTACATGTTGATATAAAATTCAATGAAATTGATAGATTCCAAATAAGAGTATATTGAAAAATGTTAGCCCAAAAATGCGAGACCTTCCCGATTTTTTGTAAACTTGCAGAGGTTTTTTTATTTATGGCTTTTTACAGAAAGCCATAAATTAAAAACAACTTTTTACATGAATATCGCGCCTTTTGAAAAATCTTTTTAAAAATTTTAAAAATTTAAGAATTTGGAAAAATTTCAAAAAATTACAAAAAAAATTTCAAAAGGCTGTATATTCGCTTAAAATAGTCCAAATTAATTGAAAATTATCTAGTTTTGAAGGTAATTTTTGTGTCTTGATTATAGGGAAAAAACTCAAACTACAAAATGATATAAATCTCGAGAAGAGTTGGCCTATTATCAGACGCGAAGAGTTATAAACCAGCTCAAAAATTTGGAGTTCATTGGATTGATAACCTCCATATTTCTTGTCCAATATGTGGCGATCCAGATTTTTTTCTCAAGCTGAAATTTTATTTATTAAAAAGTGGAATAATTTGCTAATAAAATAGACCATATTTCGATAAAAATAAATGATTTTGGGGCAAGATGTAAAGGCATAAAAATTGATAAAATTCAACCTTTTCTAGGCTCAAAATACATGAATTAGAAAGAAGAATATCTTGATTTGAAGATAATATTTTAATGTTCTACTTTTATTGATAAAAACTGGGAATTTTTCCCTTTAAAATTATATCAATTTCATTGAAAATTAACATAAAACAGAAGATTGAAAAAGAATTTAAGCAAGAAAAAAAATCAAATGGCATTTCTGCCATCATTTAAGTACCCAAATTTAAACACTTTCTCACAGATCATTCATAATTGTACCTAATTCGACCTTTCTGGCGTAAGAAACACGTTTTTCTGATTCATTGAAAAAATAATAAGCTTTCATTTTCTAATTGATCAGAAAATGAAACTAATTTTCCAAATTCTTATCTTTGTTGTTTTGGTGACATGTTACAGCGAAGGAAAGCAAAATTTCAAGGTATGTATGTAGCCAGTGCGGATCCTCCCCCAAAAATTCAAACGTTCCAGTTATGTGAAACCAAATGGAATCTCAATTCCACATCAATCCCTGAGATTGTTTTAATGATCACAGAGCCGAAATTGTCGCAAAACCCATACATGAAAGAAGCAATAGATGACACAGTTTGTTGGATAAAGACTCGATTTTCAAAAATCTCTGCAATCCATCATATCAACGACGATGATATTTGTTATCATTTCGCAAGTGTGCCGCTTAAACCACGCCAACTTTTGGTGGCAGTGATCGATGGGAATCTGACGAAAGAGTGTCCGAAATTGATTACTGGTCCGGTGCCGAATTTGTTGGTTGTTGAGAATCATCTTGATGGGAGTTCAACGATTCTTGGCTTGAAATTTGTGAATGCTGGAGGGGTTTTTAGGTAGGATTTTCAAAAAAAATGCTAAATAGCAAACAGTGGAGTTTTCTGGAAATAGTGTGGCAAAAGTGGGAGGGTGGAAGAGTACAGAGATATAAATGATCAAGAGGAAAATAGTGTGTAGGATGCATGTGAATTGTACACGTGCACCATGGTGTGATGCGTGCGCCAATCCAAGATTTCATTTTTCCGCCTTTGAAGTACATTGATTTTTTTGTTAGAATTTTACAGAGGGTGTTTATTTGATTGTTAGATTGCTATAATATGTATTTTTTGAAATTCGGCACGAAGTTTTTAAAATAAGTGGTCATTTGCCTTTAAGACCTATTTTCTGTTTAAAGGCGCATAACTTTGAAAATGCTCATTATTGCAAAAAAATGAGATAGATATTTGGAATCAGCGTCAAATTCTAAAAAAGGCATGATGTTTTTAAAATTAAGTGGTCATGTGCCTTTAAGACCGATTGTGTGTTTAAAGGCGCATAACTCAGCAAATATTCACTTTTACGAAAAATGAAATAGATATTTGGAATCATCGTCAAATTCCAAAAAAGGTGTGATATCTTTAAAATATAGTGGTCATGTGCCTTTAATACCACGTTTATGTTTAAAGGCGCATAACTCAGCAAATATTCACTTTTTCGTTAAATGGAGTAGATATTTGGAATCAGCGCTAAATTCCAAACAAAGCATGAAGTTTTTAAAATCAAGTAGGCGTGTGCCTTTAAGACCGATTTTATATTTAAAGGCGCATAACTCAGCAAATATTCACTTTTACGAAAAATGGAATAGATATTTGGAATCAGCGTCAAATTCCAAACAAAGCATGATGTTTTTAAAATAAAGTGGTGGCATGCCTTTAAGACCAAGTTTCTGTTTAAAGGCGAGAATTTCAGACTAACTTTCGACCTAAATGCCCAAGAAACACCGCGCATCCAAAAAACCTTGGATTTCATGCTTGAACTCAACTTAAAATCCGTAAACTATGGTACAATTATTGGATGGTGGTGGCCGCCTTTCGATCTTCCACCAGATGAATACTTCCAACGATTTTTGAAAGAGATAAGCTCCCAGGCAATAAAGGTACAAAATTTTCTTTAAAAAAAGAACAAGTTTGAAATTTAAATTCAGGAAAATTATTCAATATCCCCATTGTTGGTGGCCTCCTGCATGCCGATGATTATTTTCAGTATTGTTGTTTCCTGTTATTTGGTTATTCAGCCGGTTAGTTCGAAATTTTGAGAAAAAAGAAGAAGTTAAAAGTAATTTGCATTATTTTCAGACCGGTGGACTGGTTTACACAGACGAAGAAGTCGATTTTGTTATAGAGGAAGTTGCGAGTAGTAACAAGCTGAATATCATGGTCAAACAAGTGCTCCCAACAGAAGAGATTAATTATCGGCATTTCGAGGAGCAGTCTATCAAAACGGACAAGACTTTGGGCTCGATGAATTCTGAGGAAGTTGAGGAAAACAAGACGATGGAAAGTGTTAAGCATTATTGAGTGAATTATAAATTATTGATTTATTAATGGGGAGCTTCTTATTTTTTATGCCTGCGGACTAGTTTTCGCCGGTGGACACTTTTTCTAGGCCGTTGTTTTAAGGCGCGTTTTCTCGGCTTCTAGGTGGTTTTAGAAAAAAAATTTTAAAGCTTTCAGATTTTCAGATTTTCGAAGAACAGGGGAAGTAAACAAATGTTTATTTGAAAAATAGTTTGAGCTTTTGGTCGTCACATTTTTGATCTAACATTTTCTAATCATGGGTTGGTAAATGGTAATTTTCTTATTTTTTAAAGTTGTAAAAAATGTATTCAAATTTCTGGGTTTAAAAAATCAAACAAGTTCAAAAAATATATGATTTCCACGAGAAATACAAAAAAATCTATATTGTCCACGAGAAATACGAAAAAAATATATCTTCTCCACGAGAAATACAAAAAAAATGTGTTTTCCATGAGAAATACAAAAAAATCTATATTGTCCACGAGAAATACAAAAAAATATATGTTTTCCACGAGAAATACAAAAAAATCTATATTGTCCACGAGAAATACGAAAAAAATATATCTTCTCCACGAGAAATACAAAAAAAATATATGTTTTCCAAGAGAAATAGAAAAAAATCTATATTGTCCACGAGAAATACGAAAAAAATATATCTTCTCCACGAGAAATACAAAAAAAAATATGTTTTCCAAGAGAAATACAAAAAAATCTATATTGTCCACGAGAAATACGAAAAAAATATATCTTCTCCACGAGAAATACAAAAAAATATATGATTTCCATGAGAAATACAAAAAAATCTATATTGTCCACGAGAAATACGAAAAACCTTAGTTTTTCTCAGTAAACTGGAATTTACAGTTTTCCACGAGAAATACAAAAAAATATGATTTCCACGATAAATACAAAAAAACATGGGTTCCAAAAGAAATACAAAAAAACTAGGGTTTCCACGAGAAGGCGAAAATGGCAGTTGTCCACGAGAAGTTCAACACTTTGACAAGTTTTCTTTGAAAATCATACGTCTACAAAAAGCTCAAAAAAGCAGAATTCTCACCTGTTGAATGTTTTCTGCGAGAGATACAAGGCGCTTTTTTTCAACACCGATGTCATAATGAAATCTTTGGAAAAAAAGCAGGTGATTTGTTTTTTGTTTGGTCGCCCATTTTCTACGTTTCTCATGTTTTTTTCATAATTCAATAAAATGAATATTATTGTTAGAAATGTCTCGAAATACTTTTTCCCATTTTACGACCTGAAAATTGATGCCACTGAAATTAGTTATCTATTCATAATTATCTATATATTATCGGCGATAATTGCCGGAATTATAACTTTTCAAATCTGCACTGTTATTCTAAAAGTTCGCGTTTTTCATAAAAACATGAACGCAATTGTTGTGGCGATGTTAAGCCAATGGTTTGAAGTGACACTGGCGAAAATTTTCCTATATCCTTATCAATCAGGACTTTTGAAAATTGGGCTTCACGGTAATTTGAAAAATCTGGAATTTATTTAATCGATATTTTTCAATCGATATTTTTCAGTAGAGCGTGAGTACAGTTTTTGGGTGACTGAGGACTGGTCAATCATGCCTCATGTTTCGAGTGAAAACGAAATTTGGGGACTGATGGTTGGAGGAGTCTTGTATCTGCATTATGGATTTATGGTGGCCTTTAGTGTTTTTATAGTGACTATCGAGAGGTCTTGTGCTACTTACTTTATTACGTGAGTTTCAGGGGGAAATTCCAGTCTGGTTACTTTTTTGATTTTGACAGCTGAAAACCTGGTGTTTCAGAGATTACGAGAAAAAATCCAGATCCCACATTCCAATTATCCTAATCATCTCCACTGAAATCATAACCTTCATATTATCATGCCTAGCAACTTGCGAAATAATCACCTTCACAATTGGTGCCCTAATTGGCACTTTCGTCATAATTATAGCAGTTTTGGTAAGCCTTTCTTTGTCCCGCCATTCACAAGTTTCCATTCTCAGATCTATTTCCTCATCCTCCACATCAATGTCGGCATCCAGAAGAAGCTCAACAAACATGCTGATGTCAAGTTCTATTCATTGGCTATACGATTTCAAGCGAGAGAAAATGCGCGATCGCTTAATTTAGCGAAACGATTTGTGTTACTGACATCGGTTGCAGTTTTGATCGGGATGGTGCTTTTGACATTGGCAGTTTTGAGAGTATACGGCGATTATGGTGGACTTGTTCTTGTTATAATCGATACCGGTTTTAGCTTGTAAGTGATGGTTGATTTTTGTTTAGTTTGTAGTCTAAGCAGCTCCATTTTTTGTAGTTTGTAGTTTAAGCAGCTCCATATTTTGTAGTTTGTAGTCTAAGCAGCTCCATGTTTTGTAGTTTGTAGTCTTAGCAGCTCCATTTTTTGTAGTTTGTAGTCTAAGCAGCTCTATACTTTGTATTCCACTAAATCTCTTTTTTCAGAAACCCATTGATTCTAGTACCTTTAGGTATGTATCTAGTTCCAGTCTGGCGTGAAAGATACGTCCAGAAATGTCCAATTTTGAGAAAACTTGGAATTTTTCAAAAATCTAAAACTGCAAAAGTTAGCGATGTGAATCAAGACGGAGAAGCTGACCTTTATTTCAAAAAGTTGTCAGAGGCTTGGAAATAGGGATAAATTCGACGTGAGTTTTTAAAATACATTGATTTATTATTTCAAAAGTTTTTATTAGGATGGGAACGGTGAGAACTTTGGGTCTTCTTTTAAAAAAATGGAACTAACCCAATTTTTTTTAGAAAATAACACAAGATACACTACAATTGATAAGCTCTTATTTGACGCCAATATCAAGGTTCAATTTGGCGGCTGTTGATGAGAATTGCTACCAAGTTTGTACAAAATGGATGGATATTAAAACTATAGTTTTTGATGATGATAATTTACTACTATCTGGTCCAAAAATGGCGCATAAGATTGATTGTTATTTTGATGAGTATAATGATCAAAGAGCTTTAACGATGGCGAACGCTTTGGAGATTTGTGCAGGCTTGAAAAGATTGATTGTTCAGACATGGTATTTAAAAATTGAGATTTTTCGGTGAATTTTCTATATTTTTAGCCTTCGAGAAAGTGATATCGAAGTCTTAGCGGGCCATAAGCTATCGATTAGCAAGTTGTACATCAGTACAGAGAATTTGAGCCTCAAAAAGCTGCCGAATTGCCCAAGATTGAGAACCTTACATTTTGTGGCAAAAAGTGTGCAGCCTTTGAAAATTTCGAATATTGTTGAGGATCACGTTCTTCAGGTATTTTTTAGCTTCAAAATGAGTTATAAATCAATATAATTGAACAATATTGAGCCAAGTTATGACCAAAAACATTTTCTCGTGTTCACCACGAGAGCCACGACAGCTCTCGCGGTGAACACGAGAAATGCCGCTCATTTTTAAACCGCTGTAACTTTACTTAAAATTGTTGAAATTTTAAAATTTTAAAACTATTTTAAATCTTGAAATTTATATTTTAAGGAAGTGTTCCCCTTGTGCCTTCGACGAGTCTGCTTAACTGATATATTCCTCACGGAAAACCTAATAACCCACCTCTCAAAAATGCCGCAGTTAAAGTCTTTGGATATGATTGGCTGCCTAGTGGACACTAATAGTTCAGCAAAATTTATTCCATTGCTAGGTATATATATTTTTTTAATTTTAAACAAAAAAAATATGTTTTCTTTTCATTTCCAGAAAATTGTGAAAGCCTCAAAAACCTTAGCCTACCCCCATCGATGTTTGCATTCACGTCCCCGACGAAAATTAAATTCCCCTACAATTTCAAAAAGCTGCAGAATATCACAAAACTCGGGCTTTATATGGATTGTTTCGATGAGGTGAAATTCGAGGAACAGGTCAAAACAATCTTCCCGAAAAAACTGGAAGCACTGGTGATTTTTGGGAATTATATCGCACTGAAGAAATGGAAGGGTCTCAAGGAATTGATGAAGAGGGCGAAGTTTCAGATACTTTTTGGGCCCAATGAGAATCTAGCATCATGTCCAGAACTCAATTTGACAAATATCAGGCTGTTGTCGCATTTGGTACGACGTCCGCCGTATCGGAATATTTTTATGAGACGGAATTTTGATATGGTGGTTGATATTCCATTAGAGAGTATTTCCTTTAAGTTTAACTTGGCGGAATGGGCGGCAAATGAAAGAATTGATGACGAGGTTTTTGGGTCGCCAATTGGAGGAGGAGGAGCTGGCGCGGTTATACCTAGAGATGGATACCCTAGACATGGGCCGAGATTCGGAATGGGACGGGGAAGACAGGCACCTGGTGGACGAGTGGTGAGAAGGGGTAGGATTATGGGAGGACCGATCCAAACATCGACTGTTAGGTCAGAGTCTATGAGGACTCATCCACCGTCTGTTAGCAGAATGTCAGTAATTTCACCGATTGTGAATACGAGATCAAATCCGGCAATTCCAGTTGTGACGCCAGTGATTACCGAGGTTCGAAGTGAAGGCCTGAATCAAGCCTTTGTTGCGTCTCGCAACCCTAGTAGCGGTTCGAATTCTAGTGAGATGTCGGCTTCATTGTCACCGGTAAGTATTAGTTCTGATCCGGATCAGGTTTCGGATCAAATTAGGATCCAATGGTCAATATACATTCCAGGCACCCCAACGTACTGCTTCCCTCCCGAATGCTACACCTCAACCCGTACCAATCGTCACAGAGCCGGTGCCGGCTCAAAACGCGGCTCAGAATACCAACAACAACAATAATAATAATGACAATGGCGCCAGAATTGTGCCATCAGACGAAGGGTTTCAAATGTAACTCCCACCCGCTCACCCATAAATTCTTTGTTTAATTTTGTAGGATTGTTGAAACATTGGCAAGAGTTATTGATCAAATCGCGCCAATGGAGAATGGCGGCGAACCGAGGAACAATGGGAATGGACAGAATTGATAACTTTTTCATCTTTTTTGAATGAAAGAATTTGATAAGACGGAAATTATGTAATCGCAATGATAAAAAAAGAGTCTGCTTGTTGCAATTTTGGATGAAATTTTTAAATTAGTTGCGGTTTTTGATTATATAGATAATTTGAATTTAAAAAAGTTAATTTTGAACCGAGTTTTGAAGATTTTAAATTTCTCGTGCTGGCTGCGAGAGCTCGAGGGGTGTCTCGTGGCGGAGACGAGGAAAATGCTTTTTGTTGTAACTTGGCTCTAAATTATTCGATTTACTATTTTTTAGAATTATTTTGAATCTCAAAACTGTGAAAATCTTGTTAGATTAGATCTAAAGAATTAAATGCTTCCAATGTTCTAAAAATCGGTTTAGTTTGAGGAAAGTTATGATGCTTAGAAAAATTTGAAATTTCTCGTGCTGGCCGCGAGAGCTCGAGTTGGTTCTCGTGGCGGAGACGAGCGATTGTTTTTCGTTGTAACTTGGCTCGAAATTATTCAATTTTATTGATTTTAGATTCATTTTGAAGCCTGAAATTGTGAGAATAGATTAAAGTTACTATACTGCTTTGATTTTAATGAAATTAGCTCAATGAGGTGCTTAAAAACGTTGTTCAAAAATCACTATCAATTTTTGAGGCAAAAACATTCCGCTAAATATAGACTCACTTTCAAAAATCAAAAAAAAGAACAAACATCGAAAATGCCGGTTTGTATTTCTCTCAATCGTTTGTATATACAAGAAAAAAGGAAATGTTTTTCTTTCCCTCTCTAGCACCCTCTCAACCATCCATAGATCTCTAACACTCATTTCTGCCAATTCATTTATTCACTTGCTTCTAGGAAAACAATTTTTATAATATCTATTGTATTTTCTTCCTTTCATGCGGTTTATCGATTTTATTAATGTGTAGCCGTAATTTTGGCAGAGTGCCAATGGACACAGATGATCCGGTGCTGCGAAGGCTGCCTTTGAAGGCGAGATCCTGGGCGGTTTTGATTGGTGGAGTTATGTGTATGATTACTTATGGATTGGTTTACACTTGTGGTAAGATTTTTAATTTTCAGTGAGAATTTGATGTTGTAAAGGCTAAAATTTAGGTAATCTCCTTCCATATCTTGTCTCATATTTCCGGTGGAAGATAGACCCGACAATGCGTCCGGGACAAATGATCTGGTTACAAACGCTGCTTGCTGGGTTACCAATGGGTATGGTTATTGGTGGATTGGTGGAAAGAAAGTGTGGTGGGAGATTGGGAGCGATTATTGGATCGATAACCTACACGTAAGTTGTTTAACTGTGGGGGGGGGGGGGGGTTACAAATTTTATGGTGGGCATTGCCGATTTTTTTGATCTAGTAGGCCATAAATTGCCTAAAAATTGTTCGTTTTATTTTGATTTTTGAAAAAAATGGTAGTTCGAAACTGTGAGAATCTTGTCAAATTAAAAGGCATCGATTCCTATAAAATTTTTAAAACTTGGCTCATTTTTAACAAATTTGTGATGATTAGAAAATTGTCTTGCTCAAGCATCGAGGGCATTGGTTCTCGTGGTGAGTCATATCTCTGCTCAAAAGTATTCGATTTGTTTGTTTTCATATTTATTTGAAGTCCGAAGCAATTTGGAATATCGCTAAAGTTAATTTTTGCTTTCTGAAAAAACCAAGTTAAAGACAGTGGTTCAGTTAATTTGACCCTACCTGATCTTAGTTTCAAAAAAATTTTTTAGATCTTGTTAACTGACCCACTGTCTTTAAGAGTTCTCAAAATTTTTGTCGTATATTGGTAGCGAGAAAATTGTTTTTTAAAAATCCTTCAAATTCTTTTCTCCTCGACTAAAATCCGGACCCTTGCTAAATTTGGATCATCAATTAATTTCAAATTGAATCCGACCCGATTTCTAGTCCAACTCGATTCAAATTCAAGGTTTTTTCGGAGAGAGTGTGATATCTTCGACTGAAAAACTGAAATCCAAACTTCTCCTATTTTCAAATATTTTTCCCGGGTCGACAATATAACAACATTATTTCCAGATTTGGAGTAGCTTCGACATTCTACTCTATCCAGCACTCATATGGTGCGATGCTTCTAACACTTGGAGTCGTCGGAAGCGTTGGAAGTAGTATAAGTTACAGTTCAATTCTTCCAACAGCTCAAAGAGTGAGTTTTCATTTGAATTTTAACCAAAACCTCTCTGTTCCAGTGGCTCCCAGACAACGTAGGACTTGCTGGCGGAGTGATCATCGGTGGTTACGGCTGTGGCGCTTTCATTCTCTCACCCCTTCAAACCACTTTTATCAATCCGTTGGACTATCGAGTGAATAGTGAGGGCTTCTTCACGCAAGAGGACTTGCTGGAACGTGTTCCATATGTCTTTCTGGTAATGGCTGGGTTCTTCGGAGTTATGCAAACTATTGGCGTGATTTTTATTGGACAGCCTAATGAGGTTGGTACTATTTTGATTTAAAAATCATATTTTAAAAATTCCAGGAAATTGAAATTGAGAATGAGAGTTTATTAGGAACTCAAGAGGAAGTTGTAATTGAAAAGTCAAGAATTTGGGATCAGCTAAGGTGAGATAAAAGTCGAAAAATTATTTTTTTAAACATAGGTTTAGAACCTCAACATTCTTGATACTCTTCCTATCCCTGATGTGTAATGCGGTATGGGTACAACTCACAAGTGGGCTTTATAAAGCATATGGTCAACAATTCATAGATTCCGATCTGTTTCTTTCATTAATCGGATCTCTTTCCTCAATATTCAATGCGGGAAGTCGTGTGGTTTGGGGAGCGGTCGCCGATGCTGTAAGTTAGACAATTCCAAGTTTTTTTTTTTGCAATCTGGTTTCAGACCTCCTACCAATTCTCCATGTCGATTGTTTGTACGATGGGTGCGGTTCTCGCCTTCAGCTTGCCTTTCATCAAAAAAGCTGCTAGTGATATTTTGTACCTTGGAGTTGTCTGCCTGATCTTCTCATGTGTTGGCGGCACATTTTCGATCTTTCCCTTCATTACTCATAAATGCTTCAGCAAGGCCAACTTCAGTGTCATTTATGGATTCTTACAATGCTCTGTGGTAGGATTAGTCCCGTCTAAGAGATCTTCCAAATCTCAAATTTTTCCAGAGCGTTGCCGGTCTTATCGCCGGACTCTTGTCAACGCATCTCCTCCCAAAAATCGGCTTCGAATACCTCTTCATCACCTGCGGATGCTTTATGATAATCTCCCTAATTCTAACCATTTTCGTGAATCGTACCGATTTGGCACGGCTCCAAATTCGTTCCGAAAATTCGTTTGAAACTTACGAGTAATTTTTACGTGTTCCATTTTGCCATCTCTATTCTGTTTCATTCATTCTTTATAAAATTTTTCGACGGATTAAAAAACTCCAAATAAATGCTAACAACAATTTTCGAAATTTTAAGCGATTTAGTTTATGGATGGCTGGTTTTGTTCAATATTCTGGTAGTATGCGGTGGGAAGCGGAAAGCGGATGGTGTTGGTGTTGGAACGAGAAGTCCTAATGCGCAACCAGTGTTGACACCAAAGCGATTGCTTGTGGAGAATGATACGAAAACTGTGGAGACTCTGAAAGGGCTGACACCAAAAAAGAGCGAAATCCAAAAGTCGTCGCCAAAGGTGAATCAAGGAAGTGCGGAGGTTTCGAAAACGCCGGAAAAGAAGAATTTGTCAGTGAGAGAGAAAATAATGACAACGTTCAAAAGGAAGAATAAGCCATCGATAAGGGAGAAAAAAGTTGAAAAGTCGAACGAAAAAGTGAGCAAGAGCTCAGAAAATAATAAAAATGATGGGGGGCAGTCGACGAGATCCGCTAGGAAGGTATAAATAACAAATTTTGATAGGACCCTAAAAAAAGGAGATATTCAGAAAAGCGACAACGACTCAATTGACTGGAACCTGAAAATTCCCAACAAGGAGGATGAGCTCACTCAGAAGACTGATCTGGACTCGCATGGTGAGGATTCGATAGAGCCGAAGAATGCGATAGAGCAGAAGAACGCGATAGAGCAGAAGAATGCGGTCGAGCCGAAGAAGGATTCGAAGACGGCTTTGAAATGAGTGTTTATTTGAATAAATTTTTCGCTTCCTTTATGCTCATTTTATACCCTGAAATGTGTTTTATACCCTGAAATCGTAGTCGTTCTTGTCCCATTTCATGTGACAACAATAATCGAGTAGTTTTCCATTAGATTACTGTTGTCATAAAAATCGTTTAAATTCCCGCCATGTTGGAAGTGTGCCCTGAAGCGATATAATTTGACCTCGAATTTTTTTGGTATTAAAGTGATTTCCTTATATTGTTGTGTATACAAGAAGATGATTTGCCATCTAGTAATTATGATCCTAATCAGTCAACGTGAACCGAATCAAGGGTATAAATACCACCTGCAGGAGAAATGAGTTGTACCATTCTTGGTTATCACCCAAGATCTATTTCCCGTATTCTATAATAAAGGTTTTATACCACAATCGTTGTTACACACAAGCACACGGACACAACAGAATTTGGCGATCAGGATTGAAGACAAGTGCTGTGTACAATGAGCCCAAGGAACAAGAAGAGCAAGAAGAGTATCAAGAGTCGTCCCAAAAATGCACCAACATCCGATGCACCAGCTGCGTTTGGAACAACATCGTCCAATGGTTCAACATCAGCCAGTGGAACAACACCATCAGTCAGTGGCCTTGACACTCAGCCAGTCGACAATTCGTTGTTGGCTGCGCTGAAGTCACTTCAGTTTTCCGTTGCCGAAAGGCAACGTGACCAAGAGGACAAACTTGCTGAGATGGCAAGGGCGTTTGAGGAAAGACGTGTTCAAGACATGTCAGATTTTGTTTCTCTGGTGGAGAAACGACATGCGGAGAGCATGGCCATGATGGCGTTAGCTCAGGTTGAGCGTGTAAACGCTCGGGATGAGCAGGTGTTAGAGATTGACCGTTCTGTCAATAAGGTGCCTGGAGGGCAGGTCGGTGACCATTTAGTAAGCAGTAGTGGAGAAAGTGGTACCATAAGGGTTGACCACAAGAAGTATTCACTATTGGCTGAAAGACTTCCGTGTTTTGAGCATGATCCTGATTCACCGTACGATTTTGCATTTTGGTTTAATCGCCATAAGCATGTTCTTGAGGAGGAATCTGGGGATTTTGATGAGGAAGTGAGAGTTAGAATGATTCTTGAGAAGTTAGGCTCCAAGACTTTCGAAGTTTATCGTCGGTATAATAGACCGGATGATGTTTGGAAAGTTGGATATGAGAAGACTGTAAGAGAATTGACCAGTTTGTTTGCGACACAGTTGTCGCGGAACACTTCTCGAATGGAATGTTTGAGTTTGTGTTATAATCGGTCGGAATCTTTTGCGGAGTATACAGGAAAGCTGAATGAGCTATTGGAAGTAGCGGATTTTGGAGATTTGAAGCAAGAAGGTTTTAAATGCCTCTTGTGGATTTTTGGGCTTAAATCGCCTAAAGAAGTGAAGTTGCGTCATCACTTGTTTAGTTTCTTGGATAAAAAGCAGAAGGCTTCAGAAACTTGCACCGTCCAGATGCTTCACAGAGAAAGTGAACGTTTTGAGTTGGAACGGAATGAACGTGAGGTGATGATGAAAGAAAGCATGGCAGTCAACCGAGTTGTTGAGACGCGGAGTCACTCAAGATCCAAACCCAGGCATCCTAAGGGATCGCGGAAAGGATCTGGTTCAAAATCAGATTCAGAATCAGTAGATTCATTTAGTGGTGAGGAGAGAGCTCTGGCGTGCTTTAATTGCAAGAAGGATGGGCATAGTGCTCGTCACTGTAAGTTGCGGAAGACATTGTGTCGGAAGTGCAACAAGCATGGTCATTTTGATGAGTTTTGTGATAGGTTCCAAGCCTGGAAGAGAAAGTTGGCTCATCAAAAGAAACCTCGAGTAAATTGCATTGAGGCAAAAGAAAATGCCATGTCGCAGAGTTTGCGAAAGTTTGCGAGTTTAAAGATCAAAGGAAAAGTGTTAGCCCTCCAGTTAGATACTGGTAGTGACGTGACTCTGCTGAGCGTGGAAGATTGGCGAAGCATCGGAGAGCCACATTTAGAGCAAACTGACGAGATTCTGCGTGATGTGAATAGAAATAGATTGAAAATTTTGGGAATGGTGAACGTTACCTTTGAAACGGGCCATACCAAAGGTCATGGTACTGCATTTGTTGTAAATAGTACAAGCCTGGTGGGTTTGGAATGGATTGAGCAGTGTGACCATATGAGGTATCATTTAGAGCAAATGGTAGCCTCTGTTAAGAGAAAAGTACCCACCGTGGGCTTTTCACATCAGAAGTCCTCTGATTTTTTCGGAAAAAAGGAGGCGGTGTGCACAGTTGTACATCAGAGAGAACAGAAAGAGAAGAAGTGGAGAAAAGGAGCGATTCTGAAGATTTCGGAATCGACCAATGATTTGGTCATATTTGATTCGGGAAGAAAGACAAAGCGTCATTCTAAGCTACCGCGTCACCAGATGAACTTGGACAAGATGGAATTCGCAGCACCAGTCAAGCCACCCCATCAATGCCATCAATGCCAGGCTACAGCTTCAACTACCAACAATTCCTTGCTCATCACCCTTTTCTAATCCGCACCCTGCTGATGATGGTTCTGGATCCTTGCCACCTTGCCCCGACAGCCAACATCTTCATAAAAAAACAAGGGAGGTGTTGTGTATACAAGAAGATGATTTGCCATCTAGTAATTATGATCCTAATCAGTCAACGTGAACCGAATCAAGGGTATAAATACCCCCTGCAGGAGAAATGAGTTGTACCATTCTTGGTTATCACCCAAGATCTATTTCCCGTATTCTATAATAAAGGTTTTATACCACAATCGTTGTTACACACAAGCACACGGACACAACATTATATAATTTTGGATTCCAGAATCTTCTAGAAAGCCAAAACAAAATTTCGAAATTTTTTAAAATCAGTTTTAAAAATGAAAAAAAAAAGCATTCATATTTTATAACTGGGACTTATAACATCAGCAAACTATTTTTTGAAATATTTGTTCTAAAAGAAGCACCCCGTTTGCAAAACACATAACAGCATTTATTTGAATTCCCGCCGAAACACACATCGCTAAACACAGACCAGCGGAATTACGTAGCATCGGAAGCCTAATATAAAATTATTGAATTTATTCGAAGTTTTTTTGTATTCTGGCGGCTCTTGCCGTGTTTTTCACGTTTCTCTTTTTTTTTGCTGTTGCATCTTGTTTGTTGTGACTTTGTGACATTTTTAGGCTTTTTGTTTTGTTTGAAAATCTGAAAAGTTTTGGATTTTTAAAAAAATTACAGACTTCAACATAAATATCGGATATATTTTCTACTATTCCCTCATTTCTATTCCAAAAGCGCTCCAAAAACTTGCAGAAGGTGTGCTGGCAAATTGCCAGTTTATGGAGCGCGTTTGGAATAGAACTGAGGGAACAGTATTGTAATCCGGTTTTTTGTGACAAAATATGTATTTTATTATACGTTTCTTAAAAATTTGAACTCCCACAAAACCTCGTGTGCAATTTGGATGTACACTATAGCGGGACATCGGTTAAAATTAACAGGTTAACCGGTTAACCGGTTAAATTGTAAAGCATAATGGAATAAACAAAAACATTGATTTTTTTTCTATTTCACAAGCAATCAATAAGTTTTTAAATATTTTTCGTATCCAAATTTTTAAAAGAGTACCCTTTTTGCATTTTTTCAATAGGATTATTCATTTTAAAAATTATTAGCGATATTTAAAGTACGCAACTCGCATTGTTCACATTTTTGAGAAATATAATCTTATTCCCTTTTTTCTCGAGCTGATTTGGCAAATAGACGAAAATCTGAGGTGTAGCTCTTGGGTGTAAGGTGCTAATGAAAAAATGTGAAAAAGCGAACAGTAGATGCATTTTAACCAGTTTCTTTGTTTTTTGGTATTCTGATGCTTTTCCAGGCAAGTTGGTGTTAATTATATCGATATTACTATTTTTTGAAATACAGAAAACCCTGCTGAAAATGTTGAAATTTCTGAAATTTCTGGGAAGTATTTTTTTCTAATTGCTTTTTTCACTGTTCAAAATTGATGAAATCGACTGATTTTTTGAGAATAAGAATGAAAAGGCTCTAGCTTCGGAAATATTTGGAAAAATGTTGAAAATCTAAAAATTTTCAGAAATTTCAACATTTTCAGCTAAGTTTTCTGTATTTCAAAAAGTAGTAATATCGATATATATAACATCAAATTGACTGAATATTCATCAATATTAATGTGTAAAAGATAACGAGTTTTCATTCAGAATTCGTGAAGAAAAACATAAAATATAAATTTTAAATTTTTCATGTTCGTTCTGGAGCATCTTTATGCGTTTTAAGTGTCTTTCACTTCTACCTACATTGACGGTAAATGTTGACTTTATTTCGCTAAATTTTATGTTGATTTGAAACCTACCTTATTTTTCAGGATTTTTAAAATTAACCGGTTCATTAACCGGTTAACCGATTTAACCGGTTAACCGATTTAACCGGTTAACCGGTTAACCGAGTTAACCGGTTAACTTTAACCGATGTCCCGCTATAGTGTACACCGAAAGTACTTCCAAGATTTGACATGATTTCACATGACTACACTGCAGACCGCGGGGACGTAGTCTACAAAGTAGGAACGTGATAATAATTCAAAATAAGATGATTTTTATTTCGGGAAAAAGATAAAATTGCTATTGTGGGGTAATCGTTGGTGCCGCACCGCACACCATTCCATATGATTGATAGAGTGGGTCGGAATACCATGGAGAAACCGCATAGTTGCAGCTGAAATATCCATTAATTTAGTTGTTTTTTCCCGAAAAAACAAAATTTCAAAGCTTACAAAACATCGTTATATTTTCCGGCGTATTCTGCAGGCTTCACATAAATCGCCAAGCAGGCTTCAATGATGAAATTTCTGAAAAATGTTGGGGTTAGAAGATGTTTAAAAAAGCTCGGATTCTAATACCCTTGGTAGATCATGTTGGTACCATCTGGCTGACCGGTGTACCAGTTTTGGTTCACATAGGAAAAGTCGGTATGATTGTCAGTTTGGTAGAAAGTCTCATCGCCGCAGAGGCTCTTAGTTGCATTAGTCATACAAGTTGCGTTTCGTTGTCCAGCAACGATGATTGAAAACTTTGGTCGGACATAACTGCTTACAAGAGCTGAAAATGTGCATTTCCTGACAAACATGTTCAGAAAATCAGCGCATACCTAGGGTGGTGGTTGTTTCGTTATCATTCTCAAAATTGCTAAGGCCACCACCGCTGCTGATACTTTGGCACAATGAGTTTGCTGTATTTGGAGCCATTGGCAAGCTATAGGTGCGTGCTGTGAGGCACCACCATTGGGTGTTGTCGTTTGCAGCGGATGGTGTTCTCTCGAAAAGAATATACTCATTATGGCCGTCGTTCACATTGGGGCATGTGACGATTGGTGGTTTGGTGGTTGTTGATGGAGTAGTGGTGGTTGGTGTAGTGGTGGTAGTAGTTCTGGCTGATTTGGTTCTTCTTGGTTCGTCTTCCTCACAATCGCATGGTTCTTCGTTGGATCCACTCTGTCCGCCGATTGGAAAGAATACTCCCATTGATTCGGCAATCACTATTAACGAAAGAGCGGATAAGGAAAGAAGTATAAGTTTTGTCATGATTGACAATACAGCCTTCTCAATTGTAAGCTTATGTTTCCCCGCTGCCTTTTTATATATTCCTTTCTTTATGTATTTGTTTTTAACGGTTCTATTATATAATTCGTAAAATTTCGTTGCGCCACATTTTTAATCGTGTCGATACATTTATGTGCAAGTTTATGATTTCGACGATAAATGTGCCGCCGTTTCAAGAATTTGTCTTTGGTTTTTGTTCTAGAACTATCAGTCTACGATGTTTGTGAAGACCACTAAGTTCTTCACAAGAAATTGAATGTAATTAAAGTTTAATATTGAAAAAACTGGAGTAATTTTAATCTAAAATGTTTTGTCTTTAAATTATTCAATTTCCCAATAAGTTTTGGACATGTTCATCAGAAGGTAAAATTTTCTAAACGCACTCCCGGACAACATACATTTACTCTTTCTGCTCTTTAAAAAAAATTTACCGCGTTAAATTTCAAATTGCGATTGTGCAAGTGCGCTCCGTTGTAAAATGTGATGTCCAGAAGGGTTTCCTCATTTATATGACTAGAAAATATATTTTCTCAATAAAAAATTTCGATTTTTTTTAGTTCAGTATTTCTTTATTCAGGAAAGAAAAAATATATTTAAAAAATAACATGATACATAATAAAATGAATGGGACCGGTAGGGAATAAGAATACATGTACTATGACCCGCAAGAATCATAAAATCGGGAAAGTTGTAAAAAATTAAGATGTTGAATTAAAGACAGATATTCATTTAATTTGACCCTACCTGTTCTTAGTTTCAAAAATTAGAGTTTTCTCTCATTAGTACAATGCAATTTATGCGAAATCACTAAATAAATGCGTCATAGCAGCGGTCCAAAGTTGAAAAAATCAAAATTTGAATGCGCGCGTGTCCGTGCGACGCGGTCCGTGCAACGCGGTCGAAATTGGCGCGAAACACAATTATTTGAATTTGGCTACATATTGGTAATGTTCTTTGGACCACCTGGGCTCCTATTCGAATTTTGATTTTTTGTCGCGCTGAATAAAAAAAAACTTTTTTTATTTTATTTTCAAATGTTTTTAGGATTTGTAGTGTAAATTGATTTTTAAAAAAATAATTTCGGCTCATTTTTGACCCATTAGAACTATTTTTTTTCGAAAATAATTATTCTATAATTCAACATATGATCTAAAACGGTGTGTTTAATTTTTGATCTAGCATCATGATTGAAATATTTTATTGGTAGCAACATATATCGTCCCAATTAATACTTGTCCGAAATTCACAATTGAGAGATCGGAATCGCATCAAAAACGTCCGTATTGAAACACTGTAGAATTATCTCATAAAATGCTGAGAAATTATTTAAACAGAGAAGGATTTTTAAACGTTTTTATGCAATTTTGGAAATTCAGAAAATTATGGGCTAAGAGATTGTTGTATCCAGAACTATTGCTTCGGTTCCACAAACTGCTCCGATTATGTTGAACGCCGACGGTAAAGAAAAACCGAAGAGGTTACAGCTGTAACAGAATTCTTAGATGTTCATACGGCTCACACTTACAAAGCGACGTTGTACAATCCTGCCGCGTCTGACGTTGCCACTACTGTCAAGCAACTCGATCCAACGCCAAAACTAAAAAAAAAGTGAAGTCAACTACTTTAAATTAAGTGATAATATGTATTGTAGAAACATACACCATATTATAAAACCTATACGTTCCATTCTGTGCATGATCATCTAGATAAGAAATATCGGTATGCGGATCTGTACTCTCAATAGGAACACCTATGCAAGTTGTTGATGAATTACAGTTCCAGTAGGCAGAAACAGCGAGAGTGAAATTGTACCCCACATTTGTTGTTCGTCTCGCCAAATCTTTAAATTTCATTATCAATATTTTTTCTTTGGTTAGATCGAGATATCTAGATAAATACCTAATATAGTAGCAGACTCATAGTTGTTTTCAAAGTTGCTGACAACGCCCCCTAGTGGGCACAGCTTACTGGCGTTACTTGGATTAATTGTGGAATTATCTAGTGTGCGAGATGTTAGACACCACCACTGGGTGTAGTTGTTTGCAGCCGTTGGAGTTCTCTCAAAAAGAATGTACGCGTTACCGCCGTCGGTCACATTGGGGCATGTGTATGTTGGTGGTAGGGTTGTTGTTGTTGGTGTAGTAGTTGTTGTTGGAGTTGTTGTTGTTGTTGGTGTAGTAGTTGTTGGTGTAGTAGTGGTTGTAGGTGTAGTAGTTGTTGTTGGAGTTGTTGTGGTTGTTGGTGTAGTAGTTGTTGTTGGTGTAGTGGTAGTTGTAGGTGTAGTAGTTGTTGTTGGTGTAGTGGTAGTTGTTGGTGTAGTAGTTGTTGGTGTAGTAGTGGTTGTAGGTGTAGTAGTTGTTGTTGGTGTAGCGGTAGTTGTAGGTGTAGTAGTTGTTTTTGGTGTAGTTGTGGTTAATGGTGTAGTGGAAGTTATTGTTGTTATTGTCGTTGATATTTGTACTGTCGTTAAAGTTGGAGGTGTCGTGATTGATGGCGTTGTGTTACTGGGCGGTGTTGAAATTGGTGAAATACTGCAAACTGCGCCATTGAAAGTTGGTTCCTGTGGATAGTATCTGAAAATCTAATGTGTAAAAAATTACGTGTACTATGAAGATTGTTTACGCTGCAGCTTCAAACAATCCAGCGTTTGGTCCAGCGGCTATAACAGCGACGGCATCATAAATCTTTGGATTACTAACGTTTCCATCTCTGAAACAAAAATTCTGAGGCTTTTCATATTTTTTTTAAAGATTAAATCCCCACGGATAGTATATCTTTTCTGGTTGACCCGGAGCCCAATGACTGGTTGTAAAGGCCAAATCTGTGATTGATGGTCCAACGAACGTGTAGTTTCCACAATTATCCACTGTTTGAACTGTACGACAACTGTTGTTCCTATATACACCGACGACAAGTGAAAAATTAGTTAGTGTAGGTACTAAATTTCTCGCTGCTTCTGAAAACCGACATTTTTAATTTTACTATGTGAAACAAGATTACCAAGAACGGCATTTTCTTCGTCAATGTTCTCAAAGGTAGCTACATTTTCACCCACCGCGTGCCAGCAACGATACGAGGAGCCATAATAAGAAACGTTTTTCAGACCAACCGATGGCGTTAGACAAATCCATTCTGTCCAATTGTTTGCAGCGGTAGGTGTTCTTTGGAACAACATCCAGTGGGTTTCACTAGTGTCTTCCGGACAATAGCGAATAGCTGAAGTTGTTGATTCAGCAGTCGTCGAGGTTGTTAGAGTAGTAGTTGTTGTTGGTGTAGTAGTTGTTGTTGGTGTGGTAGTTGTTGTTGGTGTAGTAGTTGTTGTTGGTGTAGTAGTTGTTGTTGGTGTGGTAGTTGTTGTTGGTGTTGTAGTTGTTGTTGGTGTGGTAGTTGTTGTTGGCGTAGTAGTTGTTGTTGGCGCAGTTGTTGTTGTTGGCGCAGTTGTTTTTGTTGGTGTAGTGGTAGTTGTAGGTGTAGTAGTTGTTTTTGGTGTAGTTGTGGTTGTTGGTGTAGTGGAAGTTATTGTTGTTATTGTCGTTGATCTTTGTACTGTCGTTAAACTTGGAGGTGTCGTGATTGATGGCGTCGTGTTACTGGGCGGTGTTGCAATTGGTGAAATACTGCAAACTGCGCCATTGAAAGTTGGTTCCTGTGGATAGTATCTGAAAATCTAATGTGTAAAAAATTACATGTACTATGAAGAAGATTTTACGCTGCAGCTTCAAACAATCCAGCGTTTGGACCAGCGGCTATAACAGCGACGGCATCATAAATCTTTGGATTACTAACGTTTCCATCTCTGAAACAAAAATTCTGAGGCTTTTCATATTTTTTTTAAAAGATTAAATCCCCACGGATAGTATATCTTTTCTGGTTGACCCGGAGCCCAATGACTGGTTGTAAAAGCCAAATCTGTGATTGATGGTCCAATGAACGTGTAGTTTCCACAATTATCCACTGTTTGAACTGTACGACAACTGTTGTTCCTATATACACCGACGACAAGTGAAAAATTAGTTAGTGTAGGTACTAAATTTCTCGCTGCTTCTGAAAACCGACATTTTAAATTTTACTATGTGAAACAAGATTACCAAGAACGGCATTTTCTTCGTCAATGTTCTCAAAGGTAGCTACATTTTCACCAACCGCGTGCCAGCAACGATACGAGGAGCCATAATAAGAAACGTTTTTCAGACCAACCGATGGCGTTAGACAAATCCATTCTGTCCAATTGTTTGCAGCGGTAGGTGTTCTTTGGAACAACATCCAGTGGGTTTCACTAGTGTCTTCCGGACAATAGCGAATAGCTGACGTTGTTGATTCAGCAGTCGTCGAGGTTGTTGGAGTAGTAGTTGTTGTTGGTGTAGTCGTTGTTGTTGGTGTGGTAGTTGTTGTTGGTGTAGTAGTTGTTGTTGGTGTAGTAGTTGTTGTTGGTGTGGTAGTTGTTGTTGGTGTGGTAGTTGTTGTTGGCGTAGTAGTTGTTGTTGGCGTAGTTGTTGTTGGTGTGGTATTTGTTGTTGGTGTAGTAGTTGTTGTTGGTGTAGTAGTTGTTGTTGGTGTATTGGTGGTTGTAGGTGTGGTAGTCGTTGTTGGTGTAGTGGTAGTTATTATTGTTGTCGTTGATCTTTGTACTGTCGTTAAAGTTGGAGATGTACCGATTGTTGGTGTTGCGCTACTAGGCGGCGTTGCAATTGGTGAAATGCTGCAAACTGCGCCATTGAAAATTGGTGGACTTGTATAGTATCTGGAAATTGAATTAGTAAAAAATTGCATGCATTCTGGTAAAATTTTACGATGCTGTTTTAAACGACCCAGCGTTTGGTCCAGCGGCAATAACTGCGACGGAATCATAAACTTTTGGATCACTTATGTTACCATTTCTGAAACAAAAATTCTGAGGGTTTTCATCTTTTTTAAAAATAAAATCCCCACGGATAGTATATCGCTTCTGGTTGACCCGGAGCCCAATGACTGGTTGTAAAAGCCAAATCTGTGAATGATGCTCCCCAGAACGTGTAGTTTCCACAATCATCCACTGTTTGAACTGTACGACAACTGTTGTTCCTGAATGCAGCGACGGCAAGTGAAAAATTAGTTAGTGTAGGTACTAAGTTCCTTGCTGCTTCTGAAAACGGACCTTTTAAAATTTATTTTGTGATACCAGATTACCAAGAACGGCATTTTCTTCGTCAATGTTCTCAAAGGTAGCTAGACTTTCACCGTCCATGAGCGCACAACGATATACTGAAGTGACATAAGAAGCGTTATCAATACTAACCCATGGCGCTAGACAAATCCATTCTGTCCAATTGTTTGCAGCTGTAGGTGTTCTCTGAAACAACATCCAGTGTGTTTCACTAGTGTCTTCCGGACAGTAGCGAATAGCTGAAGTGGTTGATTCAGCAGTCGTCGAGGTTGTTGGTGTAGTAGTTGTTGTTGGTCTGGTAGTCGTTGTTGGTGTGGTAGTTGTTGTTGGTCTAGTAGTAGTTGTCGGTGTTGTTATCGTTGTTGGCTTGGTGGTAGTCGGTGTTGGCGTTGTTTTTTGTGTTGTCATTGTAGTTGGGGATGTCGCGATTGTTGGTGTTGCGCTACTTGGCGGCGTTGCAATTGGTGAAATGGCACAAACCGCACCGTTGAAAATTGGTTCATTATAGTATCTGGAAATCGGATTAGTTAAAAATTGCATGTATTATGATAAAAGTTTACGATGTAGTTGCAAACAATCCAGCGTTTGGTCCAGCGGCAATAACTACGACGGAATCATAAACTTCTGGATCACTAACGTTACCATTTCTGAAAAAAAAGTTCTGAGGGTTTTCATCTTTTTTAAAAATAAAATCCCAACGGATAGTATATCGCTTCTGGTTGACCCGGAGCCCAATGACTGGTTGTAAAAGCCAAATCTGTGAATGGTGCTCCCCAGAACGTGTAGTTTCCACAATCATCCACTGTTTCAACTGTACGACAACTGTCGTTCCTGAATGCAGCGACGGCAAGTGAAAAATTATTCAATGTAGGTACTAAGTTCCTTGCTGCTTCTGAAAACCGACTTTTTAAAATTTACTTTGTGAAACAAGATTACCAAGAACGGCATTTTCTTCGTCAATGTTCTCAAAGGTTGCAAGACTTTCACCCTCAATTTTTCCGCAACGGAATGTGTTTGAAAAAAAAGACGTGTTACCAAGACTAACCGATGGCGTTAGACAAATCCATTCTGTCCAATTGTTTGCAGCGGTAGGTGTTCTTTGGAACAACATCCAGTGGGTTTCACTAGTGTCTTCCGGACAATAGCGAATAGCTGAAGTTGTTGATTCAGCAGTCGTCGAGGTTGTTGGAGTAGTAGTTGTTGTTGGTGTAGTAGTTGTTGTTGGTGTGGTAGTTGTTGTTGGTGTAGTAGTTGTTGTTGGTCTGGTAGTTGTTGTTGGTGTGGTAGTTGTTGTTGGTCTGGTAGTTGTTGTTGGTGTGGTAGTTGTTGTTGGTCTAGTAGTAGTTGTCGGTGTTGTTATCGTTGTTGGCTTGGTGGTAGTCGGTATTGGCGTTGTTTTTTGTGTTGTCATTGTAGTTGGGGATGTCGCGATTGTTGGTGTTGCGCTACTTGGCGGCGTTGCAATTGGTGAAATGGCACAAACCGCACCGTTGAAAATTGGTTCATTATAGTATCTGGAAATTGAATTAGTAAAAAATTGCATGTATTATGATAAAAGTTTACGATGTAGTTGCAAACAATCCAGCGTTTGGACCAGCGGCAATAACTACGACGGAATCATAAACTTCTGGATCACTAACGTTACCATTTCTGAAAAAAAAGTTCTGAGGGTTTTCATCTTTTTTAAAAATAAAATCCCAACGGATAGTATATCGCTTCTGGTTGACCCGGAGCCCAATGACTGGTTGTAAAAGCCAAATCTGTGAATGGTGCTCCCCAGAACGTGTAGTTTCCACAATCATCCACTGTTTCAACTGTACGACAACTGTCGTTCCTGAATGCAGCGACGGCAAGTGAAAAATTATTCAATGTAGGTACTAAGTTCCTTGCTGCTTCTGAAAACCGACTTTTAAAAATTTACTTTGTGAAACAAGATTACCAAGAACGGCATTTTCTTCGTCAATGTTCTCAAAGGTAGCAAGACTTTCACCCTCAATTTTTCCGCAACGGAATGTGTTTGAAAAAAAAGAAGTGTTACCAAGACTAACCGATGGCGTTAGACAAATCCATTCTGTCCAATTGTTTGCAGCGGTAGGTGTTCTTTGGAACAACATCCAGTGGGTTTCACTAGTGTCTTCCGGACAATAGCGAATAGCTGAAGTTGTTGATTCGTCAGTCGTCGAGGTTGTTGGTGTAGTCGTTGATGTTGGGCTAGTAGTAGTTGTTGGTGTAGTAGTTGTTGATTCAGCAGTCGTCGAGGTTGTCTGATTAGTTGTTGTTGATGTAGCTGTGGTCGATGTTGGTGTCGCGGTTGCCGTCGATGTTATAGTTGCCTTGTTGGTTGATGATTTCGTAGTGGTAGTTATAGAAGATGATGTCGTTGAGTTTGTAGTGATATTTGGTGATGATGACGTTGTTGATTTTGTCGTCGAGGATATTTCTGGAGTTGTTGTAGAAATTGAAGTGGTAATTGATGTATTGGTTTGTGTAGGTATTTCCGTTGTCGGCGAATTTCCTGGATCTTCTTCTATAGCTGCCAGTCCGCAAACTGCTCCATGATTGCTATAGTTTGGATCGTCAACCAAATATTGAGTGGCATATTGACAGCTGAAAATAATTTTATTTTACTACAATTGTTGCTAGCTTGAACTTACAAAACATCGTTGTATAATCCTGTGGCATTTCCTGTAGCATATACTCCCAAACATTGTTCGACAGCGGTATCCCTGAAATCATAGGGTCATCATCTGTACAAGCGCATCCATGTTTTTTTGAAATTATTATGAGAATAAGTAAAGAAAAAAAAATAAAAACCAACGGAATATACAATGCATACGGTGCTCCCGGCTGCCAATGATCATTGACATAGGAGAAGTCGGTATGTGGTTCAGTTTGATAAAATGTTTCATTGCCACAACCTGCTTGTTTAAGACAGCTACTATTCCTGAAACCATCAACGGTGAGAGAGAAATTCAAACCTGGTGCCATTTGCCGAGCCATTTCTTAAATAACATATTTGTGAACACGGAAAAAGTTATCCAAGTAATACCTAAGATTGTGCTCTCCTCGTTATCGTTCTCAAAATTGCTAATAACACCTCCAATAGCATCACACAATATACCTGCATTAATCGGTTCTATAGTTCCATTCAGAACACGTGGAGTAAGACACCACCACTGTGTGTAGTTATTAGCCGCCGTTGGAGTTCTTTCGAAAAGTATATATGGTGGTTCAGAATTAATAATTGGGCAAGTATATGTGATAGTCTTTGTCGTAGTTGATTCAGAATTGTTTTCTGTTGACTCTGTTGTTGTAGCTGGTTTAGATTCTGTCGTTGACGTTGGTGTAGTCGTTGTTGTTTGTGTAGTAGTTGTTGTTGGTGTAGTAATGGTAGTTGGTTTAGTAGTTGTTGTTGGTGTAGTAATTATTGTTAGTGTAGTAGTTGTTGATTCAGCAGTCGTCGAGGTTGTCGGATTAGTTGTTGTTGTTGTAGCTGTGGTCGATGTTGGTGTCGCGGTTGCCGTCGATGTTATAGTTGCCTTGTCGGTTGATGCTTTCGTAGTGGTAGTTAGAGAAGATGATGTCGTTGAGTTTGTAGTGATATTTGGTGATGATGACGTTGTTGACTTTGTCGTCGAGGATATTTCTGGAGTTTGTGTAGAAATTGCAGTGGTAATTGATGTATTGGTTTGTGTAGGTATTTCCGTTGTCGGCGAATTTCCTGGATCTTCTTCTATAGCTGCCAGTCCGCAAACTGCTCCATGATTGCTATAGTTTGGATCGTCAACCAAATATTGAGTGGCATATTGACAGCTGAAAATAATTTTATTTTACTACAATTGTTGCTAGCTTGAACTTACAAAACATCGTTGTATAATCCTGTGGCATTTCCTGTAGCATATACTCCCAAACATTGTTCGACAGCGGTATCCCTGAAATCATAGGGTCATCATCTGTACAAGCGCATCCATGTTTTTTTGAAATTATTATGAGAATAAGTAAAGAAAAAAAATAAAAACCAACGGAATATACAATGCATACGGTGCTCCCGGCTGCCAATGATCATTGACATAGGAGAAGTCGGTATGTGGTTCAGTTTGATAAAATGTTTCATTGCCACAACCTGCTTGTTTAAGACAGCTACTATTCCTGAAACCATCAACGGTGAGAGAGAAATTCAAACCTGGTGCCATTTGCCGAGCCATTTCTTAAATAACATATTTGTGAACACGGAAAAAGTTATCCAAGTAATACCTAAGATTGTGCTCTCCTCGTTATCGTTCTCAAAATTGCTAATAACACCTCCAATAGCATCACACAATATACCTGCATTAATCGGTTCTATAGTTCCATTCAGAACACGTGGAGTAAGACACCACCACTGTGTGTAGTTATTAGCCGCCGTTGGAGTTCTTTCGAAAAGTATATATGGTGGTTCAGAATTAATAATTGGGCAAGTATATGTGATAGTCTTTGTCGTAGTTGATTCAGAATTGTTTTCTGTTGACTCTGTTGTTGTAGCTGGTTTAGATTCTGTCGTTGACGTTGGTGTAGTCGTTGTTGTTTGTGTAGTAGTTGTTGTTGGTGTAGTAATGGTAGTTGGTTTAGTAGTTGTTGTTGGTGTAGTAATTATTGTTAGTGTAGTAGTTGTTGATTCAGCAGTCGTCGAGGTTGTCGGATTAGTTGTTGTTGTTGTAGCTGTGGTCGATGTTGGTGTCGCGGTTGCCGTCGATGTTATAGTTGCCTTGTCGGTTGATGCTTTCGTAGTGGTAGTTAGAGAAGATGATGTCGTTGAGTTTGTAGTGATATTTGGTGATGATGACGTTGTTGACTTTGTCGTCGAGGATATTTCTGGAGTTTGTGTAGAAATTGCAGTGGTAATTGATGTATTGGTTTGTGTAGGTATTTCCGTTGTCGGCGAATTTCCTGGATCTTCTTCTATAGCTGCCAGTCCGCAAACTGCTCCATGATTGCTATAGTTTGGATCGTCAACCAAATATTGAGTGGCATATTGACAGCTGAAAATAATTTTATTTTACTACAATTGTTGCTAGCTTGAACTTACAAAACATCGTTGTATAATCCTGTGGCATTTCCTGTAGCATATACTCCCAAACATTGTTCGACAGCGGTATCCCTGAAATCATAGGGTCATCATCTGTACAAGCGCATCCATGTTTTTTTGAAATTATTATGAGAATAAGTAAAGAAAAAAAATAAAAACCAACGGAATATACAATGCATACGGTGCTCCCGGCTGCCAATGATCATTGACATAGGAGAAGTCGGTATGTGGTTCAGTTTGATAAAATGTTTCATTGCCACAACCTGCTTGTTTAAGACAGCTACTATTCCTGAAACCATCAACGGTGAGAGAGAAATTCAAACCTGGTGCCATTTGCCGAGCCATTTCTTAAATAACATATTTGTGAACACGGAAAAAGTTATCCAAGTAATACCTAAGATTGTGCTCTCCTCGTTATCGTTCTCAAAATTGCTAATAACACCTCCAATAGCATCACACAATATACCTGCATTAATCGGTTCTATAGTTCCATTCAGAACACGTGGAGTAAGACACCACCACTGTGTGTAGTTATTAGCCGCCGTTGGAGTTCTTTCGAAAAGTATATATGGTGGTTCAGAATTAATAATTGGGCAAGTATATGTGATAGTCTTTGTCGTAGTTGATTCAGAATTGTTTTCTGTTGACTCTGTTGTTGTAGCTGGTTTAGATTCTGTCGTTGACGTTGGTGTAGTCGTTGTTGTTTGTGTAGTAGTTGTTGTTGGTGTAGTAATGGTAGTTGGTTTAGTAGTTGTTGTTGGTGTAGTAATTATTGTTAGTGTAGTAGTTGTTGATTCAGCAGTCGTCGAGGTTGTCGGATTAGTTGTTGTTGTTGTAGCTGTGGTCGATGTTGGTGTCGCGGTTGCCGTCGATGTTATAGTTGCCTTGTCGGTTGATGCTTTCGTAGTGGTAGTTAGAGAAGATGATGTCGTTGAGTTTGTAGTGATATTTGGTGATGATGACGTTGTTGACTTTGTCGTCGAGGATATTTCTGGAGTTTGTGTAGAAATTGCAGTGGTAATTGATGTATTGGTTTGTGTAGGTATTTCCGTTGTCGGCGAATTTCCTGGATCTTCTTCTATAGCTGCCAGTCCGCAAACTGCTCCATGATTGCTATAGTTTGGATCGTCAACCAAATATTGAGTGGCATATTGACAGCTGAAAATAATTTTATTTTACTACAATTGTTGTTAGCTTGAACTTACAAAACATCGTTGTATAATCCTGTGGCATTTCCTGTAGCATATACTCCCAAACATTGTTCGACAGCGGTATCCCTGAAATCATAGGGTCATCATCTGTACAAGCGCATCCATGTTTTTTTGAAATTATTATGAGAATAAGTAAAGAAAAAAAATAAAAACCAACGGAATATACAATGCATACGGTGCTCCCGGCTGCCAATGATCATTGACATAGGAGAAGTCGGTATGTGGTTCAGTTTGATAAAATGTTTCATTGCCACAACCCGCTTGTTTAAGACAGCTACTATTCCTGAAACCATCAACGGTGAGAGAGAAATTCAAACCTGGTGCCATTTGCCGAGCCATTTCTTAAATAACATATTTGTGAACACGGAAAAAGTTATACCAAGTAATACCTAAGATTGTGCTCTCCTCGTTATCGTTCTCAAAATTGCTAATAACACCTCCAATAGCATCACACAATATACCAGCATTAATCGGTTCTATAGTTCCATTCAGAACACGTGGAGTAAGACACCACCACTGTGTGTAGTTATTAGCCGCCGTTGGAGTTCTTTCGAAAAGTATATATGGTGGTTCAGAATTAATAGTTGGGCAAGTATATGTGATAGTATTTGTCGTAGTTGATTCAGAATTGTTTTCTGTTGACTCTGTTGTTGTAGTTGGTGAAGATTCTGTCACCGACTTCGTTGTGGACGCTGGTGAAGATTCTGTCGTTGAGTTTTGCGTAGCTTCTGATGATGATGATGTCGTTGCCTTTGTTGTGGTCGCTGATGAAGATTCCGTCGTTGGCTTTGGTGTAGCAGTTGGCGCAGATGACGTCGTTGCCGTCGTTGTGGGCGCTGATGAAGATGCTGTCGTTGACTTCGATGTAGCAGCTGACGATGATGACGTAGTTGCCGTCGTTGTGGGCGCTGGTGAAGATTCTGTTGTTGACTTTGGTGCAGCGGTTGATGATGATGACGTTGTTGCCGTTATTGTGGGCGCTGATGAAGATGCTGTCGTTGACTTCGCTGCTGTCGTTGTGACCGCTGATGAAGATTCTGTTGTTGACTTTGGTGTAGAATTTGCTGATGATGACGTTATTGCTGTCGTTTTGGGCGCTGATGAAGATGCTGTCGTTGACTTCGATGTAGCAGCTGACGATGATAACGTAGTTGCCGTCGTTGTGGGCGCTGGTGAAGATTCTGTTGTTGACTTTGGTGTAGAATTTGCTGATGATGACGTTATTGCTGTCGTTGTGGGCGCTGATGAAGAGGCTCTCGTTGACTTCGATGTAGCAGCTGACGATGATGACGTAGTTGCCGTCGTTGTGGGCGCTGGTGAAGATTCTGTTGTTGACTTTGGTGCAGCAGTTGATGATGATGACTTCGTTGCCGTTGTTATAGTCGCTGGTGAAGATTCTGCCGTTGACTTTGGTGTAGCAGTTGCTGATGATGACGTTGTTGCCGTTATTGTGGGCGCTGATGATGATGCTGTCGTTGACTTCGATGTAGCAGCTGACGATGATGACGATGATGACGTAGTTGCCGTCGTTGTGGGCGCTGGTGAAGATTCTGTTGTTGACTTTGGTGCAGCAGTTGATGATGATGACGTTGTTGCCGTCGTTGTGGGCGCTGATGAAGATGCTGTCGTTGACTTTGGTGCAGCAGTTGATGATGATGACGTCGTTGCCGTTGTTATAGTCGCTGGTGAAGATTCTGCCGTTGACTTTGGTGTAGCAGCTGATGATGACGACGTCGTTGCCTTCGTTGTGGTCGCTGGTGAAGATGCTGTTGTTGATTTTGGTGTAGCAGTTGCTGATGATGACGTTGTTGCCGTTATTGTGGGCGCTGATGATGATGCTGTCGTTGACTTCGATGTAGCAGCTGACGATGATGACGTAGTTGCCGTCGTTGTGGGCGCTGGTGAAGATTCTATTGTTGACTTTGGTGCAACGGTTGATGATGATGACGTTGTTGCCGTTATTGTGGGCGCTGATGAAGATGCTGTCGTTGACTTCGCTGTTGTCGTTGTGACCGCTGATGAAGATTCTGTCGTTGACTTTGATGTAGCAGTTTTTGCAGATGACGTCGTTGCCGTCGTTGTGGGCGCTGATGAAGATTCTGCCGTTGTGATTGTTTTTGTTGCCGCAGTTGGCGCATTTGAGGTTGTATCTTCACTTGTAGTAGCTGTTGACATTATACTTACTGTCTCCTCACTAGTTGTCGATTGATAATCGATTGTTGTCAGCTCGCTGGTAGTGGTTTCAATTTCCACAGTCGTCATTTCTTCTGAAGATGATGTCTCCGTTGATTCGGAAGTATCTACTTTGCATTCACTCATATCTTCGGAACTATCCAAATCAAATTCTTCGCTAGACCGATGTCGCCGATGATTTCGAAAAGATTCCGGAATAATGAAACCCATCGATTCCGCGAATACAAAAAGCTGCAAAGTGAGGAAACATAATCTGACGATCTTCATCGTTTTCAAATGATGTTCATTGAACGAATTTCTTGTGTATTTATACCAGTCTAACATTTTTATGTAAGATTTTTTTGTATCCGATAGCAGTAAATGGAAATATCTCCAAAAAACTAAGTTTTTTCGTCACAATAAAATCGCGACTCCGTTTATGCTTGATTTATGGGCGAAAAAAAACATTCCAGCCCTTTTTTTTTATTTCCAGGATGTTTGCTATACTGTACTTTCATCTTTTAACATTTCGATCATTTCTGGATCAAAAAAAGATGGAGTATTGTCAATATTTCGGAAAATTTTTCATTAAAAAAGTCTATACCGATTTTTTGAAACAAGTTAAAATCTCTCTGTTTTTAATTCTCGGGAAATTTGTGAGTTTTTAATAATATATTTCGCATACGGTAAGGAAAAGTTAAAATAGTTGATAATTTATATTGTCAACTTAAGAATTTTGGATCATCCATTTTCTACTAAAAGAGAGAGAGGAGACCGCAGCGCAACCGCTCGCATTTAAAAATAGCACGGATGTGTGAGAGACTTAGATTTTCCGGGTAGGTCAAAACCAACTTGAATGATCAAGAATATTTGAGTTTACAATAGTAAGTAAAAGGGTTCTATTGGTAATTAGCATGTACCTGGTAGCACGGATCTTCGAGTAAGAACACTGAGATCCACAAGACTTCAAACCAGGGAGACTAAACTCCGACCCAATGATTCATGTTACCCGAATACCTAGATAAACGGATATTCGAGGAACCCAACCAGGAACACTGATGCAAACTACTCAGTGTGATCTTTGCGAAATATGTTTAAAGGGCCTGTTTCTATAAAATGTTTTATAAGTTCAATTAGATAGTTTTCAATTAATTCATTTTCTGTAATTTCATTCAAATATTAAAAATATACATGAATAGAAGTTGAGCCATTCGAACGGTGAGTTGTAGTCGGAAGATGATGAGTACATACGCCAATTCACTGTTTATTTCTGCAAAATAATATTTTTCATGCACTGTTAAAAATAACAAAACAGTATTCACCAAACACTGAGTTTAATTTTTAAAAAAATGTGTTGGGTTCCAGAGAAGAACGACAAAATACAGTAGTTCAAAACATCTTTTCTCAGTTGATGTTTGGTATCCTTTGTCGTGGTTTATTGTAGATTGCAAAAAGTTTTATGAAACATTGATAAAACTTGTTATAGAAACGCAGTAAATCGAAACGATTCAATAAACATTAAAATTATTTTTTATGATCGTAATAAAATTTCAAAATTTGAAACGGATATGATTTTGAGGATCGTAAAAAGATTACTTATTTTAATTTAGAAAGTGGTTAAATATATCAATGTTTCTTAAGAAACTTGTGAATGTTTAGATGGTTAAAGAAAATTATAAGGCTTCAAAAATAATGATTTTAATTAGTTGCAACTAACTGATGCAACTAACTAACTGTGAAACGTTTTAATGGAATTAGTGATATACATTTTGCAAGAAGGTGTCATTGAAAAACTTCATTGTTTTTTTTTTAAATAAACATTAAAATATAATGTATTTTTTTCAATCGCTTCGATTTACTGCATTTTGCACGAAAAACATGAAAACGAATAATTCATAAAAGTTTGAAAGCCACCTATAAAAGGAGATGCTACTAGTGATAATGTACATTTCAAAATGGCGAAGGCTTTATGTTTCCTTCTTGTGGGTCTTTCTCTTTTTGTACTCGTAGAATCAATGGGATTCATCATCCCACAAGGATATGGCGGTCGACGACATGGATATGATGGAAGCGATGAGTGTGAGGAGCCACAACCAGAAGAGCCATGCGATTGTGAGGAAGAGTCAAAGTCTACGACTCCAGCTCCTACGACGACACCGACAACGACTCCAACAACTACAACTACGCCAACAACGACGACTACACCAACGACTACTACTACGCCAACAACAACTACAACTCCAACAACTACCACTACACCAACAACAACAACTACACCAACAACTACCACTACACCAACAACTACCACTACACCAACAACAACAACTACACCAACAACAACTACTACACCTACAACCACTACTACACCAACAACAACTACTACACCTACAACTACCACTACACCAACAACAACTACTACACCAACAACCACAACAACTCCAACAACAACTACTACACCAACGACCACAACAACTCCAACAACAACTACTACACCAACAACCACTACTACACCAACAACAACAACAACTCCAACAACAACTACTACACCAACGACCACAACAACTCCAACAACAACTACTACACCAACAACCACTACTACACCAACAACAACTACTACACCAACAACAACTACTACACCAACAACAACAACTACACCAACAACCACTACTACACCAACAACCACTACTACACCAACAACAACTACCACAACAGTACCAGGAACCACCAAAGCTCCACTCGTCAGTTGTCCTGATGTTAATGACGGTGGACTAAATTATACACTTTTCACAAGAACCCCTACTGCAGCAAACGATTATACTAGTTACTGGTGCCTTACATCTCGAGTCAACACAACCAACATTTCACCTGTCGACTTAGGGCCAGTTTGCGAAGCAATTGGTGGCGTTGTCAGCAATTTCGAGAGCTTTAACGAGTCGCAGATTATTATGCGTATGTGTCAAAAAAACAATAATAATAATCAACACATATCACAAGATTTCAGTCGGCGTTACACAGTATCAAATGCCAGGTATATATAACTACTCTGTGGTGGTCGACGGACGGAGAAACGCAAGTTGTATGACCAATGAAACTAAAAATGCTTGTGGAGACTATACCTTTTATCAAACTGAAAGCCATACTGACTTTTCATATGTGACCTCTAATTGGTACATTAACCAACCAGATGGTATTAACATGATTTATGAAGGGTAAGACAGATATTCATTTCCCAATCTCACGGTTGAATTTCAGAAATTTTATTATCGAAAGTTGTTTGGCCATTTATAGTATTATGGCTGATGATGCTAGTTATGATGGAAAATACAATGATATCTTGTATGTTTAATTTTAAATTATTTTTTTTTGCATTATTCTCCAATTTCAGCTGTGATTACTCAATCTCACCTTGGTATGCTGACCCCATCTACAGACCAAATGGAGTTATATGCGGAACGGCGGCTATAATCACTCCACAATGATTATAATTTGATATTTGTTTTGTTGAATAAATTTTGGGAATAAGCGTAAAGTTTATGTTGAAATTATTACTGAAAATTGCGTCCCGTTGCTTGTTACAAAGCTTCTTGGCCACAAAGTAGTTTCTTTGCATTGTTCCAGATGGGTTGGGTGGGGAAACAACATGATCGCAACTGAAACTAAAATTTGCTTGTTTAAGAATAAATAGCTACTTACAAGAAGTAATTGATTTTTCCACCGTTAGTATTCGGAAGTTAATACATCTGTAGGCATGATTCAACATTATGTCCGTTCCAGTGACTAGCAGATGGTTCACCGCGTGCAAGTTGTGAAAGAATGTAAGATGGGTCGGTATGCTTGTCAGACATAATGAAGAGTTTGTTATTGTCGAAGTATTCTGTGAAGTATTCTGTGACCATCAACAGCTATTGAACCGGTTTGCACTCCAAAGCTTGGAATCAGTCTTAACATGTCAGCTAAGAAATGTGAGCGTCTGTTTCCCAAAAAATCTAACTAGCCTAGAATCGACGCCTGCTCTCCCTCATTTTCAAAAGCGCTGAGAACACCTCCAGTCTTTTGACATTCTTTCAGAGCGTCTTCGATTTCAATAGTTTTCGGTTCACCGACTATCTACAACTTTTAAAATTATAGATTGTAAAAATAAAAAGCAGTTACCGTCAGACACCAATACTTTGTGTACATATTAGCAGCAGATAGTTTTCTAGCAAATAAATGCCACCCATTCGGACAATATGGTTTTCTTAATCGAAACTTGAATTCGAAAGATTCTACCAGAAGTATGATAGAACAAATGACAATGGTTTGTCGAAGCATAACTGTTAGAATGAATATTGAGGAAAATAAGATTCTGGAATGTTAAAAACGTTTTTGTCAGAAAAATGAAGATGAAATAAATTTATTGAAAATAATGAGCTATTTAAATGAGCTATTCACTACTTGTCGAATAAAGCGGAACGACCACAAAGTGCGCCATAGTTTCGATACATCGTTCCTGATGGATTGGATGGCGAAACAACCTGATCGCAGCTGAAAACATATATTTTTTCAATGGGTATACCAGATAAACGAACAAAAAATCGTTTATCTTCCCGCTGTTTGGATTCGGTAGATAAAGCATCTGAAGGCAGGATTCAACGTTTGGTTCAGTCCAGTAATGCGCGGATGGCTCTCCTTGAGAGAATTGAGAAAGCATGTAAGATGGATCGGTATGCTTGTCATCCATAACAAACACCTTTTTACTGTCATTACATGGTGGATTTCCCAGTATTTCCTTGTCAAATGTGTTACATTGTTCGATTCTACGACCATCTACAGCAATTGATCCAGTATGAACTCCATATGATGGGATTAGTGCGGAAATGTTTGCTATAAGTTGAACATTTCGAAAGTTGATGTGATTTGTTACCCAATATAACTGATTGTTCACCATAATTTTCAAAAGCGCTCAGCACACCACCGACTTCTTGACAAACTTCAGCTGCAGCATTAATTTCAATTGATTCTGGCTGACCGACAACCTTTAAAAATCAATAAGTTACAGAAAATAAACCTAATTTACTTGTAAACACCAGTATTTTGTAAATCGGTTTGCGGATGACGGCGTTCTAGTGAACAATTGCCATCCTGGGGAGCAATGTGGCATAAAGGGTTTAGCTAAAGTCAGCATCTGAACAAAAACAAAAACAGCGAGAAGCATGATAAAAATGAAACTTTGAAAGACATCTATGTTTTATACTTGACGTTCGAAGTTCCGGAAAGGAAAATCATTTCTGCAATTATGTATGCAGAATATTTTATGTGATTTAAATGTTAGTTCACGGAGAAAACATCAAGTTTAACCAAACAATATTTTTAAAATATATTTTGCGAGAAGATGTGGGTGAGACTAGATGCTATGGTAAAGGAGTCAATTACAAAATTACATGCTACGCTCCTTGCCGAAAGATACAACGAATATTCTAGAGAAGCTGAAAACAAAAAAATAAAATCTTATAAGGACTCAGTTTGTGCTAAAAATTCAATCCAAAAACATAATAGAACTGAACTTCAATATTTATCGAGAAATCTATCAAGAGCCTAAGCCACGACCTCCCACGGCCTGGCTCCTCTTATTATATCCCCTGGCTCCACCCAGACCGGATATATAAATAAAAAATAAAATAATATAAATAAAATAAACCTATTATAATCACTCGAGTCTTCTTTCAATGAGTAGTCAGGTAGCAACTAACAGAAAATCCATTGAAAAAAATTATTTATTTCTAAACAGTTATTACTAATGAATTATTTCTTGATAGTAGCTGCACGTCCGCAGAGTGCTCCGTAGAGTCTGTACATGGTTCCCGATGGGTTTGACGGGGATACATCGGCGTCGCAGCTGAAATAAATTATGTGCATCAGAACGAGATATGCTAAAAATGAACAACTCACAAGAAGTCATTGATCTTTCCGTTGTTAATATTTGGGAGGAAGTACATTTCAAGGCATGACTCGACATTTGGACCGGTCCAATAATTGGCCGATGGCTCTCCTGGTGAGAAGATAGAGAGCATGTAAGTGGCATCGGTGTGTTTGTCAGACATGACAAAAAGCTTGTCGTTGTCATTGCATGGTGGTGCGGAGAGAACAGTCTTGTTAGCAGTGTTACATTGAAGGATTCTGCGGCCGTCAACAGCAATTGATCCGGTGTGTACGGTGGCAGTAGGGATTACTTGAGCGGACTTATCTGAAAGTGACAAGCATATTAGTTGAAATTGTTTTAAAGCTACTTTGGACAAATTGATGCTCGTTTTCATTCTCGAAAGCGCTGAGAACTCCACCGATGGCTGTACACACTCCCGAAGCTTGATCAATAGTGACGGTGTTTGGCTCAGGGACAACCTGTGAAAAATATTGCTCTCTAGATTTTACGTATTGAATTTTGAATACCTGCAAACACCAGTATTTGGTGTTCGAGTTAGCAGCGGTTGGGGTTCTCTGGAACAATTGCCAACCGGCGGGGCAGACTGCCTTCTCTTGGTTATTATGATGATGATTGTCGTGATGATTGTCATGCGCATGACGATGTGGCTTGTCGTGGTGTTTGCCATGGTGTTGTTGGTCGTGTGGCTTGTTGTGATGGTTTTCGTGTGACTTGTCATGATGTTTATCCGATCCATGATGTTTCTCATCGTGCTTTTTGTCATGATGCTTGTCCTGGTGCTCCTTTTGTTGATGTCCATGGCCCTTCGATTTTTTCAAACCATCGTGACACTCAATCACTACAGCGAATACGATTAGAAGGATAATGTAACGAAGCATTGATTGAATGATAATTCCCAGGTAACACCGTTCCACTTTTATACTAATATTTTCCGGAAACATTGTTGTTGTATTTTTATTTTTTATTGTTTACCGTTTTTATGTCTCACAAATGAAGTTTTGCTAGATGCAAAAATCAAATTTTTATTGTGGTTTTTATTTCGGAGGGAAAAAACCATTTTGCAAGAACTTGGTGACTGCTGGATTTTTTGTTTTGTTGCACTTAATGCGGTGCGCTGAAAAATATTATTGTTTAATTAAATGCTGTGTTCACTAATTCTGGAAGGGCTCTAAATATATTCAGATTGACCGTAAGCTAAAAAAAATTTCAACATAAGTCCAGCAATGACGGAACACCACTATTCTGTAATTTCGGTAATTTCATCACGAAAATGGTAGACGCCAAAGTCATACGTTGTAACTTGTAAGTAACTTTCTGGCACGTTATATTTTCAAAAAGATTCAGAATTAAAATTTATTATCATTTCAATAATCATCCACAATTATTTCAGAATCGTGGCATGACGTCCACAGAGCACTCCAAAGTTACGGTTCATGGTTGCGTGTGGATTAGATGGATTGATGAGTCGATTGCAGCTGAGGTAAGATACGGTTTTGTGAACAATGCTCACTATATTACTCACTAGAAATCATTTATCTTTCCGCTGTTATTATTCGGAAGGTAGTACATCGCAAGGCATGATTCAACATACGGTCCATCCCAATACATAGCAGACGGTTCACCTGGTGCAAATTGAGCGAGCATATAAGATGGATCTGTGTGGTTGTCAGACATTACGAAGACCTTTCTATTGTCATTGCAGGGGGGGACGTTGAGAACCGATCGAGCATCTGTATTACACTGAGGAATTCTGCGGCCATCGACAGCGATTGATCCAGTCCGTACTCCGAAAGAAGGAATTAAAACAGAAAGTTTGGCTGAAAATGCGGAATATTTTTTTTACTATAATGAAGTTTTTTTTGTCTTTACATTTTACATACAGCTGCTCTGCTGAGTTTTCAAAAGCGCTGAGAACTCCACCAACAGAGCTGCAAACAAGTGAAGCTTTATCGATTGTAATCGTTTTTCTTTGCCCAATGACCTAAAAATGTATTTGGATTAGTATTTCCTATTGTTTTATGAGATAAATCCCTACCTTCAAGCACCAGTGTCTCGTATGAGAATTCGCGGTGGATGGCGTTCTACTGAACAATTTCCACCCAGAAGGACAAATCGCTGAATGATTCAGATGATGACTCTCATTGCTCTGGATCTGATAGATAGTGGGATCAAATTGATACAACACAATAAAACCAATTAGCACAATCAATGCCAACGAAGAAAACGACACAACAATCGCGCGAAGCATTGTTTTTCGAATGAACTATAATGCTTTCAATTGTAACAAATTCTTATTTTTATCGTAAAAGTTTGTTTTATTATTTTTTGATAATTTCTGCGAAGGCTATAAACAGATTTTTTATTATTTTTCCTGCTTTATTTTGATTTTACGGATTGCTTTTGTTGTAATTTGAGAAATGTTTTTTAAATGTAGGATTTAGCAGAACTTCTATAAGTTATACTAGTGATTGTATCAAGAGACCTGTCACAGGAAGGAGTACTGAGAAAATTGATTTTTCCTTTTCTTCGGACTAAAAGGCCCCTGCAGGGACCTTTGTGACACATGTTATGAAAACTTGCGTTGCTTGGAATGTATAAGTGGTATAATCATAATATCAAAGTCTATTTTCAATATTTATTCAGCCCATAAAACAATTAAACGAAAAATTATTTCTTCAACAATGCTGCTGTTCCACAAAGAGCTCCATAGAGTCTGTACATTGTTCCAGATGGGTTTGATGGGGAGACATCGGCGTCACAGCTGGAATTTTCGAAATTTCAGAAAGGTATTGAAGCAACAAAAGAAAAACTCACAAGAAATCATTCATCTTTCCGTTGTTAACATTTGGGAGGATGTACATTTCAAGGCATGATTCGACATCTGGTCCGGTCCAATAATTGGCCGATGGCTCTCCTGGTGAGAAGATAGAGAGCATGTAAGTGGCATCGGTGTGCTTGTCAGACATGATGAAAAGCTGGTCGTTGTCATTGCATGGTGGAGCGGAGAGAATGGCCTTGTCAGCTGTATTGCATGCACTGATTCTTCGGCCATCAACAGCGATTGATCCAGTAAGGACTGTTCCACTAGGGATCAATTTGGCAGCTTCTCCTGAGTGTGAAACCAGTTTGAATATGTCTTTTTTTTCGGGAAAAATTACCGATGACATATTGATGTTCGTTCTCATTTTCGAAAGCGCTGAGAACTCCACCAGCAGCGATGCAGACGTCTGAAGCTCCATTGATTGTGACGGTGTTTGGTTCAGAAATAACCTGAAACAATTTTTAACATGCTTGAATGTATCGAACTCCAGATACCTGCAAGCACCAATATTTGGTGTTCGAGTTGAGAGCGGTAGCGGTTCTGTTGAACAATGTGTATCCTGCTGGACAGTATGGTGTCGGTTGACTGTTATGTCCTCCGTGTCCTCCGTGTCCTCCATGTCCTCCATGTCCTCCATGTCCTCCATGTCCTCCGTGTCCTTTGTGTCCTCCATGTCCATGATCGTGCTTCTTCTCATGAGATGAGTGCTTCTTCTCATGAGAACCATGACTCTTGTGATCTCTGTGACGTTTTGGTAAGACGAAAGCGATAGAGTCAACCAAGACAAGGATTGTGGCACACAAGACGATAGTACGAAGCATTGTTCGAAACGATACTTCGACATTGGGCCCCGGTTGGCTTTTATACCCTAATTTTTCCGGAAATGCTTTTTTGCAGGTTTGTATCGAGATCGTAAAACAAGATTTTTCATAGGCATTGAAATGAGCCATTTTGCGGAAACCACATTTTAATGTTTTTTTTTTATTTTAAACATTTTTTAATGGATGTCACTTTGCAACTTTAAAAAAAGCGAAGTTTTGCTGCCTGAAAATAATTTTTTAAAAGAACGCTCGATTTTTTAAACTCCCGCCAAGATGAGAAAATGCGGGGGACTAGAAAACCAAACCTGGATTCCTAGGCCAGCAAGAATATTTTATTAAAAATTGGAAAGAATTTTTTATTTTTCCGTATTTTTTATCAGAAAGAGTTCGTTTCTAGCAATTTTTCGATTAAAACACAATTATCACAAACCACTGTCCCTCAAGCACACTTCAAACATCAACTTTTTCACCACGTGCACCCGTTTTTTCGGTTTTTTTGAAACTATCTCTTTTTATCTCTATGTCTCTCCTATTTTGCACTTTCCACTTGTATAAATGAGGCAGACAAAAACCAAAAGTTAAATTAAACGAGAAACGTTTTTCTTCGTTTCATTTCAACTTTTTGATTTGTTTTGTGTTTGTTCAAGATGACGATTCTTTCTAAAATCCTTTTACCAGTTAGAAGCCATGTAAAAGTGAGTGTTTGTTTATTTTTTGTAATTAAAAAATTAAATATTTTCCAGATTCCAAAATACACATTCCGTCACTTATCAACAACCACGAAATGTCAAGCAAAAATTTACGAGAGCGCTGAAGAAGCGGTAAAAGATATTCCGGATAATGCGAAGCTCTTAGTTGGAGGATTTGGATTGTGCGGAATTCCTGAAAATTTGATTACTGCTTTGACGAAGACCGGACAGAAGGGCTTGACGTGTGTTTCGAATAATGCCGGGGTTGATGATTGGGGATTGGGATTATTGTTGAAGACTAGACAGGTGATTTTTGCTTTTTGAAAAAATTATAAGAAGCAGCCGGAATTGAACATTTATCGAAGGTTGTAAAGAAACAATAAATAATTCTAAAAGCTAAAAAAGGAGACAATAAACCTGCAACTATTTTTAAATGTTAAAAATCTCAATTTTTCCTGAAATTAAAAAAAATCACGAAAATTTATGGAATGTTTATTTTTTTCTTTTATTTTTTGAAGTGAATTCAAAAATTATTTTACTGAAAACACGTGCTACCAATTTATTCAAAAGATTTCATTTTTTTTCGAATTAATCTCTTGAATAATGACCTAGAAACTCAAAAAGTGGTCTAGAATTTAAAAAAAGGGGTTTTAGTCAAATTCCTATGCTAAAAATTACTAACATTATGAAAAATCAAAGAAATATCTAGTTTCTAGCCTACAGAATTAATTTTTGTAATGAAACATAGATTGTGGCCTAGAAACACTAACTTGGTCCACTGTCCACTGTCCACTGTGATTGTGGCCTAGAAACACTAACAGTGGACCAAGTTAGTGTTTCTAGGCCGCTATTAGGCTTCGAGGCCACCAAGGCACAAAAAATAGTCGATTAGTGATAAGGATCGTTTGAATTAACAGTTAAAACACAATAAATTTCCTAGAAATTCATATTAGGTTCAAGGAACCCAATCAAACCCAATACTTGGCCTAGTAACCCTTTAAATCGATTTTTTTTCTCCCTAACGTCATTTTTCCAGATTAAAAAAATGATCTCATCATACGTTGGTGAAAACGGTGAATTTGCAAGGCAGTATCTCAGCGGAGAATTGGAATTGGAATTCACGCCACAGGTACGATTCAAATAAGCAAAAAAATATATGTCCTATACTGATAAGATAACGAAGAACGAACGAAAAATTGCTTCCAGGGTACTCTAGCAGAAAGAATTCGGTCAGCTGGTGCCGGAGTCCCAGCATTCTACACACCAACGGGTTATGGAACACAAATTCAGGAGGGTGGTGCACCAATAAAGTATAGTAAGACGAAGAAGGGAGAGATTGAGGTGGCGTCGAAACCGAAGGAAACCAGGGTGTTTAATGGGGTGAATTATGTGCTGGAGGAGGCGATTTGGGGTGATTATTCGTTGGTGAAGGCGTGGAGAGCTGATAAATTAGGAAATATTCAATTTAGGTAGTGTAGATGAAGCGAAACGCTTGATAAATTCATATTTGTAGACATTCTGCTGGAAATTTCAATAATCCAATGTGCAAAGCGAGTAAATGCACAATCGTAGAAGTTGAGGAAATTGTAGAACCGGGAGTTATTCCACCAAATGATGTAAATTTAAAAAAAATTAGAGCATGAATGCTTTAATGCTTTTTAAATTAAAATTTCAGGTCCATATCCCATCAATTTACTGTCATCGCTTGGTTCTTGGCAAAAACTACAGAAAACCCATCGAAAGACCGATGTTTGCGCAAGAAGGTCCAGTCAAACCATCAACATCGAAAGCTGGAAGATCGAGAGAGATAATTGCGGCACGGGCGGCTCTTGAGTTCACCGATGGGATGTACGCAAATTTGGGAATTGGAATACCGACACTGGCGCCGAATTATATTCCAAACGGGATTACGGTTCATTTGCAGAGTGAGAATGGAATTATTGGAGTGGTAAGTCGCAAATCTTTATTTTTAAAAATATCTGAATTTTTTTCTAAAAAATCGAATTCCAAAAGAAGTACACAGAATTTTCAGAAAAAC